>CM053581.1:286338604-286486672 GCA_028627135.1 Pseudochirops cupreus
AGCCAATCCCCTTCTTCCACATCAACAGGGGAGTTCATGCCTTCTCAACAGTGGGACAGAGTTTACACCTTCTACACTTAGCACTTAGCACTACTAAGTGCTAAGTATCCTGATAAACTAATTACTGTTACAGCCTCCAAACTCCTGGTGCTGAGACAAATGGGAATCACACTTCCCGGGTCCTGAGGGGAGGAGAGGACATCAGCCTGAAATCCACCTTAACCCAACTTCATGTTCGATATGGGCACCCATGCTTACCCCTTAAAAACTTAAAAAGATTATTTTCTAGTTGAAGTTAAATTATCCAGTACTCATAATCTCCAAAGTAGTGGAGTGAAAAGTTCTCAAAATATAGAGACCTAGAGGAAGCAATTAAAGTCACATAAAAGCAGAATGAAAAGCGTATTATCCCTGGTCTCCTATCTGCTGTGGGAGATGACCCAAAGATGCTTTCAGCAAGCCTAGAAGATGAAGAGACATCCAACACTTTTCTCCAGTAACAAAAAGCACTCATTTCATCCACTTGGACAAGAATCCAGAAAGCAAGAGACAGAAAAGAGCACCCTGGAATGGCAGCCTGATTGTGGACCTTTTCTAGCTGAGCCCTATTAATGCAAGAAGAGAATGATGTTGATGACAGCTATTGCTGGCGTTTATGGGGAGCTTTAAGGCATGGAATTATCTCCTTTGTGCCTCACAGCCACCCTGCGGGGTAGTGCTAGAGCTGTGATAGCTCCACTTCACAGACACCTTGTGACTGGCCTGGGATCAAACAGCTAGTGAGTGTCAGAGGCAGAATTCTCATCCAAGTCGAGTGTTTTAGCAATCAATCAGTGAGCAATGGTTAAGTCCTATATGCCAGGCACTATTCTAGGCTATAGGGATTCAAAGGAAAAAAAATGAAAGCATTCCTGCCCTCAAGGAGCTTACATTCTTATGAAGGAATTTGCATTCACAGGATCATAACTGGAAGCGACCCAGAGGCCCTTCGGCCCAACACACCATTTTGCAAATGAGGAAACTGAGGCACAGAGAGGTTAAACACTTTGTCCAGGTTGAGTATCTGAGGTAGGATTCAAACCCAGGTTTTCCTGACTCCAAGTCCATGGCTTTAACCCTATGCTCTCTTCCCACAAAAAAAAATAATAAATCATATATACATAGCACTTTACAAAGCACTTCCTTCACAATCCTGTGAGACAGAGAAAAGACCAGAGGAGCACTGGGCTCCTGATCCCTGGGATTGACTGTGAGGCTGAAGCAGGCAGGGGAGAAACCCAGATCGGGGTCCCTTGCGTGGCACTACCTGAGCTACAGGCCAGGAGGCCGGGCATCTGCGGTTAGACAAGGGTTCTCGGGAATACTCCCCCTGTGCCCCCTCCTCCTTCCTCGCCTCCAGACTCTGGGGGAGACTTCTCATGAAGTTTCATCACTGCACCCCTGCCAGCCTTGTTGAAAGCTGCAGAAGAGGGGGATGGGTGCCACCTGCTGGGAGCTGTGGAGACCTGCAGGAGCAATGGTGCAGCAGTGACAGCTGAGAGGGTCAGAGAAGCTTGTTACAAAGTATACATGTATTGGTTACAATTGTGCTTCACAATGATGAAAGGGCCGGTTTCAGGGAAATATGGAAAGCTAGGTGGCATAGCGGAGAGAGCAATTGGCCTGTGTGGCCTGGAGACTGCAGGTTCCCCACCCCTAGCCTAGAGTTAGGAAGTCCTGAATTCAAATTTTACCTCAGACACTTATTACCCTGAGCAGGTCACTTGACCTCTGTATGTCTTGCTCAACCATAAAATGGGGATAAAAATAGCACTTACCAACCAAGATTGCTAGGAGAACCAAATGAAAAAATATTTGCACAATGCCTAGCACATAGTAGGCACTTCCTTCCTTCCTTCCTTCCTTCCTTCTTTCTTTCTTTTCTTCCTTCCTTTTTTCCTCTCTGAACTGGAGCAAAGTGAAATGAAGAAAACCAGAACAATTTATATGATAAGAATAACAGTGTAAAGACAAGCAACTCTGAAAAGATTTAAAAACACTGATCAATGCAATGATCAAACAGGATTAGAAGGGACTGATGATAAAGCATGTTATTCACCTTCTAGCAGAGAGGTAATGGACTCAGGGTGTGTATAATGAGGCACACATTTTTGGATATGGCCATAGGAAGTTGTTTTACTTAACTATGTATATTTGTTTAAAGGGTTAGGGTTTTTTCCTTTTTGTTTGTTTCAAAGTGGGAGGGAGAGAAAATAAATGATTGTAAATTGAAAATAAAAAGGTGGGTTTTTTTTTCCTTAAAGAAAGGATGCCTGGCATCATCTGCTAGAAAATGCCAGGCAGAGCAACTTTGTGAAGGAAGTCGAGGACCCACGAAGGGGGCAAAGCATTTATGAAGAGCCATCTGCTGGAACTACGGAAGGCCTCAATAGGAGACCCATCACTGAGGGATCAACTAAAGGCAAGACTTGATTGGAACCCATATCCAAGAATGACTATAAATCGTGAAACTCTCCAAGTCTCCAGGAAAGGACTGCTTATAGGCAAGTATTGCTGTCTATGAACTCTGATACAAGCTTGATTTAGTGATTGGTCTGTAAATAAGCCTTTTCCTTCTTCAAGGTTTGTGAACTATATGCTTGCAAAGGCAGTTTATGATAACACCTTAGGTGGTGTCATATAGTGAAATTCATGGATTATTTTGGTGGGTACAATGAGCCAGAGAAGTAAGAAATCCCCCAAAGTGTACCTGCCTCCTTTGGGCTATGTGAGAATCACTGACACAAGTTGCATCATCTGCTTTGCATGATTTAAAATCCACGTCACATTCTCTACCACTCTGCTATTCCTTCCTGCTGTTGTCTACTGACCACAAAAATTCCCTGCCAAGTTCCTCATCATTTCATCTTTTGACTCCCCTTATACAGTCTTTGATGACTTCAATATACATGCTGATGAACTAACAGGGTCTAGAACCCCCCTGTTGGTTACCTTCCTCAACTGTTCACTTTTCATGTTCTTTCACTTTAGCCATACCCTACACCTCCTTATTAAGAGGCATGGCTTAGCCTTTGGGATCATCTAATCTCATAACACTTTATACATTTTATTTTATTTTATTTCATTTTATTTTTGGAGGGGTGAGGGCAGGGCAATTGGGGTTAAGTGACTTGCCCAAGGTCACACAGCTAGTGTCAAGTGTCTGAGGCTGGATTTGAACTCAGGTCCTCCTGACCCCAGGGCTGGTGCTCTACTCACTGTGCCACCTACCTGCCTGGCTTTATACATTTTTTGTATAAGAGAAGGCCTAAAAATCAAGCTATAAGGTACAGACTAAAAGAACTGGATAGAAGAGTACATAAGGGGGATAGAATAGTGCCTTCAAGTGTTTGAAGAACTATCATGGGGAAGAAAATGGTAGATTTGTTTTACTTCAAGAGTAACTAGGAACAACACGTGGAAAGTATAGGGAGACATAGTTACGTTCAGGGTAAGGACAAGTTTTCCAATGATCAGAGCTGTCTGGGGAGACAGTGAGAGCCCTATTACAGGAGGTCTTCAAGTAGATGCTAGATAACCAGTCAGGAATACTGTGGACAGACCCTAGATGCATTCTAAGGGTCTGTAATTCTAATACTTTGATTTCCCTTATTCACTCCAAATCACCAATTGTTCTTAGTTTTCTCTTCTGGGATTGAGCAGAACTTTTTTAAACTATTGGTGCTTTAAAAAAATTTTTTTTCTAATACTCTAAAATAGCAATTCTATCCCCCCTAATTCCTCTTTTCTTAATGTCTAGTTTGTGCTCTATTGGCAAAGCCTCTGAGAACTTGGGATCACCTCTAGATCAAAATGAGGCTGTCTGTCTCTTAACTTAATTAGCTTTACATGACTTCCTTTTGAAATCACATTTGCTAGATTATCTCTTTTATACCATTTCCCATGCACAAGTCATTACTTTTTTTAAAATAAGTTTTCATTAATGTCTTTTGTTGCTTTTTATCACCATAGTTTTCCCCAGTGTTCCTCCTCCCTCTTCCAAAAAACCATTCCATGTAACACCTTGTATTTTTTTTAAAGACAAAGAAAGAAAAAAGAGGGAAAAAATCACTATAACTGATAAATACATTGAAAAAGTCTGAACATATGTACCATGTCCGACACACATGGATCTCAGTGCCCTTTACCTCTCTGTAAAGAGTAAGGTAGGAGTACCTTCTCATATCTCTTCTTTCTAGCAACATTCACTTTTGATTTGCGTACGTATGTGTTTGCATTTCTTTCCATTTACACTGGTGTAGTTCTTGTTTTCTTAGCTCTGCTCATTTCATTTTGCATCAGTTCATATAGGTCTCTCTATGCTTCTCTGTATTCATCACAGTCATCGTTTCTTACAGCACAATATCACTCCATTGTATTCATGTAGTGAACCATAATTTGTTTAGTCATTCCCCAATCAATGGCCATCTACTTTGTTTCCAATTCTTTTCTATTACAAAAAGGGCTGCTATAAATATTTCAGTGTCTAAGGGAATTTTCTTCTTATCAATGGCCTCCTTAGGGTATATATAATCCCAGTAATGGAATTTCTGGGTCAAAGGGCAAAGACTTTTTAGTTATTTTATTTATAAACTTCCAAATTGTTTTCCAGAATGATTATACTGATTCATAGCACCACCAACAATGTATTAGTGCGTCTGTCTTCCTACAACCCCTCCTCCGTTGACTATTGCCACCTTTTGTCATCTTTGCCAATTTGTAGGGTATGAGGTGACTCTTCAGGGTTGTTTTGATTTGCATTCTACTCATTGTGAGTGATTTAGAGCATTCTTTCTGTGGTCATTTGTTGTTCAGTCTTTCAGTCCTTGTTTGATTCTTCAGAACCCCATTATGTGGCTTTCTTGGCAAAGATACTGGAATGGTTTGCCATTTCTTTCTCTAGTGGATTGAGACAAACAGAAGTTAAGTGACTTGTCCAGGGTCACACAGCTAGTAAGTGTCTGAGGCTGGATTTGAACTCAGATCTTCCTGACTCCAGGCTCAGCACTCTATCCAGTGACCTACCTAGCTTCCTCCTCTGTGGTCATTTTGTTGTTCAGTTGTTTTTCAGCCATATCCAACTCTTCATGACCTCATTTGGGATTTTGCTGGCAAAGATGCTAAAGTGGTTTGCTATTTCTTTCTCCAATTTATTTTACAGATGAAGGACCAAGGCAAAGAGGGTCAAATGACTTGCCCAGGGTCACACAGTTAATAAGTGTCTGAGGCCAGATTTGAACTCAGGAAGATGAGTCTTCTTGACTCTAGACCCCACACTCTACCTACTGCATCACCTAGTAGTCTCTGTAGTCATTAATAGTTTGTAACTCTTCTTTTGAGAACTGTTTTTTCATATTCCTTGACCACTTATCTATTGAAATAAGGCATTTGGTTATATTGTGTGTGTGTGTGTATATATATATATATATATGCATGTATGTAATATACATGTACATATGTGTGCATATACAAATGTGTATATATATTATATACATGTATCGGTTACAAACTCTAGAAAAATCTAATAAAATTTTTCTTTCCTATTCTACCACTTCCCTTTTTATCCTAGTTTCATTAACTTTGTCTCTATAGAAGCTTTTCAGTTTCACGTAACCAAAGTTATCAGTTTTATTTTTTGTCATTGCCTATATTTCATTAAGAAATATCTCCTACTCTTAGCTAGGAAGGATATATGATCTACTTTGTTTCTAATTTTTAATAGTATGATCTTTACTATTGTCCATTTTTTCTTAGATTTGATTATTATTATATACACATGCAATGGATCAAGGGAAAGAAGGGGTGATTTTTGTAACCTGAGACTTTGCTGAAGCTGTTGTCTCAATAAATACCTTTGCTGATTCCCTAGGATTTTTTAAGAAAGTAGAAATACTTGTTCGTAACATGTTGCAATTGATATCACATACCTGTGGCATTGCCTGCAATTTTTATTCCTCAGAGATCATGGTGTTCCATGATTTGCCACCAAATATAATCATGGGGCAAAATATTGGTGTTGGGAGGGTGTCTTTGACTGATATGTACTTGTCACCCTAATCCACTTAAAGTAAGCAATAAAATATATTAATAATAATAATAACTTACATTTATAAAGAACTTCAAGGTTTGCAAAGTACCTTTCAAATATCATTGAATTTCATTCTCACAACAACCCTGGGAGGTTGTTGCTATTATTATACCCATTTTACAGATAAGGAAACTGAGGAACAGGGAAATTAAGTAACTTGGGCAAGATCACACAGTTAGTGTCTGAGGCCAGATTTGAACTTTGGTCTCCTTGATGCCAAGCCCAACACTCTGCCACCTAGTTGAAGTCAGTCATAGGCATTAGACTAAGTGTGAAAAGCCTTTAAAAATGTAGTGAGTCTACAAAAATCTGGGGAGATTTTTTGTACAAAAATCATGTTTGAATAGGCCAAGGAAACTTTGCCACGCTCCAGGGGTCATCTATAAATGATCAAGTTAGAGAACCAGAGTCATTCAAGGTATCGGAGCAAGTAGAGCTTTCTAGCATACCCTTGAGGAAGAATCACCTTGGGGAGCAGAGAGAGGAAAAGCCTTAGCTTTAGTCTTGACTAGGTCCTTTCCCTTTAGTCCCTTCCCATGAATGAGAAAAAAAAAGTCTCCCAACACCCAGGAACTATAAATTCCCCTTCTGCCACATGTGCTCCCTAGCTTGAGCCTTCTTTCCCCTGGACTCTATAGGTACTTGTGGGAGAGTGTGTTGCAGACTTTTGTGGAGGTGTCTCATACCGACTATTCTTACCATACCACCTTAGTGATACTAAAAACATACTTAACTGATCCTCAACTGATAATTGTGAAAGGGAAGCACACTGGTTGTATTTCTGAGCCATTCAATGGCATTAAAGAAAGAAACACCATGACTTCTCAGGGGATCCTAGAATCCTGAGGGGAGATGAAGTTAGTTAAGCTCTAGGGACCTGATTTATCAGTGAGCCTTGGATCTAGGATAACGATCCTCAGGATTTTTTAAAAATAGTCTTCTGGGGGCAGATAACTGGTACAGTGGATAGAGATGTGACCCTGGAGTTAGGAGGACCTGAGTCCAAATGTGAACTTAGACACTAGCTATGTGACGCTGGGCGAGTCACTTAACCCCAATTGCCTTCCAAACCAAAAAACAAACAAAAATAGTCTTCTGTGGCAGGGAGCATTGTGAAATCATTCAAAGTATTCCAAAGTTTGTCGTACCTTCTTCCTCTTATTCAAATCTAGTCACCCATAAATATCCATATACAGCGTTCAACATATCTGTATTAACGGATTAACTCAATGAATTGAACAAACAGCCAGGTGTCACAATTTAAGCTGTATACTTTCTTTATCCATTTTGTTTTTCTGGGTTGGATAGCCAGGCACGTGTGTGTATACATACGCATGTGTGTGTACATATATGTGTATACATATGTGTATACATATGCATGTGTACATATATGTGCATACATATGTATGTGTACATGTGTGTTTGTGCATATGCATGTGTGTACATATATGTGTATGCGCGTGTTTGTGCATATGTATGTATGTGTATGTGTGTACGTATATGTACACACATATATGTAAATCATCTCATGGAAGATACAATTTAGACTCCAGGGTCTTGGTACAGTCAATGCCGTCTACATCTAGGAACATCCAGAGGATCTCATCACCTGTGGAGAATCCCTAGTCGTGCAATATGCCCTCAGTATTACTGACAGACATTATAGGAAGCATACATCTCCTTCTTTTATGTCTGTCTTGGTACTGTAATCGGGGGATTGTTGGAGAAAAAAGTAATCTTTACAGTTGCATCTATCAGGGAATCTTGTGTAATCATCCCATCTTCATGGCAGATATCTTGATGGAGAAAAGCTGGTAAGGATATACTATTGAATCCAATACTTTTTTTTTAAGTCAATAATAAAAACAGTGCAATCTTTTGTGCTCAGCAACTTTCAGTCAATTGTATGACTATCGTGATATAATCCATTGTAGAAAATCATTTTTGAAAGCCTGCCTGTTTTCTTTCTCATATTTTTGTAAAATCTATCTTCGATAAATGTGTATATTATTTGAATAAAGATTTTACAGGAAACAGAAAAAAGTAAGTAGTTACAAATGTCTTTTAAATTGTCTTTAAAAATAATACCATCCTTATTTCCTCCCCAATTACTTGATAGATTATAACCCTTTGAGATAACCTATGAATAGTGATCACATCATGAGCTAGGTGCCATAGTGGATAGGGTATCAGTCCTGCAGTCAGGAAGACTCATCTTCCTGAGTTCAAATCTGGCCTTAGACACTTATTAGCTGAGTGACCCTGGGCAAGTCACTTGCCCCAGTTTGCCTCAGTTTCCTCATCTGTAAAATGAGCTGGAGAAGGAAATGGCAAACAACTCCTGTTTCTTTGCCAAGAAAACCCCAAATGGGGTCACAAAGAGTTGGGCACTACTAAAAAGAACTGAACAACAGTAATATGCTTTCAAAATTTCATCCCCTCCAACACAGGTTTCTTCTGTGTGTACATGATCTATTCTGGATACTATTCCTGACTTCATCTTCTTAAATATTAGCATATTGGGTACTAACATGGGAGAGTCCTTATATGGTATTTTGACTGTCAGTGATTATGAGAATAAATCACTTTAGCTGGCAAACTTTGTTTTTTTTGTTTCCTTCCTTCCAATTTAATTTATAAATACCCTTGAGATAATATAGGTCTCATGCCAAGTTTTCAGCTGACTTATTTTCTCTTACATACTCTTTACTGTTGTGTGAGGCAATATTGCTCATAATTTTTCACCATCCTCCTCCATAAAAATTTGGAGTTTTTTTGAAAAAATACTTATCCTCAACTTAAACAACAAAAAAGAGCATTTTCATACGCAAAGCCAGACAGAAAACCAGGATTCTGTATGAAATCATGGGTCTCCATTTCATACCACATCTTTTTAAAAAAGCAAATAGTAAATTCTCCAAGATACTTTCAAAACCATCCTACTTTTTTGTGCTTCCTTCCATCATCCTTTTATGTATGTTTAAAAGGCTACAATGGCCTTCTTTTTGCAGTAATCACTATTGGTAGGGCTCACTCTGGCATCTCAAGACCATGTTAAGCAATTCAATTCCTCCCTTCCTGTCCTCCCTCTTCCCCCACTCCCATGATCTGCGTTGTCCAGGTCTGAGCTCTTAAGCACCACTGTAGTTGGGCTTCCATTGCTCCATTCCACTTCCCCTCTCCTCAGGCTTCCAGAGTTTTATCCTGGTACTTAATGAACACCCTGGACCTTTCTCAAGGGAGCCTCCCACTCTTGTTGCCTCCAGACACAGAGTCACATGTTCTGTTCCTGATGGGGATGACTTCACTGGAGGAACCTTCTTTCTGATTGTCTGGGAGCTCCTGGTTGACATCGTTTTTTTTATAGATTTGAGATAGAAAAAGTCACTTCCAATGAGTAATTTCTCTTTGGAGTTCTTGATCATTATTCAGTCTGCTACAAATTTCAGGGTTTTACTGGAGTAGGTGTGCAGGAACTGGGCAGCCTGCCTCCTATCCCTGTGGCCATCTTGACCAGAAATCTCTTCTCCATAATAGTTCATAAATAAGATTAAATTGCTCTTGCTCTGGTTGTTCTGTTTTTCCACTTAGTAAAGCATTCAAGTGTTGATAGATTCATCTCATTTCTGTGCCTTTTTTACTTCCTTGTGATAATTCCTTTGTGGAGCTAAACAACTCTAGAAAAAGTATCAATCAGAATCAATTTCATTTATCTATTTTATGAAACTCTTCCTGACACCATTCCTGAAGCCTTCCCACTGAGGAAGAAGCTGTAAGAGCTTGTATTTACTGCCTAATCTTGGTGAACTAAGTCATGATGATCAGAATAGGCATTTTGGAGCATGACATGGTATCCAAAAAACCCCCCCAAAACCGAATGCTCTTTGAGCTAGGTTGCAGCAAGAGACAAGATGCCCAGAATGAGGAGGGAGGTGGTGATAGTACCACTGCACTGTTTTAGTCAGACTACTGTACAATTGTAGATTTTTTCTTCAGGGCTGAGTACCACATTTAAAGAACAAGCTAGAATCTGCCCAGAAGAGGTTAATCAAGATGGTGAGGAGACTGGAGATCATTCTATGTGGAAAAAAATAATTTGGGGATGTTTATTTTGGAATAGAGAAGATTTAATGGAGAAAGGATAACTGTTTTCAAATATTTGAAGGGCTATTAAGGAAGCTCAAACGTCTTCTGCTTGATCCAAGGTCAGCACTAGGAGCAATGGAAGGAATTTACAAAGAAGTAAATTTAGGCTTGATATAAAGGAAACTTCCTAACAATTATAGCTCAAAGCGGAATGTGCCCCTTATAGGTTCCAAGTGGAGACTGGATGACTGCTTCTTTGGGGTGATAAAATGATAATTCCTCTGAAAGTAGGACTTGTCATCCTCTCAGATCTATTGCTACTCTGAGATTCTAGAATTCTGGGAATGAACTAATGAGTTAACAGATGAATTAATGAGGAACTTATTAGCAAGTCATCATGAGAAAGCCTTCTCTGAGTTACTAGTTTGAATCATGAGAAAGGATCATAGGATTTAGAAAGGGAAGGGATCTTTGGGATCATCTGGTCTGACCCCCTCGTGTTATCAAGGAGGCTACTAGGGTCAAGAAAGGTTAATTGATGCCTATAATCGCACAAGTAGTAGGCAGTAGAGTTGGAATTTAAACCCAGCTTCTCTGACCTTCCTGTGTCCTTTCCACTAATAAAGTAGAGTCAAACTCATTCTCAGTAGGTAGTTTGTGCCTATTTTTATTTTATTTTATTATTTACTATTGAATAGAAATGTAATTTTGTTGGTAAGAAAATTTCATCTGCAAAGGAAGGGACTCAAGGACCTAGAGGGCCAGATGTGACCTTGAAGCCACGAGTTCCCCACCCTGTCTTAGGGAGTTGGAGATGGGTAGGGGGTGATAGAACAAGACATTACACTATTAGCTCAGAGTCCTAGTGTCAGAGACAGGATTTGGACCCTGGTCTTCCCGACTCTGGGGCCAGCTTGTTATCCACCACACCATGTTGCTTTTCTCTCTCAATATGAAATCAGAGACAAACAACCTCAGAGGGTTTGAATGGCCGTGTGTTTCAGTGCTTTTGACTGATTCTGTTGACTGGTTGAAGGTAACCATTCCTATCAGCAAAGCAGGTCGTTTTCTGCACAGAGACAATAATGTAAGCCCATACATTTCCACATGTGGACTCACACATAGGTACATGTATGCACATGGATTAAATGCTAGATACAAGTACAAACATAGACTTTAACATATGTACATATATGTCTTCACACATGCATACAGACACACACAAGTATATGGTTCTTATGAATCTTCATGCCAGAATATGCAGACATGCATTCATTTAGATATTAATGTAGACCAGTGGTTCTCAACCTTCCTAATTCCATGACCCTTTAATACTCATATGTGGGCGTGTCTGCATGTGGGCGGACCCACCTGGAGGCAGATAGAGGAGGTTCCTAAGACCATGGGAAATATGTGTTGTCTGATGGTCTTAGGCGACCCCTGTAACCCCTGTGAAAGGGTCGTTCAACCCCCAAAGGGGTAGCAACCCACAGGTTGAGAACCACTGATGTAGACAGATACAGAAGAATACCTGTATGTACATGCTTGTAACACACGTGCATATATAAACACATACACATAACTGCAACATAAGCATATAGGTATAACATCCACACAACAACACTGGAAAGATGCACACACACACACACACACACACACACACACAAATACATACATACATACATACAAATATACCCAACTTACTTTTAATTTTAATCTGCATCATGACCACTTTTTCCCTCACTTTCTTAAGTCTAGGCAATCAACAAAACAATGCATCAAGCCCTGATCTGTACAGATTTCTGACGTGGTAAATGATCATTTAATAATTGACTCTTGTGAGCTGGTTTGAGCTGGGTCCAGCACAGCCCTGTTGTTGTTACTGTTTCTTTGTCCTTTGTGCTCCAAAAAGATCCAGATGACATCATGGTGTCGGGGTCAGTGTACAGTATGTCTGTCTGGGGCTGATCAGACCAATACAAACTCTGTGAAGAGTTTTTGAGCATGATAGTCATATGTGTGGACATTATAATATAGGCAACACTTGCACTTACAGGATTGGATATAGAGATAATAACAGCTAGCATTGATAGAAAGAATTTAGGTTTTTAAAGCATTTTACATGTTATCTCATTTGATTCTAACAACAACCCTGTGAAGTAGCTATAATTGTTATTCCCATTTTACAGATAAGGAAACTGAGCCTAAGGAAGGTTAAGTGACTCACCCAGGGCCACACAGGCAGGTGTGGTTAGTAAGATTCAAACTCAGGTCTTCTGACTCGCAACTGAGTCATTTAATTGCTAATAGATACACATGCTTACAATCCATAAATGCAGGATCACAGACACACACACAAACACACACACACACACACACACACACACAGACATCCCTGGAGACGTTATGCATACATGCCAAAACATATGTATTTGTGTGTATATATGAAACACAAAAAGCAAGTCCTGGAAAACTGAGGCTATCATGAGTCGGGCTTGCTGCTTCTGCCGCTCAGCCTAAATGGCGACAGCCTGCAAGGTCACGGAAAGGGTCCTGGAAACAGAGCCAGGAGCCCTCACTTCAAATCCTGGCTCTGATACTAACTGTGGGACTATGGGCACTTTGCCTCAATAATTTGAACCTCAGTTTCTCTTCTGTAGAATGAGGAGGCTGGACCAGCACTAAATCTTGTAAGTTGGTACTATTCAAAACCGACATTTCTAGAATCAATACCCAGTCCTCAATGAATGTTGCTAACCGTTGATTTCTCCAGGGGGTGAATGAATGCTCCCTCACGTTTATCGCTTTTTTTTCTGTGTTTGTTTTCCTTGTTCCCAGAAAACACATTCCTTTAGAAGGAGATACCTTCTCTTTGTTAGGGAGGTAGGTGTGCCTTGGCAACCAACACCCACAAAAGAAGGACACCATCACTGTCGGTAATGGTTGGAAATGTGACCCCACTGAAGGTGAAAGGTCAGGGAATGTGTAGTTGTTTACACCAGGAGATGAATTTCTATTTTTTTTTCAAGAGGAAATGTGTGTCAGGGTAGGTGGGACAGCTAGGGAAATAGCCCCTCCACTTAGAAGTCATCTTATGTTGGCCCATCCTTTTCCCACTAGGGTTCACTTTGATCTGCTCAGTTTGAATCTATGCTGTGTTGAGTGAAGTTGAGTCTGAAATAACAGAATCCTGGGCTGAAGCCAGAGGAATCAAAGAACAGAAGAGCAGGCCATGAGTCAGAAGGCCTGAGTTCTAGCCATGAATCTGCCACTAATTCACTGTGTAACCTTGGGTCAGTCACTTCTGCTCTCTCCACTTCCTGTAACTGTAAAAAGAAGGTATGGGACTAACTATTCTTTAAGGTTCCTTCCAGCTATGTTCTATGTTCTAACGTTCTGAGACATATCATTTCAAAGGTCCAAGAGCAACTATAAGAACTTAGAATCAGAAGCACATCAAACTGTAGAATCATACAGCACTAGAATCATAGGATTGCAGACCCATAGAATTATAGAAGCATTGGCTTTTTGAGTCATAGAAACTTAAGATCATAGATTCTTACAGTTATGGATTGTCAGAATTACATGGGGCCTCAGAGGTCAATTGGTCCAACTCTTCCTACAACATCCCTGACAAGCAAACAAATAATTTCTGGCGACTATGTAACGGCAATATGAAGTTGACTTTATATTCAAGGGACGCTTTTCACTAGTCAAAAATCCCTTCCATATCTCACCACTTTGGGGAAAGATTTCACAGTCTAGCATCAACCCAGACGTTACTTCTGCTGTATGAAACATCTTCAGGTCCTGGGAGAAAGAAAGCAATAAAAAAAATTCTTTCTCTAACCCATTAATTGCTTACTTTTATGACTAATTGTGTGCAAAGGGAGGAGTTGGTAGGGGACTGGAGGAGAGTTAGGGTTAATAAATTTCAGTACAAGGAAGAGTAAGAACATATTGCCCATAGTAAACTAGATTTATTGGATGGGAGAGATTAATGCAAATGGTAGGTAGGGCTATCTGACTGACCTGAGCTGGGATGGGCCAGGGCCCTCTGAAGGGAGATGGAACCCTGAAGAGACTTGTGTTAAAAATAAACTATGACTGGCTTTAAAGAGCATAGTAGTTTAGACATAAAGAGACATGGTTTCAAAATCCACATAGGCTACTTGCCACCTATATTGACTGGAAAGTCAGGTAACCTCTCAGAGCTCCATATATCTCATCTCTAAAATGGGAATAATAATAATACCTATGCTACTTACCCCTTAGGATTTCTTTTTCTGTGTGTGAGAAAATTGCTTTAGAAATATAAATGTTGTATAAATTTGAGTTATTATTGGAGAATAATCTGTTTTGCTTGAGGAGGGATATTTCATTGTATTAAAATATTTTTGTGCTAAAAAACAGTCAAGTAACTGGACAATAAAAAGAACATCCACAAAAAAAAGGATAAACTGTGACCTAGAATAGATTTTTTTTTGTAGAGCACTTGAAGGTTTACAAAGTTCCTTCTTTACAACAACTTTGTAAGACAGATAGTTAAAATATTATTATTTCCATTTTACAGATGAGGAGCTACGGCTTCATTTAAGTTACTTGCCCAGGGTTATGTGGTCGGTAAATTAGAGCCAAGACTCCAACTTTTGACCTCTTCAACTATATGAATTGATCCTTGCAACATTCTGTGATTGAGGAAAGGTAGATATTTTACAGAAACAAACAAACCCAGCCCCACAGAGTAAAAGTTTGAGTCTCTCAGGTCAAATTTAAGACTTGACTATTTCCCTGATGCCAGAAATCACACAGCTCATGGAGTCAAAGACAGTCCAACGTAGAAGGGACCTTCAAGGCTTTCTAGTTCAGTCCTCTCATTTGAAAGAAAAAGAAAATGACATCCAGAAAAAGGAAGGGAAAAGCCCAGAGTTCAGCATTGAGTTACTGGAAATGGCAGGTTTCCTGACTCAAACTGGTGTGTACTGTCACTGTCTCATGCTGTCTCTGAATCACCTTCCCTAGGGTAATCTATTTTAGTGTCGTAGCAAATACGACTTGGCAAAACACAGTTATAATCTCATTAGTGAAAAAAGTGAGAGAAGAGAAGGGAAGGGAAGAGAAGTGAAGGAAAGGAAAGGAAAGAGAGAAGAAATGAGAGGAGAAAAGAAGAGAGAAAGAAGACATTGCCAGAAACCATCTTCAGAAATGAATCAGGACGATTCTGATCAATAAAATGATCCAAGACAATTCCAAAGAACTCATTATGAAACAAATGCTATCCACCTCCAGAGAAACTCCCTGAATGCAATGAACTGAGAGATGAACTCTGGGTGCAAAGTGAAGTATGATTTTCTCACTCTCTAGTTTTCTTGCTTTTTTAAAAAAATATGGCTAATATGGAAGTATATTTTGCATGATTTCACATGCATAATTGATATTACATTGCTTGTCTTCTCACTGGGTGGCAGAGGAATTGGGAGGGGGGAGAGAATTTGGAACTCAAAATTTGAAAAGAAAAGAATATTTTAAATAAGTAAATAAATAGTGAATTTGAAGTTTAGGGGGAAGAAAAGAAATGAACCAGGAGACCGCCTTCCCAGTGTGCAACCCAGATGCCCTCTGGTGGCCAAGGACAGCTAAATCATCTTTCTGGGATCATTTTCAATGGCAATGATGATAGATCTTGGAACTGGAAGGTATCTCAGAGGTCATCTAGTCTAACTTCTATAATTTTACAAATGGGGAAACTGAGGCCCCCAAAGGAGAAATGACACATAGTTAGTGACAGAGCCAGTTTTCCTTTAAAAAGTAAAGGCTTACCGAATTTTGCCAGATGCCATTTATACAGAGCCTTGTGGCTCTAAAGAATTTTACATCTCCATGGACCCTTACAATAGCACTACAAATGAGGTAAGGTAAGGTAAAGCAGATACTATTTTACAGAAAAGATAACGGAGGCCCAGAAAGGGAATTCTATAGATTGGTGTTTGGAAGTCCAGCACATAGAGTCTTCTTGGTTACTTTACCACAATGAGCCTTCAGACAGATCAGGAACCTTTATCATCTCCTGTTCTGTAGCTGCTTGCATTTCTTTTTTTCCATTAAAAAAAGAAAGCTTTACTGTTGCCTTTTGCTTTTATACTGTAATCATTTCCCCCCTAAAACTCTACTTCTGTTGAACCCTTCCTTGTAACAACAACAAAAAACATTTAAGTAAAGCCAACAAATACACCAACCACATCTGAGAGTATAGATGATATTCCACACCCATAAGTCATTTCTGCTGGTCAAGGATGATATATTTCTTTTTTTAAAAAATGTATCCATATAAAACATTTTTCACATTATTCATGTTTTTAAAAAAAGCAAAAAAAAAGAGAGAGTAGTAAAGAGTATGCTTCCATCTATACTCCATCAGTTCTTTCTCTGGGAGTGGTTAGCATGTTTCATTCTGAGTTCTTTAAAACTGTGGTTGGTCATTGTGTGATCAGACATATTAGGTCTTTCACAATTGATTATCTTTACAATATTGTAGATTGTCCTCCTGGTTCCACTCACTTCACTTTGCATCAATTCATACATGTCTTCCTAGGTTTTTCTGAAACCATCCCTGTCATCATTTCTTGTAGCATAATGGCAATCCATCGTATCTGTACACCATATTTTGGCCGTCCATTCCCCAGTCCCCTCAATTTCCAATTCTTTGCCATCACAGAATGAGTTGCCATAAACAATTGTGTACATATGAGTCCTTTTCCTTTTTCTTGAATTTCTTAGGAGCATAACCCTAGTAGGTGTATTTCTGGGTCAAAGGGTCTGCACAGTTTAATAGCTTTAGGGGCATAGTTCCAAACTGTTTTCCAGAAGAGGTGGACTAGTTCACAGCCCCACCAAGAGTGTATTAGTGCATCTGTTTTCCCTCATCCCCTAGTTAGTAGTATTTCACAAAAGAGTCCCAGATCTGGGCTCAGCTGGTTATAATGCAGGATCCTTGGGTGTTCCTCATTTTCTTGTATTGTCCCTCATGTGTTTCCCACAATGTTTATTCCAAACCTTCCTGTGAGTGTTTAGAAACCTGGACGCTGGCTCTGATTCTATCACAAAGAAGATGTGGGACCTCAGAAACATCAGGTGACCTTCTGGACCCCAGCTATTTATCTTGGAGGCAGTGTGATGTAATGGGCAGAGCAACAGATCTGAAGGCAGGAAGTTCTGTGTTAAAGTCCTGCTTCAGACACAGGGGCAAGTCACATAACCTCTCTAGATCTCAGTTTCCTCCTGTGTAAAATAGGAGGATTTGGCTCCATTAAGGCTCCTTTAAGCTCTACATCTATAATTTTGTGATTTTGAAAATTGCTGTGTCTCTGAGTTGGAACTCAGGCTGGCAAATGTCCATAAGACAATGGCAATAGATCAGTGCTGCCAAAGGAAACATGCATAACTGGGACCTTCAAACCTAGAACAGGTGTGGATTTGAGGCTACACATGACCCTTTAGGTCCTCAAGTGTGGCCCTTTGGCTGAAACTTCAAAGAACACGTGGCCTCAAAGCCATAGGTTCCCCACCCCTGGCCTAGAAGATTACAACTGAAAGGGAACCCAGATAGCAGAATTCCAGACCTGATGGGAACCTTAGATATTATCTATTCTAAGCCAACATTTACAACAGGAAAGTGAGATCTAGAGGGTCATGACTTTAGTCTTTTAACTCAAAAGAGGCAGGAACATTTGAGGTTAAAAGTTTGAAAGGGCCATTGGGGTGACTTTATTCACTTGTTGTCCAAAGTGGGAGTGGTAGAGAATAATGAGGTGAAAAGCCTTCCCTCAGAGCCAAGGCTGCTCCAGTGGTCAGAGAAGATCCTGGGGAAACTTAGTGAACTCAATAACCCTTGCCCCACTCCTCATGCCAATGAATGGACTGTTCACAGTGACGTTTGTAAGAAGTCTCAACATCACTAAGGCAACCTCAGGATCATGAAGAACTATTCTCAGTACTTGAAAATGACTTCATTCTATTTTATTCTTCTGTATAGTGAAAAGGTTGGATGATGGTCTCTAAGGGCCCTTCCAGCTCTGACATTCTATGTTCCATGTTCTAAGGTCCCTTCTAGGTCTGACATCCTATGTGTCCTAAGCTAGAAGGGACTTCAGAGATCATCGAGGCCAAAAGTTCTTAACCTGGGGTCTATGGATTTCCCAGGGATCAGTGGATAGAATTCAGGGGGTCCACGAACTTAGAAGGGAAAAAAAACCCACCTTTGTTTTCCTCAACCTCGGATTTTTTTTTTCTTTCATGAGACTGGGTCTCCCTATTTTGCCCAGGCTAAAAGTGCAGTGGCCCCTCATGGGACCACCCCACTGCCAATTAGCAGAGAAGCTTTGATCTGTTCCATTTCCAACCTGGGCCAGTTTATCCCTCCTTAAACAACCTTAGGACAGCTAGGTGGTGTCCTGGATAGAGTGCTGAGTCTGGAGTCAGGAAGACTCATCTTCCTGAGTTCAAATTTTCTTACTAACCATGTGACCCTGGTTACTTAACTCTGTTTGCCTCCATTTCCTCATCTACAAATGAGCTGAAGAAGGAAATGGCTAACTTCTCCAGTATCTTTGCCAAGAAAACCCCTAATGGGGTCATAGTCAGATATGACTGAAACAACTGAACAACAGATAGTCTGGTGATCTGCTCCTTGTGCCTCACCCTATTAGTATTGGACCCAATGTGGACACCTAATCAGCTTTAGCCCTATTGCACCTCAAAACTCCACAACTCAAGAGATTCCAACAGCCTTCCCTTCCCCTAATAGCAGGGATTACAGACCTTTTATTACAGACATTTAACTTCTAACTGAGAGTTAGCATTTCCTTCAATTATTTTTTTAAAAAAATATTTCTGAGAATGGGTTCATAGGCTTCACAAGACTATCAAAAGTTAAGAACTCCAATCTAGTCCAACCTTCTCATTTTACAGAGGAAGAATCTGAGATCTACAGCCTTGGATTGGAGCTCTGACTCTATTGGCCCTACCATGACACAATCTGGTTTACATCCTAAAGGCCCTTCCAGCTCTGACCTCAGGGACCAGCTCATCCAGCTGCTCACTTTACAGATAAGGAAACTGAGGCCCAGAGACTGAAAGCAACTCGTCCAAGTTCATAGTGCAAGTTTGTGCCAGAGCATCCCCTAGACTTTGAGCCTTCTCTGCACCAAATCACTGCCGTCTTGCGCCTACATCTCCGCAGACATTCTGCAGAAAGATCCTGGCAACGCAGAAGGCTTTTTTCTTAGAAAGTAACTAAAGTTACTGTGACAGGAAGTGTGGCAATTTGCAAAGCATGCTGGGCTTGGCCTCCAGACCAAAGGCTGAGATCCTGGCCCTGTTACTTATAAACCACACAATCTGGGGCAAGCAGCTTCAAATAGCTTGGCCTCAGTTTCTTCATCTCTAAAATGAGGTGTCAGGATTCTAATCTGATCTCAAATATTTCTTCTTGCCCTAAATCTCTGATTCCCCAAGCATGTGACTAGGCTCACTTCTCTTGTCTCTTCCCTTGGTAAGCAGATAGATCCCTGCAGAGTGCTAGACTATTTCTTCCTTTAAGGTGATGTTTTTTATGAGGCTTGAAATAGAAACTAGGGTTTTTGGAAAATCTGGGGAATTATACTAGTAATATTCACTTCCACAAGAGCAAAAAAAAAAATGTTTGAGAAAAAAAATCTCGCAATTTGTGAAACTCTTAAAAGAAATTCTGACCTTGAGCTCTCCCTGAAGAAAAACTCTGTCTTTCTTTTTTAATTTAAATTCAAAAAAATTTTTTTGAGAGGGGAAGATAGGGCAATTGGGGTTAAGTGACTTGCCCAAGGTTACAGGCTAGTTGTTTCGTGTGTGTGTGTGTGTGTGTGTGTGCGCGCGCATGTGTATGTATGTATGTTAAGTGTCTGAGGCAGGATTTGAACTCAGGTACTCCTGACTCCAGGGCTGGTACTCTATTCACTGTACCACCTAACCATCCCCTTTTTTTTAAAACTACATATTCCTCTGATGGTCTTTTATAGTCGCAAGTCATGGAATACTGTGTTCTCCAAAGAACTGAAGGTGGTGATCACTCAGAGGTCAACGGAGAAATGTATGGTGGGCACCTTCAAGTACAAATGAGGTGTTAAGAGAAGTTGAATAAAGGCTGTTATCAAAGAAATGTTTGATCAAAGAAGAGGGACCAGGCATAAGACAAGAGTCAGGGACAGCTGATAGGCCATATGTTCCGCTGGTATCATCACAAGGTGTAGGGATCACAAGGAAGGACCCACAGACATATCTGGCAAATCTATAGCATCACAAAGGATGAGCAGGCATGAATGTGGGAGTGTGCTGGGGCCAGCTCCAGACAGCCAATTATTAAATTTTCAGTACGATCATTTATGCCTCATAAATCAGAAAATGTTACAAATCAGGGCTTGATTTACTGTTTTATTGACTCTGTAGATTTGAGAAGGTGATAGAGAAAATATTAATTCAGATTAAGCTTACAAGTATATTATGCTAATTTATTTTTCCCTGAAGAGTCAGTTGTTAAAACATTTATTTAGCAATACATCCCTACATGGATGCTTATGAGTCCAGCATAAGAAGAAATAGCCAAATCAAGGAGATCAGAGATACTTTAGCCTGAAGAAAAGGAAATAAACTTAATCTCTGAAAATAAAAATTAGCACATGAAAGATTGCTGGATTTGTAAACCTATAGAAGAACAAAAATGTAAGTGTTACAAGGGATCTTTGAAAACTGGATGTTGGGACTAGAAGAGGCTGGAAGACATAGAATGTTAGACCTGGAATGGATTCTGAGGATGGAGAAGGCCAGAAATGGCAAGGATGTTAGAATGTAGAACATAGAACATAGAATTAAAGAGATCTTCAAGGAATCTTTAGCACCAAGAATATCAGACCCTGAAGGGGCCTTGGGGATCGTCCATATGGTCTATTCTCTTCATTTTATAGAGAGGGGGGTTCCTTCAGGTCTGAATACTTGGGCATGAATTCTGGCAGCTCTCTGCATGATGTCAGGCAAATCAGTGCAGTTCTTCAAGTCTCAGTTTCTTTGTCTATAAAATGGGGGTGTTAATTCTCATATTACCTATTACCCAAGACATTTATGAGGCTTCAATAAGTTAAAGTACTTATAGTGCTACACAAATGTGAGTTATTATTTCTACGACTTGGTCCGGTACTTTCTTTAGTTTATACTTCCCACTCCCACCCCTTTTATTTTTTGTCCTTGTTCTGTTTTCCTTGTATGTCCATAGTCTTCATGGATTTTGGAGGGCTAACAGTCCAGGGAGAACCCCAAGAGCAAAGATGTGACCTTCCCTCCCCCCTTCCCCCTTCAGGGAACATACATAGTGAGAAATCAGTTGGAGCCACTGAAAGTTGAACAGGAGAATAAACAAACATTAAACTGAAGTCTTGGCACTTGACATCCTTTCTGCTTTCCCTTCCCTCAATTCCCAGGGGGTCCACTGCCTGAACTTCTGCCTACTACAACCACAGAACTACTGGCACTGCGGAATGCCATTTCCCCATTCTGTCATCTTTTCTCCAGGATAAATATATTCAGTTCCTTCTACTCAATCTCAGAAGGTCTGACATTTCAATTCCCTCAATATCTTCATCCCTGACCCTTCCAGTTTATCAGTGTCATTCCGAACATGCCCAGATCTGCAGAAATGCAGCCTAAGGCAACACTAGTTTTGGGGGTGGCCACTTCATCCTGTTGCCTCATATTGAATGGGCAGTCCAAGACCTGCAATATTTTTTCCTATGATCTGCTTTCTAGCTAGTTCTTCATCATCCTAAAAAAGTCAAGTTGATTTTTTTCAACCCAAATACAGGACTTTATGTTTATACCTATTAAATTTTATATTTATGAGGGACAGTCACATTGTTATGGATAGAGACTTGGCCTTGGAGCTAAGGACATCTTGGCTTAAATTTTGCTTCTGATACTTATTGTCTCTGTAACCCTTGGTAAGTCACTTAACTTCTCAGGGCTGTAAGGCAACACTCTAAAACAAGTTGCAGAGAAGGTGACAATCTACAGTGGTAGGAAGGTGATTGCTCTATCAAAAAAAAAACACCTCAAAGGTCCATTTGTTATTCTTAGACTTCATTTTGTTAGATTGGACCTATTGTCCTAACTGGTCAAAGTCTTTTCTGAGTTCTGACTGTGTTCATCTTGATGAATGTGACACTTATATCTTCCTTTGAGGAACTAATTAAAAAAAATACTAAATAGCTCAAGGCCAAAGACAGAGCCCTAGTATACTACAGAACTCTCTCCAGGTTAGCATTGATCTACTGACCCAGTCTACATTTTCTCACTTGGTGATCTCACCATTTCCCTTGGGTTTACTATATATCCAGCTCTAATTTCTTTCTAGAGCTCCAGTTCACCATTACTGACGCCTGTTCTGAGCATAGCAAGTGATGAAGTCCCACGGGCATCTCAGAATCAGCACATACCAAACAAAACTCACCTTTCCTCTCAAATTTTTCCCTCTTTCCAGTTTCCTAATTAATGACAAGAATACCACCATCCTGTCACTCAGGCTTGCCACCCTCAATGTTACCTTTGACTCCACTCCCACTCACCCCTCATGCCCAATCTGTTGTTAAAACTTGTCATTTCTACCTTCCCATTCGTCTCCTTTCCATTCATGTAACCAAAACCTTAGTTTAGACCTCATCACGTCTTGCCAAGGCTATTAAAATAGCCCCATAATTTGTCTCCCTGCTTCCTTTCTCCTTCATCTCTTCCTCATTTCTAACCTGGCTTCATTGCTCTGAGACTTCTCTCACTGACTTCTTTCTCTACCATGCTCCAGCAAGCTCATTATTAGGAAAGCCTCATCATCCTGCACTGTCCAGACAGCCCTGGTAGCCACTTCATCATTACCCTCTATCCCTCTGATTGGAGGGTGCAGTTATGAACTCCAAAAAGTCCTTTTAGGGAAGGGAATCAGCTTAGATAGCCCCTCCTTTCTCACTTGGCTGCCATCTTCTGACGCTTCTCTCAATTTTCATTAACTTCCCATATCAAATATCTTTAAACCCTCCCCCCTTTCAGCTTTCTTCTGTATGTTCTCTTCTCTCATTAAATTGTATGTTCCTTGAGGGCAAGGAGTAGCTTTCTTTTTTCATATGTGTATGCTCAGACCATATCACAGTGTTTGGTCCATAATAAATGCTTAATAAACATTTATTGATGACCTACTGACTCTAAAAATATTTTAAATTAATTTTTACTCTTTCCAATGAACAAAAATCTACTTTCTCTCCCTCTCACCTCCAAATAATGAAAAACAAAATCCTTGTAAAAATATGCATACTCAAACAAAACAAATTCCTGTATTGGCCATGTCCAAAAATATTTATGTTTCAATGTGCATACTGAGTCTGTTTTGTCTCTGTCAGGAGGTGGTCAGCTTATTCTTTGACCTCTCAACCTTTATGTGACCCTATCTTACCTTCAAGCCATCATCCTGTCCTTCTCCCCTTCATAGGTGAATTTCTAGAGAAAAAGTTGTCCATGCTCATTGTCTCCATATCCTCTCCTTTCTCTTGCTTCTTAGCCCCTTACAATTCAGCTTCTGATCTCATCACTCAGATGAACTTTCTCTCTCTAAGCTTAATGATGATTCCTCAATTTCCACATCTCATGACCTCTTCTCAGGTCTCATTTCTCTTGACTTCTCTGCAGAATTTGGCACCTTCTCTTCCAGGATATATACTCTTGCCTGGGCTTTTGTGACCTTGCTCTCTCCTGGTTCTCTTCCTTCCTGTCTGGCTGCTCTTTCTCAATCTCCTTTGTTGTATTATCATTCATATCCTATTCCCTACGTGTAGGTGTATCTCATGGCTTTGTCCTCTTTTTCTTCTCTCTTAATACCCTTTCTCTTAATGATTTTATTAATTCTGATGAAGTTCAGTTGTCATTTCTATGCTATTGACTCCTAGAGTGAAAAATTTAGCTCTAGTCATCCTTCAGAGCTCCAGTACTCCATTAGGAGCTAGCTATTGGACATTTCCATCTGGATATCCCATAAATATTTCAAATTCAACATATCCAAAACAAAACTTATTATTCCTTCCCCAATTCTTCCTTCATATTTTCTATGGATGCAACAGCCTTTCCAATAACCTGGGTTCATAACCTTGGCACCATCCTCAACTCACACCTCCAGTCAGTTGCCAAGAAGTGTTGATGCTACCTGACCTCTATAAGATGTCTTTAATATGTTCTTTTCTTTCCACTTACATGGCCATTACCTTAGTAGAAACCTTTATTAACTCTCATTTGGATTATTGCAATAGTCTGGTATGACTTGTTCCTACTGAATCCATACTGCCTCTCAGTGATCACCATTTTCTTTTCTAAGTGATCGTAAGTTATGGATTTACTAAAATAATTTGGTTAGAAATTAACATCAGATAGGCTAGTCTGCTGTTTGTGGAATCCATCATATCTGCCTTTTTGAAAGCAGTTGCCTCTTTTGCCTTATATACATATTGTTGTTTGCACGGTGACAATTGATTGCATGACATCTCTTGAATTTATAAAATTATAATAACAATCATAACAATAAAATCTTTATATTGTGGCACTTTGCCATTTCCAATAGCTTTCATATGATACTATGAAAGATCCAATATTTTATCATTTTGTGGACACCTTTCATTTGTACAACTCATAACTCCATTTAACGCATGGCAAAACAAGCAGGGAGAACAATAGGGACTTGTTCAAAGTCACATGGTAGGGAGGATAATGTGGGACAATGGAAAGAGCACTGTATTTGGAGACTGGAGACTGTGTTTGAACCCTGGCTCTGCTGTTTACCAGCTGCATGCCCTTCTGCCTTTCAATTTCCTCTTCTATAAAATGAAGGGGGAGGGCATTTATATAGATGTTTTCCAAAGACCTTTTCCAGCTCTAAATCTGTCATTATAAGTTAGTGGCAGAGCCAAGAGCAGAACACAGTTCTCGTGATTTCCCAATGCAGTTCTCTTCCTTTTGCCCCAGAAGATCATAGAGATGAAAGAGGCCTTAGAGGTCCTCTAGTCCAGAGATGTCAAACTCAGGTAAAAACAGGGGCCTCTAAACCACTCAGAAGGATCCTTGTGACTTCAGTTGACTTAGACAACGCAGTATCTATGTTCTATCGTATTTTTATTTATTTTGTTAACTATTTCCCATTAACATTTTAATCTGATTGAGCCATACTAGGGAGCCATGAGTTTGACACCTCTGATGGAGTCCAACTCCCTCATTTTATAGGAAACCACGACTTGGGAAAATGGAGTGACTGACTTGTGTTCACACTGGTAGCAAGGATCTGAGAGAGAGTTTGAATCCAGGTCTTTCTGACTCCAAATTTGAATATCTATTCATTTCAACACACTGTCTTCCCATGCTACCTCCATCTAACTTGATAACCCATATTTCCATGGGAAGTATTTTTGAGAGCATACATTAGATTAGACAAGTCTCATAAGAGCTCCAGCTTAGTTTTCACATGAAAGCCACACAGCAAGTGGATAGCATTGCTGTCTTTTGATTACTGCTGCCTCAGCAAATTTTCTGAGCTAAGAATTTACCATCCATTTATTCCCTTCCCTAACATGGCCTCCAACCTCCATACCTCCTATGGATCTGCCTATCTAAACATCAATCTACCCAGACAAGCTCTATTGCAAACTATGCTCTGATCAAAAGAAAAGCTGGAACTTGATTCATATATATTTCAAAATTAACTGTGCAAACAGATAAAGGAAGAAATCTTCAGCTCTTTAGTTCAACTTACATGCTGTTGACCTCGGATAATTCTTGCCTGTCCCTTGAATCCTAAAACAGCATCCTTTTTTCATTTTAAGTAGATTTTTAATTCATAAATTTTCTATTTATTTCTCTCCCTCCCTATCCCTCTCCTAGAGAGCCATGTCTTATAACAAAGATTTTTTTAAAAGACCAAAGAGGAAAAAGAAAAAAAAACCATCAAAACAACCTATCTCTTTCCATATATACACATATGTGTGTGTGTGTATATTACATATATACAATGCTACACACCTATGGAGGTCTCACACCCTTCCCCTCCCCCACCTTTGTAAAGGAATGGGAGTAAGGTATCTTCTTTTAGTTCTTCTTTGGGGCTAAACTTATTCCTTATAATTTTACAACACTCATTTTCTACTGTTTTCTGGTTGTTCCTTCCATTTACATTGGTCTAATCCAGTGGTTCTCAACCTGTGGGTCACGACCCCTTTAGGGGTCAAACGACCCTTTCACAGTGGTTCCTAAGACCATCGGAAAACACATATTTCCAATGGTCTTAGGAACCGAGACACCGCTCCTCTATCCATCTCCAGGTGTGTCCTTCCACATGCAGATATGCCCACATATGAGTATTAAAGGGTTGCAGCATTAGGAAGGTTGAGAACCACTGGATCATTAATATTGTTTTCTGTCTGTGTTAATGTCACCTTGCATCAGTTTATATAAGTCTTCCCAATGTTTTTCTGTATTCATCTTTTCTTGCAACACAGTAATATCCCATTACGTTCCTGTGCCACAATTTGTTTAACTATTCCTCCTAATTAATGGGCATCTACTCCCCAACCCCAGCTCTTTGTTAACACAGAAGTGCTCCAATGAATATTTTGGTGCCCATGAGCCTTTATTTTCATCAGTAATCTTCTTGGGCGTATGTGCCCAGGAGCTGAATCTCTGGTCACTTTATTTGTAGAATTTCGAATTGCTTTCCAGTATGTTTTTTTTTTTACATAATAGTATACAGCTCCACCAAAATTACATTAATGTACTTGTCTTTCCCCAGCCCTTCCAACATTGATGGTTCTCATTTATTAATTTCAAAAAAGAAACCACTTACATCAAACAGTATTAGCATTAGATTTTTCTCCCTCGATTGAATAAAAGAAACAGAAGAATACTTACAATAGTCAAATTAGCTGACTTTTCTCTAACATGATCCTGATATAAATAATAGAAGTAGTGGTATTCCCATTTTAGAAAAGAAGAAGCTGGCTCCAGAGGAGATAAAGTGACTTGACCAAGTTGTACAGGCAGGAGGTAGTGATCTCACATTTCTTTAGTGCTTTAAGGTCTATGATATCTTGTGTCATACTTCGTTTTATTTCCAGAACTTTCCTTTTCAGGTGGTAGTGCAATTTTTAGAGATGAAGATACTGAAACTCAGAATGGAGAAGTAATTTGCCTGGATTTCAGCAACTGGACTTCCAATTTCTTCCTTGTTTCTCCTGAATAACTTCAAATACTCAAAGAAGGTTGTCATGTTCTCCCTAAGTTTTGTACAGTTGGCCCTTCTATGACTTAATTTCTGTTTTCCTCA
The DNA here is from genome assembly GCA_028627135.1 of Pseudochirops cupreus. Taxonomy (NCBI): domain Eukaryota; kingdom Metazoa; phylum Chordata; class Mammalia; order Diprotodontia; family Pseudocheiridae; genus Pseudochirops; species Pseudochirops cupreus. The sequence continues at coordinate 286,366,240 of CM053581.1, forward strand.
AAGTCCTGGTTATCCTTATTTGAATGCCCTCCAGATTATCAGAGTCCATCCTCAAATGAGGTACCTAGGACTAGACGCCACATTCCAAATGTAGTTGAATCAAGGCAGATGACGACAAGACTCCCTAGTTTGAATCCTGATTCTGTTATTTTACCTCATGTGACTTTGTTCAAGTAACTATCCTCTCCTGCATGCCACCCTCGACTCCAGGACTGAGATCCCTCCCAGCTCTAAATGTGAAGATACTGCGATTTCTCCCTAGCTTCTCCAAACTCTGTTGCCCACTTCCTTCACATCCTTTTGTTGTTGTTATTTAAGTTGTGTCTGACTTTTTTGTGACCCCATTTGGGGTTTTCTTGGCAGAGATACTGGAGAGGTTTGTCGTTTCCTTCTCCAGCTCATTTTACAGATAAGGAGACGGAGGCAAACAGGGTTAAGTAACTTGACCAGGGTCATACAGATAATAAGTATCTGAGGTCATATTTGAACTTAGGAAGATGAGTCTTCCTGATTCCAGCCTTTATACTGTATCCACTGTAGCACATATCTGCCCTACTCCCACCTCAACTTTCTAATAATCTCCCATTTTCCTACTTTTTTTTTTCAATTTTGAAACACTCATAGGGTCTACTGCTCCCATCACCCTTTTGCCTTTAGACCTCATTTTCTCTCCACTTCCACCCTTCCCCCACCCCCAGGGATCATGAGTTGTCAATTTGTGGGTTAGAAAGCATACCCCTCATGCCTGGGACTCTTTGAAATGCTCTAGGGTCCCAGTTCCTATTTATTTACTCAGCCAGAAACTCAAGAACAACTCTCAGGCTTTCTGCAGGACAAAGGTCTCACCATAAAAAATGTTACCTTATTTGTGTTTTGGTCCCAAGAAGTAAAAATCCAGAATTCCCTGAAATGTGACTCAGCTAACACAGAACACAGGTTGTCAGAGCTGAGAGGGACCTTGGAAATCATCTAGCTCAACCTCCCCCAAAGTGCCCAAATTCCTTTTAGAGCATCCATGAAAGAGATGCTGCCTAACATACAGCTTCTGTTTTAAAAACTCTAATGGCAGAAAATTTACCTCCTCATAGCAGCCTGATCTATCTTCAGAAAGATGTGAGAAAGGTCCTCTTCACAATGAGTCAAAATCTGCCTCCTTGAAACTCCTTCCCCCTTCCCCCTTGCACCAAGTTCTGACACCTAAGGCAAAAGAGAGCACAGCTAACTCCTCTTCCTCTTGGCGGCCTTTCTGAGATTTAAAGACAAATAGCATAGGATCTTAGAATATTAGCACTGAAAGGACCTTAGTTCAACTCTTCTATTTTAAAGATGATCAATCTGAAGTGCAGAGAGGCACAGGAACTTTCAGAGGCTACTCAAACACATATGCTTGTCTTTTCTAATTCTAGAATCATAGCATTTTAGAGCTGAAAGGGACTGAATTTATCTGTTTTCATCCAATTCACTAATTAAAAACATTAATTAATGTCTTTAACGGCAGAGTCAAGGATCAAATACCCTTGAGACTTCCTTTAGGCTGACATCATTCTCCCAAATTTCTCCTTAGTTATTACCTATGCAAATTTCTAGGAATCCCTCCCATTCTTATTATTATTCCATTGTCATTCCAGTTCCTCCATTATGACTTCCAAACCCTTGTCATTCCCCCCACTGAGACTGTTCTACCCCCAAATAGTAACTATTTATCTAGCCCTTAAAGTTATACTTTTTAAATCTCAAATCTCACAACATTTTTGTGAGATGAACTATATGGATTCACAACTCAAAGTGTAAGAAGTGCTGAAGGGGTGGTGAGTGGAAAAAGTTGAAGAAGCCCTGTACATTCTATTATAGATTCTACTATAGGTATTATTATCTTTATTTTATGAATGAGGTCTCTAAAGCCCAGAGTCCCAGAGCTAGTGTCAGAGGCCCTATTCCTAAAAGTTACCAAGTCTCTTAATTCTTAAATCTAATTGCCCTTTCTCAAGACTTATCCTGCTTGAGCTCTGCAGTTTTTGGCACCACGGACTGACCATTCATGGATGTATGAGTTCATGGATACAGAATTCCACCGTGGCTTCCACAACATTGCTCTCTGGTCCTCTGTCTCTTTGTGTGACTACTCCTTGGTCTTTTTATCATTATCCATTATTCATCATACAACTCCTGCCTCCTAAATGAGTTCCTTCCAAGCCTTTGTCCTTGGCCTTCTTTTCTCTCTCTATGCTTTTTCTTTTGGTGGCTTCATCAGGTCCCATTGGTTTAATGATTACTTCTAGATGTGTGACTCCCAAAGGTACATGTCTAGTCCTAATCTGTCCCCTGAAATCTGGTTTCTTCATCATTAATTACCTGCTGGATAGCTCCACCTGAATGTCTTGCTAGCTCCTCAAACTCAACATGTTCAAAAGGGGAACTCATCATTTTAGCTCCATCTATTATTGCTGTCACCAATATACTCTGTTACTCAGGTTTGTAAACTTATAGTCATCCTTGATTCTTCTCTCTCTTTCTTCCCCCAAACCCAAACAATTGCCAAGTGTTAGTGATTCTCCTATATTTCTCCCATCCATCCCTTCTCTCTACTTAAACCTGACCACCACCTCATCTCTCATCTAGATGAATGTAACACCTTAGTAGTTGAATTCTCAGTTTATAGGCTCTCCCCAACTTTAATCCATCCTCAACATAGTGGCCACTATAATCTTCCTAAGGTACATATCTGACTACTGCCACTCCCCTGCTCAAAATCCATTGGTGGCTCCCTATTGCCTCTAAGGAAAAACAAAAAACAAACAAAAAAACCCAAACAACAAACCTCCTCAGCCTGGTGCTCAAGACTTTCCAGAATGAAGCTCCTACTCACCTTTTCAGTCTTACTTTATATCACACCCCTTCGTGCACTCTTTTTACAGCAAAACTGGGCTACTAGTTGTTACCTGAACTCCACATTCTCTTTCCCTCCCATGTATGTTTGCACAAGCTATTTTCCAAGCCTGGAATGCACTTGCTTCTTACCTCTGCCTTTCAGGATCCTTATTTTCAAACTTTAAGATTTCCTCATCTTCTTTCAAGACTCAATTAGGGGTTGTAAGTGGGGTGAAGAAAGGGGCAGAGAGGGAGAGGTTCAGAGACAGGAGGCTAAAGGTGAGGGAAATAGGCATTGCATGGAAAAAGCCATAAAACACAAGTAATATTTTTCATAACTAAATTGAATTATTCAGAGCACCTATTCTAGGCCATTTCCTGTATGCAGGCCTGGGGCTACAAAAGAAAGAGACTGTGGAGCTCAGGGTTGGACTTGGGAGATAAATGCGAACATATAAGAAGGTAAATGACAATAACATATTTAAAGAATGGCATAAGATCACAAGAGAATAGGGTCATGAAGCCAGATGGGTTTTAATACCCAATGAACTGTATACAAATTAATTATCACAAAAGCTCAGAGGAAGGAGATTTGAGGGCTGGGATGATCGGGAAGGACTTTATAGACTGCGTGGTATGGAAGGAGTCTGGGAACTGGAATCAACTGAGGCAATAGAGATGTTTAACCTGGAGGAGAGCAGAGGAGAGGAGAGAAGAAAGGAATGGGGAGGAGAGAAAAGAGGAGAGGGGAGGAGAACACAGGAAAAGGGAGAGGAAGGGAGGAGAGAGGAGGGGAGGTAGGAGTTTACTGGGGACTGTAGTTCAACTATAGATAGTTTTCTGCTTTTCAACCCCTTGCCCCCTTGTCATTCCAGTTAAGTTTTGCCAAACCCAAGCCCGGGGTTACTTTATTCCTACATATATGCTACTGAATGCCACAAACCATTGATAGAACCAGACAAACTGATATTATCTCAACCAGATCCACCCTCACTTCTGCTTCCTTCTTCCCTAATCTACTAACCCACATTAACTATTTCAAATCTTTTCTCATAAGCCTGCTATACTATACTACCTGCCTCCCTCCATTCTCCTTCCCAGTAGAGAATCTGCCTCCTAGTCTACTGAAAAAATAGAGCCATCTTTTGACTCCTACTTCTTTCCATTTTAAAACTTCAAATTCTGCAACATCTTTCCCTTTTCTCTTCTCTTTTTTCCCTCAGTTACTCAGAAAGACATGGCCCTTCTTGTCAAAATCAACTACTCCATGCTTTAAAAAGAATTTTTTTTTTGAGTTTAAATCTCACCATCTCTTTCAGGATGGTAATACAGTGGCCACTCACATGCTTGGTCCCACTATAGATCAGCATGGAACCCTTGACCTATTCTGTTTCTCACTTGGATCATTTCACTCCTTCTTAAGCGTCCTGGTGGCCCCCCACTCTTAGAAGCTCACCAGGGCCCAAGGGTGCTGGCTGTAGTATAGATTCCTGACTGGCTTAGCCCACTTTAGCTCAGAACTCCTGAACTCAAGCAATCCACCAAACTCAGACTCCCCAAGGATTGTAGTATGCATCACTATGTCCTGGCTTTGTATGCTCTTGATACAATGCTGCAGTCTCCTAAAACTTAACCTGCCAACTATCCTCTCTTTCCAATCTTCAAGTCATTGTCATTTCTGCCATTCCATCTCTTACTCCTGAGCCATTGTTGGAGGGGTTCCCTATTTCAGCCATGAACTTCCTCCTCACCTCTAGCTCATGGAATCTTTAGTTTCCTTCATATAATTCATGTTTCACCTTCTACTTGAGGTCTTCCTTATATATCCGGTGATTAGCAAGCTTTTCTACTTTGAATTACTTTGTATATGCTTTTTATTTACTTACTCATTTGAATACATATTCTGTCCTCCTGTGACACTGTGGCTCCCTGAGGGCTGGACATGTTTTTATTTCTGCTTTTGTATCACAAGTGTCTCACACATATAGGGGCTTGGTCAATGCTTGTTCAATTAAAACATCCCCAGGGCTTCCCCATCCTTCAACAGCCTTTTCTTGATTATGTTGTCTTGAGTTGTTGGCCTGTTTCTCTCCTCCCTTTCACAACCCAACTCCTAGAAAAAGCCAGTTGCTACCTCCTCTTGTCTTTCCAATCATCCAGTCCAACACATTGCAATCTGACTTCAGCTCAACTGAAACTGCTCTCTCCAAGAACACCAGTTATATTTCAGTGGCTAAATCCAATGGTCTTTACTTGCTCTTCATAGTTCTTGACCTCTCTATGGCATTTGACATCACTGACCATCTTCTCTTCATAGATACTTTCCTCCCTAGGTTTTCATGATACTACTATCTCCTGGTTCTCCTCATGGTAACCATTCAACAATATTCTTTGCTTAATGATCATTCATGATCTGACCTATCCTGGAGCCCCTCCTGTCCTCCCTCCCCTCCTCTCTCTTCTCTTCCCCCCCTCCCCCCTTTCCTTCCCTTCCCTCTTCCCTTCCCTCTTCCCTTCCCTCTTCCTTTCCCTCTTCCCTTCCCTCTTCCCTTCCCTATTCCCTTCCCGCCTCCCTTCCATCTTCCCTTTCCTCTTCCCTTCCCTCTTCTCTTCCCTTCCCTTCCCTTCCTTCTGTCCTCTCCTCTCTTCTTCTCTTCACTAAATCTGTCTCCTAACCTCGTCAGTTCCCACAGGTTCATTTGTCACTTTTATATGTATGACTCTCCATTGTATATATCCAACCTTAATTTCTTTCCTGAGCTATAGTTTCATATCACCAACTACCTATAAGACTTTTGTTGGATTTTTTATTGGTACCTCAAATTTAACATGTCCAAAAAGGAGCTCAGCATCACCCACTCCTAAACCCATACCCACCCCAGATTTTCTATTTGGGCAGATAGATGGAGGCAATGATGGAAAGAGTGCTGAACTTGGAGACAAGAAATTTGAGTTTGAATCCCACCTCAGACTAGCTGTAGGACCCCTAATCTCTCTCAGCTTCTGTTTCTTTAGCTATAAAATAAAGATCACAATAACATGTCCCTCCCAAGCTTGTGAGACAGAAATAACATGTATAGGACATAGTGAACCTTCAAGCTTTATATAAATGCTGCTATTATCATTGACAGTATTATCATCACTGATGCTGTCACCACTCTCCTAGTCATGTTCACAACCTCAGAATTATCTCTCATTCTTCCTTCTCACTCCATTTCCAAACCTTGTTTATTCTTCTCTCAAGCATATTTAATAACCATCTCCTTGTCTTCTCTGCCTGTCCCCTATATGTGAAATGCTGCCCCTCCTCTCTGCCTCCTGGCTTTCTTCAAGGCTCAGCTCAAATCCTACCTTCTGCCGAAAGCCTTCCCAGCCTCCACCATTGCTGGGGCCCCCTCTGAGCTCACCTTCAGTTTGCACTGTTATGTATCTTATATGGACATAGTCATTTGCTTGTCTCCGCTATTAGAATGTTAGCTCCTCAGTGACAAGAACTGTATTTTTGCTTTCTTTTCTTTCCCCAGGCACATGATAAGAAGTGCTTCATAAATCTTGTTGCCTGACTGCCTGATTGATCTTAGTCTCTGAATCTCTGGCTTCCTTCAAGGTTCAGTCCATATGCCAAATTTCCTAATAACTCCCAGTTGCTCATGCTCACTCCCTCTTCAAATAACCATGTATATTTTTATTTGTTTCTATGATCTATATACTGTCCCCAGAAGAATGTAAGCTCCTTGAGGTCAGGGACTGTTTTTCTATGCCTGGCACCCAACACAGTGGTTTAAACATTTTCTGGTTCAAATCTGTGATTTCATTGACTCCCCCTGGTGAGAAGACTCTACCAAGGAGCTCTACCCTCTCAACCTATGCAGATCACAACTGCTTGATAATTTCATTAAAGTCTTAGAGCATTGCTTGGGTCACTAAAATGTTAAATGCCTTGGTCAAGGTCACTTAGAGAGTACATGACAGAGTCAGGACTTGAACCTAGGTGTTCCAGACACCAAGGATGGTTCTCTGTGCACTATGTCATGCTGCCTCCCACATTTGTTATTGTCATACCCAGCTCTTTGTGACGCCATTTGGGGTTTTCTTGGCAGAGATAATGGAGTTGTTTGCCATTTCCTTCTTCAGCTCATTTTACACAAGAGGAAAATGAGGCAAACAGGGTTAAGTGACTTGCCCAGGGTGACACAGCTAGTGAGTGCTTGAGGCCAGATTTGGACACAGGTCTTCCTGACTCCAGGCCTGGTGCTCTATCCACTACACCACCTAGCTGCCTGCCTCCCACGTAACAAGTGATTAATAAAGGTGGATGATTTGGTTGTTTGTTTGTTTTTTTAAATTGATTTAGATTAGATGTCCACCTAGAATTGTCTAACTGGGGAGTGTACAGTCTACTGAGACAGTGTCCTCCAGCCCCATCAGTTGTGATCTCCAAGTAGTAAATAGGTGATCAGCCATTGAAGAGGATGCAGAGCAAGGCTTCTTTATCTTTTCTGTGTAATGGAATCTTTTGGCAGCCTAGAGATGTCCATGGACTCTTCAGAATAATGCTTTTAAATGCATAAAATAAAACATCTAGGATTATCCTGTAAAACAGTTATATGGAAATGCAATTTTCAAAAGGGATATTTTTTTTTAAGTGTATCATGCCCAGGTTAAGAAGCCTTTACATAGGGGGGAGTTCTTGCTCAGGTGTGAGTTGAACTTGATGGCCTTTAAGGTCCCTTCCATTTCGGAGAGGCAATGATTCTGCGTTTACCAGCATAACTGAGTAGCTTGAGTTCCCCATTCTTTGACCATGCTGGTTAAGAAATTAATGGAAATTTAATTTATACATCAACAAAATCAGGAAACCCTGCTATCAAAGCAAAACCAGGTAGCATGTAATGGAAAGAATCTTAGCTTGTGTCCCAAAGGTCTGGGATTCCTGCCTACATACTGGGATTGGGAAGGGGGCAGATAGAAGGAGAAGGATCCATCATGGGCCATCTAGACTCTCATCTACATCTAGACTTAGACCACAGGCTCATAGATCTAGAGCTGGAAGAGTTCTTAGAGGATTTCTAGGATAATCCATCTACTTTTACAGATGGGAAAACTGAGGCCAAGGACATTCAGTGACTTGATCAAGGTTAGGAAGGTTTTGAGGGGAGATTTGGTCCTAGGTTTCTTTATTTCAGAGCCAATGAGTTTAGGAAGAAACAATTGAGAAGATTGTCCTCCTCTTTGATCTGCTGTCAACTTTTTGTCTGACTTTTGGCAACGCGACCTGCTTTCTCAGGGCATCAAAATTTTCCTCAGTTAAATGAGGAAGTCTTGCTCAATGTGCTCTGTGATGCCATCCAGGACAGTTCTAAACTCCCTTCCAATTCCAACATTCTGCGTCCTATGCTCTAAAGTCTCTTTCCATTCTGGCAATTCACATTCTGAGACATGGCCGCAGAGGTCTTCTTTAGTACTAGGTCTCCGATCCATTGATTCTAGGGGCCTTTTCATTTCTGACGTTAGGTATTTGAAGGGTCTTGCCAATTCTGACCTCCTATGATCCTTTTTCATCCATGAGTTCTGAGTCTGTTTGCTGAAACTACAATGAACCGTGTTTATCAAGAGAACAGGCCCTGCCTCCTCCAGCACAAGCCTTCAGCAGCCATTTCATAATATGCTCCCAAGGGCCTGGGTAGGTTCCTGTGGGTTTCATTCAGCTACGTGCCTGTTGAAAACAATAATCATTGCTGTCCCATGACCCCTTTTAGATCCTATGAGAATTCAGCTTCGGAGGAAACCAGGAAGTGTCCAACTGAGTCCAAGGTTGTGTTGACACCACAAGGAAGGGAGGCACACAGGACTCTTTTCAGTTCTGAAGTTCTGGATATCCTCTCGACACTGTTCCAAAAAATCCCTACTGTTTGGAAACGTGTCATTTTTGCTAAAAAAATAAATAAATAAAGCAAAACAACCAGCTGAATATGAGCCTTTGGGGTTTTGTTGTTGTTGTGTTTCCCTGAGGACCTTGGTTTGTTGCTTAATCTGGGTCATCAAGAGCCACCTTGCCAAAGCTATTGGGGCAGAGGTGGGGAGTGTCCCCAGAAGTAGCCTGGGTATAACTGGAAAAGCAATGAGTCAGGGGCCAGAGGATCTGAACCCAAAGCCTGGCTCTGTTCTTTCTAGTTGTATAACCTTGGGCAGCAAGTCACTTCCCTCTAGATTCTAAGTCTAGATGTAAATGAGAGTCTAGATAGCCCATGATGGATCTCCTTCTATGTCCAATCTCTTAATATGAAAAGTGAAGGGGTTGTATTAGCTGACCTTTAAGTCTCCTTCCAGCTCCCATTCTATAAGTAACATTTCCTTACAGAGGCCCAGACAGAAATATCTTCCTTCTCCATCACTGTTGAGGTCCTTAAATCTGAATGGGCTTTGCTTCCTTGCAGGTATTATTTTTTAAGATGATAATCAGGGCACATGTACCGACAGAGGAGACTACTTTGAAATTCCTCATTCAAAAATATATTTTATTTCCTTGAATCTGGGACTATATTGAAAAATCTGGTAGGTGTGGTTGCTACCTGGTAGAGTGACAACATTGCTAGGGTAGAAAGAGCATGGAAGGGATCTGGGTCTTGGCTCTCACTCTGCCACTTACTGCCGGGGTAATCCTAAATAACAAGTCACATGTTCTTTGGGATTCAGGCTTTACCTTTACTCAGCAAAGGAGGTGGATGATCCTTAAAGCCCTTCCTGCTCTAGCATTTTATGCCCTGAATTTCTTGGAAGCCCTAACATTCAATGTTCTAAGGACCCCATTACCTCACATATTTCACATTCTAAGAGTCTTCTTTCTAAGAAAGGGCTAGGCAGGTGCTCTTCGAATTTTTTTGGGAGGTAATAGGAATTAAGTGACTTGCCCAAGGTCACACAGCTATTATGTATCTGAGGTTGGATTTGAACTCAGGTCCTCCAGACTCCAGGTCTGGTGCTCTATCCACTGCACTGCCTAGCTGACCCAGCTCTTCTCATTAAAGAATTTATTGGAATAAATATTTGTAGATTTTTAAAAATATTTTTCATTTACATATTATGTTTGTATATAAATGTTGCTATTTTCAAGCTTTAAAATAGCCTTCTAGGGAATACTTCAACAAGTTGCCAAATCAATATTCCTCAATTGCTTTGTTACTTTTTTTGTAAATGTGCAATGATAAATTAGCATTTCCTGCCCTACTAATGTTAATGGACAGATCTAAGCATGCCATCCCCTAACTCTAATTTTTTTCAGTAGCTCCCTATTGCTATGCAAATAAAATCAAACACCCCCAGATCGGCATTTGAAACATTTCCTAATCTGGCACTGATCTCCTTTTTTCACCTTGTTTCACATTCTGTACCAGACAAATTGTACTACTCACCAAACCCCTTCTCCATACACAGTCTGTTCTGCTTCCCTGTCTTTGCTCCCCACTTTCTCCATGTCCACAGTATATACCCCACCTTCATCTTTCCCGATTGAAATCATGCCCAGATTTAAGGTAAAGTTGGCCATTGCCAACTTTTCTGGAGAGCCTTTCTTTATCCCTTCCTCTTGCTCCACCTTCCTAACCACAAGTGATCTTTCCTTCCTTATACCCCTAGCATTTTTCTCATCTTATGTATACCTCCCAATTTGTCTTTCTTAATGATAATTCACTTTTCTATAGTCCTTAAAGGTTTGTGATACCCTTCAATGGAGGTGATGCAAGCGGTAACATCAACATGTTAGAGAGGAGCCTGAGACTCAGAGATGGAATGACTTGTTTGTGTCAGTGAAGCAATTTGAAGCCAGGTCCCCTAGCTTCAGATCTGATGATCTTTCCACTATACAACATTATCTCTATTAGTTTTCAGGCACATCTAATCTACCCTGTTAGACAGTGGGCTCTTGACTATTTTACTAGTCTCTCTCTCTCCTCCCAGCTACCAGCACAGGATGTTAATTAACATTAAATGAATGAAGGAATAAATGAAAAAAAAATCCTCTCTAAGGTGTCTCCTGGCTTAAAAAATCTGAAGTTCCATTACCTACACTGAATGGGTACAATCTGAATTAGTAATGTTTTAATTGCTCTGTGGGGGAGGGGGGAAGTGGAATAGGGTAGGGGGGAGTTCACCTAAGGACACTGAATCAGCAAAGACTGGGAGACAAGAGAGTGAAGAATATCCTGGGGTAAGGGCTAGGGTGAGGAGGAGATGATCAGACAGTAATCTCCTTTGACCATAGCAGAGAGAGATAATGCTAGAAAGTCAAGTTGACTTCATGTTATAAATCAGAAGGACCTGATGCCAGGTTGAGAAGTAGAACTTTATTTGGGAGAAACTTTAGAGAAGCAGACCTTTGTTTGGGTGCCAGTGAAGAGTTCTGAGCAGAGCAGGGGCCTGAATAGGTCAGTGCAGAAAGACTAGACCAACATGTTATACATGTGGCAGAGTGTCGAGGCTGTGGGTAGGTGCAAGGCAAATTCCCTGTGAGGGTGAGCTATGCTCCGGTTCTCTATGCCAAGCTTCTCCACTGCCTTAGATAACACAGTCAGTCAGCTTCCTCTCCATGAAGAGCACATGGACGTGGACACCAGCACGTTCCCTGAGCACCTAGATAGAGTGGATCAAAGCCTCCAGAGAGACCTAGGAAACACTCTAGGAATGCATGAGGAAGCCCCAGCTTTCACTCAAATGAATCAGACAGAGTATATTCAAAGTCTTTCCTGAGCTGAAAGCTTCCCCCGCTTCCCCTCCTTCATCCTTCTCTGCCCTCCCTTGTCCTTGCTTCCCCTAAGGCTTGGGGCTGGTGGTGCTCCCTGGAACCAGTTTAAGCAGGAAGGGAACCCTGGCCTAGGAACCACGTTAATTTCCTTCCTCTGTCTTCTCTGGAATGTGTAAACAATAGCTGTGGAGCCTGGAGACAGGAGACCGGAAATGTCACATTTTGTGATTGGGCCAGGGTTGGGATGAGGTGCTTACACATCTTTAGGATTCTGCCTCTCGGGAATCTATAGCAACTACCTCAATGAAATCAGGGTTATCTCAGAAAACATATTAGAGCTGGAAGGGAGCTTTAAACAAAATAAAAACAAAACAAAGTCAGAATGTCAGAGATGGGAGGAACCACAGATTGTAGAATATCAGGAGAAGAGACCTTAGAATATCAGGGAAGAGAATCAATTAATCCTAAATACTTAATAAGCGACAAGCTCTGTGCTAGGCACTGGGGACACAAACTTAGAAAAGAAACAGTCACTACTCCCAAGAACCTCACATTCTAATGGGGGAGGCAACATGTACATTGATATCGGCATATGCCAAGGCCACATTGCAGAGTGAGCAGAGAGCCTTGGAGACAGGTAGTCCTGCATTCAAGTCCTGCCTCTGACACATCCTGGCTGAGTGACCCTGGCAAATCACTTAACCTCTCAGTGCTCCAAACATTTCTCTAAGATTATAAATTGCTATGAAGGTGCTAACCTACATTGGTAGAGGGAGTTTTCAGATATGTGAGCTTGTTATATTCATTAAATCACTACTCTAGGCCCTCTCTATCTCAGAAGACATACAGAAGAGGAAGAAGGTAACCTTGATAGAGAAGGCACTGTAGCTGAGGGGGCTAGAAAAGGTCTCCTGCAAAAGGTGGTGCTTTAATTTTCTTTTTTTTTTTTTTGCTTTTTGGAGGGGGGTAGGGCAATTGGCATTAAGTGACTTGCCCAAGGTCACATGGCTAGTTTTTGTGCTAAGTATCTGAGGTCAGATTTGAACTCAGGTCCTCTTGACTCCAGGGCTGTTGTTCTATTCACTGTGCCACCTAGCCACCCCTAGAAGGTGGTACTTGAGATGTCTTCAAGGGAACCAGGGGTTCCAGGAGGCAGAGGGAGGGAGGGAGGACATTCCAGACATCAGGACAACCAGTGAAAAAGCAAGGAGACAGGAAAAGTGGTCCTATGTGTGAGGAACAGCCAAAAGGTCTATTTGACTGAACTTTAGAATTTGTGAGGGAGAATCATAGGTAATAAGGCTGTAATTATGGTAGCATGTGCCCAAGTTGTGAAGCACTTCAAATGACAAATAGAGTAGTTTGTGTTGAATCCTGAAGGTAATAAGAGAGCCATGGTAGTCTATTGAGTAGAAGTCGGACATGGTTGGATCTTCATTTTAGGAAAATATCTTTGACAGTTTTAAGTATGGATGGAGTAGAGAGACACTTAAAAGGTAGGGAGACCGAGTAGGGGGTGATTGAAGTCATTAAGGTTGTTGTTCAGCCATTTCTTAGCTGTGTCCCACTCTTCCTAATGGCCTTTGGGGTTTTCTTGGCAAAGATTGAAGTGGTTTACTATTTCTTTATCCAGCTCATTTTATAGATGAAGAGTTGAGACAAACAGAGTTAGGTGACTTGTCCAGGGTTACACGACTAGTGTCTGAGGCCAGATTTGAAATCAGGAAGAGGAGTCTTCCTGACTCCAGGCCAGGTGCCACCTAGCTGCCCAATCATTGAGGCAAAAAGTAAGAAAGGCCTGAACTGAGGAGGTTCCTGTGTGAGTAGAGAGAAAAGTGGGGATGTGTGTCATATATGTTGTATAGTAGAAATGGTGAGATTTGGCAGGTGATTGGATACATGGGGTGGGGGAGCATCAGGAGCTGAGCAGACTCTGAGGTTGTGAACCTGAATGACTAGAAGGATGATTGGGGCTCTCAGAAATAGGGAAGTTCTGAAAAGGAGTAGATTTGACTGGAAAGATAATGAGTTCCACTTGGGACCTGTTGCATATGTGGGACAATAGCTCCAGAGAAAGACTAGATATGTTTGTCTGGGAGTCATTTAAATAGAGATAATGAAACTCCTCGGAGGTGATGGGGTCACCAAATCAGAGGGTGTAGATAAAGAAATGAGGGCCCAGGACAGAGCGCTGGGGGCTATCTACAGGTATGGGCAAAGGTATTCTGGAGCTATCTCCTACTGGCTCTCAAGTTGATTGTTAAATTTTCTGTGTGAGCTGATTTACATCTGAAAAAAAAAAGCAAACAGAACAAATCAGGGCTTAATTTATTCTTTTGTTGACTGACTTGATCAGGAGTGGGGAACCTGTGGCCTCGAGGTCACTTGTGGCCATCTAGGTCACTTGTAGCCCTGTAGGTCCACAAGCCTGGCCCCAAAGACTTGTTCTGTGAAGTTTGGATTTACTCAAAGGGCTGCCCTTGAGGACCTAGAGGGCCACATGTGACCTTAAGGCTGCAGATTCCCTACCCCTTGGTCTAGACTTAAGAAAGTGATAGGGTTAATAATGTAGATTAAGCCTAACACTATGTATAGGATACATTTTCAACCCAGAGAGTTGGTTGTTAAACATTTGCCAACATACATCCAGGGTGAAGTGATTTGCCTAGGGTCACAAAACTAGTGAGTGTCTGAGGCCAGATTTGAATTCAGGCATATAGGTTATAGGCACTCAATTTATAGGACATAATATGGTTGAATTTAGAATGACAGAATCTAGAAGACAGAACATTATGTTTGGGAAGAACCTTAGAAAATAGAGACCTTTCCTATGTTTCCAAAATGTTAGCATTCTGCTGACCCCTATCACTGTGTATTTATTATGTCAATAGATACACGTATAGCTTATATTTATTTGTTCTTTTCTGTCTCCATCCCTCCTTCCCTAAATGTAAACTTCTTGAAAGCAGGGATGACCCCATTTTTGGATTTGCATCTTCAGTGCCTACATACTAGGCACTCAATAAATGCTTATGGATAGAATATTAGAATGTAGAACTTGTAGGCTGAAAAGCACTTCAGGATGCTATTTGCTACCTGGATGATTCTATCACATGAATACTGCCTCCAAATCTGCAGATCACAATTTTTCCCTATCCACTCATCCAGTGTGACACTTGTCTACATCCTTATAATCCTCTGCTGGAGGTTCACCTAACATCCTGGGGCCTCCTTCTAGATCTCTCAATACTATATAAAGCAGGGGTGGGGAATCTGCAGCCTCAAAGCTGCATGTGGCCCCCTAGGTCCTCAAGTGCAGCCCTTTAAGTGAACCCAAATCTCATAGAAAAATCCTTTTAATGAAAGGATTTGTTCTGTACAACTTGGAATCAGTCAAAAGGTGTCACCCAAGGACCTAGCAGGCCACATGTGACCTTGAGGCTACAGGTTCCCCTCCCCAGACAGATACTAGTAGACTGCTCAGACTGTCCATTAGTTATTATTACTTATTATTATGCCAATAATGATAATAAGCAATAATAGTGAATATCCTATCTATACCACTTTAAGCTGAACAAAGTGCTTTTCTCATAATAATCCTGTGAAGTGTTAGCACAAGCATCTTTCTCCTTTTTTTTTGGATAAGGAAATGGATAGTGAATGGATAAGTGAATGGATAGTGAATGGATAAGTGAAAACAGAATGTGGAACTGGAAACCTTTGTGGTCATCTCCTCCAGGCCCAGTCTCTCCTTGGCAGCAGATGAAGCCAAAACATCCCATTCTAGCATAGTGGGAACTTTAGGACAGATGATCTTATACCAGGGACTGCAGAGGGGTAGAGAAGGCATTCTGTCAGATGACTTCCTAAAGGTTCTTCCAGCGCTAACATTTGTGAGTGTCTTTCCTTCCTCCCTAGCCAAATTCAGTCTTTCAGCAATCATTTCTGACTGTGTACAGAGCCCTCCACTGGGCTGCCACAGGGGACAGAGAGATACCTAAGACCTTGCTCCTGCACTCCAGAAAGGGGTACAAACTTAGGAACTGGGGCTGCTGGACTTGGAGCTCGATCCTGAGGAGACCCTACTTTTCTCCCTTCTACTTTCTAGCTTCTGCTGTCTCTTAGTAAATCACCTGAGCTGCTGGAGGTCACAGGGAATCAACCTCACTAAGGAAACTGATGACCTCTAGCATCTTGTCCTAGTGGAGTCATTATTAGGTTTCATCCTCAAATCTACCTCTGCTGAAGCAGACTCAGAAATATAAGGATGTGTGAGCATGTGCATTCCAGCATTCACACTCAGAGGCAGCATGGTCCACCATGAAGAGGGCTAAACTTGAAGTGAGGAGAACTAGGTGTAAATTCTGGTTCCCACCCTCTTATCACAGTGGGTCTCAATCTGAGGTCTGGAAACCAAGGATAGATTCAGGAGGTCCATGGACTTGGGTGAGACAAAACAAAACCTATCTTTATTTCCACTAATCTGTATCTTGGGTAAGACAACGAAACAAATCTTTATTTCCACTAATCTATAACTAAATGTAAATTTCAGCATTTTCTTCTTATGAATGTAGGTGACAAACCACAGTAATGTTAGGATTCATTCAACTGCCAAAGGGGTCTATGACATAAAAAAGTTAAGAAGTACCTTCTTATCATCTAACTAACCTTGGCCAAATCTCTTATCTCTGAACTTTTCCTGATGACTTTGGAGGAGAGAGTGAGGCTGAAGACTTTGCACAGCTCTGCCTCATTTAATCCAATTCACTTGCAAGTCAAGACGTCACCCTCCTGATGTCATTGGTCCTCTTCAAGAAAGAAGGACAAACAACAACAATCTCTGAGCTTTTATTTTGCCATCTGTGAAATGGGGATAATACTATTTGTCCTACTCGCCTCAATTAGATTTTTATAAGGAAAGTACAAACCTTCAAATTCTACCTAAGTGTGAATGATTACTGCTAGGGTTCCCTTGTATCCTATATATTTGTGTATACATCATCTCCCCAGTTAGAATGTAAGTTCTATGATGACTGGGTCTGAGTCTTGCCTCGGTGTGCCCAAGCTTTATCTTCTAAGGCTCCTGCATCTCTGACTTTCTGTTCTTTTTTCCTCAGAGTCAAAACGAGAAAACCAAAAATCAGGAACTAAAAATGGGTATCACTAGTCAGACACACTGATAATAACAAAACCACATCTACCAGGAAATTGAGTTGAGTGTCCAACAAGCCATATCTGACTTTTGTTGAATTATGAAACAAACTCGTATAGAAATTTGAGCTCCTTTGTTTCGCTTTTGAAAGTTGGCCTGTTTGATATTCATTTGTTTAATGCTGGGCAGAGAAAAGAAATCTGGCTGGAGAGCCAGCTGACCTTGGTATCAGTCTTGCCTCTGATACTGGATTTCTATGTAAACCTGAGGAAGTAAGAAGAGGATGTGGATTTTAGAATGTGGAGTGTCTTTTTTTATGTAAACACATCAATATTTTAGGCCAGAAGTTGAACTGACAACATTATAGCTATAATATGGGGGAGGGGGGAAGAAACCATGACCATTATTTGTGATTTAAACACTTCAGACAATCCGGGGTGAGGAACCTGTGGCCTCTAGGCCACATGTGGCCTTCCGGGTCCTCAAGTGTGGCCCTCTGACTGAATCTAAACTTCACAGAACAAATCCCCTTAATAAAAGGATTTGCTTTGTAAAACTTAGACTCAGTCAAAAGGCCACACCCAAGGACCTAGAAGGCCACATGTGAGACCACAGGTTCCCCATCTCTGAATCAGACCTTTGTAGTTTCTTTATAAGTAGCTTTCTTGACTCAAATGAGATGTCCCCACTCTTCTTTCTCTGCACAAGTACATGCTTCCTAAAAATGACTTTTTCAAGGCACTGGTTCCTGAACTTTCTCACCTGATGTTCTGTGACCATCTGGTAGCATGTAACAGTGGAAAAAGCACTAGTTCTCGGGTCAGAAGAACTGGGCTCAAATCCTGCTGCTAATTAATGTCTATTAGCTCTGTGACCCTGGACAAGGCACTTACCCTGTCTGGTGTTCAGTTCCTAAACTGATAAATGAGCAGGACTAGACAACTTCTGAGGTCGTTTTCATTCTAGCTCCACGGTCCTTTGTGCTTTGATTTTTCCTCTGTAAAATGAAGATAATAGTTCCCCCCCCCGCCCAGGGTTGTGGTGAATCTCAAATGACTGAATGTATGCTATTGGTCTGGATATAGCTTGTTTTTCTCCACTAAATCATTTTGCCTCTCGGTCTCTGTTTCCAGCTATGATTCAAGTAATAAGCATTTAGGGCAGCTGAGTGGTACAGTGGACAGAGCTCTTGGCCTGATGTGAGGAAGACTCCTTTTCCTGAGTCCAAATCTCCCCTTAAACACTGTGTGACCTTGGCTAAATTACTTAACCCTACTTGCCTCAGTTTTCTCATCTATAAAATGAACTGGAGAAGGAAATGGCAAACCACTCCAGGACCTTTGCCAAAAAAATCCCAAATGAGATCACAAAGAGTTGGACCCAACTGACAAACAACCGAATAATAAAAACAATAAACATTTATTAAGTTTCTATCTATGTATCAGGTCATATGGTAGGCAGTGAGGATATAAAGACAGACTAACCAATTTGCCAACAGTACCTGTAGTTAAGGAACTTACATTCTGTTGAGAGAAACAACATATATATATATCAGTGATGTTTTTTTTTAAAAAGGGTACTTTTGGAAGGCACTAGAAGCTGGGGTGAGGTGTGGGGGCAGGACTCAGCTAAATGAGGCTCAGGCCATGGCATCTAGGGTTGTATCTTAATTTGCTAGCCTTGTCTATCACTTTTCATCCTCATTTACCTTGAACTCCAGTCAAATTGGACTCCTTCCTCCCTTTCACTCTACCAGGGGTAGGGAACCTGTGGCCTAGAGTCACATGAGGCCTTCTAGGTCCTTGAGTGCAGTCCTTTGACTGAATCCAAACTTTGGAGTCAATGAAATGGCTACACTTGAGGACCTAGAAGGCCCCATGTGACTCGAGGCCACAGGTCCCCACCCCTACTCTGCACTAATATTCTCCCCTTCCTTTCCTCATCTCTACTTGTCTTTCAAGGCTCAGCTCAGGTTCTGCTTTCTCCATGAAGTTTCCCCCTGATCAGCCCAGGTAGAAGAGATCTCTCCCTCCTCTGATTACTCATATCCCATTGTTCCTTCCTCTCTTATGGCCCTTTCTCATATTCTGTTTTATAGTCATATAAGAATTCTATCTCCCATTAAGAGTGGTATCAATTATTAAGTATTTATTAAACACCTAGTGCTAAGATATGAAAACAAAATGAAACAGTCATTGTTCCCAAGGAGCTTGTACTCTATAGGATGAGAGGGCCAGTGGAAAGAGTTCTGTATTTGGAGCCAGAAGTCTGGTTCAAATCCTGCCTTTGACATTCTATGACCATAGTCAAGTCAGATAACCTCTCTGAACCTTAATTTCCTCATCTGTGAAATGAAGGGGTTGGCCTAGGGAGTTCCTAAGTTCCATTCTGCCTCTAAGTTTATGAACCTGTGTGTCTATAAGTATTCCTATGATGTATATGTAATAAATCCAGGTAGTTAGGTGGTGAAACTGATATAATGTTGGGTCTGGAGTCAAGTAGACATAAATTCAAATCTGGATTCAGACACTTAATAGCTGTGTGGCCTTGAGTAAGTCACTTAACCTTGGTTTGCCTCAGTTTCCCTAATTTTAAAATGGGGATAATAATAATACCCCCTATATCCCAGGGTTGGTGTGAAGATCAAATAAGACAATATTTGTACAGCACTTAGCACAGTGCCTGGCACACAGTGATTATTATATAAATGCTAACCACTAGTAGTATTATTATTAAATACAACGTAATTTTTTGAGAGGATATACCAACAGTGAAAAGGCAGGAGGGTGGCTCAGTGAATAGCACTGGGCCTACAGGCAGGAAGACCTGAGTTCAAATCCAGCCTCAGACACTTACTAACTATATGACCCTGGACAAGTCATTTAACCTCTGCTTGCCTTAATCCATCAGAGGAGGAAATGGCAAACTGCCCTTGTTTCCTTGCCAAGAAAACTCCATGGTCAGTATTAGCATGCTGTGGTTTGTAGGGTCATGAAGAGTTGGATATAACTAAATGACTGACCAATGCTATGGCAGAAGATGAAAAAATGCCTCTTGTAGGGACCCTAAGAGCATGAAGTGAAGAGAGAGTTCATTCCAGGCAGGAGAGACTACCTGTGCAAAGGCTCATAGGTAGGAGATGGAGTATTGTATTTAACAAACAACAAGAAGTCCAGTTTTGCTGGATTATAGAGTATGTGAATGTAATATATGATGAGGCTAGAAAGGTTCAATGGAGTCAGGTTGTAAAAGTCTTTAAATGAAAAACAGGGAAGGTTGTACTTGATACAAGAGTTGATAAACACTGGTGTTAATTGTGCAAGTGTGATAGGGTCAGAATAGGGCTTTAGGAAAATCACTATGTCAGCCATTTAGAAAGGATGGATTGGAGAGAGGAGATACTGGAGGGAGGGTTACTATTAGGCTGCTATTATGATAGTCTAGGTAAGAGGTGACAAGGGCTTGAACAAGGATAGTGGCTATCTGAATAGAGAGAAGGCACTGGTGTGAAAGGTCTTGAGAGAGAATCAAGATGACCTGGCAATAGATTGGATGTGAAGTAAGGGAGAATTAGGAGTTGAGGGTAGCTCCAAGGATGTGAATCTGAGTTCCTAGAAGGATTTTGATACCCTTGAGAGAAAGAGGGAAGTTTGGAAGAGGAAGAGAAGTTTTTTTGGGGGGGTGGGTGGGGAGAATATAATGCCTTCTGACATTCAGAATTACCCTTCAGGGTAGGGGCCATATCCTTTCCAGCTCTGACATTCCGTGTCCTCTCTTTGAACAGCTTTGAGAGGTAACAGACTCTGCGTTCTAAGGATCTTTCCTACTCTGATGTTCTCATCCATGAGGTGATGATTCCAAATAAAAATCCCTTTCATTTACTTCTGGTTCTTCCAAAAATGCCCTCAGGGACAAATGAAATTGAATCACAGGATCCAGGTCTTCTGAGTCTTCCCAAAGAGGCCTCCCTCTCAAGTACCTGACGCAAGCGCCCTTAGCTTTCCTGTTAACACCCTAACAATCACTGTAACTGCTCAAGAAATCTAGCTTCGGCCACCCATCTCTCTGACCAGCGGCTCACAACCATGGAGTGTCTTCCCCTATAAGACACTTCATTTCTGTTAGCCCAGGTGGTCCTCGCTAAACAGCCCTGTAGGGAATCAGGGTCGGGGTTATTCTCACATTTCCTAGGAGAGAACTAAGACTTGGAGAAGAGGCAAAGTAACATCCTAAGGTCATACGAGTTGTCTTTTGTGCACATCCTTCTCTGGGACAGAAGCTCAAGTCTCCTAATTCCAAGTCCAGGAATCTTTCTGCCAAAATGCCTTGCTTTGTTGTTCTTCCTATTAAAAAAATAATAGTAGCAAACACTAGAGCCTGACGGATGCTTTGAGATAAAACACTGGCCATATGGAGCACAAAACTGATTCTACTGGGTCTCTAAACTTTAGAATTACCTGGGACAGATAGGAACATGTTTTACTCAGTGAATCATCTTGGGAGTTAATCCCACAGTAGCCCCACCTCATTATCTGGAAGAAAAAAAAAAAGAGGAGGGGGGCAGAGTATAATTCCACTAATCATGAGCAGGCTTTGGTAACCATGGCAAGCCGCCCTCCGTGGAGGGTGACTCCTCACAGATGGTTCATTTTGAAGTGGAGACCAATCCACTGGCCCCAGGGCTCTCACCATGATGGTCATAAAACATGTTGGCTTATGGAGGGACCTGCACCTCACTGTTGATCTTCCTGGAAATTTGGGGTCTCCCCACTGCCCTCCTGCTACTCTGTCTGTTCTTTTCACTCAGTAAGGGAGGTGAAGATGGGGGAGGCAAATGGAAACAATCTTTTGGCAGCTGAGAGTCATGCAGGAATTACAAAAGGATGCATCAGGATCCAGGAAAGGGTGTGTCTAGTGAGTATGACATTGGTTTCCCCTGGCTCAGAGAGGCCACACCTGGGCTTCCAGGCTCTGTTGTACAGAATCACTGAATGTCATGTCTGGCAGGTATCTTAGAACAGAGGATGTTAGTTTTGGAAGGGAACTTGTAACCTAGAATATCAGAGCTGGAAGGGCCCTCAAAACATAGAATATTAGAACTAGACTCTGAGGTCACTTAGTCCAAACTCATTTTACAGAGGAGGAAACTGAGGGCCATAGAGGAGAAGGAACATGTTAGGACTGATAGTTGTTTATTCTTTTCTTGAAGATGTTCAGGAATGAAACTTCCTCAGACACATTATTATTATTTAAACTATTTTCATACATTGTTCTCCATATTTACAAGATTCTCCCCAGAAAAACTTTTCCACAAACACAAAATTTCAGCACAAGTTTCTTAACCAAGACAAATATACTTATTTTGTGTTTTGCGTAGTCTTTTTCCCCCTTTTCTCATAACTGTATTTATATAAAGCTTTATGGTTTCCAATGCACTTTACAAATATTATCTCATGTTATACTCACTACAATCCTGAGAGGTTGGTACTAGCATTTTCCCACTTTACAGATGAGAAAACAGATCCAGAGAGGTTAAGGGACTTGCCCAGGGTCACACAGTAAGTGTCTAAGATGGAATTTGAACTCAGGTCTTTCTGATTGGAGGCCATGTGTTGTAACAACTGTACACTTGACCGCCTCACATTTGCCTCTCATTTCTCAGTGATCTCATCCTTAGCACATTGTATCCCCTATGTCTATTCGTTTGCTGACTTTCTGGTCTAATTAAGCATGATGAGTGCAATTGTCCAATCTTCTGGATCATGAATCCCTAGTCTTCTTGTCCATTTTTTTTTTGGAAGGGGGAAGGCAGGGCAGTTGGGATCAAGTGACTTGCCCAAGGTCACATGGCTAGTAAGGGTTAGGTGTCTGAGGTAGAATTTGAACTCAGGTCCTCCTGACTCCAGGGCCAGTGCTCTATTCACTGTGCTACCTAGCCACCCCCTTGTCCATTTCTCCAAAAAAAAAAAAAAGCCTCCGCAAAGTGTTCCTTTTGGCCTTAGCTGCCCAACCCTTTCATTCTCATGTCCTTTGCCAAGTGATTCCAAAATTCTTTCTGGCTGGCTCACTCTGAGATCAGGTGCTTCTGTATTTTTTCACCTTAGCCCTATTTTCAGCAGATCTTATCTCTCCTGACTCTGAACTTTTTAAATACTAGGCTTTTTTTAATGTGTATTTTTTAAGTCCCCATCTTTTAATTCTCCAATTTCTACTATATTAGTTTCTTACAATCCCAGAATTTTACAAATGGAAATATAGAATTTAAGATATAGTACACAGAATTTAGGAACTAGAAAGACCCTTAGTCAAAAGAACATGGAGAGAGAGTGTGTGTGTGTGTGTGTGTGTGTGTGTGTGTGCGCGCGCGCGTGCGTGTGTGTGTGCGTGTGTGTGTGTGTGTGTGTGTGTGTGTATGTATGGAGAGAGACAGTGAGACAGAGACAGAGAGAGAGAATATAGAATCTGATAACTGAAAAGGGTCAAAGAACATAGAATGTTAGAGTGTAAAATGCTGTTTGTCCTTCATTCTCAAAGAGAACTCCATGACATCACAAAGGCAATGTCTTGAATTGGGAGTGAATTGGATTTAAGTGAGGCAGAGCTGTGCAAAGTCATGAGCCTCACTTTCTCCTCCAGAGTCATCTGAGTCCAGTGGCAAGACAAGAGTCAAAATGAATGGAGATGCCCCAAGATGCAGTGGGAGACCTTGGTCTTTTAAAATTAAGGACTCTCTCTGGTATTTGTTTGAGGTCAGGTCCATTCAAAGACTAAGGGCTAGATAAGAACTGAGATAAAAGATGGCCCAATTTATCATCATAACAGTATCAGTCTGAAAGGGGAATACCCTCTGAGTTTCTGGCCAGAACAATAAACTGATATTTGAACTCACAGTATAGTATGTAAGAATCACAGAGGCTCATTGGATAGAGCACTGCACCTAGAGTCAGGAAGACCAGAAAGGATCTCAGACACTTACTAGCTCTGTGACCCCGGGCAAATCACTTAACCTCTATTTGCCTTAATCTATTGGGGAAGGAAATAGCAAACCACTCCAGTATCCTTGCTAAGAAAATCCCATGGACCATAGGGTCCACGAGATCACAAAGAGTCTGACATGACTGAACTACAACAATATTAAGAATCACAGAGCCAAAAGGAGCTTAGAAGATAGAATTTTCAAATCAGTCAATCAACAAGCATTTCTAATATCTACTATGTTCCAGGCATTGTTCTAAGGGCTGGGTCTAAATATACAAAGACTAAAATGAATCTAGAACCAAGACTGTCAGAGCAGTCAGGGAGCTCAAACTAATTATAAAATCAGGGCACTGGACTCTGATGTCCGTTCAAGAGCATTAGGACGTATTTCTAGCCCCATTACTATTCTTTGGGCTTTATCAGAAGTCTGCCTCAGAAAGAGGACATACCTTGTCGGAATCGCCCTAAGCAATGGATGAACAGAAACAGAGGCCCTAGAAACAGCTTAGTGAGCTCAAGTCTGTTCTTTCATAGCAGCTTTCAAATCCCCTCCCCTGATCACTTTCTTTTTCATTTCCTAGGCCTTTTTCAGATTCTTTTCTCTTCTGAAATTCACCCTCCACTTTTATTTCTTTAGTCATAAACCGCACTTCATATGTGTATAAACTTTTACCTACATGAATCCATGAGACCCTCAAAACAAGCCCTGAGGGTCTAAAGATAGCCCATGTTATTACTACCATTTTTTTTTCAATGACTTGACCAAGGTCACAGAATGAGTCAGCCCCCGAACTGAGACTGGAACACAGATCTCCTGCCTCCTGGTGAAGCTTTCCATTATGCCAATCTTACTTGTCTTGGGTCCTATAGTATTCCCCCTCCTCAAGAGGCCTGTGCTTTATTGAGACCTGAGCTTCTGTCTTAATTCAAGCCCTCATCACTTCTTGAACTAGAGGATTCTCCTCTAATTTAACTGAATTCCTCCTTCCTCTGAGTAGCTGTGACAAAGCTATTGCTGTCTGAGAGGCCGATCCTGTCTGTCTCTTTTGTCCCAGCACTACCTTCTCCTTCAGGAAGTGCACTTGGCCCGCTTGGCTCCAGAAGGAAGACCTAGGACCAGTGGGTGGTCATTACAAAAAGCCAGTTTGGGGCTCAGTACCTATAAGGAAGAACTTTCTAACCAGTTCTGTCCAACAATGGAACAGGATATTTTAGGAGGCAGGGCATTCCCTATCCTTGGAAGTCTTGAAAGAGCCTGAATGACCACAAGTCAGGGATATTATCGAAGGGATTTCTACTCAACCCTAGATTAGATTAGATGTCCTCAGATCCCTTCCTTAGAGTTATAATCTGACTCCAGGACCCTTTGATTCATCATATTTCCTTCAGATTAGATTTCTTGTTTTGCACAGGTACTCAAACCCTTTCTAATGTACTTTATTGGCTACCTCAGTCTCTTAAATTAAAAACCTTCCATTGCCTACAGTATAAAATCCAAACTCTGAAGATGCTTTGCCATTCAAAGCCCTCTATAGTTGGGTATTAGCTTTTACCTCCTACTTCTCTAATAAAGCCATAGCCAAGTTAGTTTAATCTCTCCTTCCCAAACATGTTCTGCTCACTCTTACCTCTTGGCCTTTGCTCACTCTACCTAGAATGTTCTGACCCCACCCTTCATCCTGTCCTGAGCCTACTTAAACTTAAGCCTCACCTCTTCCAGTAGGTCCTCCCTGATTATTCCAAAAAATATCTCTCCTTTTGACTCCTCTGATATTTAGTGCTTCTAACTTTAGGACTTACTTGTAAATTGCCTTGTATTTATAATTTAACTGTTCAAATGTCTCTCAATTCTTCCACCATTATAATATCATTCTGATGATAACTTTCCTACCACTATTATCTTCTGATATCTTCCTGGCATCACAAGTTCTAGTAAGTCATATGGCTGAAAAAAGCTTTGAAGATAACCCTGGTGATGGGTGATATGTCTGTTATCTGAGGAGCAGCTAACTAAATGCAAAAGTATTTATCATGAAAGGGTTCACCAATAGGGTAAGATTTTTTTTGGCCATAGCAATTCAATAGGTACTCATACTAAACAGCTTGTTATATGATAGCAGAAAACTGGAAACCAAGGAGGTGCACATCGAATGAGAAATGACTGAGCAAATTATGGCATAAGAATCAATAGAATACTGTTTTGCTGTCAGAAACAATGAAAGGGAAGGTTTTAATGAAAGCTGTGAAGATTTGCATGGATGATGCAGAGGAAAGGGAGCAGAGTCAGTAGAACAATTCCTATAATAATATCAACATTATGAAAATGAGCAATTTTGGAAGGTGAGACCTCTGATAAATGCAAGGATTGGCCATGATTACAGAGGACCGATGATGAAGAATGCTGCATCTCTCGACAGAGAGGCACCAGATGAAATGCATATTTTGGGGCATATTTTTTGCTTGGTTACAATTATTTGTTATAGGGGTATATTTTTCTTTTTCCCCTAGAGGAAGAAATGGAAGAAAGAGAAATAAATGGTTGATAATTATAAAAAGCCTAAAATTTAATTAAGGGGGGGGGGAGAAGAATACAAAAGAACAGAGAGGCTAGCAGAGGGAGTACCTACACCCACAGAATCAGGGGTCCTTTAAAGTTCTCACTCTGCCTGCCAACTAGAATATAACACTTCCAGACTAGGAACTGAGCACTAAGTCTGCTTGCATTACCGCAGTGCATAGCTTAGTGATCTGATGATAGCAATTGCTCAACAATTTTGAATGAATGAATGAAAAAAGACAGCTGGCTGGTGATATCATCTTTGCATTGACTGCACCCCCTCCTCCTCTCTGTTTGTTTGGGGTAGTGGAAAGGTTACTAGGCTTAAAGTAAGTGACCTTGGGTTTGAGTCCTGGCTCTGCCACTTCCTAGCATTGTCTCCGGGTGTAAATCAGTGTACCTCTCTAACCCTCAGTTTGCTCCTCTGTAAAGTGGAGCTAATAATACCTCCCTCATGAGGTTGTTGGGAAGATCCAAATGAGATTCTGGACTTAAAGTAACTGTTATGAGCTACTGATGTGTAAGCTATTAATATTACCTTAGGCGAGTCACTTAAACACCTTGTGGCTCAGTTTTCTTATCTGGGGGATGAGGGATTTAGGCTAAATGCTCTCTGAAATCCCTTCTGTCTCAGAGTTTTGTGATTCAAAATGTCTCTTTCCCAGCATACTATTCACCCACTTAAGCAAAGAGGCAATGACCACCCTTAGGGCCCCACACTGGATGGCATCATCACAGTTAGTCACAGTTAAAAGGGTCCCCTTCTGGCCAGCCCAATCTCTCTTGCTCCTGATTCAGCTCATTTCCTCTCATTCAGTCTTCTTCAGGTGTGGGGATCTTATTAGCATACTCCTCATAAAAACCCAGATCCAGGCAGGAAATTAAATCCAGTGAGTTCAAGCTGTTTCTCCAAAAGCCAACCTAGTTGCCATGAAGCATCCTTTGGTCTCCTAGGGGATTTTACACATAGTGTTGCTTGATGATTCAGTCTGCAATGTTTCATTGGTGAGGAGAGCAAGCCAATTGGTCCATAATCCTCAGTGCTCTCCTCTCTTTTTTAAAGCAAGACAGGCTAATTCCCTCTATCCAACCATTTTACCAGGAATTGCAAGCACAAACTGTTCAGCTGTTATCAGAAAGGAATACTTTACATAAAGGTGATTTGCACAGTTAATAACAATTTAGAATGATGAAGGGGTCTATATGTTATTTTATTTTGAAATCTAGTTTTTGAGGTACCTTCCAGTACCAATACTCTATTCTTTGTTCTAAGATAGTTTCCTATCACCAGTTTTCTTTGTAGCTCAGTCCTAATACCGCTTTCTTCATGAGGCTTTTCCTTTCCCGTCCCCTAGCAGCTGGTAAAAACCTGCCCTCTACTTTTCTCACATTTTTTCTTTCTATGTTTTGTCTATACACACATGTTGACTCTGATGAAATGTAAGCTCTTTGAGTGCCTTTCTCTAACCTTGTGGCATAGTCCATTTTTGCCTTGGTACGATTGGTAGCTAGTACAGTGCGTCTGAGACAAAGTAGGCCTTAATAACTATTTGTAGATTGATTAATGACCTTTCTATCTCTGAATATCTGTAACCATAAAGAGAATGGAACATAAATAACAGTAGAGGCTGGTGATATTTTCCTCTAGGCCTAGTGAGAGTATGTCTGTTTGGCAAAGCCAACAGTCAACCAAGAGCCATAAATAATTCTCAGTTGTCACTTTCTTTTCTTAAGCTAATGCTCCTATTATGATCCCCCAAATGTTTAATCTTAATGTTCAATGTCTTAAGTAACTTGCATGCTATTCTGCCAAACCAATTTATTTTTAGCTTAAAAGGTTCTCTTGAAATTGGTTTTCTTTGGTGTGGAGGTTAAACAATGGGCTTATTTATTATAGATCTTCAAAGACAGGAAGGAAGTTGTTTTTCCACAAGTTAAACAGTGTACTTGTTCATTCATTCATTCACTCATTGAATAAACATTTGTTAAACCCCTACTAAATGAAAGACTATAACATAGTGGAAATAGCACTAGATTTGAAGTAGAAAGATCTGAGTTCCAGTCCTGATTCTACTAAGCACTTTTAAAACCTTGGACAAATCATGTCCCATCTATCAGCTTCAGTATTCTCTTCTGTAATCAATCAACTGATAATTTGTTAAATGGGTTACTAGGTGCCAGGCACTATGAATTATGGTTGGGATACAAAGATGAAAATTAGATAGCCCCAGCCCTCAAGGAGCTTAGAATCTACCAGGAAAACAATATGTATGTACATACACACACACACACACACACACACACACACACACACACACACACACAAATACAAAATATGTAAAAGGAAAGGGCTTCTAGACTAGGGAATTCTTTTAAGTCTCTTTCCAGCTCTATCTGCTATGGTCATATAAGGGCTAGGCCCCATACTCACTGATGAGAGACACAAGGAGCATAGATGAAGAGTTGGAAAGGACCTCAGAAGCTATCTAGTCAAAGTCCAGCATTTTGGAGCTGAGGAACTGAAGCCCAGGAACATTAGGTGATTCGGCTCAGACCACACAGCTAATAAGTGTTGAAGGCAGAATTTGAACCCAGGACTCCAGAGGCAATGCTCTTTCCACTGTTCATGATTTCTACTTTCAAGGAACTCTTAATCTAGGATGTCTTCATAGAGATCACCGTAATAAAATATCAAGTCACATGCAGATAATATTTTTTTGTTGGAAGTATCAAGGAAACCTTCCTAGAGATGATACCTAAGCTGAGGCTGATAAGATTAACAGGATGTCAGTAAGTAAAGGCTTAGGTTATGTCATGTATATTCCAGAGAGAAAGATATGAGAAAGATATGAATTTAGGTGTTGTTGTTGTTGTTTTTTTTTCAGTTGTACCTGACTCTTTGTGATCCTATTTGGAGTTTTCTTGGCAAATATAGTGGAGTGGTTTGCCATTTGCTTCTCCAGCTCATTTTATAGATGAGGAAACTGAGGCAAGTGGGTTAAGTGACTTGCCCAGAGTCACACAGCTAGTAAGTGTCTCAGGCCAGATTTGAACTCAGGAAGATAAGTTTTCCTGACTCCAGGCCCAGCACTATGCCACCTAGCTGCCCTGAATAAATGCATGGAGATGGAAAAAATGCGTGACTATTTGGAAAGGGAGAATATATCCATTTACCCGGAGCTAATATATGAGTGGGATTCATGGGAGATAAACTTGGAAAGGTAGGCTGAGGTTATTTTGTAGAAGTCCTTGAATACCAGGCTAAGAAGTATGACCTTGGGACAGCTAGGTGGCACAGTGAATAGAGAGAGCACCAGCCCTGGAGTCAGGAGGACCTGAGTTCAAATTCGACTTCAGACACTTGACACACTTACTAGCCATATGACTTTGGGCAAATCACTTAACTCCAATTGCCCTCCAAAAAGCAAAAATAAAAAAGAAGTATGAACTTTATCATATTGGTAACGAGGAACTATGGAAGGTTTCTGAGCAGGAAAGCTAAATGATTATCTAGCAGGATGTGCTGGATATGTTAGCCAAGAAGAGAATCACAGAATTAGATATTTATAAGGAACCTCGGCAGTCATCTAGCCCAAGCCATACATGAAAGGAATTCCTACTATAACATATTTGAGTAATGCTTGTCCCGACTTTGCTTGAAGACCTCCAAGGAAGGGGAAGTCATCCCTTCTCAAAGTAGCTGATTACATTTTTGGACAGTTGTTAGCAGGTTCTTTTCCTCCCTTGACATCAAGTTTAAACTGATCTCTTTGGAACTTCCGCTTGGTTCTGGTTCTGCCCTCTGGGGTCAAACACAACAGGTCTAATCCCTCCCCCATATGCTAGCCCTTCAAATACTTGAAGACATCTATCAAGTCCCAACTACAAGCCCACTTTATGTGAGAAGTCTTTTCCAGTCCCCTTTTGGATCACCTTTCACCTAACCTGTATATATCTTGTTCATATATAATAGTTGCTGCCTCCATTAGAATGTGACCTCCTTGAGAACTGGACAGCTTTTGTATTTCTTTCAGGGGTGGGGAACCTCTGGTCTTGAGGCCACACATGGCCTTCTAGATCCTTAAGTGTGGCCTTTCGACTAAATCCAAATTTTACGGAACAAATCCCCTCTAAAATTTGGATTCAGTCAAAAGGTTGCACTAAAGGATCTAGAAGGCCATATGTGGCCTCAAGGCCACACGTTCCCCACCCCTGTTTTATATCCTCTGTGGCTGGCACAAAGTCAGCCACAAAGTAAGTGCTTAATTAATCCTCAACTGACTAGTATGACATGATCTGTTACATGATCTGTTCTTGATGAAGTCATTTTGGCTCTTTGTAATCACCCCTTTCCTTTCTAAATGTTCACCAATCACATTCTTAATGATCTGCTCTGGGATTTTCCCAGGAATCAGTCAAGTTCATTGGCCTATGGTTTGTAGACTGGTCCTTTTTTTCCCTAACCTTTTTGAAAACTGGGTCATTTGCCTTTTTCTAACCTTGTGGCACATTGCCTATTTTTCATGATTTTTCACATTTCCCTGGCAGTGATTCAGCAATCATATCTGCCAATTATTTCAGTACCTTAGGATACAGTTCATCTGGGCGAGCTGACTTGAATTTATCCAGGGCAGTCAGGTACTTTCTTACTATCTCTTTCCTTATCTTGCCCATCAATTCCCTGTTAGTCTTTTGGGTTTTTTTCCCTGTTATTTTAAATGAAAAGGTCATTCTTCTTTGCAAAGAAACAGAAAGAGAATCAAGTGGTTCTACCTTCTCCTAATTGTCAGCTATCACTGTCCCATCCATACCAAGCAAAGTGTCCCATCACTTATCCCATCCTCCATTTCATTCTATTATAGCTAAAAATAGGTAGTATGAACTACAACCTTTTTTGTTGTCCTTAGCTTCCCTTGCCAGAGTCAACTCATTCTGAACTTTAGCCTTCTTGACACTACTGACCTTTACCCAGATACCCTCCATCACGTTTTCCCCAGTAGTTCCTGCATTGCCTCACATAAGTATACCTTCTTAATGTACGTTGCTCCAGTTCCCAACACACCCTCCCCTCCCCACCACACACGTTAGTGACTCTGCTCCTTTTGAATAAGGTATACTCATCCAGAGCTGTGGTCCATCCATGGATCTCATCCAAGGCTCAGTGATGTCTCTGATGTCTATTTTACCCCATTGAATTAGGACCCATGGTTTTTATTGTTTATTATTTCAAGTTTACATTTAGACATTTGAAGTCATGGGCTTTATTACTGAGTCTTTTCCTGAATATTACCTTCTCTGAATTTCTGGGTGCCTCAGTTTCTATTCCTCCTTCTTCTTTGTGACTTCTCTCTATGTAGTATCTAATTTAAGGCAAGATGATAATAAAAAATAGTAATGGTTAGCATTTATATAACACTTTAAGGTCTGCAAGGTACTTAAAATATTAGCTCATTTTACACTCTAAACAATCCTGGGAGGCAGGTACTGTTTTTATCTCCTTTTCGCAGATGAGGCAATGGAATCACACAGAGGTTAAGGTACTTGCCCAGGGTCACACAACTAAGTCTGAGGCTGGATTTGAACACAGGTCTTCCTGATTCCAGGCCTCTAATGACTGTGCCACTTAGTTGCCTCTGTATACATAAGCAGTTGTTTCTCTCTCCCATTCTTTTTATTTTAAAGCCCTTTTGATTAGATTTGTTGGACACCTGGTTGGATTCGCAAGGGTGAAGTTAGTGAGTCTGATTAGTAAGCTGCTGCAGTAAGCCAGATAGAAACTAATGGGAGACTGAACTTCATTTTTTAAGGAAACGGTGTTACAAAACAAACATTATTAATTCCCCCAATTCATCATGTTACAATCCAATGTGAAAACACAAGAATGTGGTATGCGTATTGTGCAAACTTGGCCAAATTTTATATATCATGGGATTTCGAGACAATCAAGTGAGTGCATTCCCCTCAGTTTCTAGTTGAGGAAACTGAGGCCCAGGGAGTAGAAGTGAGTGACTTGTTGAAGCTCACAGGGCTGGAAGAGAGCCAAGCTTAAGACTCCAACCCAGATCTTCTGCCTCCAAATCCAGTTCTCTTTCAACTACAACATGCACACACACTAAGTTCTCGATAAATAACTATTGCATCGGTTCACACAATTTCTTGATTTGTAACAGCTGTGTAAACAGGCGTTGCTGCCTGCCAATAACGCTGTGTTTCTCAACTCTGCTCTTAGAAGACAGACAGACTACAATGGGGTCCAGTGGATGGAGTTCTGAATTTGGAGACACAGGACCTGGGTTCAAACCACTGCCACTTAGAATCATTCAAACAACATTTATTAAAGGCTTATTAGCTGCAAGGCTGTGCTAACTGCTGGGGTTCCAGAGACAAAAGTGAAACTCAAGGAGTGTACAGCCCAGTGGAGGAGATAATGTCTAACACACACACACACACACACACACACACATTATATCTACACACATAATGAATAGAAGGAGAGAACTGGCCACTGGGTAACTTCCCTGTGCAAATTTGGACAAATCACTTAAACTCTAGGTCTCTAGGTCTTGGTTTCCTCATCTGTAAAATGGGGCGGGGGAGGGAGTTGGAGAAGACCTTTAAGATCCCTCCCAGCTCCAAGCCTATGATCTGCTTACAATTCTGTCTTCCCTCTCTTCTCTTCCCCTCCCTCTGGGAGGCAGTGTGGTACAATGGAAAGAGCCTTGGATCTGTAGCCAGATGACCTGGGTTTGAATTTCAGCTTTGCCACTTAATACCCATTTGCTCTTGGACCAGCCATTTGGGCTCCCTGTGCCTCAGGTTTCTCACCTGTAAAATAAAGGACTTAAATTAGGTATCTGCGGTAGGCTATTCATGTGAGCATTAGTATGTGTCGGTGAAGACTGCCTGACCCATTTGCACTGGAAAAAACACTCCCATGCACCATCTACTAAATTGATTTTGCTAAATACCCTAAGGAAGTTTGTTTCTATACACATGCACTTCAGTCAGATAATAAGACCAACAGGGATAGAGATAGATTAGATCTTTAATTTCGCTGGTATAGGGAGCACCCACAGTAAGATTGCCTCTCCAAATGCAGGTGGGTACTGTTTTAGCAATTTCTAGTCTAAGCTGCCTAGAACACTGAGATCTTAAGTGACTTGCCCAGGGTCATGCAGCCAGTATGTTATCAATGGCAGGACTCAAACCTAGGTCTTCCTAGGTCAAATCTCTGCTACACCGCTCTGCCTTTAATTAACTCCAAAGTCTTTGGAAAGTATCTACTGTGGCTAAGCAGGTAACTTAATGTTATACATTTGGAGAGAGGCAGGGTTGTGTGTGATACAATTCAAATATTAGATCTACCACAGCTTGGCTGTTGTCCAGACCTTCTTTCTGCTTCAATTTCCTAGTTTCCTCATCTGGAAAATGGGCATAATATTTGCATTCCCTTGCTCTCATGACTGTTATAACTACTGCTTCTGCTGTCATCCCTGTGCTGTAAGGATCAAAGAAGATTATGGATACAGGGTGATTCGTAATCAGCAAGTGTAGAATAAATGAAAACTCTTGTTACATAGGTACCAATGTTAGGTAGTGAAAAGAGTCTGGGATCCGAAGTCAGAAGATCAAAGTTCAAATCCGGATTCTGCTATTAACTAGTTTTGTGACTTTGGGCAAGTCACTTAACTTTTCTCAGTCTCACTTCTCCCATTTGGAAAAAAAAAAAGTGGGGGAGGGATAATACTTACCTTACAGGATTGTTATGAGGATTAGATAATGAATGTAAGGCAATTTGTAAAGCAACAGACACCAACAATTGTAACCGAGTACCTTTATTCTTTTTAAATCCTGGCTCGGTGGTTTACTATCGTGTGACCTTAGGCTGCTTAAACCTCACTGAGCCACAGTTCCTCATTTGTAGAGTGAAGGAGTTGAGTTTGATAGATTCCCTTTAAGGGTCCTTCTAGAACTGACCCTATAATCTTGTGTGTGACCAAGTGATTTCATTGATATAGGGAACTCCCAGATGGGGGAATTCCTTCTGCAAAATCAGGTGGGCACCCTCTGACCTCTGCAAGCTTTGACATTTGTTTCCCATGACTATGTGAAGCTGTACAGAGTGAACTATCATGCTAATATGTGTGTGTGGAAATCAGGGAGTGAGAGTACAATAAATCTGATACTTAACCTTGAAACCTGAAATATTCTCACTTGAAAATGAAATCAGCCTAGAAAAATGATGTCCTTTGCATTAAAAGTAAACAAGATGTTTCCCTGGGTCCCCAGTTCCACTTTCAACTCTCCCACTCTCCAAAAAAGAAACAGAAGAAAAAGAAAATAAACCCAATTCTCTGGGACTTAGTGGGGGTGCAGTGGAGTGAGCCTTGGATTTGGAGTAAGAGGAGAAGGTTTCAGATTCTGTCTGTTATGAACTGCCTGAGACTTTGTAATGAGTCACTTCTTCATTAAGGGCTGTGGATTCCTCATCTGTAAAATGAAAGGAAGATCTAGAATCTCTTCTATCTCTAAATGTGTGAGCCTGAACATGAAAAAGAAATGCAACATTACATGCCCAACCAATGAACAATGGAAATTAGGGCAAATGATATCTGTCCTGCTAAAAAGAGACATCTCTGTCATCAAACCACAAAAACCTACTTGCAAGAAGCCTTTCTCTGTCCCTCTCTGAGACTACCTACCTTTTAGTTACCTTCTATATATCTTTGTTTTTGTTTTTTTGGAGGGGGGAAGGCAAGGCAATTGGGGTTAAGTGACTTGCCCAAGATCACACAATTAGTGTGTCAAGTGTCTGAGACCGGATTTGAACTCATGTCCTCCTGACTCCAGGGACGGTGCTCTATTCACTGCGTGCCTGACTGCCCCCTCCCCCTTTTTTTGTTTCTGTTTTTTTTGGAATCTTGTATATATCTTGTACATACATTACTGTTTGTGTGTTATTCCCCTCCTTAGAATGTGACCTCCCTGAGGGCAAAGACTGCTTTTCTCTTTCTTTGTATCCTCATTGCACAATGCTTAATTAAATGTTTACTGATTGACTGACTACACTTTCAGACTTCAGTTTTTAAACTCATTCAAAAGAAGCCTGCTTGTGCCTATGTGAATACGTTTGTTTCTGCGTCTCTGTGTTATCACTCACTGCTTGTGGGGCTCTGTGTGCAACTGTGTCTTTGTCCCAATGTTTACAACTTTGTTTCTCCGTGCCCGTACCCATGTGTCTGTATGTCTGTGTCTGTGTGTATCTATGGTTACATAATTAGGATTACTCTGTGTTCTTGCGTCTTTGTATGCGCTTGTATACCGGTCTCTTTCACCGTCTCTCTCTCTCTCTGGATATCTGTGTCCGTGTGCACCTCTGTCTTTCTCGGTATGCCTGCGCCTCTGGATGTGACTGTTTCTCTGTGTCTCCCATGTCCTGTTACATGTGTGTCTCTCCTGGGTTCTGCTGACTCCCAGGGGGACGTCCAGTTTGCAATGCCAGAGCAGGCAGCACTGCATCCCCTGGGGCTCCCGCCGAAACCTAGCGACCAGAGCTTTCACATTCTGCGCTCCCTGAATAAGGTGCGGCTCCGGGGGCGGGCCGGGGTTCCCAGCAGCAGGGAGGGAGGGACGGGGTCTCCCTCACACCATTGGCTGAAAGTAACCTATCGTCATCGGATGGAGGCGGGACGGGGGACAACCGAAGTTCTGAAGTCTGGAGCGCATAGCGGGCCCGAGCACTTGCCGTCTGCGCGGTCTCTCGGAGTAGCTGCCGCTGTTCGTAAGCTCAGACCTGCAGACCCAGGGCGCGCCCTGCTCTCCTTCTCACCTCCGTCGCTGGCAGTCCTGTGCACCTTACGAAGACTGAATGACGGGATCTAGTCTGGCCAGCAGCTGCTTGGGATTCTCAGGGAGCTGAGCCCCTGCCAAGAAGAGACTGGCAGCGGGGCACTCTCAATCAAGGCTTGTGGACCTCCAGGAACGGCCCCGCCCCTGGGGGGGACAACTTGGGGGGCCATGTCTGCTAACTTGAGCCACAACTTTCCAAACACCACCACTGAGAAGAGTGAAGCGTGGATAGTGGGCTTGGGCATTGTCATGTCCACTATAGTCCTGGCCACTGTCTTTGGCAACGTGCTGGTCATCACAGCTATCGCCAGGTTCCAGCGTTTGCAGACTGTCACTAACTACTTCATCACATCACTGGCTTGTGCTGACCTGGTTATGGGGCTGGCTGTGGTGC
This sequence comes from Pseudochirops cupreus, assembly GCA_028627135.1. Classification (NCBI taxonomy): domain Eukaryota; kingdom Metazoa; phylum Chordata; class Mammalia; order Diprotodontia; family Pseudocheiridae; genus Pseudochirops; species Pseudochirops cupreus. Next base: position 286,402,778 of record CM053581.1, read on the forward strand.
CTTTTGGTGCCAGTCACATCCTCATGGAAATGTGGACCTTTGGGAACTTTTGGTGTGAGTTTTGGACCTCCATTGATGTTCTGTGTGTCACAGCCAGCATCGAGACCCTCTGTGTTATTGCTGTGGACCGCTACTTTGCCATCACAGCACCCTTTCGGTACCAGAGTCTGCTTACCAAGGGCAAGGCCAGGGTGGTCATCCTAGTGGTCTGGGTGGTATCGGCCCTCACCTCCTTCCTGCCCATTCAGATGCACTGGTATCGTGCCAGCCACAAGGAAGCTCTCATGTGTTATGAGAAGGAGACCTGCTGTGACTTCTTCACAAACCAGGCTTATGCCATCACCTCCTCTATCGTATCTTTCTACGTACCTCTGGTGATCATGGTATTTGTGTACTCCCGCGTCTTCCAGGTGGCCAAGAAGCAACTTCAGAAGATAGATAAATCTGAGGGCCGCTTTCACGTCCAGAACAGCAACCAGATGGAGCAGAATGGAAGGACAAGTCACCGAAGGTCTTCCAAGTTCTGTTTGAAGGAACATAAAGCTCTTAAGACTTTGGGTATCATCATGGGGACCTTTACCCTCTGTTGGCTGCCTTTCTTTATTGTCAACATTGTCCATGCGATACAGGACAACATTGTCCCCAAATATGTGTACATTTTTCTGAACTGGGTGGGCTATGCCAACTCAGCCTTTAACCCACTGATCTACTGCCGGAGTCCTGACTTCAGATATGCTTTTCAGGAGCTCCTCTGTTTCAGGAGGTCAGCCCTGAAGCTCTATGGCAATGGCCACTCCAGCAACAGCAATGGGAGGAGCGAGCACAACGAGGGGCATGGGAGCTATCCCACTGAGCAGGAGAAGGAGATGGAGCTGCTGTATGAAGACCTCCCAGGCACTGAGGGCTTTTTGAACCGTGCAGGTACTGTGCCTAACGCTAGCGCCCACTTAGAGAGCCAGGATCAGACTCTGGATGATACCCCCTTGTGACTCTCTCTCTGGTTGGTAAAAACCCTCAGCAAACCAAGCAAGGTGGGGAAAAAGAAAAGACAACGACCACAAAACACCCCAAAACAATCCAACACAAACAACTCATCACAAACCACCAGACACTAAGCCTTCTCTTGAACTGTGAGCTAGAAATGTCTCGTCAGTTTATAGAGAGACGGGCAGGAGGGTGTAGGACAGTCTTGGGCTATTTATTGTTTTTAAGTTATCAGGAAACAGAACAACTCACCCACTGGTTCTAGGGATTCCTCGTTTCTGTAACAGTTGGGTTCTGCCTGGCATGGAGTTTGGAAGTGTACGTCCTACTTCGAGGGTCTCAGGCCTGGAGGACCTGGGTTGAGTTTGGCTGGTTTTCTCATAGATCTACCTCATTCGTCAAGTATTAGGGTTAGCATACTTTACTTGGGACATCTATCTGGAGGAGAAGGCCTTCCCCCTGGGCCTTGAGGATGCTCCAACTGGACTTGGCTGTCAATGTGGATTTGTTTCCTCCTCTTATTTGCTCACATGGGCTGTTGAAGGCAGGGACACAGAAGGGGCAGCTTCTGCTGTTTGAATGAGCAAAGTCTAAAGTTTACAGTAAATAAATTGTTTTGCTGTGACATCATTGCACCTGTTTGTCCAAACCCCTCAGCGGAACATTCTTGTTGGAAACCACAGGTAACTGTTTGTAATAGCTGTCTGGTGGCTTAATGGCGAATTAATAGTAATAATAGTAAGACCTCACATTTCTGTGGTGTTTGCCGGTTTTACCTAGTGCTATTCCCTACAGCTTTGTGAGGTATGCAGGGGAAATATCATCTCCATTGTATTGAGGAGCTCAAGGTTCAGGAGGTGAAGGAAGGGACTTGCCTACAATCATATGGCTACAGAGTGTCAATGGGGACTTGAACCCAGGCCTTCTGCTCTAGCTCATCTACTTTTTTTTCATACCACACTTCCTGGAATTACATTTACACACAGCTTAAGTCTGTTGGCATCAAGTGTTATAATAAACACGTCTCAAATAATCCTTCCACCCTAAGTCAAACTCCTCTGATTTGCTTAAGTTTGTTGCTCATTAGTGTACCTATTTATGTATTATTAATATGTAAATATATTTAATGATTATTAAATAATAAAATTATTTATTATTAATGGGAAACTGTCAATTTCCCATTAATTCTTTATTCTAAAATTATTCACGGGAAGATGGTGGTACAGTGGAAAGAGGGACAAAAAGTCCAGCTGGGTTCAAGTGCCCGCTGACACTTATTACCCACATGAACTTAGCAACACTTAACCACCTTAGACTCTGTTTCCCCATCTGTAAAAAATGGAGTCTGGGTTGGCTGACCTCTGATGTTCCTGGCAGCTCTAGAATTAGCATCCTGTGATCAAGTAAAAAATCCAGTTCAATTCAATAATAATCAAACTTAAAGCTCCCATGTACATAGCACTTCAAAATTACAGAGTTCTTTACAGACACATTACTCACTGGATTCCCTACCATGCTTTCATGTGGACAGTAGCACATCCCCATTTGCCTAATGAAAAAACTGAGGCCCAGAGAAGGGAAGTAATTGCTTCAAAAGTCTCAGAGCTAGCAAAGCCTCGGAGCTGAGATTCAGACTGAGCACTCCGTACTCTAAATGCAGCCCTCTTCCTGTTGCACCACAAACTGCCTCCTGTTAGATTTTCTGTGTGCTGTTTATATCAGAAAGACTGACTCATGGACTTAAGGTGATGGACAGCCATCTCCCTGCCTGCTGTGTGTGGCAGCCTCGCACATTTATACCTTACTTACTCTGCCTTTCCTTAGGAACCTCTGAACCTAAAACTGGATGGTTAGAAAAGAAAGAGGATTCAGCTGTTTGTTATGAAATGCTGCCTCTCTCCTCCCCCCCTTCTCTCTACCTCCCCTAACCCACCACCATGACAGCCTCTCCCTTTCCCACCAGAATGCAGAGGACCAGGAGTTAGTTGGTGGCCAGGTGGGCAGAATGAGTTCAGTTGGAAGTCTGGTGAATGGTTCTATAGATTTACCTTCCCTTTCACCCGCTCCTCAACTAGCTAGCTTTGTGACCTGAAGCAGGTCTCAAATCACTAAGTCCTCTCTTTGGTTTCTTTGAAGAGGAGAAGAGGGAAGATAATGAGAGGGGAGGGGATGAAGACAAGCTTTAGTTAGATGGTCTCAAAAGTTCCTTCTAGCCCTACTTGAGTATTAGAGATTTGAAGCTGAGAGCTGGACAAGACTCAAATGATCACAGGTCATCTAATTTTTTTAAGGTCTCATAGGGTCATAAAATTTAAAGCAGGAGGGGACCTGGTCCAAACTTCTCATTTTACAGATGACTTTAGAAAGACTCAGAGAGGTTGTGACTTGTCCAGGGTCACACAGTTGGCAAATAGTGAACTGAATAGGATTTAAACCCAAGTCTTTAGAATCTAGGGCTTACTCCTCAGCATCTTTCTGCTCAAGGTCACAAAGGTAGTGAGTAGAAGAATTAGGATTTTAATTTGTGTCTTCTTACTGATAAGGAATCTGCTGCCCAGAGAAGGAACATGACTAGCCCAGATGTCACATAGTCAGTCAACAAACATTTGTTTAACACTTGCCTTGTGTCAGCCACCAGTTCATGCCCCTGAACCTGGCAATACCAGAACCCAAGTGTGGTGACCTCTGTTTCTCTCCTTCCCCCAAAAGTTGGGTGCTTTATCTACTGCCCCATTCTTATTTCAGGGGTGCCACAATAGAAGGTGGCCAGGTGGTACCGGAGCTACTGGGAAGACATTGGTTCAGACAGGTTTATGAGTAGTGAGAGGGTCGGTGAACAGTCACTGCTGTTTTATGGAATGACTCTAATGCCCTTAAAAGCCACTTATATGACAATCGAAAAAGTAAACACATGCTTTTGCCTCCTTTCCTCTCTATCCCTTTTCTATTTTTACATCAGGTATCTGGGTGCTAGCTTGGCTTCTCTCCCCTACCCCCCATGACTGGAGAGGGCTTAGTCTGAACAGAGTTCAGTAATCTTTAATTTATTCCTTAGCTGAATAGCTGCTTCCGGCTTCCAAACAGTGGTTCCCTTCTCTCCATCTGTCAGCACAGCTCTCTTACAGCCTTAACCTTTCCAATGGTGAGCAATTCACTTAGGATTGTAGAGTGTTAGAACATAACATCAGAGCTGGAAGGGACCGTAAAACACGGACTAGTGAAATCTTAGAACTGCTCAGGACCTTAGAACATAGGATTTTGGCTGGAGGCCATTGCACATAAAATGTGTTCGATTCAGGAGGCACCGGCACTTTTCATCCAGGCAGACTGCAAACCTTCTGTGCTCTCGGGGATGATTTTCATGAGTTTCTATGGCCAAAAAATGTCATCACCTGGTATTGTGCATCCTTGTATTTAACCAGACTAGTTCTCAGAAAAGAGAGACTTAGCCCATGAGGTCCATATCCAGTTGTTCTAACTTGACAAGATTGTCAGAATTTGTGGTCTGCTGGTATAGCCTTTGAAAACCCAGAGTCACATCCATACCATCACATGGTACTGTTGGAGTACTTGTGTGTGTGTGTGTGTGTGTGTGTGTGTGTGTGTGTGTGTGTGTGTGTGTGTGTGTGTGTGTGTGTAAAGACCACAATGGATCATAGAAAGTTAGAAGGGACATTAGCTCTGCACCCTCATTTTATAGATGATGTGGCTGAGTCCCAGAGAAGGCAAATGACTTGCTCCATCCTGCCTCCTTCGCTTGATCACTTGGTGACCATGGGCATCTCTCTGGGGTTCAGTCACCTCCTTTGTAAAATAAAGGGTTTGGATTAGGTCATGTCTCCTGGGGCAGCTAGGTGGTGCAGTGGATAGAGTGCTGGGCTTGATGTGAGGAAGACTCATCTTCCTGAGTTCAAATCAAGTTTCAGATACTAGCCGCATCACCCTGGGTAAGTCACTTAACCCTGTTTGCCTCTGTTTCCTCATCTGTAAAATGAGCTGAAGAAGGAAATGGTGAACCACTCCAGTATCTTTGCCATGAAAACCCCAAATGAGGTCACAAGGAGTCAGACACAACTGAAACAATCCTCCCAGCTCTAAATCTATGATCCAAAGAACACAGAGCCAAGACTAGAACCCAGGACTTCTGACTTTCAGTATTGTACTTGTTCCCAGACACCACAAAGACCTTCCTGTGTTTCCTGTTGGTTACCAGGGTGAAGGGGTTTGGGTGTGTGCACTGTGATCTCAGTCAAACGCTGGATGGCTTGATGTTTTTAGTACATTGTGTAATAATAGTCTGTGTCGGGGGACCGTCGGCCTTCTCCTTGTATAGCGCTTTTAAATCTGTTGGCATTTTGCTGTCTGTTATCTCCCTTTATTTGTCCCCCCACCAATGGCCCTTCATAACTTCCCCAGCTCTCCACAGCCTCCTAACAAAGAATCAAAGAATCTGAAATTTGGAAATGATGTTAAAGACCATTTAGAATCATAGAACTTGGAGTGGGGGGGGGACCTTAGAGATAATTTTTTATTAATCATTATAAATCATTAATTTATTAAGCCCTACTATGTGCCAGAGATTATGCTGGGTATTGGTGGGCATATAACCCTTGTCCCCAAGGAGCTTACATTGTATTGGGGAGATCTATGAATGTATAGATATACATTTTGGTATATGTATATGTATATATGTGTACGTATATAATATTCAGTGACCCTATACAATCAAACTACACGTGTATGTATAGATATGCTTATATATGCATACATTTCTATGATAGGTACGTGTGTGTGTGCCTGTGTGTGTGTGATTTGATATGCAGATACAAAACAGAAAGCACTAGCAGCTGGGGGTGGGGGTGGGGATCGTAAAGTCCTCATGAAGAAGGTGGTTCTTGCACTGAAGGACATTAGGGATTCTAAGAGGCAGAGATGAGGACATAGTGCATTCCAGACATGGGGAATACAAAAGTACAGAGGTGGGAGGTGGAGTATTGTCTCTGAGGAACAGCAAGACCAGTTTGACTGGACCCTGCGGGATGGGAAAGGGAGTAATGCATGATGAGAAGGAAAAATAGATTGGAGCCAGGTTATGAACGATTTTAAAAGCCAAAGGTAAATAATAAACTCCGAAAGTGGAGTTTATAGATTTTTTTGAGGGGGAGCAGTTAATCTAGCCTCATATCTTCATTTTTAACAGTATAGGATATTGAGGTCTATAGAAATGAAATTGTTTTTCCTAAGGTTCACATAGCTAGTAAGCAGGAGAGTAGATTTGAACTCTAAAGAATTATTTATTTCACTCAGGAAACATCTACTAGGACATTTTCTCCTTGCAGGCTGCTTGAAGATTTCCTAATTCAGCATGCTTATGACCTAATTCAGTACACTTCTCAGTGTGGTCATTCATGTTTTGGGATTAATGTAATTATATGTGCCTTTTTCAGCCTCTAGGGCCTTGATCATTGACTGCCTTTCCTAGGATATGAAAATATAGAGTGAAAAGGGCCCTTAGAAGCCATTTAATGTGACTCTTCCTTTCTCCAAACCCTTTGACAGATAATAATCTGAGGTCTGACCTCTCCAAGGTCACACAGGTAAGAAAAGCTGGTTACTCTTGTCCTCTGAATTTAAATACCACTCTCTTTAGAAATGAACAGTGGCAGATCTGATTTTTTTTTTAAAGATTCTATTTATGTCCCTCTGTCATGCATATTTGTTTGTTGTCAAGGGATTACATAACATTTGTGGTATATTCACCAGAACAAAACTTCCTTTGCCCAAGCTAGAAGGGCCCAGGAACTGTCAAATGAGAAACTAATATTGAGATGTCAGCTGACAGGTGTGTCTTGTGGGGGTGGAGGGAGGGGACAGTTACTGAGGGATGGAATCCAGGAAAGGGAGGATGGTAAGGAAACAGGCTGCAGAAGGCTCGATGAGAAGCAGGCTGTGCTGGAGCCTGCAGAAGGAATCCAACCAAGTATTGATTATCAGACTGTGCTAGCCTGCAGTACTCTGGATATATAAGGAGAGCTTAACACTTAAGCTGCTCCCCTCAAGGTGTTTATAATCTTCTTGGGAAAACAAAACACACATCCACATAATGGCAGTAAAAGACAGTGACTGACTTCAAGGTACAATAGAAAGAGCCTTGGATCTGAGAGTCCAGAGGCCTGGATTCTAGTCCTAGCTCTGACCCTGACTGTGACTGGCTATGTAGTTTTTCCTCTCTGAGCCTAACTTTTGTTCTTTGTAGAATGAGACAGTTGGATTTATATGAGGTCTAGAGCCTGTGACTGGTGTAGCATCCTATGTTCTAAAGTTACTTCCTGCTCTAGCTTTCTATGTTCTAAGAGTATATGTTCTATATTCTAACATTCTGTGGCCTAAGGTGCCTTCCAGCTCTGATGTTCCAAGTTCTGTATTCTAACATTCTATAGTGTAAGGATTTTTCTGCTGTAATTTTCTGAGTATTATATTCTAATAGCCTATGAGATGAAGCTAGATTCCAGGCATATGTGCAGGCTGCAAATCCCATTTGGAGGGAAGAACTAGCAACTGTGGTCTGAGCTGAGAGTATAAGGCTTTTCTCATTACTGTGGTTATAACAGAACACCAACCTGCTCATCAGAATGCCTGACCCTTTTCTCCCTGCCCTTGTTTTGGCTCTGGGTTTCAATTTGAGGGTTGGGCCAGAGTGAAAAGAGGATGTGAAACTTTCAAAACTGAGTGTGGCTGGGTTAAAACTGCAGCAACATATTTGGCACTGCCCAGATCGCACCCAGGCAAACTGGTTCTTGGTGAGTTTGGGATGGTGCCCATGGCAGCCTGATTGCAAGGCAAGTCTGTGGCTAGAGTTGTCCTGAGGCCTGGAACTTGTTAGAAACCTGGCAGACCACAGCTGGCTTGTGAAGGAGATTTTAAATGTTTTACTCACTTTCTTAGTACAATAGAACTGATTTTCTAGCAACAGGGAGGTTTCATATAATGGGGGAAAGTTATTCAGGCAATAATAATAGTAATAAGCAAACAACAATTTATTTTTCGTCTGTTACCTTACTTAATCCTCCCAGTAGCCCTGTGAGGTAGGGAACACTTGTATAATTAACCCCATTTGATGAGTGAAGAAACTCAGGCTCTCTCTTCACAGATTCACAAAATGTCAGTTAGAAGGGACCTTAGAGATTATCTCTGCAACCCCCTCAGTTCACATAGTAGGAGGAACCATAGACCCAGAGAATTAAAGTGATTTGTGGTCAACCTGTGTAGACGGGTTGTAAGCTGCTGAGCAAGGAGTCAAATCCAGGACCTCTGACTTTACATCTAGTGTTCATTTTAGTGTACTCTATTTTTATTCATTCATCCAGTTAATATTTGCCAAGGGCCAATCCTCCTGTGTGAGTTTGCTCAGGGGCTGTTCTGGACAATCTTGCTTCAGAGAGAATACAAATAAGATTACTTTGGGAATATTTAAAATACTTAAAAGAACAAACTTCTCAAGTACATTCAAGAACTTTTAAAATGCCATCTATGTATGAATAAGAAGAGATGGCCTGGCTGGTGTTGGGAGAAAATATCTGACCAGGAGTCAGAAGGCCTGTATTCAGGTCTCTCTCTTCATTTCCCTCTCTGGGCTGTAGGTTGCTACTTTATAAAATGAAGGGGTTTTCCTGAATGATCATTAGGCCCCTTCTAGCACCAATATTCTGTGAGTTGGTGGATTAATTAAAAGTGGACCAATCCATAAATCAATCATTTATTTTGTGACAGAGTTGAGAAAACAGATTTTTAAAATTCTCAATATATTACTAATTACCCACATTTAATGAGATGACATTGGGTCAGTCGTTTTTCAGTTGTGTCTGACTCTTTGTGACCCCGTTTAGGGTTTTCTTGGCAAAGATGCTGGAGTGAGTTGCCTTTTCCAGCTCATTTTACAGATGAGAAAACTGAGGCAACAACAGGGTTAAGTGACTTGCTCAGGGCTATACAGCTAGGAAGTGTCTGAGGCCAGATTTGAACTCACAAAGGTGAGTCTTCCTGACTCCAAATCTGGCACTCTATCCACTGTGCCATCCAACTGCCCTGAGATGACGTTTACCAGGGAGAAATGTAAAACACCTTCACTTGGGTGTAAAAACTACACAAGGACAGGGATAGAGAACTTTGGTTAGATCCCAAATTAAAGTGGCCTGAAGGCTCCCATGGATAAATGCAGAGATGGGGCCTACACCTGTGATTTCATTGGTATGGGAAACAACCCCAGTGAGGCAATTCCCCCTCCCAGTATGGGTCATTACCTTCTTAAGTCTTTAGGCTCACACGGTAGCAAAAAACAAACAAACAAACAAAACCCTAAATTCATTTAAACCAAATTAATAGGAATTAGCATCTAAATGAAGGAAGCAGACATGTAATTGTCCTTTATTGACCCTAGCTAGACCATATCCAGGAGATTCTCTAGTTTTTGATCCCACATTTTAGGAGTGACATGGGCAAGCTTGAGCTTATCCAGAGGAAGGTGATCAGGATGGTGAAGGGACTGGAGACCATACTACATGAACAAACAGGGGATGTTTAGCCCTAAGGAAAGAAGACTCTGGGGGACTTGATTTTTGTCTTTCGAGTATTTGAAGAACTATCTCCTGGTAAAAGGATTGGACTCAGTTCTGCCCAGTCCCAAAGAACTAGGACTGATGGATAGATGTTGTAATGAATCAGATTTTGGCATAAAAATTTCCAGAGAGATGCCCCAAAGTAGAACTGACTACCTTGTCAGGTAGTGAGCCCTTTGAGACTAGTGGCCTTTGTTGAGTAGAGCCTAGAAGGTCACTTGTTGGAGATTTCTTAGGTGCGGTTCTAGTTCATTTCTCGACTAACTTAGATATTCTCTGTCCTCCTAACTCTGAGATTTCATGGGTCCCTACTGATTCTGTGAATCTATGGAATTGACTACTTTGGAAAGTGGGGACATCCTATCCATGGAAGTATTCACGCAGAAGCTAATTCTGTCAAGTATGTTAAAGAAGAGATTCCTGAATGGGGTGAGAGTTTGGAAGAGATGACCTTTAAGGTCCATTCCAATTCTGAGATTTAGTGACACTGTGTGCTTGAAAGTAGAAGAAAATAAAATTGTATTTCTTTTTTTAAAAAGTTATTCTTGAAGTCAGACTTTTCTCCAATTCACACTAGCCTTCACCCCAGTGATATGTATTAAAAGCTTTTCACTGTATTCCCAACTGGGGAACTACCCAGGAAATCAGTCTCTTAACAGCTCTGGGCTGTAGGGTGGGGGAGAGATGGAAACCCAGAAATAGAGCAAAAAGGTTAAGCAGTTTTCCAAACTATTAGTCCTGTTCATCAGCTGTCCTTCCCATGCCTTTTCCAAGTGACTTATGACCTCCCAGAGAGAAAATAATGAGTCTTCTCTGCAAAGACTATTAAGACTTTATCCCCCCCCCCCATCATTGCACTTCCTGTGGTCTTGTTTCCATCACTCTATTCAATAATAATCATTTCCATTTCTATAGTACTTTAAAGTCTGTAAAACACTTTTTTCTTAACCACCCTAGGAGGGGTAGTAGTACAAGTGGTGCTAGCAAGATTGACTGTAGTGGACAGATGGCTTTTCTGTGACCTCTTTTCATCCCTCCTCAAACATCCTATCCCTCCTTTCCCCATCTCCCTCAGCTGAGAACTTTGCCTCATATTTTACAGAAAATATTGAAAGTCTTTTGCTGTGAGGTCCCTCTTCCCCCTTCTTCCCGATCTCATATCACTCAGATCCTCCTGCAACCCCTTCTTCACCCCTGTCTCACATGATGAAGTGGCCTTACTTCTTAACACTGCTCACCTCTCACCCTTGTTTAACTGATCCCATGCCATCCCATCTCCTCCAGCAGATTGCCCCCTCTGTCATCCCCATTTTCTCACTTATTTTCAATTTCTTTCTGTCTACTGGCTCTCTCTCTGCTGCCTATAAACACATCCACATCACCCCCATCCTCAAAAAAAATCCTCACTTGATCCTCTCCTATCTAATAAGCATCATCCCTTATCTCTTCTGCCTTTTGTGGGTAATTTCCTTGAGAAAGCTGTCTACAATAGATGCATCCGCCTTCTCTCCTCTTACTTTCTTCTTAACTCCTTACAATCCACCTGCTGATCTCATCATTCCTCTTAATTGCCCCATCCAATGGCCTTTTTGAAGTCCTGTTCTCCTCTGCTTCTCTTTGACACTGTTGACCAACCTCTTCCTGATATTCTCTTCTCTTAGGTTTTTGGGATACCACTCTTTTCTGGTTCTTCTCCTGTCTGACTGCTTCTCAATCTCATGACCCAGCTCATCCAGGCCATGCCTTTTGGCCACAGGTGTCCCACAGGGTTCTATCCTGGACCCTCTTCTCCCTCTGTATTATGCATTTGGTGATCTCATCAGCTTCTGGTGTGATTGCCAGCTCTATGCTGGTGATTTTCAAATCTACCAATCCTGCCCTAACCTCTCTGTTGACCTCTAATCTTGTATCTACCACTGCCTTTCAGACATCTCGAACCAGATGTCCAACAGACATCCTAAACTCAACATGTCCAGAACTAAACTCTTTAAAGTTGCCCCTAAAGCAGTGGTTCTCAACCTTCCTAATGCTGTGACCCTTTAATACTCGTATGTGGGCGTATCTGCATGTGGGCAGACCCGCCTGGAGACGGATAGAGGAGTGATGTCTCGGTTCCTAAGACCATCGGAAATATGTGTTTTCTGATGGTCTTAGACAACCCCTGTGGAAAGGTCGTTTGACCCCCAAAGGGGTCGTGACCCACAGGTTGAGAACCACTGCCCTAAAGCCTCCCTTCACCACAAACTTCTCTGTTACTGCAAAGCCACCACTATTCTCTCAATCTCCCAGGCTCACAACCTAGGTACCATCTTCCACTCCAACATCCTGCCCTCTTCCTCCCCCCCTTCCAGTCTGTTGCCAAGACCTGTCAATTTCACCTTTGCAACGTTTGTGAAATATGTTCCTTTCTCTCCCCTGGTACTGCCACCATCTTGGTACAGGCCCTCACCACTTCATGCTCCAATTATTGCAATAGCTTATTGGTGGGTCTGCCTGCCTCAAGCCTCTCTCTCTTCCAATATATCTTCCTTTCAGCCTTGAAAGTGATTTTCCTAAAGCACAGGTCACACCATGTCATCCCCTTCATACTCAAAAAATTTCAGTGACTCCTTATCACCTCCAGGATCAAATACAAAATCCTCTATTTAGTGTTCTAAGCCTTTTGTAACCTAGCTTCACCTCCCATCCCCTTCCAGGTTTTTTATACCCTGTCCCCCCACCAGTACTTATCAGTTCAGTGACTCTGACCTCCTGGCTGTTCCTCAAACAAGACCCTCCATCTCCTGGCTCTGGCATTTTCTCTGGCTATTCCTCATGCCTGGAATTCTCTCCCTCCTCATCTTCTGTATCCTGGCATCTGGGGCTTCCTTCAAGTCTCAGTTAAATTCTCATCTTCTACAGAAAGCCTTTCCCAACTCCTCTTAATTCTAGTCCCTTCCCTCCCTTAATTACTTCCTAATTGTCCCACACATCGCGTGTTTGTACACAATTGTTTGCTTGTTGTTCCGCGACTAGATTGCAAGCTCCTTGAGGGCAGGGACTGTCTTTTGCCTCTTTTTGTATCCCCAGCACTTAGCACAGTGCCTTACACAGAGCAAGTGCTTAATAAAGACTTATTGACAGACTGACTGACCCGCTGGCTCATACTCATTGTGTGATCATGGCCAGGCCATTTACCCTGCCCAAGTTAATAATACTGGTAAAAATTAAAGAGGCATTTTGTGATGATATATAGAGCACTGATTAGAATCAGAAAGACCTGAATTCAAATCCTGACTCAGACACTTACTAGTCCTTTGAGCCTGGGCAAGTCACTTAACCTTTCTTAGTCTCAGTTTTCTCACTTGCAAAATGGGGATTATAAAAGCATTTACCTTGCAGAGTTGTTGTGAATACACATGAAATAGCACATAAAGTACTTTGCAAACCTTAGAGTGCTATATAAATGTTCACTATTATGAGTGCATAGAATGCTTATCTTAGAGTCAGAAATAACGGAGTTCAAACTCTGACACTTACGAGGTATATGGCTCTGGGTAGATCATTTTATCATTCTCAGTCTCAGTTTCCTCACCTGTCAAATGGGCATAATAACAGCATCTGCCTGAGTTATAAGAATAACCTGAGATAACACATGCAAATCACTCTGCCAGCTTTAAAATGTTTTATAAATGCTGCTTATTATTGTTGTGGCGACCAAATGAGATCAAATATGGGTTAAATACTCTGCAAATCTTAAGCTTGCTGTTATTATATTATCCAACCTCTGAGGTTGTTGTGAAGCTCAAATGAGAAATGTACACACACACACAGACACACACACAGACACACACACACACACACACACACACACACATACAACATCCATACGCACATAGACACATACATACTCAGAAATGTTTTGATCCTCATTTTTACAGGGAAGGAAACTAAGGCTCAGAAAAGGAAAAAGATTGCGCCAAGTTGCTCCGTAAGTGGCAGGCATGTGCCGGATGGTGATCCTTGTGGTGCATCATGCGTGTTGTTTGCCCTTTCACTGGGTTCTTCAGCTTTTATAAGGGACTCTCCAGGAAGCAGACAGTAGCCTGTAATCAGCTACCAAGCTGCTAAATCCTCAGAGATCTCTCCCTGAGCAATAATATAAGGTGAATACATCTGAAAATCCAGGCATAGCCGTCTAACCATTGGGGTTTCTTAACTCTAATGCGTTTTCCCTAATTGCTCCCTGGCTGCCAGTTCTGTATTTACTAAATTAAATGAAATGAAGCCCTCCTTCTAGTGGGTGGAATGGTAGTTATGCTCAAACAACTTTTCTGCCTAAGCTTGTGCTAAACACAGATCGTTAAAGAATCATATAATGTCAGCCCTGGGAGGGAACTGAAAATAAAGGGCATGGAACATTAGAGCTGGAAGGACTCTACAACAGAGAATGTTTGGGATCTTCAAGTCCAGCAGGGCAACATCATAATAGTCATCATCATAACAATGGCTAGGATATACATATATGTGTATATATATATATAAACATTTTTTAATCAATTGACTTTTATTTTATTTCTCAATTACATATAAACAAGGATTTTTACCATTTGGGGTTTTTTTATTTTAAGTTTCAAAATCTCTACCTCCCTCCCTCTCCTGCCCTCTCCTTCAGAAGGCAAGCAATTTGATATAGATTATACATGTGTAGCCATGCAAAATTTTTGCATATTAGTCATGTTACAGACCGAAAAAAACAAAAATAATGAAGAAAGTTTTTTGAAAGTATGTTTCAATATACGTTGAGATTCCATCAGTTCTTTTAAAGTGGACAGCATTTTTCATAAAGTCTTTTGGAATTATCTTGGATCATTATATTGCTGAGAATACCTAAGCCATTCACAGCTGATCATCATATAATATTGCTATTACTTTGTACAGTGTTCCTCTGGATATATAACACATTAATTTTTGCAAAGAGCTTTGCAAAAATTATTTCATTTTTTCCCCCTCTTAGGAAATAGGACTCCTATTTTCACCATTTTATAGATGAGGAAACTAAGCTTAAGTGACTTGCCCAGGGTAACACAGTATCTGAGGCTGGATTTGAATTCAGATCCTTCTAACTTCAAATCCAATGGTCTACTCACTTCACCACCCATTTTCCTCTAAAGAAGGGTCTTTAGAACATAGAATGTTGGAGATATTCTAGCCCAACTTAGTTTAACATGATCTTTATTTTAAAGAGGAGGAAGCTGAGTACCAAAATGGGATAGAGACTTGTCTAAGGTCATGGAGGCAGTCAGTGGCAGAGTCAGGTCTCCTGATTCCCAGTGATCCCCGGAAGTATTTTCCTGCTAGCCCTGCTGTTCTTCTCTGGCCTGTGCTGGACTTCATGTGCTGACTATTTTATGAGCTGTACTGATATAATTGCAGATGCATTCCCCATCAGGACATACACACTTCTCCTCGTTTACCATCTTGGCTTGTATTTACTTATCTGGATGACTGACTCTATTAAAGGATTAATCCCAGATTGGAACTGTACACAGGCTCCACTTAGGACTGCAACACCAGGAGCTGAGCACATACAAGGCAATCTTTATGCAACCCGAGCTGACCTTCTTCCTGTTGCCCAGCCTGGAAACAGCCAATGATCATGGTCTAGAAGCAACTCCGCCTTGTCACTGGAGACCGGGGACTGAGAGAAGAGGGGAGCGCTTCCCCAGGAACACTGGGGATACCATCTATTCCTGGCCCAAAGCAAGTTTGGTTTGAGGAGGGGCTGGGCCCATTATATTTTCCTTCTTCTGCAACAGCGAGGCCTCGAAGCTAAGCTCTGGCAAAATTGTGGCATCTAAAAGTGGGTTTTTGCTTTTACCAACCCCCACTCTGGGTGTGTGCCCATCTGCTCAGGGAGGGTGTATATATAAACAGATGGGCGTACGGAACATGGGGTAGTCCTGGCTGTGCCACTGATTCCTTCTGTGACCTTGGCTAAGGCACTTAGATAAGGCAATCTCGAAGATCTCTTCTAGCTATAGGGTTCAGTGCTATGATTTCCTTTTCTAGGCCTCAATTTCCCCAAGTATTTTAAATGACAGGGTTGAACCTAAGGCCCTTTCTAGCCCCAAGGGGCTAAGATTCTATCATTTCCTTTCTGTGGCCCTCAGCATTCCTGTCTGTGAAATGTGTATGGATTAAATGACCAGTAACATTCTTTCAAGCTCTGAAGTACTATGTTCATGTAACTGACAGTAATATGCTGAATGAGGCCCTGTTGAGAGGCAAGGTCAGAGTGTGAACATCTAGCCCACTCAACATCTTCCACTGAGTCCAGGGGATTCTGAGAGACTCCCTTCACTCCTTCCTGCCCGTCTTCCTAGTCTCTGTCTTCCTCTTTTGCAGCAGTTCCAGACCATGCAAAATCAGCCTGAGGCTCTGTGTGCAAGGCATGGAAAACAAAGTGAGGGATGGCAGAACTGGCAGCCATGCCCCAAGCAAGCACCTGTGACCTAGAATTTCTTGTAGTGGGGGCAATCCTACTGAAATGTGTAACATGCATGTGCTGGCTGCATTCTGCATTCCGAGGCCCCTTCCATCTCTGACATTCCGTGATTCTATTATTTTTTTATGGGTGTATGTGTAAACATGTGGCTCCTTTTTGTCTGCAGGGGTAGGCTGTGTGTGTGAGGATATGTCATTAACAATGGGCAGGTACAATTCTAGTTTTTAAGCATTCAGGACAGATAATTGGGACCCAGGTCTCTGTCTATAGGATGGTAATACTGAGCAACTGATAAAATCAAACATCAAATATGTAATATGTTCTGACATCAGAGCAGACTCGGGCATCCTCATTTCTATTAAAACACAGTTTTGAGAACCAGTTACTTCTCCTATAACTAGACACTATGGGATGTGTAAGGGAACTATGAGAGAGGAATATGTTGTGCTTGCTAGAGTCTATGCTATTGACCCTCAAAGAGAAACATTAAATCTAGAAACCATTGAAAGTATCATAGATTTAGATACTTTGAAAGGCTCTTAGGAGGTCATCTAGTCCAGGGCTTCTGAAACTTCTCCCACTCTCAACCCCTTCAGCACTTCTTAAACTGTGGGTCATGACCCCATCCCCCTCTCTCATTTTTACAGAAGAAAGAACTGAGGTCCAGAGAGGTCACATGATTTTCCTCAAAAATTACATGTGTACTAAATAGTAGAGTCAGGATTTGAACCCAGATCCTCTAACTCTAGACCTAATAATGCTCTTTGCACTGGGTGCTATGTTGTCCCAGAGAAAGAAAGACTGAAAAAAAGTAGTAGTCTGAAGAAGAAAACCAAACATACAAGGATAAATGGAAGGAATTAAGGGTGTTTAACCTAGAAAAGAGAAATCTTCATGGAGAAGAGAGGGACCAAATATATTAACAATGAGACGCTTTTGTCCCAAAGTAAAATAATGTATTTTGGGAAACACCTGTATATCTTTAAAATAAAGGCTGGATAACCACTCTTTAAGGGTATTAAAGAAGGGATTTCTGTTCAGGCACAAGTTGGAGGAGGATATGGCTTCTGAGGTCTCTTTTATCTCTGAGATCCTGTGGTTTAGTGATTCTGAAACTAGGGTGTGTACGTGAGAGCTATGAGAGACTCTAGCAGAACAGTGAAGTCTGGCAGGGTGGTCCCTAATTGAGGCCATAAGGTTCTAATTCTTTTCTTTTATTTCGAAGATGCTCCTAGATGCTTTGGGAGTTGACCCCAAGGGGTTGTCTAGTAGCTGAACATCATTTTCCTTCCTGCCGTGAGTCACTACATTCCACCTCTTATTTACTCTCTTGAACCTAGCCACTAGATTTAAAGCTGGAAAGGGCCCTGGAGGTCTGGACTGACTTCTTCATTTTGCAGAAGAAGAAACTGTGTCCTAGAGAAGTGACTTTCCCCAGATGATAGACAACAAGTGGCATTCAAATACAGACCTTTCGATTCCCATTTCAGAGGCTGTTTTTGTTTTGTTTTGTTTTGTTTTTCCCACTGTCACACTACATGGAGCCAATCTCTTAAGGTAAAAGGAATCTGACTTCTGAATGTCAAGTACATTAAAAAACAAACAAACAAACAAATCAGAATGCATGAAAAGTGGGAAAGGGTCAGTTGCGTGGGAATCTGTCATTTTAAGGCAATTTACTTCATTTAACATGTCTTAAATTGTGGTTCTTTTAAAAAATTTTTAATTTGATTCCTTTGTTCTTGGCAAAAATATAAAAACTGAGAAATGATGTTTCTACCACATCCTTTACACCACACACACACACACACACACACACACCCCCTCACAAACTTCTACATACACGCACTCACACACATGGGCACAAGAACACTAGTCACAGTTCTGACTTTGACTTGCTGTGTGTCCTTGGGCAAATCACTACTCCTCTTTGGAGTTCATCTTCCCTATCTGTAAAATGAGCAGTTTTAAGGTTTCTCCTGCCTCTAACATTCTGTGTATGCTCTATTGTCCTTTCTACCTCTCTTGTTCTATGTTCTGTGTTCTGAGGTTCCTTCCAGCTCTGATGTTCCATAGTTTTATTACCTTCAACTCAACCGAGCCAGAACTTGGACAGAAGAATAACCTAACGGTATCGCTGCTTAGTTTCTGGTTTTCAAAAGCTTCCTGACATCAAAGTGGTGGTTGAGTCAGCTGAAATCAATGAGCTGTTACTAACCTTTGCATGTGTACAACAGCTCTGGACTCCCTGGTCTTAGATGCTTTAGGAGTTGACTCCAAGGGGTTGCCTAGTAGCTGAACATCATTCTCCTTCCTGCTGTGAATCACCCCTTTCCACCTCTTATTTGCTCTCTTGAATTTAGTCACTAGATTTAAAACTGGAAAGGACCTTCGAGATCTGGACTGACCTCTTCCTTTTGCAGAGGAAGAAACTGTGTCCCAGAGAAGTGACTTTCTCCAAGATGGTAGATAGCAAATGGTGTTCAAACACAAATCTTTTGATTCCAAATTCAGTATTTTTTGTTTTGTTTTGTTTTGTTTGTCCACTCCATCACACTAGATGGGACCCGTTTCTTAGAGTAAAGGGAGTCTGACTTCTGGAACTGTTCCCTGGAAAAGACAGAAAACTCCCAGTACTTCTTGGTACCACATTCTTCTAGATTGCCATGAGCCAAGGGGTGGCATTCTTTAATTCTAAAACTTTTAAAAGGTCAGAGAGTTATAAATGAAGTGATATCATTAGAAATATGAAATTGGCTTTCATAGTGGAGTACTACTAAGTAGTTAACTGTGTGACCTTGGTTAAGTCACTTCTCTTGTCTGGATCTCAGTCCCTTAATCTTTAAAATAAGAGATTTATACTAGATGATTCCTAATGTTTCCAGTCCTGTAATCTATGGTTTAAGGTCCTTCTGTGACAGTCTAAAATCTATGTTCTAATGTCTCAGCACTAGTATTCTAAATGCCATGAGCAAAGGCACTTAGGGCATTTATCTTCTGTCTTTTACACTTTCAAGTCTTTTTTTTAGCATTGAAATTCTGTTGTTTCTTCCAGTTCTAATGTTCTGCGTTCTATATTTTAAAGTCTCTTTCAGCTCTGAAGTTCAGCGTGCTATGGTTTAAGTTTCATTCCAACTCTAATATTCTCTTGTCTACATACAAAGATACTTGCAGCTGTGTCATTATTTATCCTTTGATTGAAGGTAGTGAGGGAGGAGAAATCTGAGAAGGAAAGATTGGAGAAAGGTATTAGAGAAAATAATAATCACTCTTCCATTTCCTCCCCACTGCATTCTTTTTCTGCTTCTCTCCTTATATGTTTAAATGCACATTTAAATTGTTGTCATTTCCTCTCTGTATGAGAAAGTCACCCTGAGACAAAAGGTCTCTTGAAACTGAGTCTAAAGTAGGAATTCTCAAGCAAGGGATAGATTTCAGGGGGCCTATGATGTTGGATGGGGAAAAAATGTATCTTTATTTCAACACAATAGGTTTCCTTTGTAATCTTATGTATTTTATTTTGTGCATTTAAAAACATTGCGCCAAGAAAGGATCTATAAACTTTACCAAATTCCCAAAGGAATCCATGGCACCAAAAAGGTTAAAAATTCCTAGTCTGAGGGACAGAAGGAACAAGAGAAGTCAGATCATAGGAAGAGAGGGAGGAGATAAAAGGGCCAAGGAAGGGCATAATGTCTAGGGTCCCTTAAGGTCCTGGAAAGGTGGGACTATATCTGTATATTTTGACAGCAAGGCTTATTCTTCTGCCCCATCCCCAAGAATTTCTTCCCCTTCCACATTTCTGAAGTTTAGGATTTTAATTTAGTTCTATCTCAGACTCCTGTCTGGAAATATAGTATAGTGGAAAAAGCATCATCTAATATATTATAGATGTCTTAAAGTATATTTCTAGACCAGTGGTTCTCAACCTTCCTAATGCTGCACCCCTTTAATACAGTTCCTCATGTTGTGGTGACCCCCAACCATAAAATTATTTTCGTTGCTACTTCATAACTGTAATTTTGCTACTGTTATGAATCATAATGTAAATATCTGATATAAATTGAACATAACCCACAGGTTGAGAACTACTATTCTAGAGGAAAACTAGACTCCAGTTTTGTTTCTACTAGAAGCTATATGACTCTGAACAGATCACTAGCACTTATCTGTAAAAATTTTATAATATGGAATGTAGTATGTAAAGACTGTAATATGGTTTCTTGGATTTTTTTAAACCCTAAATCCTATAATTCCCTGTGATTTCATCCTAGATTTCTACCTGTGCTGACTGCCCTCAGTAGACTATACATGCTTGACAACCATACACTGAGCTAGGGAGGCCCCAGTGGGTCTCTGCTGCTCCAGCAGGCACAGACAAGATGCCCTGATCCACAGTCCTTGAAAATGGATTGCTTTAGAACAAAAACAGATGGTGAAAATTCTGGTGCCTCAAGCTATTTGGACATCAGCACAAAGTATCCACTGAACATGTGTAAGTGGTGATGATGGAAATACAAGGCAGCTTTGAATAAGCAGAGTAAGAAAATATGGAATGGATACAAGTAGACATTCCCTGTATTCACATGCCTCACAAACATATTCATCCATTTACTCATTCATTCATGTATTCATTCAACAATATGTATTCTTAATTAATCTTCCTAAGACACAACACTGATCATGTACCTTCCTTGCATTCAAAATTGTTGAGTCATAGGCCTCGTTGAACATCAAAGCCAGAAGAGACCTGAGAACATGACTATAGTATGAGAGACGTAAAGGACCTTCAAACATCAATTGTCAGAATTAATTCCAGATTGCTGAAAGATGTTCTTATGCAACACTCACAATATAGAGTTCTCAGGTATTAAGCATTATTATTGCCCTTCTGGTGAAAAAGGAAAGAATCTAAGAGTTTATGTCATATTTGTGTTAGTTGAAGGAACCAGGGATGTTTAGCCTTTACAAGAGAAGGCTTGTGATGGAGCTAGGAAGAATTTTTCCAACATGTGAAAGGCTGTCACCCAAAAGATGGCCTATGCTTGTTCTGCCCCTCCCAAAAGGTAGAACCAGGAAAAACTGGTGGATAATGTAGAGTGAGGCTTGAGAGCCTATTCAGAAGTGGAATAGGCTGACCTGGAAGTCACCGGAGATCTCCAAGAAATCGCTGGATGACCACTTATCAGGTATGTTATAACATGGATTCTTCTCCAAGCACAAGTGGGACAAAATGGCCCCTGAGGTTCCTTTCAACTCAGATTTCTGACACTTTAGCATACAGAATATAGAATGTCAGAGCTGGGAGGGGACTCCACTAGCATCTAATCCAACTCCTCTATTCTGCAGATCACCTTCCAAGGCTCCTCATTACTTAGAGGTTAAAATTTAAACTCTTTAGTGTTTAAGACCTTCACCTAGTTCTGGTCCCTACTCTGGTTCCAATCCACTTTTAAGCAAAAGATTTATCTTCCCCTACGTCCTCTCACCTACTCTACACTAAAAAGATTGACCAGTTAGAATTCCTCAGACACATCCCAAGCCTTCATGCCTCAGTACCTTTGCTCATGTATTCCCTTACCCATTGGATGTCCTCTATCCAACTCTTCCCATCAAAATCCTGCCAAGTCTTCAAGGCTCAGATTAAAAATGTTATCTTTTCCAGGAAGTTTTTCCTGGTCTTCCCACTGGGAAGTGTCATCTCTCCCCTTCTTCTAATGAAACCTTTAAGGAAATACTCTTAGTACCTCTATTGTACACTTAAAATTTGCTATTTTGTATAATAACTGTGTATGTTCATGTCACATCTGCCCTACTAGCCTGAGCACTAGAGATCTATTTCTTATTTATCTTTGTCTTCTACACAGTGCCAAACACGGGGCTTTGTATATCTAGTAAGCTTTAACAAATGTCAGATAAATGAATGAATGAATGAGTGCTTAACAATGAATGGCAAATAAAGCTAAATATTGAACAACAAATATTGAATAATGGCATTTGTGGTCCATTTCCTGAATGTGGTACCTGATCACAGGTATGGCAATCCCTGCTGGAAGATGTCAGTTTTCCTATGGGTAAAACAAAGAGTTTAAATATATATAACCTCTCTAAGGTCACTTGCAGCTCTGACATTTCATATTCAAAAGCCCTTTTCCTTTTTTGACATTCTCTATGGTCTAAGATCCCTTTCAGATGTAAGAGTCAACGTTCTGACATATTCTGCTCTACGGCTTCTCTTAACTTTAACATTCAATATTCCAGGATTCTTTCTAGCTTTGTTTTAAGGGTCAGCTAGGTGGCCCAGTGTTGCGCCTGGAGTCAGGAAGGTCTGAGTTTAAATTTGGCCTCAGATACTTAGTAGCTGTGTAAATCTGGGCAAGTCACTTAATCTGTTTGCCTCAGTTTCCTCATCTGTAAAATGTGGATAATTATAACACCTTCCTCCCAGGGTTGTTGTGAGGACTGAATGAGAGAGTAATTGTAAAAGTGCTTAGCATGTTATTACATAATTTAGTTGTTATTAGCTATTATTCTAAGGTTCTTTGTGGCTTTAATATTCTGTGTTCAAAGGTTCTTTCAAACTCTGACATTCTGTGTTGAGGGTCCCTTCCCTCTCAAATACTCTCCCTTCTAAGGCTCCTTCTACCTCTAACGATCCATGTTCTAACCACTAAGTGCCTATACTTTTTAGCTAAAGGACCCTTTTCTTTCTTCTTTTTTTTTCACGTGGCTTCACACGTTTTCCGCATGGATGGTGGTTGCATTGTTGGGGTGACTCACATTTTGCTTATTTCTTTTGTTTTATCTGTTCCCGTTTGGTAACAGCAGCTCTCAAGGCACTTTGAGATCCCCTGGATTATGGGAGTGTCAGAGACAAGGCATGGCAGCATTTGTCACAGTTCCTGCCTCAGCTCCTTCCTCCCTCCCCCCCTTCCCTTTGGCATACGCCAGAGAATTTGGTCCTCTCAGCCCTCCCCCTCCCTCAGCAACACTCTCGACTTGAGTCTGGTTTTCACATTAGTGTGCAGTAATGGCCTGGAGTCTGAAATCCTTGGCACTAGTCACGTCATCTCCTCGTGCCTCATTTCCCCCATCTATAAATAGGAATCTCGGGCTTGTGCATTTCCCAATGTTTGGAGGCCCTTTCACAAGAGTCATTTTGCCCAGGTGAAGGGTTGTTCACTCTGAGGCTTTCACTGTGTGGTGGGAACATCCTCAGACAAGTCCAAGGCCTCATTCAAGCACTTGCTAGCTATGTCACTTTGGGCCAATCACTTCACCTCAGTTTCCTCATCTGTTAAATAGAAACTGTAGGGTCAAGAGCATGGAGGAAACTTAGAAATCATCTATTGCCTATCCTACCCACTCCAGTTTACCAAAGATGAAGCTGAAGCCCAGAGAATATGGGGACATAACTTGTCCACACTCTCAAAGCTAGTTTAATGTCTGAGATAGGATTTGAACTCTAAATTCGTGCTTGTCCTCTGACTTCAAAGCACATGCTTTAATTATGATTCTTGCTTTATCTGCCTTATGAAGTCCTTCTTCACTGAGATTTATGAGGAATCAATTTGTTAATGTATGTAAAGACATTTCCTATGAAGAATGCAATTTTAGAAGGACAAAGCACTTTCCTTGTCACAGGTCTAGGGTAATTTTGTCTATCTATGACATGCAAAATTTTCACTGACCTAAGGATACTCCCCTAACTGACCCTTTATTAGTTCAGGGATTTTGTTTTTGGAATCAATGATTGTGGCCTCTCTTTGGGTATAGCTACTGAAAATAAAGGGATGATAGGCTAACAAATTTAGAGCTGGAAGGGACCTTAGAAGCTGCCTTGCCCAACCCTCTTATTTTACAGATGAGGAAACTGAGGTTTAGAGAAGTTGTGACTTGTCCAGGGTCACACCAGCTACTAAATGTCTGAGGTGTGTTTCAAACTCAGGTGTTTCTGATTCCAAGTTTAACATTCTATCAGTTACTCCATCAAGCCATCTCTATTAAAAGATAGTAGAATAAAAATGTTAGAACATTTAACATAGAATATCAGACCTAGAAAGGCCCTTGGAATGTTGATCAAAGAATATCTGAACTAATGAGACCTTAGAACAGAGTGTCAGAACTGGAAGGGCTCTAAAAACATAAAGCAAAGAATATTGGAACTGGAAGGGAACTAAGCAATTTAGAACATAGAATAATAGATTTAAGAGGAGAACTTAGAATGCAGAATGTTAGAATGTAGAGTCTCCAAGTTGTAAGGAACTTTACAGATTGCAACCTTAAATCCCATGCAGGGGTCTCTTCTACAGTGCTTGTGATGAGAGGGACACTGTCCAGTCTCTGCTTGAGAATGAGGAATGGACCTTAGAGAATCTGAGGGAAACACTATATCACAATCTACGTATCACAGAGATACCTACCTGGCAACTGGAGAGTTGTCTTAGAAATAGAGAAACAGGAAATAATAGGACTTAGTCATCTCCCCAGGCAGGAACACCTGCCCATGAAAATGATTAAGGCTGGAAGGGAAAGCAGGGCTGAAGGCAGCCCCCTACAGTTTAATTTGAGAAGCACTGAGAGTGTTTGTTTATGGACACACATAAACATGTGTTCTTGCCTACATGGGTACCTTTGCTAACATTCACCTACCCTCTCTTACACACACACACACACACACACACACACACACACACACACACACACACACACACGCAGAGTATACATTTATATCCTTTCCTTTATCACATGCACCAAAAAGAAGAGACAACCAGACAAGATTCCACACTGGCACCCACTCCAAAGTATCACTTGGCCCATGCCTGTAGGGTATCCATCATCATACAGTCCTCCCCAGCTATATCTGTGCAAAGTGATATGCTCCATTAAAAACTTGCACCTGGACACACATATAGAAATATAGCACCCCCAGGCTTACACACTGTCAGGTATGCTCACATTGATACATGCAGAGGCTGGTTTTTCTCCTTCTGCTCTCAACCAGTCCTCTCCCCCATCAGGCTTAGGACATCTTCTCTCTGGAGCTGTGCATTCAGTTATCCAAGCTTTTTACAAAGAAAAGAATCATAGTGCAGTGGCTAGAGAAGGTGTGCTTCCCCATAAGGCCTTTAAAGTCACAATAAGCCACTTGGACCTCCACTGTTTCAGTTCCAACATTCTATGTTCTATGATCTTCAGACCCTTCCAGGTCTGAACTTCCATGTTCTTCATTCCAAAGCCCTTCCAGTTTTAGTGTTCTGGGTTTTTTGTTCCATTAGGGTTTCTGTCTCACCCTTTTCTCTAACACAACCCTTTGCAACTGTAAGAGGAACATGGCTGACCTCCAGGGAAACAGCAGCAGGAGCATCTGGTTCTGTCTTCCCCAGATAGACTGTCTACCATAGCCCTGGAGAAAATAGCCGTAGAGCCACTTGTTTTCTTGGCAGTTGTATGAATTAGATTTTTCTTGGTGGAGACCCTTCCAGATAGATTCCTATGCCCCACTGGGCTCATTCCCATTCTGCTGAGTCCCAACTTTGGGAAAACATTCCAAGAGTGCACAAGTGATCCTATACTCTCTTTGGTTTCACATCTCATTGTGCTACTTTCTTTTCCCTCCTCCACTCCCTCTATCTCCAATCCCACTCTGCTTTACTGACAAAAAAAAATATGAAAAAAGATACAACACTAGTTATACAATATTGGAGGCAATATGTTTCTATAATAATTTAAAACTTTTATGTATAGTTTATGACAGCTTTATATTTTATTCAGTAAATTTTCTTGTCAAGGTTGGTAACAGGGTCATACCTTCACTTTCTTTTTTTTACATTTAAAAAAATTTATTAACTTTTAGTTCACAACATTCAGTTCCACAAGTTTTTGAATTTCAAAATTTCTCCCCCCGTACCATGGTGGTATGCAATCCTATATAGGTTCTACATATCCATACCTTCACTTTCTGATGGCATTAGAATCCCAAATCCATTTTTTATCCCAAAAATTGTGGTAAAAATCATAGGCTCATAGATTAAGGATTAGAAAGGTCATTTACTACCTTACTGTACACACAGAAGCCCAAGGAGGTCAAGTCATTTCTTCCATGTTTTTTTTTTAAAGCTTCACTTGATCCTACCCTACCTGCTAGCTATCTTGTATCTTTTTTCCCCTTTTCATCATGTCTTGCCTGGATTGTTTTGATTGGTCTTTCTGCTTCAAGTCTCATCCCACTCCATTCATTCTCCACACAGCTGCCAAAAGGATTTTTCTAAAGCATAGGTCTGATCATGTTGCCTCCCCTGCCTGAAACCTTTCCCTCTGAGATAAACTCTACTGACTTATCACTACCTCCAGGAACAAAAAGAAAGTTTTTTGGTATCTAAAGTTTTTCACATTTCCAATCTTCTTAAACTGTGCCGCCTTCCATGTGCTCTATGGCAGCTATACTGGCCCATTTGCTGTTCCATATGCATGACTCTACATCCCCATCTCCTTTTGCACATGCCCATAATGCTCTCCCTTCTTGCCTCTGACTTTCAGAGTCCCTGGCTTCCTTTAATATTCAGCTAAAACATGACCAGAACAGAGTCTTTTCTGGCCCCCTCCCAACTGCTAGTGCCTTCCTCTCTAAGGTTACCTCTACCAACTCTCAATGTATTTTAAGCATGGCTAATTATTTATGTGTTACTGCTTCCATTAGAATGTGAGTTCCTTAACAGTCAGGGGCTTTTCTCCCCTTTCTTTGTATCTCTAGCAGTTAGCAGTGTGTCTAGTATATAGAAAGCAGTTAAAAATGCTTGTTGATTGATTAATAGATAGTGTCAACAGATGACATTTGAACTTAGGTTCTCAAACTCAATTATCCAGATACCTGCTAGAAATAACAATGTCCCTGTCTCTATCTCTATATCTGTCTGTGTGTCTCTTTCTATTTGTCTCTCTCTGCCAAAATCAGATCATCCAATAATGTTCTGACTTGCCTTTATGACAATTTATCCTTCAAGAGATAGAGGAAGAAATAAATTCTATTTTGGACCTTGTTTTCCCTAAGGGGGAGAAATTGGTTTGTGGAATAGACTGGGGAACAGAGCATTTCCATCTTTAGAATTGTGATTAGGGAGAAGAAATACAGGTATAAATTGGCATGTATTCTAGATTTTGGGAAAGCAGATTTCAGGGAGATGAGAGGAAAGTTATATTGGATCCCATGAAATAAAATTCTACAAAGGTAGTCAGTCCAGAAGGTATGAGAGATGCACAAAAATGAAATTCTGAAGATGAAAAGAAAATCAATTCCAAAAAGAAGAGGGGAAATGGGTTTTCTCTGAAGAGATCGTTTTGGACATACAGGGAACTCAGCAGCCAACTTAGAATTTAAAGAGAAAAGTACAAAAGATGCAAGCAAGACCAAGGAACAGAGGATGAGTATAAGAGCACAGCATGGACCTATAAAAATAGTGTCAGGAGAGCTGAAGCTCCAAATGAACTGAGACTGGAAAAAGAAGTTAAAGATAACAAGAGCAACAAGAAAAATTAGCCATGTTGGAAAAAAGCAGTATTAAATAAAAAAGAAGCACCTTTACCTGTAGTGGATGGGACGATAACTGACAGTAGAGGGAATGAAAAGTTGGTTAGGTTCTTGTTTGTTTGTTTTTTTCTGCCAAGGGCAATGAGCTTTCATTAGAAATCACAGAGCAAAAATGACTAGTAGGGAGGTGATAAGTAATGACAAATAGAGTAGAAAAACTCTAGGTTGACCTTAGATTAATTAAAGTTATCTGTCCCTAGTGAACTCTGTCCTTTGATCCAAAAAGAACTGGCAGATGTGATTGCTGTGTGACATATTTGAAAGATCATGGGAGATGAGAGATGTGCCACAAGTGTGAAAAAGGACATATGTTATCCCAATTAAAGCAAGGGGGAAAGAGAATAGAATCTTCAAACTAGAGGTCAAAGACCTTAACCTTGATGCCTAGGAAAGTCCAGAACGGATCATTAATGAAATGATTGGAGAACATCTAGAAAGGGAAGGGATGATTACAAAGAGCCAGCCTGGCTTCATCAAGAACAGGGCATGGCAAACTAACCTCATATTCCTTCTGGACAGGATTACTAAACTAACAGATAAGGGCATACAGTTTGCCTATATTACAGCAAAGCCATGGAAAAAAATCTTATCTCTTTATTATGGACAATATAGAGAGATTTGGAGTAGATGATAAAAGGAGATGGATATAGAATTGTTTGGATAGCCAGACTCAAAGAACTTAATGGCTCAATGTCCAGAGTGCTGTGCTCAACCTGGTGCTGTTTAACATTTTTATTATTGACTTGAATAAAGACAGATGTGGCATGCACCTCAAACTTTTGGATGGCACAAAGCTGGGAGTGATAGCTAACACATTAAGTGATAGAGTCCAGATCCAAAAGGAGCTTGACAGATTGGAGTACTGGGCCAGATCTAATAAGATGAAATTCAGTAGTGATAAATATAAAGTCTATACTTGGGTTTTTTGTTGTTGCTCACTTGTTTCAGTAATGTCTGACTCTTCATGACCCTTTTTGGGATTTTCTTGGCAAAGATACTGGAGTGGTTTGCCTTTTACTTCTCCATTTCATTTTACAGATGAGGAAACTGAGGCAAACAGGGTGAAGTGATTTGCACAGGGTCACACAACTAATAAGTGAGGCAAGATTTGAAATCAGGAAATAGTCTTCCCAACTCCAGGTCATGCTCTCAAACCACTGTGGCACCTAAATGTTCATACTTATACTTGGGTACAAGGAATCAATTTCACAGGTACAATATAGGGAAGGAATAGACAACAGTTGTTCTGAAAAAGATCTGAGATATTAGTGGGCTACTAGCTCAATTTGTGTCAGTGGTGTGATGGGACAGCTAAGTGAGCAGGTGCTGTTTTGTGCTGAGTTGAACTACACTCCTACACTAGCAGAGTGTAGTTTCCAGGAGCAAAGAGGTAACAGTTCCATTGTACTCAACTCTCATCAGACCTTATCTGGGTCATTAGGTTCATTCTGGAAACCACAATTTAAGAAGGATATTGTTGAGCTGTGGAGTGCTCAGTCTAGAGCAACCAGAGTATTGAAAGGCCTGGAGTCTGTGGAACATGAGGATTATTTGAAGAAACTGGGCATGTTTAACCCAGAGAAGAGAAGAATTAGGGAGGAGTTGATAGGTGTCTTCAAGTACTTGAAGGATTGTCATGGGGAGAAGAGATTAGACTTGTCCTGTTTAATCTCAGAAGGTAAAACCAGGAGCCACGGATGCAAGTTACAAAGATTCCATTTTGTATGGATGTCAGGGGAAAGAATACTAATAATTAGAACTGTCCAAAAATGAAATATGTTAAATTGTTTTTATATCTGATTGGGGAAAATTTTTTTTAATATATTAAAAAGGGTTTTTTTAAAGTGTTTTTCATTGTGCTGTGCTGTCTCCTAGTAGTATCACAATGAGAATTATTGGACCAATGAGTTGGAAGAGAAGTCAACTAATCCAGTTTCCTGCCTGATACAAAAATCCCTTCTTATAGAAGACCCTGTGGGTGGTTATCTAGCCTCTCTTTTAAGACCTTCAGTAAAGACTTTCTAAGGCAACTTACTCTATTGTTGGACAGCTCTGACTATAAATTCTTCCTTACATTAAGGAGAAGTGATTTCTTGAAACCTAGACCCATTTAAACCTAGTTTTGTCTAATCCTTTTCTCCCAGAACAAAAAAGAATTTGAAGGTAGTGAGTGACTGCACACCTCCCTTGAATCTGTTCTTCTCCAGGTTAAACCTTCCCAGCTGGGTCAACTAATTGTCATATGGAAATATTTCCAAACCTCTCCACATCTTGGTTACTTTCTTTTAGATGAGACTTAAAATGCCCCAGAATTAAACACAATATTCCCAATGGTGGTCTAATCAAGCCAGAAGACACTGGGATCATAATCTGTTTCTATTAATGCAGCTCATGATTACCTTGGTTGTTATTTTGCTTTGACTGCCACATCTCATTGCTAATTTATATTGTGCTTGTAGTTCACTATGACTTCCAGATCTTTTGTGCACAAATCTTTTTCTTTGCCTTGCTGCTCCTGTATGTTTGAAACTGATTTTAATTTTGAAATTTCTTGTAGGATTTTGTAAAGCCATGCATGTGCAGCTTTCTAGAAGAATGCTGCTGTGAATAGCTTTCAGGTTTCTGATTACATAGTATAGTGAACACTCCATTTATTCAATAACAAATCAGAGCAAGTCATCCATAGAAAATCATAATACAGCATTCAGAATATTACAGCTTATCACAGAAAATCAAAATACAGGATTCACAGCAACTTATCACTAAAATGGCCACATAGTTTTCACCAAAGTGGTCACATAGTTTTAAACAAAGTACATTCATTTAGTCAATCACAAAATCCTTAATTCAATCACAAAATACAAAAGTCAAAGTTCTCCACCCCTAGGTTACAGTAAATCATAATCTTCTCAGTCAGTACACAGTATCCAAATAAAGTCTTCTTTCAGCTCGACTTGAGGCTGGCTCTCAGCATCCATGGTTCCTCTTCCATGGTCCTAGCTCCAACTGTCACCTGGATTCAAAGGCAGGCAGCTCCCAGTTCCTTTGTCCAGCTCCTTGTCCAGTTTTTCATCCAGTTCCTGTTCCATATTGAAGCTCACAGTGTCCAGTCCACCTCAAGTCCTTTACAGTTCCTGTTTCTGGGAAGACAAAGCAATTCACTATCTGCCTATGAAAATAAACTCAGATCTACCAACAAGGTGTGAGAACTCAACACAAATCATCAACATAGAAATCAACACAGACCCACAAACAAGGTCCAAGAGGTCAGCACAAATCATCAGTAAAGTCCCAGGACCTCCAAAATCTTCCTCCAGGACTTCTGTAAACAAATCAGAAAATCCTCTTTCAGGGCTTCCAGAAAGGTCCCAGGGCTTCTCTACAAAGTATCACAAACATCAATACAGACAGAGGAGACAGACAGAGTGCCAGGATACCACAAGTTTTCTCCTTCTTGACTCTGCCACCACAAGAGTCTTCTTTTCACTTCTACTTTCTGTAGCCTGGGGTTCTCCTTATATATGGTCATTAACTCCTCCCCAGGAGTTCTAGAGTTCACAAGTTGTAGAGTTCACGCATTCTGTTTCTTAACAGACTTGATACAAGCTCAAAAGAAACTTGAACTGAGACAAGGTGTTAATTCAATAGCTGAAACAAGGTGTGAACTACTTCTGTGCTTGCCATTACAGATTTCACATAGATTCTGTAAAATTTCATCCTATTATATTTGACCTACTGTTCTAGCCTGTCAAGGTACTTTTGGATGCCAAGTCTGTTACTTAATGTGTCAGCTACTCTTGAAAATATGACAAGAATGTTATCTATGCCTTCAGATCCGAATCATGGACAAAAACATGGAATAGAAAAATAGCTTAGAAAGTTTCTCTTTGACCAATCCCATTACTTCTTTTCAAGTAATCAGGAATGCATATGGGCCTTCAGGCTGTGCCTGAGACCTCTTTCCTTAGAAAAAAGGCAGGATGCAGGGGAATAAATTACCAAGTTACCTGTGGCTGAAAAAGTATCTGAGGGACTGAGTCCCAGGCCTGTGCCATCTTGGGCAAGTCACTTTATTTTCAGAGACTCAGTTTTTCCCTCTTGAAAATGAGCACTTTTGATTAGCCTTTTTTTCCTAATTTTTTTTTCTGTATGTACATTCTGTGTTCTAAGGTCCCTTCCAATTCTGACATCCCATATTCTATGTCCTTATAAAGAATGCTAACTTTGCAATCAGAGAGCCTGGGTTTGGCATTAGTTATTTGTGTGGCCTTGGATGGGTCCTTTAACCATTTATTTCCTCTTTTACCTCATCTACAAAATGAAACAATTGTGCCAGATGCCTTCTAAGGTCACTCCCAGTTTTGTATCTATCGTACTTATGATCCTACAGTCTTATGCTTCTAAATCTTTTGAATTTTCGGTTTGGTTTCTACTGAACTTTTTTTCTAAAGTGAGGCAATATGGCCTAGTGGATAGGATGCTGCAACTTGGGAAAGTCCCTTAATTTCTCTAGCCTCCAGTTTTTTCATCTTTAAAATGGAAATAATAATAGCGCCAACCTAGCAGGGTTGTTGTGAAGATTAAATGAAATGATATAGCTAAAGTGCCTTGTGAAGCTCAATGTATTATATAATTGTTAGCTAGTTTTATTATTAATTTCTATCAGTTGTTTGGCATAAAAGGTCTTCTTTTTTCTCAAGTAGAAGCACAGACTTTAATTTTGTACCCCTGTTATTTCAGGTTCTCTCAGAGTATGTTGACACAGTTGATGATCTGGTTGTTAGATTGTAGGGCTGTGATTGGAAAGACCTGTATTTCTAAAAATACCTAACTGAGTGATCAACTATGATAGCTATGCCAAGAGAGTGAGAGTTGGAGTAGCTGGTGATCTGTTGCATGGAGTGTCCTAATCAGGTCCTACTTTTGTTGTTGTTGTGATTGTTCAGTTGTGTTGTTTTTCAGTAAGTCCAACTGTTCAAGACCCCCTTTGGGTTTTTTTTGACAGAGATACTGGAGTGGTTTGCAGTTTCCTTCTCCAGGTCATTTTATAGAGGGAGAAACAGAAGCAAACAGAGTTAGGTGATTTGCCCAGGGTCACACAGCTATTAAGTGTCTGAGGCTCAATTTGAACTCAGGAAGATGAGTTTTCCTAACTCCAGCCCAGGCTCTCTATCTACTGTGCCACCTAGCATCCTGCCACTTTTAAATTTCAATAACATGCAATGATCAGAACATTCAGTTAATCAGAATACCCTTATTCTATATTCCCTCCCAGACTACCCTAAAATAAGGATGATTTGAAATGATGAGATTTTTAAAATAATTTGGACCAGTGACTTGGTGGCAGGAGACTAGTGGTTAGATGGGTTAATGGTGGTCCAGAATCATATTGTGATTGGCCAGCCAGGTGTGGTCTGTGGTCTGTCATTAGTTGTTCTATTCTGTTCCTTCATCTGTGATTGACTAACTCAGTCTGCTCATCAGTTCTGCCTACTCTGCAATCTGTGATTGATCAGATCAGCCTACTTAGCAGTTTATGATCAGTTAACTCTGTAGACTTCTCCATAATTCTGCCTGTACATCACTGGTTAAAGGTAGTTGTGCAGAAGCCAACTCAAATTAGCTTGTGCAAGATGAGTGTTAAATGTTCAGCATAAGCATCTATACTTGGGGATATGGCTACAAGCCATTTATCTTTTTTATTGATTGTATAGATTTAAGAAAGTGCTGGAGAAAATGTTGGTAGTGCTGACTAAACTGAAAAGTGTTTCCTATGTTTTTGTTTGCTGGGAAGGAGTAGGAGAGTCAAATGGGTTATATTTGATCTCTTCCATAGACTCTAACCATATCCCAGCATCCTGAGAATACATGCTTTATTCCTGATCACCAATATCACCACTTCTAGTGTATATTATGTACATAGCATCTGTGCTCAGCCCTAACATTATAAAGATAAGATAGAGGATCTTAGCCCTCAAAAGATTCCCAAACTTGTAAGAAAAACAAAACTATTTTATTCAATGGTGGTGTGGCCCAGGACACTGGTGGAATTGGGTTTGAGTTAAGCCCCATACTCTCACACCACCATCCAGGGCAGCTGTGAGTCAAAATGCTTGGAACAGACCCGGGAATATTTGAGGTAATTTTCCCCCCTGCGATGGATTGATTTGGAACCTAGTTATTAACTCTTTGAGCAATATAAAACACAGCAAGAGCTTCTGAGAACCCTAGAAACTTCCTTCCAGACTCTTTTTCTCTTTGTTGATAATTTTTCTGTCCTGTAAAATAGTTTTACTTGGGCATTATTGAATGTGTTTTCATTAAAAAAAATTGGGAGATCATAATCCTCAGACTTGCAGTGGTCCATTGCACCAGATATAGAACGGTGACTGAGACAAATTATAAGTAGTAGTGCAAGGCAGTTTAGATTAAGTTGTGCTATACACATAGTTTGTTCAATGGATCATAAAGGGGCAGGGGGTGGAGGGAGGAAAGTCAGCAAGACTATGGTGGATAAGCCCAAGCAATCCATTCTCAGTAGAAACATTTCTCATTCCATGGAATGGGTGCACTATGTGATCTACTGGCTTATAGTAGGGGAGAGGAATACACCAAGAAGAAAGCTGCAAAGGACCATTATCCTCCATCTGGTTCCCTGTTTTGGGGAGGGGCACCAGAGCTAACCCTGTCTTCCATGTTCAAAACATTGAGATCGTCTTTGGACTCTTCTCTCTCCATCACCTCTCATATACAATTGCTTATGAAATCATGCCAATTCTCTCCTTTCAACGTCTCTTGATTTTTATGCCCTCTTCTCTCCCCACTGTCACTACCATTATTTTCCTTCATTTGCTATCCTACTGGAGTATTACTACTAGACCTCCTTTTACCATCCTAGTAGACTAATTACATTAGCTTTCTAGTAGATCTCAGTTTCACTCTTTTTATGCTTCAAACTACCCTTGATGTACTATCAAACATACTTCTTATGCATAGATCTGGTCATGAAATTAGCTTCTCAAATGTCCTCAGATACTCCACAAGTAGTGCCCGACTAAAAATCCCCACTACAAAAAGTAGCTATCCAGACTTTGCTGGAAGCCATTGAAGGAGAGAAGCCTACTCCTCTTCCAGGTCATCTCTTCTCTTTGTTAGGATGTTTTCCCCTTTATGTTGAGCCTAAATTTGTTTCTTTGTAACTTCCACTTCTTGCCTGATATCTGCCCTTCCAAGCACAGTCTAATCACTCTCCCGTGCAGCAACCATTCAAAAACTTGGAAAAAAAATGACCAAACCTCCCTGAACATCTTTTCCAGGTCAAGCACCTACATTTCTTTCACCTACTAGTTCTTATCTGGCATGCTTTCAAGCTCTGTCTCCATCCTTATTGCCCTTCTCTGAAAGCTCTTCAGCATATCAGTGGTCTTCCTGAATGCAGCTCCCAAATTTGAATGCAGAACTTCTGATGTGGTCTAACCAGGACAGAGGACAGCGAGACCATCACCCCTCTAGTCCTAGACACAGTTCTTTTTGTTGTTAGTTTATGAAGTTTATTTTTTGTACAGTCTGTATTTGTGTTATTTGAGATTATTGAGTTTGAACTGGAACTAAAGAAGTAGCTTTTGTTTATCCAGGGGATTTTTATTACTTATTTGGTTGTTTATACCAATCTTTTTTTCAGCATTTTTAAAAAAACAGGAGTCCTTGTATTTTTATTCATTTTTAACTTAAATACATAAAGACAAAAAAAAGAACATCTCCATGTATTCAGCTCAGCATAAAAATAGGACTATAAAACCATGAATTTACATTTCACACTGTTTAGTTTTTGTAAAAAAACTATATAATAAGTACTATATGTCGTTTGCTTTTAATTATTTATTTGTGCATCATTTTCAAAACTACTCTGCTTTCTATGCTTCTTTCTAAATTTTCTTTTATTCTCTGATTGTGCACATTTTATATCCCCCCTGCTTCTCTTAATGCTCCTTAAGATCTAATTTGCTTTTTTCAGCTGTTGTATCACAAATAATGATTCATTTCTAGTTATCTTCTGCGGTTTCGTGTTATTCAGAGTTTTAATTCTCCTTACGCTGTTCTTACCACAAAGTGCCGTGATTTTGTGTCTATTTTCCATATCTGCCCTTGCTTCCGTCTTTTGTAGGCATTTTAAAAAATCTAAGCTGATCAGTCAACAACTTATTGTGTGTCATGTACTGCGCTAAGGACAGCAAAAAGGACAAAAACAGTCCCTGCCCTCAAGGAGTATACTTCTAAAGGGGGAGAAAATTTTACAAGACAAATACAGAGTGGATGGAAGGTCAGCTGAAAGGGGAAGGCATTAGCAGCTGGAGGGACTGGGAAAGTCTTCTTTAGAAGGTGAAACATGACTTGAGGCTTGAAGGAAGCCAGGGTAGCCAGGAAGTAGAGGTAAGGGGGCAGAATATTCCCAGCATAGAGACCAGCAAGTGCAAAAAGGTGGAACCAGGTGATGGATTATCATATTCAAGGAATTTCAAGTAGGCCAGTATGGCTGGAATTGTAGAACACATTGAGGGAGCCAGGTTATGAAGAGCTTTACATGCCTAAGAGATGAGTTTATATTTGATCCTAGGGGTCATAGGAAGCCACTGGAATTCAGTGAGCCAGAGGTTGACATAGTAAGATCCATACTTTTAAAAAAAGTTTTTTACAAAGGGAAATTTACTTCAAAGATATGACAAAGTCAGAGGTGCGTTTATTTCTATCCCTTGTCCACCTCCTAAAAAGCTGGGAGCACACTCTCCTCTTACTGGTTTAGTCTTTGGGGAAAGTGGACTCAAAGTTGTTTGTACATATCATTTGCCTCACCGAGTTCAACTCTAAATGTGGCAGTTGCTACTGTTTGACTAGCCCAAGACAAGGTTGCTTGTCTTGCTTCCAGCAAATCTCAGGATGAGCCTTGTTCCCAGAGTGAATCATTCTCTTTACCTTTCAAAACTCATGAAGTCATAACCATCTACAGTTACCTTTACTTAAAAGCAGGACAGAAGAAATGCAAAGAGGCAAAGGATGGGGGTGGAGCCATTGTATTGACCTCAGATGGAGAGGGCCCAAGGCATCTCTCTTTATAGCATATCTTTCTCACAGGAGCATAACCAGGCAGGAAAGAGCCAGACCTAACATACCTATTCTTTATTTTTTTAAAAATATTTTTCCAATAACATGTAAGAATTTTTAATATATTTTTAAAATTTTGATCTCCAAATTCTCTCCTTCCCTTCCTTCTCTCCCCCCTCATTGAGAAGGCAAGCAATTTGATATAGGTTATATGTGTGCAGTCAATCAAAACATATTTCCGAATTAGTCATGTTGTGAAAAAAAAAAACAGAACAAAAAAACCCACAAGGAAAATAGAGAAAAAAATGTTTTAAGTGTGCTTTGATTTGTACTCAGATCAGTTCTTTCTCTGGAGGTGGATAGTATTTTTCTTCATAAGTCATTTGGTGTTGTCTTAGATTATTGTATTGCTCAGATTAGCTGTGACTCACAGTTGATCATCATACAGTATTGCTGTTAATTGTGTACAGTGTTCTCCTGGTTTTACTCATTTTACTTTGTATCAGTTCATATAAGTCTTCCCATGTTTTTCTGAAAGCATCCTGCTTGTCATTTCTTATAGCACAACAATATTCCATCACAAAAATGTGCTACAACTTATTCAGTCATTCTCTAATTGATGGGCATCACCTCACTTTCCATTTCTTTGCCATCACAAAAAGAGCTACTACAAATAAATTTTATAGCCTTTTGGGTATAATTCCAAATTGCTCTCTAGAATGTTTGAATAAGTTCATAACTCCATCAACAATGCATTAGTGTCCCAATTTTCCCACATTCCCTCCAACATTTGCCATTTTCCTTTTCTGTCATATTATCTAATATGATAGGTATGAAGTAGTACCTCAATTGTTTTAATTTGCACTTCTCTAATCAATGGTGATTTACAACGTTTTTTCACATGACTATAGATAGTTTTGATTTCTTCATCTGAAAGCTGCCTGTTCTTATCTTTTGACCATTTATCAATTGGGGATTGACTTACAAATTCTTACAAATTTGGATAAGTTCCCTATATATTTGAGAAATCATACCTTTATCAGAAAAACTTGCTGCAAAAATTTCTCCCCATTTTTCTATTGTATTTCTAATCTTGGCTACCTTAGTTTTATTTGTGTAAAACCTTTTTAATTTAATGTAATCAAAATTTTCCCTTTTAGGTCCTGTTATGCAATCTCTTATTTGGTCTTACATTCTTCCTTCTCCTTAGATCTGACAGGTAAACTATTCCATGCTTTCCTAATTTGCTTATGGTATCACCCTTTATCTCTAAATCATGTATCCATTTTGAGCAGGTGTGGGGAACATGTGACCTTGAGGCCACATGTGACTTTCTAGGTCCTTGGGTATGGCTTTTTGATTGAGTCCAAGTTTAATAGAACAAATCATTTTATTAAGGAGATTCGTTCTGTGACATTTAGATGCAGTCAAAGGGCTGCAGTTGAGGATTTAGAAGGTTACATGTGGCCTCAAGACTGCAGGTTTCCTGCCCCTACCCCTGATTTTGACTATACCTTGGTATATGGTGTGAAATGTTGGTCTATACCTAGTTTCTGCCAAACTACTTTCTGGTTTTCCCAGCAATTTTTATCAAATATTGAGTTTTTGTCCCCCAAAGCTGGGATCTTTATATTTATCAACACTAGATTACTGTTGTCATTTACTGCTGTGTATTGTTTGCCTGGGGCAGATGGATGGCTTAACGGAGAGTGTATTGGTCCTGGAATCAAGAAGATCTGAGTTCAAATGTGACCTCAGACACCTAATATCTGTGTGACCCTGGACAAGTCTCTTAACCCTATTTGCATCAGTTTCCTCTTCTATAATGACCCACAGAAGGAAATGACAAACCACTTCAGTATCTTTGCCAAGAAAACCCCAAATTGAGTCACAAAGAGCCCAACATGACTGATCAAGTAAACAGCAACATTGTGTACCCAGCCTCTTCCTCTGATCTACCACTCTTTCTTAGCTGGTAACAGATTGTTTTGATGATTTCACTGA
Organism: Pseudochirops cupreus; assembly: GCA_028627135.1. Classification (NCBI taxonomy): domain Eukaryota; kingdom Metazoa; phylum Chordata; class Mammalia; order Diprotodontia; family Pseudocheiridae; genus Pseudochirops; species Pseudochirops cupreus. Next base: position 286,441,554 of record CM053581.1, read on the forward strand.
AGTCTGGTCTGGCTGAGCAACCTTCCTTCCCTTTTCTTTTCATTTATTCCCTTGATATTCTTGCCTATATTTTCTTCTAGTTGAATTTTGTAATATAATTTTTCTTAGCTCTATAAAATAAATTTTTGGTAGTTTGGTATTCCACTGAATAAGTAAGTCAATTTAGGTAGAATTGTCATTTTTAATATATTGGGTCAGTCTACCCATGAAAAATTAATATTTTTCCAGTTATCCAGTTCTGACTTTGTTAGTATGAAAAGTATTTTGTTATTGTGTTCATGTAGTTCCTGGGTTTGTTTTGGCAGGTAGACTCCAAAGTATTTTATACTGTCTACGCTTATTTTTAATGGAGTTTCTCTTTCTCTTTCTCTCTTGCTCCTAAAACTTGTTGGTAATTCATAGAAATGCTGAATATGTGGGTTCATTTTATATCCTGCAACTTAGCTAAAGGTATTAATTATTTCAACTAGTTTTTTAGTTGATCCTTTAGAATTCTCCAAGTGTATCTTCATATCATCTTCAGAGTGATAGTTTTGTTTCCTCATTGCCTATTCTAATTCCTTCAATTTCTTTTTCTTTTTTTATTGCTATAACTAGAATTTCTAGTACAATATTGAATAATAATGGTGATAATGGGCATCTGTGCTTCACCTTGATCTTATGGGGAAGGCTTCTTGCTTATCTCCATTACATATAATGCTTACTGATGGTTTTACATGGATACTACTTATAATTTTAAGGAAAGGTCCTTATGATTTAAAATTTTTTTTATAAGAATGAATGTTATATTTTGTCAAAAGCTTTTTTTGGGGGGGTACCTCTTGAGCTAATCATATATTGTGTGCTGTTTTTGTTGCTGATATAGTTAGTTATGCTGATAATCTTCCTAATATTGAAGCAGTCATACGTTCCTGGTATAAAACTCACCCGGTCATAATGTGTGATTTTTGTGATATATTGCTATAATCTCCTTGTTAGTATTTCATTTATAATTTTTGCATTGATATTCATTAGGGAAATTGGTCTATAGTTTTATTTCTCTTTTTTTGCTCTTCCTGGTTTAGGTATCAGCGCCATATTTGTGTCATAAAAGGAATTTGGTAGGATTTCTTCTTTGCCTATTTTTTCCAAATAGTATATATAGTATTACAATTAATTGTTGTTTAAATGTTTGGTAGAATTAATATGTGAATTCATATGGTTCTGGGAATTTTTTCTTAGGGAAATCACTGATGAAGTTGTTCAGTTTCTTTTTCTAAAATAAAGTTATTTCAGTATTCTATTTCCTCTTCTGTTAATCTGGGCAATTCATAGTTTTATAAATAATCATACACTTAACTTAGGTTTTTAGATTTATTGACATATAATTGAGCAAAATAACTTTTAATAATTGCTTTAATTTCATCTTCATTGGTGGTGAATTCATCCTTTTCATTTTTGATGCTAGTAATTTGGCATTCTTTTGTAAATCAAATTAATTAATGGTTTATCTATTTCATTGATTTTACCCCATGAAGCCAGCTTCTAGTTTTATTTATTAGTTCAATGGTTTTCTTACTTTCAGTTTTATTAATCTCTCTTTTAATTTTTAGGATTTCAAGTTTGGTGATTAATTGGGGATTTTTAATTTGTTCTTTTTCTAGTTTTTTTGTAGTCGTATGCCCAATTCATTGATCTCCTCTTTCTCTATTTTATTGATGTAAGTGTTTAGAGAGAAATTTTCCCTTAAGTATTGGTATGCTGTCTCATTGTTGTCATTCTCTTTAATAAAATTATTGATTATTTCTATGATTTATTCTTTGACTCACTCATTCTTTAGGATTAGATTATTTCATTTCCAATTTAATTTTAATTTTCGTAGCCCATTATTAAATGTAATTTTATTGCATTATATTCTGAAAAGGATGAATGTAATATTTCTGCTTTTCTGCATTTTGGTTGTGATATTTTTATGCCCTAATACAGTCAGTCTTTGTGTAGGTGCCATATACCATTGAGAAAAAGGATATATTCCTTTCTATTCCCATTCAGTTTTCTCCAGAGGTCTATCATACCTAACTTTTCTAAAATTCTATTCATCTCCTCAACTTTTTTCTTATTTATTTTTTGGTTAAATGTATCTAGTTCTGAGAGGGGAAAGTTGAAGTCCTCAACTAGTATAGTCTCACTATTTCCTCTCATAACTCCTTTAATTTTTCCTTTAAGAAATTGGATGAAAAGTATTTGTTGAACATATGTTTAGTATTGATATTATTTAATTGTCTATGGTATCTTTTGGCAAAATTTAGTTTCCCTGATTATCTCTTTAATTACATCTATTTTTTATTTTGCTTTGTTTGAGATCATGATATCTACCCCTGCTTCTTTTACTTTCACTGAAGCATAATTGATTCTTGCTCTAGGTTCTTATTTTTACTCTGTTTGTGCCTGTCTGCTTCAAGTGTGTTTCTTATAAACAATATATTGTAGGATTATGCTTTTTAATCCGCTTTCCTATCTGCTCCCATTTTATTGGTGAGTTCATCCTATTCATATTCACAGTTATGATTACTGTGTATTTCCCTCTTTTCTGTTACCCCCCTCCATTTATCCTTCATTTTTTTCTCCTTTCATCCTGTCTCTCCTCCAAAGTGTTTTGCTTTTGACTACCCCTTTCCAATCTGTCCTCTCTTCTATCATTCCCCTCCTCTCTTATGCTACTCCCTTCCTACTTCCATGTAATGTGAGATAGATTTCTATACCCAGCTGAATGTGTATGTTATTCTCTCTTTGAGCCAATTCCAGTGAGAGTAAGGTTAAAGTGTTGCCTTCCAATTCATATCCATTTCTCCTCTACTGCAAAAGCTCTTTCATGGCTCTTTTATGTGAGATGATTTACCCCATTTTACCTCTCTCTTTCCCCTTCTCCCAGTGTATCCCTTTTCTCATCCCTTAATTTTATTTTTTGGGATATCATCCCATCATAGTCAACTCACATCCATGCCCTCTGTCTATGTATACTCCTTCTAATTGCCCTAATAATAAGAACATTCTTGGAAGTTACAAGTATCACCTTCCCATGTAGGAATGTAAACAGTTTAATCTTATTGAATCCCTTCTTATTTCTCTTCCCTGTTTACCTTTTTATGCTTCTCTGCAGTAGACCAGACTTTCAGGGGTCCCCTGACCCCATTAAGGAAATGCTCCCCTCTTCTATGAGGTCACTAGGCAGATATGCAGGAGGAGTATAATCTTGTTGGATGGATGCTTTCATTGGTTCTATGAATAACTAAAGAAGTTTCAGGGCAGTTAATTAGCAAGTCTTGTTTGTGACTCCCTGTTTGTTTGTGCCTCTGGACATGGTCCTAGGATGAAGTCTTAATGAATAATTAGCTTTGGGCTGGGGTGGGGAGTGGTCCATTACAAAGGAGGGTCCTTGCATTCTGGTTAGGTAAGAATTTCTGCTATAGGGAATATAAGCCTTATGATTTTCTTGTATCTTGGCTCTGTATGAAATGGTTCTGTAATAAACAGACCATTGAATACATCCCCGTCTCTCTTTTATTCAGCTGGTTGCTGGGCCATACAACTGTGCTGGTCACAGTACTTCTCTTGAAACAAATTTTCAATTTAGCTCTGGTCTTTTCATCAGGAATGCTTGAAAGTCCTCAATGTTATTAAATGTCTATTTTTTTTTCCTTGAAGAATTATATTCATTTCTGTTGAGAGGTGATTATTGGTTGTAATCCTAGCTTCTTTGTCTTCTGGGACATCACATTCCAAGTTCTCTGATCCTTTAATGTAGAAGCTGCTAATTCCTGTGTCATCCTGACTCTGGCTGTACGATATTGGAATTGTTTCTTTCTGTCAGTTTGCAGCACTTTCTCGTTGGTGATTGGTGGATTCTTTCACTTTCTCTCTCTCTCTCTCTCTCTGCTTCTAGGATATCAGGACAGTTTTGCTTGATTATTTCTTGAACTATCATATCCAGGCTCTTTTTTTTTTTATCATGACTTTCAGGTCGTCTAATAATCTTTAAATGATCTCTCCTGGATCTATTTTCCAGGTCAGTTGTTTTTCCAATGAGATAATTCATATCTCCTCCCCCCCCCCAATTTTTTCATTCTTTTGCTTTCATTTTATTGTTTCTTGGTTGTTTCATGGAGTTGTTACCTTCCACTTACCCATTCTAGTTTTTTCAGTCAGCAAATTTTTGTACATCTTTTCCCACTTGGACAATTCTGCTTTTTAAGGAGTTCTCTTCAGTGGATTTGCATGTCTCTTTTCACTATTTGGCCTATTTTGTTTTTTGAAGTTATTTGCTTAGTATTTTTTTGTGCCTCCACCAAGCTGTTGACTCTTTTTTCATGATTGTCTTGTATTACTCTCACTCCTCCCCTGCCATTTTTCTTTCCCCTCTCTTATTTGATTTCTCAAATCCTTTTTGAGCTCTTCCAGAGCCTGAGACCAATTCACATTTTTCTTTGAGGCTTTTCATGTAGCTACTTTAATTTCATTTTCTTCTTCTGAGTTTATGTTTTGACCTTTCCTGTTTAACTTTCTATGGTCATTTTATTGTTTGCTCATTTTTCTGGCCTGTTTCTTGACTTTTAACCTTATGTTAAAATTGGGCTCTGCTTCTGGGGTGACAGGGGCACTGTCCCAAGCTTCAGGGTTTTTTTGTGCTCTATTTTCAGAGCTAGTTCTGTGGATCTGTAAGTTCTCATTTCTTCAAAGGCGGTATGATCTAAGGAGAAGTGTGGTCACTGTTCTTGTAGCCTGTTTTCTGGTCTGTCAGTGACCACAAACCTTGTTTTCCACCCTGATATTGTGACCAGGGTCCCTACTTCTGCTAGTGCTCCTCTTTCTCCTGGGAGGATGACCCAGAACTGCATTTGGGCAATGCAACAGAGTACTGTTCCAAGTACCAGTAAAAGGTTCTCTGTAATCTCCTTCTGACCATTTGTCCGAGGCCCTTACTGTCTGTGGGTGAGACCTCCAGAAGCTGCTGCCACTGATTCAGTTACCCCCCCCCAAGACCTGCTGCTGGCTTGTTACGGCAGGGTCTTTGCTGGCTGAACTGAGCTCCACTCTCTCACCAGAGAGATTGTCAACCTTCTGTGTTGTTTTGGGCTAGAAAATTGTTTTACCCTTCCTTTTGTTGGTTCTGTTGCTCCAGAATTTGTTTTCAGACTCTGTTTTTAATGTTGTTTGAAAAGGAATTTGAGAGAGCTCAGTTGAGTCCTTGCTTTATTCTGTCATCTTAGCTCCCAGACTTATGCTTTACAAAAATCATTTTGGAATCTGATGATGGTTTGGAGTGGGAAGAGACTTGAGTCAGGGAGACCAATAAGAAGGCAATATTGAAGAAGATGTAATAAGGGCCCACACTAGGGTTGTGGTTGTATAAGTAGAAAGAGGAGAACACATAGGGAAGATGCTGTGAAAATAGAAGTGACAAGATTTGGCCACAGATTGGATGTAAGGTAAATGAGAGTGAGGAGTTGAGGAAGGAAGGAAATTAACATTATATAGTGCCTCTCATGTGTCAAGCACAATATGAAATGCTATCTCATTTAATCCTCACAATGATCCTGGAAAATATGTGCTCTAGTTATCCCCATTTTACAGCTGAGAAAACTTGACCAGGGTCACACCAGTAGGAAGTATCTGAGTTGGAATTTAAATTCAGGTCCTTCTGACTCTGGGCCCACTGATGTATACATTGTGCCAGTTAGATGCTCTTGGGGCTAAGACCACAAACCTAGTAGTCTGGGAAGATGGTGTTGTTTATAACACATAAGAGCAGTTCAGAAGATTGAAGGGTATGGGGGAAAAGGATAACAAATTCTGTTTTGGTCTGGTTGAATTTGAGTTGCCTATAAGATATGTAGTTTGAAATCTCCAAAAGGCAGTTGGTGATGTATGATGGTAGCTCATAAGAGAGACTGGGGTTGGATATATGTATTTGAGAATCATCTGTATAGAGATGATCATTGAATTCTTAGAAGTTGATGAGATCACTAAGCAAAATAGTATATAGGGATACAAGAAGAGGGCCCAGCTCTGTTAGTTCACATGGGTATCTCTATACTGCTTCCCCCTTTTCTTCTTATATTTGTTTGTCTTTGTATCTTCAGTTTCTTTCTTCACTTTTCCCATCTGTCTTGCGTTGATTACCCCCTTTACAATCTGCTGTTCTCAAATTGGAGGTATCTGTCACACCCTTCCTCCCTTGCACCCATGCCTCTCACTCTCTCTCTCTGTCTCTGTCTCTCTCTCTCTGTCTCTCTCTGTCTCTGTCTCTGTCTCTGTCTCTCTCTCTCTCTCTCACACACACACACATCCCATTTCCATCCCAGCAGCCAGTCAGATCTAGGCTAGAGAAAGGCTCCTCTTCAATTTTTGTAGGATAAAACTATCCTGAAAGCAGACCATGATATTACCAGTTGCCCTGGTTTGGCCAGAGAACTCCGTAGATACGTAAATAATTAACATCCCCATCACTATTTCAAGTATTCCTCTGTGCCAGGCTTGTGATTCATTTCCCAAACTTCTCACCTATTTCTTTTTTCTGTCCAAATGATCTGTAGTATAACCTGATTGAAATATTGCTTTGCTTTCTCCCTCTGTTGATTCTCATTCCAGTGTTTTCCCCCCTCCTCCCTTTATCCCTGCTGACCTCATGATTTTTTCACTCTACATCTTCCTCTCTTGCCCATGCTGGAAGCACAGAAGCCACTCATGGGTCTAATTCTATCACTAATAAGCTTGAAAGTTTTGATCTGCTCAGTCTACCCCTCCTTAAGGTACCCTGGTGCCTCAAGGACCACCATATTGAATGTGGGCATCTCATGGACGTCAGCCTAGAATTCCCAAGCTCAAGGAATTCAGCAGTCCTAGTACATATACAATCTGTTCCATGAAGCCTTTCTTAATTCCCCACCTTCACTCCTCATTTAGAAAACACTTCTTCCTTTGACTCACAATGTGCTCTGGCCCATCTCTAATGCCCTTAGTATGCAATATTGTATATTATAGTTATTTATATCTTCATTTTATTTTCATACTACACCATGGTTTCTAAGGGTATGGCTGATGTTTTGTTTAGTCTTCATATCCCAAACACTCTTCTTCCCCACATCCTCTGCCAAGTCATATTATTCAGTATAGGATCCTGTACCAAGTAAGTGATAAAAGGATTTCTGTTGAAATGGTAGTTTTGAAAATATATGGAACACCCCTTGTTCTCTCCAAAGTCCACCATCAGCCAAGCTGTTTGCAGCAATTGGTCAGGCACTGTCTTTCCCACTCTACCTGAGGAAAAACATAGGGTGGCTGTGAGATACAATGTTCTTGTAAGTCAAATAAGGGAGACAGTTGCCATTGGCAACAGAGTGCTGAACTGAAAAATCCAGTAATTCAAAATAGTTGGGGAGAAAACCCGCATAATGCTGGGAGGAAGGAAGCTTTGGTTCTGGTTTATCTCTACCTCAAGCTAGCTGTGGAAGCTTAAGCAAAGCTTATTTTCTCAGTAGGACTCAGTTTCTTCCTCTGTAGAATGAGAGGGTTAGACTGCAAGGTCCATCCGTCACAGTTCCAAAGTGATATAACAGTAAAAATAAAACAAAACAAAGAACCCTAAAATGTAGAATATTCTGAAGAAGAATGAGTTTTAGCTACAAATAGACCATAACAAATATGGATAGCAACATGTTGGTCCAGAAAGTTTGCTTGGAGTTCTTGCTTTATTTAACAAATAGGAAAATTCAGTAAGATTTTACAATGTTAACAATCACAGACACATCGTACATATGATGACCAACCTTGATAAACTGGACTATCCTCAACAATGCACAGCTAAAAGACAACTCTACAATCCTCAGGATGGAAGGAGATACCTAAACTCAGAGAAAGATATAGAAAGACTATAGTTTAAACAGAGACTGAAGCATAACATGCTATCATTCTCTTTCATGTTTGATTTTGCTTTGTTTTCCCAGTGATCACTCATTGGTTACAACCCTTCTATATAACCAAACTATTGTACAATGTGAAAGTATTTGCAGTTCCTATACGTGATTGTACGCCACCATGGGGGGGGAAGGGAAGGGAGGGGAGAAAATCTGAAACTCAAGGGATTGTGGAACTGAATCTTGTAAACTAAAAGTAAATAAGTCATTCAAAAAAAAATAATAAAGATTTTGCAGTGTTAGAAGGGAAAATATTAATATTAAAGAGCACTTAGAAATAGGATGCAGAATATTAAAGCTAAAAGAGTCACTGCACCAATGAAAAGTCATTATTAGAAGTGACTTCAGAAAGTAGAATGTAGAATGTTTGCACTGGAAAGAGGGTCTCATAATATGGAATATGGAATCTCAAAGAGACCTGACAATATGGAATATAGAATACTGGAAATGAAGTGAACTTGGAACATGTGAAATCAGAGGGGAGGACATTGTCCTCCAAGCTGAAAAGGAGTCTAAGAGAGCACCCGACCCAACCCCTCATTTTACAGAGGATGAAGCACTGGTTGGGATTAGGAAAGTGATTTGTCCAAAGTTGAGCATCATGTTAGTGGCCAAAATGAGACTAGAATTAATGCTCTGAACTCTTAGCAGGTGTATTCTTTGATTATATGGGTTCACAGATTCAGAACTATAATCCACTTTAAAGATCATCTAGTCCAATGTCCTCATTTCATAGATAAAAATAAAACAACAACCTGAGACTCAGAGAGGTTATGTTATTTATCTGAGGTCACACAGATAATAGGTAGGAATATTTTGTAATTATAATATAAAATAATCATGAGTTCTCATGAGGGTAGCAAAGAAGAATTTGAAACCTCCCCTGTCCCCCAAATCTTAACTATTAATTTGCTTAGTAAATCCCTTCTTGGTAGATAGAGTGTTCGTGAACTGCATCCGAACTTTTGTGTTTCACAAATTCACAAACTATAGAAAGTCTGTGGATGAGATGTGTTTAAAACTTTAAAGGTTAGCCTTCTTTTGTCACTTTCATTAGTTTTCTTTCCTCTGATCAGAGCCTTTTCTCTCCTGCCCTCTCTTCCTTCTTCCCTTTTATATTGCACTCTTAGAGGGTAGATTTCACAGCATGTCAGAATTGAAGGGAACCACAGAATGTCAGAACTAGAAGAGAGACCTTCAAAATTGTGACATTGAATGTCTCCCTCTACACTTTCTCTCTTGGTGATAGCATCAGCTCTCAAGGTTTCAATTAGCATCTCTGTGCAGGTGACTCCCAGGTATATATATATATCCACCCTGGTCTCTCACTTAACCTCCAGTTATGTATCATTGACTACCCGTTGGTCATCTCCAGCTAGTATAGCTGTTGTCTTAAATTCAATGTCAAAAACCAGAATTTTCCCCTTAAACCAAACTGCTCTCTCAATTTCCCTATTTTTGTTGAGACGACCACCATTATTCTAGTCACTCATATTGGCAACTTCTTCAACATTTTTTCAACATTTCATTCAACATTTTTGACTATTCAATCTCCCTCATCCTGCCTCACATCCAATCCGTTACCAAGATTCATTCCTTTTAGCTCTAAAAGTCTAAATCCACCCTCTTCTCTCCACTCATGTAGTACAGACCTTCATCATTGTTGCCTGGTCTATTGTAACGATCTCTTAATTAGATTCCCAGCTTACAGTCTCTCTTCTCTCCAACCCATTGTCAACCTAGCTGCTAAACTAATCTCCCTAAAACATAAGTCTGGCCATGTCATCCCCCTGTTCCAGTTTAGTTTTCAAATTTATTGTACATTATTACCCTAAATGGAGATAAACTGACCTACTGGGGTTCCCTGAACTCCACTTTCCACCTCTGTGCCTGTTGCCCACGTCTAGAAGGCATTCTTCCCTCCTCTTCCCTCCCCTCTTAGACTCTCTAGCTTCCTTCAAAGGCTCAGTCCTGTGCCATCTCCAAAATGAAATCTTTCCTGATCCTCCTAGATGTTCTTCTTCTTCTTTTCCTTATCCACATGTGCATATATGTGTATGTGTAATTTCCTCTCAGTAGAATGCAAACTCCTTGAGGGCAGGGACTAGTTTTCCTTTTAGCTTTGACTCCCCCATCCCCCTGTGCAGTGCCTGGCACATACTGGACTGGATTGATTGGATTAGAAGAGATTTTAGGAACATAAACTGTCGTAAGGGAACTTAAAATAGAGTATAAATTGTCAGATCCAGAAGAGAACTTAGAAATGATCTAAGCCAACACCCTCATTTTGCAGATGGTAACACTGAGGTCCATAGAGAGGGAGAGCTCACACAGTGAGGTACTGGAAGGGATGTCTTTCAGGATAGAGCTCTTTCCATTATATATTGCCAAATGTTGCTGCTTCATTTGGATGCTGCTGGGTAGCAGCCAGTTCTGGGAGCAGGTTAGGACTCTGTGCCTGTGTGTTGGGATAGAGGCTGGCAGGGGGGAGGATTATAGTTACTAGCTGGGTTTGAGGAGGCCTGGCTTCCTAAACAGGAAAAAAAATGCAAAGGAAATCAGAGTTAAAGACATCCTGAGACCCTGTCTCTGGTTTGTGGGCATGGGGCCAGAAAACAGCAGGGTGGCTAGAAGGGACATGGAATGGGGTTTACAAATTTCTGGGGATGGAAGCAGAAGAGAAAAATGATGAGGAAGGGAAGTCACATGGTGGCTGGACATCTACCCTCTGTAGCCCAAGTATATAGGAAAACAAGGGGGGGGGGGGGTAGAGGTCTGCTGGCTACAGTTAGTAACTCAATCCCTGTTCTGAAAATAAGTTGGGTTCTAAAATAGAGCATGAGGGTAGGGAGAGGGAGGGAGAGAGGAGATAGGGTGGATCAGAGTAAGGGTTTTCCCCAGCACACTGAGGAAAGCTGAGCCAGAGGGGACTAAGGTACTTTCCTTCCAAGACTCAGCCTCCTCACAAATATTTGATTTGTCTAAACACTAATAAGGAATACAGCTGGAAACCTTGTGACCTTGGACGAATTTCTTTACCTCTATGATATGCATATGTATGTTTTAAAATTTCTTCCAGCTCAGACATTCAATTGTCTGACATTTTTTTAGTACTAACATTCTACATTCCGTCTTCTAAGCTTCTTTCCAGCTGAGAAATTCTGTGCTAAAATTCCTTCCGGGTCTAACACCAGTAATATGGGGATGATAATACATGCACTTCCTTCCTCACAATATTGTTGTAATTAAAAGGCTTTGTAAATTTTAAAGAGTTATAAAAATTTAAACTGTTACTTTTTTAAATTTATTTTTATTTTGAACTTAAGAAATACCTCATAAATTGAACATTTCCACATAAATAATAGAAAAGAAAAAGAGAATTATGCATGAAGCTGCATATCTTGATAACATACACCTTGCAATTTCAAGTATATAATAACTTCAGACTATTGCTTGTCTGTGTTTCTTTATGTCCTCTTTTCCTGTGTCTGCATATTTTACAAAGATGCCTCAACAATTTTCTTTTCTTTCCCCCTCTTCCTGTGCCTCCTTTTCTTCCTTTTCCTGCTCCTCCTCCTGTTTGTCCATCTTTACTTATTCCCTCTACTCTTCCTATCACTCTTGTTGGGAAAAAAAAAGTCCTTGTAACATCAAATAAAACGAATTCCTACATTGGATATGTCTGAAAATGCGTATCTTACCCTGCAATTTGAGTCCATGACTTGTCTTTCAAGAGGTAAGTAATATCATCAGTCTGGTCATTGTATTAATCAGAGTTCCCAAAACTTTCAAAGCCGTTTTCTTCGTAATGTTATTATTATATAAATTTTCCTCTTGGTTCTGCTTACTATACTCTGCATCAGTTTATTCAGGTCTTATCAACTTTCTCTGAAACCATCCATGTCATTGTTTCTTATGACCCAGGAATATTCTATTACATTTATATGTTTTGCCATTTCCAAAATTGATAGGCATTCTCTTAGCTTCCAAACTTTTCCTGTTACCCAAAACCAAAAAACCCAAACCTTACTATAAATATTCTTGTACATTTAAAACTTTTCCCTTTTTCTTTGTATTCTTTGGGTTTATGAACCTGATAGTGGTACTGATAGATCAAAAGATATGCGTAGTTCAGTGATTTGGAAGATATAGTTACAGACTGTTTTCCATAATGATCAGATAAATTCGCAGCTCCACTGATGGTTTATTAGTGTGTCTATTTTCTTGCAGTCCCTTTAACAATTGTCATTTTCCATTTTTATCATTTTTGCAAATATGATGGGTATGAGGTGGAACCTCAGAATTGCTTTTGTTTGCATTTCTCTAATTATTGGTGTTTGGGAGCTTTTTTTTTTTTCAATATAGCTGCTTATTACTTGAATTTCTTCCTTTGAGTACTGTCTGTGCAAATCCTTTGACCATTCTCCCACTCAGGAATGGCTCTTGTCTTAAAAATTTGACCCTGTTTCTTATATCTTGAATACGTGACCTTTATTGGAGAAATTTGCTACAAAGCTGTCCCCAAATTAGCTATTTCCCTGCAAATTTTAATTGCTTTGGCTTTGTGCAAAATCTTTTCAATTTTATATACCCTCTTTATCTTGTTTTCTTTCTTCCTTCTTTTCTTTTCTTCTTTCTCTTTTTCCCACCCTCCCTTCCTTCCTCCATGCCTTCTTTCTTCCTTTCCTTCCCTTTCTTCCTCCCTCCCTTCCTTCTTTCTTGTCTTGATCTTGAACTCTCTCTCACTCACAGATCTGAAAAGGTAATTTCATCCTTGCTTCTGTTATTTCTTTACAATATCACCTTTTATTTCTAAGTCATATAGCTATTTGGAGCTTATCTTGATATATGGTATAATATCTTGAGTTATACTTAATTTCTCTCTGACTGTTTTCTAGTTTTCCCGGCAGTTTTTGTTGAATAGTATGTCCTTGCCCCAGTAGTTTTGGTTTTTGCGTTCATCAAACAACTGTGTTAGCTTCTTTATCTAATCTGCTCTATCAATAAAATAGAACCAAATAGTTATTATTTATTTATGGCATAGTTGGATATTTGGTTCTGCTACAGAAGAGTACTGTTATTGTTGCTATTGCCCAGGATGACTCAATATGAATTCAGGTTTCCTGACTCTGAGTACAGGGCATTTTCAGCTAATGCACACAGGAATCTCTACAGTGAGCTAAAAAGAAAGGTTTCCTAGAGACTCCAGTAGAAAGCATGACCTTAATACCTGAAGAGCTAACAGACTGCCTCTACTGGGGGCACCAAGCTGGTACTTACTAATCCACCAAGAATTTCCAGACAACAAGAGCTTCATTACGAAAGATCCATCTCCCATGGTTTCTAAGCCTATAGTACCCTTACGTAATCCAAGTGAGATATCCAGACCCTGTGATATAGGATTAAAATCATAGATTTTGTTTCAGAAGATCTGAGTTCAAGTCCTCTGATAATTGCTACCTGTATGAATTAGGATAAGTCACTTCCTTTCTATGAATCTGTTTCCCTTCGGTAAAATGGCATATTATGATGAAAGTGTTTTGTAAACCTCAAACATCTATAAAAATGTAGGTGGTACTATTATGCCCACAATATCCCCAAAAGAGAAGTTGAAGGAGCAGTCATTATTCCCAGATACAAAGTCCCAGAGAGACCAAACGACTGTGCCTAATTCAACAAGTGTATATAAAGTGCCTACATTGTCTAAGGTGGGTAATGTGGCTATAAATAGTCTCTCAGGACCTTTCCTTCTCTGATTCTAAGCTCTCCAGCCCAGTGCCCTTTCCAGCAAACTCTTCTGAGCTGGAGCAGTTCTGGGGCCAGGTCAATATGGGAAAAAGAGAACATGAAATCTTTCAAAGGATTCCAGTTGGGAAGCAAAAGAACCAGATAGCAATTATTTGTCAAAGTCTTCCTCTGCTCTCCCACAAGCTATTTTATAAATATTTCCCAAAAAAAGAGGCTATAGAATCCTAAGTTGTCAGAGCTAAAAGGCTCCTTATTTCACACAAGGGCAAACTGAGGGTTAGGGAAGGGAAGTGACTTGTCCAAACTTGCACAGTGAATTAGCATCTGATCTGGGACAATAGTTAAAGTTTCCTGGATCATAGACTCTTCCTGCTGTATCAACTTGTCCCTCTGTATGTGCGGTGTATGTGCATGTATATGTGCAAGTACATGTGTGCGTGTGTGAGTGAATGTATGTGTGTGAAATAAGGAAATATTTATGCTCAGAATTGTGCCTCTGTATCCTTTCCCCTTTATTACCAGTTGATTAGTTTTTCATTTCTTTTGGCCTGCTCCATTTCCCACATGTCCTCCCAAGCTTTTCCTCTGAGCTCCCCAGGGCTCCAGACAACAAACCTGCTTTCGTGTAAGCACCTCTAAGCATGCGATACTTTCTGGATTTGGGGCCGGATGGGTCTTTGTGGCTATGTTTATCATTTAACGACCAACGGCAATTGCTCTATTTCCAAAGAAATGCAGAGATCCATCTGTACTTCTTCATTCTGTGTTCTAATGCCTCTCCCAGTTCTGACAGATGCAGAATTTCACAGTTGGAAGGGGCATCGGTAGCTATCCAATCCCGACCTCACTTGGAAAGAAAAAAAATCCTCTTTAGATCAGATCCAAAAAGTGGTCAATCCAGTCTTTGCTTGAAGCCTTCTAATGAGAGAAAACCAACCAGATAGACCATCCTGCTTTGGGGCAGCTCTAAGTGTTTGTTTTCATCAAGCCTAAACTTGTCTCTGTCTTCTAAGGTCTCTTCCAGATATGATATGTTTTGTTCTAGTCTTAAGTTCATTCCAAGCTGCTCTGATTTTCCTTGTTCTCTTTTAACGATCCATAATATACAACTTGCTCTTCCTTCTCCCCGCTCACTTACCTCTCCCAACCTCCCTTTTCCTCACTCTCACTTTCTCCTTTCCCCTCCCCAAACACTTGGGGCACATTGACTTTTTGGTACAGCAACTAGTACATACAGCATCTTGTACAATGGAACATATCTTTTTACAGCAAGCATACAGTTAATTGGAAGGAATTTGTTTTTTTATACTCTAGTTAGAATTCCTGATTTGGGCAGGGGGGGATTGGCAAGGGGAAGAGTATCTTTTTTCTCCCTTTTCAGTTTTTCCCTTATTTGTGCACTAGCTTCCTGGCTTCCAGCACCACTTTTGGATGCAGAATTTCCTCATTCATTTTCCTTGTTGCTGTTTTCACATCGGAAGGTCAAAGAGATAGCAACAGTTCTATGTGAATATTAATTCACTAGCTTGTGAACTCACAAAATGTTGCAACAAGAAAGGTCCTTAGAACATAAAATGTTAGAGCTTAGAACATTGAATTTGAGAGGCTTAGAGTTTAGAACATAAAGTGTAAAAGCTTGGAGTACCTTAAAAATAACTTAGTGCTACCTCTTCACTTTACAGATGGAAATCTACAAGTTTTATAGAGAGGTGCCACAGTGGATAGAATATTGGACTTGGATTCAAGAAAGATAAGATTTGAATCCTGCCTCAGACATTTAGTGACTATATCACTATGGGCAAGTAATTAAATGTTGACTGACCACAAATGGGGTTAAATGAGGGGATTGAACTTTATGGCTTGAAAGGTCCCTTCTGGGCTCTTTATCTATAATTTTAGAGAAAGGAATTTTTGTCAGGGTCACACAAGTTGGTACTAAAGCACGGATTCTTGTTCTGAGACCAGTGTTCTTTTCACTACAATGGGTTCTTTTTAAGGATCTCAAAAAATACATAGGTGACTTTAATTGATTAGAATTAGCCTAGAAGAAAGGGAATGGGAAAGGAATAAGCATTTACTAAGGGCTTAGTACTATGGTACCATGTACCAGGCATTGTGCTAAGCATTTTACAAATATTATTTCATTTGATATTCAAAACAACCTGTTGTTATGCTCATCTAAAAGTTGAGGAAACTGAGGAAAAGAGTTTAAGTCATACAGCTAATAAGTGTCTGGGCTGATTTTGAACTCGGGTATTCCTTCCTGAATCCAGTCTCAGCCCTCTGTCCACTGTACCACCTAGTGATTCTTAACACTCCTTCCCCCACCCCCTTCACATCAGAAGGCAGCAGCAAATTCCAGAAGTCACAGATAGTTTTAAAAAGAAAACATGATAAGGAAGGGAAGATTCTCACCAAGGTTATCAGCACAAATTGAGGCACTTCTTTCACAAGAGCATCCAGATATTCTGCAGGTTACCAGTGTGTGCCATCAATACTGCCCCTATCCTACCTACCCCATGTCCCAGACTTCCCAGTAGAACTATCCTGAAATACCCAAGAATCTACTGCCCTTCATAGCAGCCTCTCTTAGGATCACAGGGGCCTTCTCCAGTTGTCCTGATCTACATCTTGCCACTGGACCCAGATGTCTCTGGAGGAGAAGGTGAGGCTGGAGACCTTGCACAGGCCTCCCTCACTTAAATCCAGCTCACTTGCAAGACATCTTCCTGATGTCTTGGACCTCTTTGAGAATGAAGGACAGACAAACAACACCAACAATCTTAGGATTGTAGAATGTTGGTGATGGAAAGAAACTTCAAGAGTGAAATTCAAGTACAACTGCTTTACATGTTGAGGCTTGTCTGGGATGTGACATGTACCCTGAGGTGGTTAGGAAGATTCTCTTCTCTGCCATCAGTTTGAGGCCCAGTGACCAGCACCCCAGTTCTATTAACCACTTAATGTTGGATTAGCTTTTACAAAGGAATATTTACTTTGAAAATATAACAATAACAAATCTACCAACATTTTCCCCAACACCTCAGGGTCATAAATACCTCTACACACAGCCATAGTCACCTATACACTAAGCCACACACCCCACATGCATACATAAATACATCCACACACGACCTAGGTTTCTAGGGAAAAGGGGAGGATTAATTTCACAATTTAGATTAGTTCCACCAAATTCAAGTCCAAATCTCTGCTTGGCTAGCATCCATGATTCCTTGTACCTCAAGATGTTGCTGAAAGGCCAGTATTATACCTGCCTGAGATTTCTGGTCTCCTAGATTTCTATGGATCATGCTCTTGGGTCAGAGATTCCACTCCTTGAATCTAGAGGGGAAAAGAACAAAGGAAAAAGTCAAAAGCCCAGGCCCATTTCTTGGCACCACATGTTCTGAAGTACAAGGGAGATGGCGCTCAGATCCTTCCCCATTACCTTATGGTATTAGTTAAGGAGATGTTCACCCTCAGACAGAAAAGTGGAAAAAGATGCTGAGTCAGACCATTTCAAAGATGCTGACCTTTCCAGCAACACAGCCAATGGAAAAGGTCACTCCTAACTCTGTGGTAGACTAATGCACAACATACATGAATGCTTTAGTTCTCCAGTATCCCAGAAGCATGTGCTCAGTGTCTTTCCTATAGATGATATCATCTCAAGTAGTCTAGGTATGCACCAAACCCCATTATAATAATATGTGTTAGTCAGTGAGCCAAGACAATAAACATTTATGAAGTACCTATTACTTGCCAGGCTCTGTTCTGAGCAATAGGGCTACAAAGAAAGGCAAAAGTCAGTTCCTGCCCTTAAGGAGCTTATAATCAATATATAAAAAACAGAATAGGAAAGGAAGCAGAAAAATAAAGAGGGGGAAAAGGATATTGGGGCTGGGACATGATGAAGTCTAGAGAAATATACCAAGGTGGGGAAATGAAGAGGTCACTGACCTGGACTCCCTCTTTAAATGAAGGTTCTGGGACGAGAGGTCTCTACCCTCCAATTAGAGGGAAGACCGGACCCCAGGAATTGAGATTCAGCTCTGCTATTAACTCTCTGGGTAACCAGAGGCAAATAATTTCATGAGCTTCAGTTTGCTCCTGTGAAAAATAAGATCATCAGACAACATACCCAATGCCTTTCTGCCACGCCAGGCTATGTTCTGTGTTCTCTGTTCTCTGTTTTGTGTTCTACGTTCTTTCTCAGCCCTGAAATTTTGTGCACTTAGCTCTCACGTCCGTTTTAGCTCTGACATTCTGTAACCTGAAGGCTCTTCAGTTTATTGAATATGCAGTGGAGTCAGAGGAATTTAGAGTGTCACCCAAAGGCTGTGTTGAAATGTCATTGTGTTACCTCTAATGGCAACAGATTCATGCACATCAAAGCCAAACCATTTTTTGTTAGATCATGAAGCAGCAAGTAGGGTCCAGGAGAACTGGGGGACAGGACAAAGACATTTTGAGGGAGAGACAGGACAGAGAGAGAAAGGTCACCAGCTCTGAAGAGGGTAGGCAGAGCAGGGTTTCAGGGACAGGAATCCCAGGCCGCCAAAAGAGGAGGAAGGCTCTGAAAAAACAACTGAGTCAGCTGGAGGGGGTTGCCTGATTGAGAGACCACAAAGCAAGGCCAACAAGGGCACAAGTGTGATTGTCCCTGAAAAGAAGGGCATTTTCCTCAACCACTTTTACCAGCAGCTACACTTGTATTAGCCAAAAAATGTGTGTGCTTGGGGAAGGGAGAAGGGAAGAACAGGCAAGAGAAGAGATTTTGTACTTTTTTACTTTTCTGGAGTTCTTTCCAGCCTCAGAGAGACCTTCTACTTCACTGGGCTCTACCAAGAAAGATGCCATGTTTCTTGCTCTGTCTGAAGTATGGCCAGTCCAAATACCTTCCTGGGATAGAGGAAGTATGGAGAGGGGCAAAATACACTGGTCCAGAAGTCAAAGGGCTTGTGCCTGCTTTACCAGTGACTTAAAATACAACCTTTGTCAGACCATCCATCTTCCTTGGCCTCATTTTCACCATCTTTGTAGTAAAAGGGTTAGACTGAATGATCTGTAAATCCATCAGTTGTCAAGCATTTCTTAAGAGCCTACTATGTGCACTGTGCTAAGTTCTAAGAGCCTACTGTGTGCATTATGTCCACTGTGCTAAGTGCTAGAGATACAAAAAGGCAAGAGATAGTCCCTGTCCTCAAGGAGATCCAGGCTAATGAAGGAGACAGCATGAAAACAACTACGTACATACAAGATACATACGGGATAAATGCAAGATAATTAACAGGGCAGCTGCTAATATGAAGAGGGATTAAAAAAAAGTCATCTTGTAGAGGGTGGGATTTTAGTTGAGATCTGAAGAAAGCCACGGACATCAGGAGGCAGAGATGATGAGGGAGGGAACTCCAAGCATGAGGGATAAACATCTCCAGAGTTTGGAGATAGAGTGTCTTATGGGAGCTGCAAGGAGGTCAGTGTCAATGAATCATAATTTAGGGGAGGTGATCAAGATATGAGAAGAGTGGACAGATAGGATGGAGTTTTGAAGGGCTTTGAAAACCCAATGGAGAATTTTATATTTGATCTTGGAGGTGTTAGGAAGTCACTGGAGTTTATTGAAGGAGGGGTGGTGATGGTGACATGACTGAACCTTACTTCAGGAAGATCAGTTTGACAGTTTAGTAGAGATTTACATGTAGTAAACAGAGACTTGAGGCAGGAAGACCAACTAGCAAGAAACTATATTAATATCAAATATGCAAAATCAGGTGTGAGCTGATGCTTCAGTGTCAGATGAGAGAAGGTAGCATGTCTGAAAGATAAGTAAAGGTAAAATCAACAGGACTTGGCAACAGTTGGATAGGTGGGCTGACAGAAAACCAAAGTTGTAAGTCTGGGTGACTGGGAGAATGGTATTAATTGCCTTTGACCGTGACAGGGAAATTAGGAAGAAGGGAGGAATTGGGGATAAAGATAGTGAGTTCACTTTTTGACATATTGAGTTTAAGAAGTCTATAGGACATCCAATTTGAAATTTCCAATAGGAAATTGGAGATGAGATACTGGCAGTTAGAGAGGTCCCTTCTCACTGTGACATTCTGTGTCCTATGTTCTAGGGGCCGTTCTAGTTCTCTTATTCTGTGTTCTGTTTGAGAAGTCAACTTCATAAGTAAAAAAATGTAGGGAAGACATGGCTAGTCAACATTTTGTCTGATAAAGATCCTGGGAATTTAGTGGGCTTCTAGCTCAATATGAGTGAGCATGGTGATACGTGATACAGCAGCAAAGAGAGTTCAACACGGGGGAGGGAAACCTTCAACCTCAAGGCCACATGTGGCCCTGTAGGGCCCTCAAGTGCAGCCCTTTGAAGATTCAGTGAAAGGGCTGAATTTGAGGACCTGGAGGGCTTTAGTCACTTGAAGGACCTAGAGGATCATATGTGTCCTCAAGGCCACAGGGTCCCCACCCCTGGCTTACTATTAGTCTGAATGAATAGCTCAGAAAGGATACAGTTTACAGAGTGTTCTAAGGAGGTGCTAGCCACATTGTATTATGCATAATCTTGTGAGACTACATTTTTAATATTATGATTGGTTCTAGGAATCACAGTTTAAGAAAGAGGTTAATAAATTGAAACATAAATAGGAAGAAAACAACCATGGTGGCCTCAAATTTATTTCGTATGAAGATTGTTAGAAAGAACTGAGGACAGTTAGCTCGGAGAAGAGACTTCCTAGCGCTTAGCACAGTGCCTCGGACATAGTGAGCATATAACAAATACTTGCTAACCGACTGACGAACTTATCACGGAGACCTCATAGCTCTCTTCAAATATTTGATGAACTATCAGGGGGTGGGATTACAATTGGCTCTGATAGGCCTCTGAGGGCAGAACTAGGAGCGATGAGTAGAATTTGCAGAAGCAAATTTAGACTTCAAGTAAAGAAAAATTTCCTAACAACTAATACTACTGAAAAGTGGAATAGACTGCCTGGGAAGACAGTAGGTTGCTGGCAGGGGTGTGCTGGTAAATATTTAACAACCAGCTCTCTCAATTAAAAAAGAGAGAGAGAGAGAGAGAGAGAGATGCATGGGAAATTTATATTTAAGTTTAATCACTTAATCTGCATTAAACAGTTTCTCCATCACTTTCTTAAGTCTAGACAAACAACAAAACAATAGATCAAGCCCTGGTTTGGAGTGTTTTCAATTTCCAAATGCTCCCACTGAAAATTTAACAGTCTATTCCCCTGAGCCTGTTGGCATTTGCTCCAGCACATTCTTTGGGTCCTTAATCAAAATATAGATGATGCCCATCTGAGGAATAGGTTGTGCAGGGGATTCTCATTCAGATAAGGGTTGCACAAGATGGCCTCTCAGCTCTGACATTCTGTGTTCTAAGTCAGGGGTTCAGAATGTTGCATCCATGAACTTGTTTTCCTAAATATTTGATAACTATATTTCAATATAGTTTGGTTTATTTTGCAATCCTATGCATCTCATTTTTTTTTCTATAAAAAACATTATTCTGAAAAACAAAACAAAAAAACCTCCAAAACATTATTCTGAAAAGTCCATAGACTTCTCCAGATTGTCAAAGGGGTGCATGGCACCAAAAAAAAAAACAAAAACCAGTTAAGAATCCCCGGTCTGTTTCCTTTCAGCTTTAACTTTCTGTGTTCTATGTTCTAAGATGCCTCCCAGCTGTGACATTCTTTGTCCTCTGGCCCTTTCCAACTCTGATGTTATGTGTTTGATGTTAGAACATTCCTTTCAGTTCTATTATTCTGGGATTTTATACCCAATTCTGGGAAGTATGGGTTGAACGGGGAGGAGGGTAGGCCCTGAATAGCCTGACACTCTGGCTGTGGAAGATCGGCTTCATTTCAGAGCTGAATCCCAACTAAGGCTCGAGCATTCTCCCAGCCCCACACAGTCCTCCTCTGGGTGAGCTTAGCCTTCCAGCCCCAGTGGTTGCTGAATGAGATATGTCACAGCATGCACCAGGGGCAGTTAGAAAAGGGCTTTGTACCTTTGGGCTATGCTGGTGAAGAGGTGGGAGGGATGCAAGAAATCCACTTTAGGAAGGTCTTGATAGGAGGCTTCTCATTCCCTAATCATGAGTTAAAGTTGTCATTTGACTATGAGTCTTTGTTGACTTTTCTATTCCAAAGTAATGGTCAAGGCAACTTGACAGGAATGTAGAGTCACAGAATCATAGAATTTTAGGGACCTCGGAGATCATCTAAGATAGCCTTCTGATTTTATAGCTGAGGAAGCTAATGCTCAGGGAAGGGAATGATTTGACCATCATCATGAAGCTATTAAATGAAAGAGCCAATATTTAAATCCAGGACCTTTGATTTGAAATTCCCTTTTTTGATTTGATCTTCCTTTATATGTTTATAGTACTGATCTTTGACCCCTGAATTTGGGTCTTGGTTCTGCCATTGACTTCTCTAAGTCTCAGTTTTTCCATTTGTAAAAATGGGTATAATTATCCTTGCCCTGTTTCACAAGGATGTTGAGAGGAAAGTGTTTTGTAAGTCATGAAATGCTCTAGAAACATAGGGTGGCCTCATGTGCATTCAAAGAATTTTTGAAACAGGAAGAGACCTTTGAGATGAGAGAGACCAACCCCCTTCAAGGAAACTCCAGAGAGGAACTTTAGATTTTAATCACTAGATGAGAGTGAGATAGGAACTTTGAGAGCTGAATGTGGCTTGCCTGAAGCGATGCAGAGAGTCAGTGGCAGAGAAGTGGTGAGAGCCCAGTTAATAGGCCTCACCCAGTGAGGCCATTCTTTTGTATGATCTTGGCAAAGGCCTCACAAGGTTGGCAAAGCAGGGGCTGTCATTCCTGTCTTACACCTGAGGAAACTGATCCTCAGCTCTGAAGGTACAATGTGTTCAATGTTAGAAGGCTCCTTTCAATTCTGTTGTTCTTGGATTCTAGATTCTCCTGCCTCAGGGGGTAGGGGAATCTGATTTGGCAGGAGCAGTGGTTATAGAATCTGTAGAATCATAGACTGGGGCTAAGAGGGAACAGGCACCTCCAGAAATCCTCTGATCCAAGGTTTTCTTTATTTTACAGATGAGGAAACTGAGTTCCACAGAAGTCAAGCTATTGCGCCCCAAGGTCACATAGCTAGGGAAAAGCAAAGCAAATGTTTGACCCAGATCCTCTAACACTAAATGCAGGCCCATTTCATTACACCTTGCTGAAGTTGGAGGTTATAGTTTTTTAACTATAAGTTCTTAACTATAAACTTAACTAGAGTTAAGTTTCTCTTAACCAGAGAGGCATTCAGAGGTCATCTGGTCTGCCACCTGCCTGCAGTATGACCCTCATCCAAGATATTCCCTTTAGGTGGTTATCCAGCCCATGCTTGAATCCTTACCTGGAAAATGGTCGGTGTGAGGTGGGGATGGGATCAATCAGTCAAACAACAAGCAGTTATCTGGCATTTCCTTTATGCCAGGCACCATGCCAAGAACTGGAGATAAAAAGGAAAAAACAGCCCCACTTGGGATAACCAGGTGTATCGAAGCTGGAACTTCAATAAGCAATCAGAGCTGCAGAGAGATTTTTGAGAATTACCAGTAGCTAGGAGATGTAGTAAATAGATGGCTGGATCTGGAGTCAGGAAGACCTGAATTCAAATACAGTCTGAGATATTTATTAGCTGTGTGACACAAGGCATGTCACTTAACCCCCTTTGCCTTCAATTTACCAATCTGTAAAATGGGGATGATAATAATAGCACCTTGCTCCCCAGGTTGTTGTGATGATAAAATGAGGTGATATTTGTAAAGTTCTTTGCAGATCTTAGAGTACTATTAAAAAAATGCTAGCTATCATCATTATTGTTGTTGTTATTAAGAGTAGTAGTTGAAGCCATGTGATGGGATCAGTTCTTTCAATGAAAGAATGCTGAGAGAAAAGAGTAGGGAGCCAGAGGAATTCCCATGGTTCAAAGTATGTGTGGCATGGGGTGGGAGCCATGGGGAGAGAAATGTGGAGCAGTGGATAGAGAGTTGACCTAGGATAAAATATTTATATTCAAATCCTGCCACTGATACATATTAGCTTTATGACCCTTGGCAAGTCTCCTAACTTCTATTTGACTCAGTTTCTTCATCTGTAAAATAGGGCTGATAATAGCACCCACCTCCTAGGGTTGTTGTGAGGTAATAATGTAACCTGTTCCCAGTGACTGGCATAGTAAGTGCTGTATAAAGGGTAGTTATTGGCTATTGCTTACACCTGACCTCTCAATGTTCTAGGCATCTCTTTCAAATTATAAGAGGCAGAGAAGGCGCCTAACTACATTGGCAAAGAGAGTTCCTCACCTGGGAGTTTCAGATACCAGTAAAATCATAGGTCCAACCCCTATCCCTATCCTAAAAGCAGCGAGAAGGAAAAAAGCAAGACAGAGAAGCCAGAGAGGTAGGAGGGAAACCATTAAATCAAGAAAGGATTAGAAGTGTCAGGAAGAGTAACTTCAATTTATACTCACACTGGAAGGCTGACAAAGGACCTCCTTCTGCACAAGGCAGTGAAGTAGGCAGGACAGGTCTGAGGATGCCCTTCTCACGGATAAGGAAATTGGGAGTCACAGTGTTGGAGTGACTTCCCCAGGGTCAACCAGCTACAAGCATCAGGGCTGGGAGTTGAATCCAGATGTTGGAATCCTCAGGGCAGCACCCCTACTGTGATACCCTGCTGCTTCATGCAAGGTCAGATGCAGAAGAGCACCTGAGTATTTGAATGGCTGTCATGTCAGAGAGGGATTAGGCTCCTTCTCCACATCACTCCCTAATGAAGCAGGCTCCAAAGACTCCTTATTCCCCCTAGGATAAAATACAAACTTCTCTCTTTGACACTGGAAGCCTTCACAACATGGCTCCAACCCAGCTTTTCAGACTGTTTCATTCTATTTCCTGAGAGAATGGCTGCACCTCACACGCTCTCTGTTATAGCCGAATTGGCTTCCTTGCTACTTCCCTTAGAAGATCTTTGGTAGGTCTTATAGGCCTGGAATGCTCTCTGTTCAACTTTGTCTCTTGGAATCCAAAGCCTCATTCAAGTCTTGATTCATGCCATCCTCTATATGAGGCTTTTCCCAATCCTCCCCCCACAAATTATTAATGCTTTCCTCAAATTAATTTACATTTTGTTTGTATGTATTCTGTATTTACTTATGTGTGTACATGTTATCTCCTCTCCTCACCTCACCATTGACTCAGCTCCTTGAGAACAGGGACTATTTTTCATTGTTGGCTTCATATCCAAAGCACATTTGTTTGTGGAATGAAATAGAATGGAACAGAATTCTTGGCTCCAAATGGTTAAAGAAATGGGTAGAAGGAATAGAAAAGTTGATTGAAATGATGGGGAAGAAACACTTCTTTATTAATGGTGTACCAAAGTTGGAGAGATGATCTCAGGAGGAAGTATGTTTCTCTTCTTTAGAATTCCTCAAGTGGAGATTGGTCAAGGATGACCACTTGTTCGAATATGGGTTGAATTAATTGGCCCATGAGGGACCTTCTGACACTGAATCCTGTGATTCTGAAAAGAGGAAAAGGAGAGTGATAATCCTGTTAGATAATAAGGAAGTTGTATGTGATCCTGGAAAGGATAACTTGAATTGTCATATTGCAAATTTAGGAGGTATGTTTAAAGAGTGTGGCAGTGGAAGGAAGGAGAGCAATGGGAGGGAGGCTTAAGCAGAAGCCTTCACCTTGTGGACTGTCAGCAGATGCCACCAGGAGAGGTTTAATGAGAATGACTCAAATATCAAGAAACTGCTTACTTTGCGGTAGATAATGCCTTGTCAGCACCCAAGCACAGCACATGTTTATAGAAGCCTTTGGAGTGACCTGCAAATTCAGCTAAGCATCGCACGTGTTCATAGGAATGATTCCAGGGCTGCCTTAGGTAGGAAGATGCAAGAGGATGCCAAACTGGGAACTTTTCTACAACCTTGAAGAATTCTTGAGGACTCCCTGTGAACAGAGCTCCGTGCTAGGGGAGACATAAAGTCAATCAGTCAATAAATATTTCTTTCAAACTTACTCTGTACCAGCCCTGGGGATACAAAGAAAGGCAAAAACAGTTTCTAAGTTCAAGTCCTCTACATTCTAATGGGGAAAATAATGTGTGAATAACTAGGTAGATACAAGATAACTACAGAATAGATGGATGGTAATCAGAGAGGAAGGCAGTAGTGGCTGGGGAGAAGGGGTGAGAGCGGGAAATTGGATCGAATTTAAAGGAAGTCGGGGAAGCTAAAAGGCATAAGGAGGTGGTAGAGAATTCTAGACATGGAAGATAGCTAGTGCAATAACATGGTGAGAAACAGCAGGTAGGTGATGGTAACTGAGCCACAGAGTGGATGGAGGGGGAGTCAAGTATTAGAAAATGGGAAAGAGGAAGGGGGTAGATTCTGAAGAGCTTTATATGCCAAATAGACAACTTAATACTTGATTTTGGGGGCATTAAAGAACCACTAGCATTTGCCAGAAAGGGGAGGATCTAACTGGCCCTACAGCTTAGAAAAATCACTTTGGCAGCTAAGTGGAGGATGGAGTATAATATGGAGAGACAGGAGAGACATGGGGCAGGGTGAGCAATTAAAAGGCTATTATAGCAGTAGTTCAGGTGAGCAGTAACGAGGATGTGAACTAGAGGGGAACCTCTGTGGCTGGAGAGAAGGGGACGAATGTGTTGTGAAAGGTGGAAACTATGGTATTTGACAACCAGGCTTGTGTCTTGCTCTTACGGAGTTTGCCATCTAGTTGGAGGCTAAAGCATGGGCACAAATCACTATGACACAAATTGATAATGATCAATGATGATTGATGATGACAAATCTCATTTCTTAAGTGCTTCAAGGGTTCCAGATCTCTTTCCTCACAACTTCCCTGTCAGGTATTATTATCTCCACTTTACAGATGAGAAAACGGGGACTCAGAAAAGTTGAGTAAGTTATGTGTTCACACAATAGGTACCAGAACTGGAATTTGATCTTCAATAAGTGGTGCTGTGAATAGAACACTGGTCCTCCAGTCAGGCAGATGCATCTTCCTGAGTTCAAATCTGGCCTCAGGCTCTTATTGGCTATGTGACCCTGGGAAAGTCACTTACCCCTATTTGCCTTGATTTCCTCACCTGTAAAATGAACTGGAGAAGGAAATGGCAAACTACTCCAGTATCTTTGCCAAGAAAACCCCAAAGGGGGTCATGAAGAGTCAGGCATGACTGAACAGCAACTCATCAAATTAAGTTCAGTGCTCTTTCCAAAAAGATAGGTATAAAGTATTACGAGATCTGAAAAAGGAGAGTGAAATTCTAGATGTGTGGAAAGGTATTTCTAGGGGAGGCTTCACAGAGAGGTATTGAAGAATGGGTAAGATTTTAATAAGTGGAAATTTTAAGGGGAAGAAGAAGACATTCCAGGCAGAAGGGACTGTGTCAGGATAGGAGCAGGGGAAAGAAATTCAGAGGACTGTTAGTGGTCTAGTTTGTCAAAACTGTCGGATATGGGAAGGGCAAGAGGATGATATGGTGGTATAAAAGTAGAATACAGCCTAATGGCACAGGTCCTCAGATTCTACAATCAGCAGTTTGGATTTTATCATGTGGGTAGTAGGTAATGAAGATATTTTGAGCTGATGAGTAATGTCCTCAGAAATGCCATTCACAGGTTTGTCTAAACTCTTTTTAAACCTCTCACCTGTTGATACCACTTTATGGGATCAACATATTCCATAACTTCAATAGGACTTCTTTTTTTCCCCCCCAAATTATCTCACAAGCTTCCAGCAGAGTCTTTTCTTCTAGTATCTGGAATCTGATGAATGAAGCCAAATTTACTCCTTTTATGCCCCTTGTCATTTTAACAGGATCATGGCATGTAGAGTGAAGGAGATAATGATCTCATTGTTGTTTATCTTGCTCATACTACACCTGGACTTATTTGGCTCCCAGTTCTGGGAGCCACATTTTCAGCTGGAAACCATCCAGAAAAGGGTGATAAAGTTGATGAAGGATCTCAAGATCATGCCAGATGTTACTCAACTGAAGAGAAGCTTCAGTTCAGAGAAGAAAGACTCAGGAGGGACATAATAGTTATCTTCAAGTATCTGAAGGTCAATTATGCAGATAAGACTTGCTCTGCTTGGTCCCAGAAGGCAGAACTAAGGGTAATGGATGGAAGCTGTGTAGAACCTAAATTTTAGTGTCCATGTAAAGACACTTTTCCCATCAATCAGAGAAATCCAAAATGAAAGGCTACCTCTGGTAGAGATGACTTTCCCATCCTGGAGGTATTCAGTACTTGTCGGTAACACTGTTGAAGGAATTCATGGTCAGGTATAGGTTGGACTAAATGCCTTTGATGTCTCTTCCAACTCTGATATTCTATAATTTCATGATCCCATTCCTCCATGGGCTTAATCTTTTCAGTCTGAAGCAGACTCATCCTTTTTGTCTCTTTTCTTTCCTTCTCTGGAACATCCCCAGTTTTCTGGAGAGACAATGGTCAAAATCCCATGTCTGTACTCCAGGGGTCCATGATTTCATTGGTGTGATCACTTCCCCCCACTGTTGTTTTTGTCTTTGTAACATGAAGGCCTAGGACAGTACTTGGCACTTAGCTAACATTAATAAAGGCTCACTGATTAGTTGGTTGATTGATGTTGATCTCAGCCCATCCACATCTTAGTAGATGGGCTTCATATACTATAGCTTAACAGCAAAACAAAAGGAAATTCCTTGTAGGGTTTCCACTGATGACAGAGCTTCTAGCTGCTTTACTAATCTGGTCCTTGAGTGATAGACACCCAGTCCATGCCCAGACCCATATTCAAAGCCTTTTCCTCTTGGTCTAAGTTGTCAGATCCTATTCATTTTCCCTCTCTCCCCCCCCTCTCTCTCCCTCTCTCCCCCCCCCCCGCTCTGTTTCAGTTTTTGAGGTTCTACAATCACCACTATTCCATTATGAATTCCTAGACAAGAGCATTAGTGAAAGATTAGACACAGAGAACCCTGAAACTCAAAGACTCTTGATTCCCTAGGGAGACAATGAGTAAAGAAGTGTCCCTCTTTGATCGAGAGTCAGTCAACAAACATTTGTTGAGCACCTAGGTACTAGAGATACAAAAAAAGGTGAAAGACAGTCCCTGCTTTCAAGGAGCTCACAATCTAATGGCACTCAGAAAGTTTTTGGTTTCTTTGGCTAAGCATGTTGTCAACCTTAAAGCACTCTCAGAATGGAAGTTATTATTACCATAGCACCCTGGGCTGACATCCTCAGGAATAGTCCACAGACTCAGAGAATCTTTGCTGTGTTATGATAAAGTGCCTAGATTAACTTAGCCTCAGAGAAAAATTGGGATTACTTTTCCCTAAATTCATTTATTCCAATTTTTTCAGCCTTATTGCCAACTATTGGAGCTCCACCAACCACAAGTCATCCATTTAATACATCCATTTAATACAATCCATTGCATTTATTAAATTTTCAGGGTGCAGAGCCCTATGTTCAATGCTGGGGAGATTCAGAGTGTGCTTATGACATGGTCCCTGCCCCCTCATACCAGCAAAAGAAGCAGCACAATTCTGTGAGGTAGAATGGACATCTATGTTTCTCTCTATCAGTTGCAAGTTACTTTGCCAAGGTCACATAGCTGGTAAATATTGAAGCTGGGACTCACATTCGGGTTGTCTGAATCCAAGTCCAGTTCACTGCCCACTAATAATAATGGCTGACATTTTTATAGCTCTTACTCCACGCCAGGCATTGTGCTTTACAATTCTTGTTTTATTTGATCCTCACAACAACCCTACAAGGTGGGTGCTATTATTATCCCCATTTGACAGATGAAGAAACTGAAGCAAACAAAGGTTAGGTGACTTGCCCAGGGTCACGGAGCTAATTAGTGTCTGAGGCCACATTTGAACTCAGGTCTTCCTGCCTCCATGTCCAGTGCTCTATCCACTGTGCCACCCAGTTGCTTTGGTATATTCCACAGCATCCAGGAACTTCCAGCAGAATAAGGGGATATTATTCATGCAAAAATCACTATGATATAAAATAATACATGATACATATGTAGTACTTGGGGCATCCCATCATGTACAAGGTCCTTGGTTCAAGATCACCCACTCACCGACATAGCTCACAGGTCCCTACAGATGTGGTTACTTTTATCGGCCAGCCAGAAGACAAGTTAGTTCAAAACAAAAGACATTTTAATCAAACAGCCTGGCAAATAAAATGACCAAAAAAAAAAAGGATCCTTCCCAGGGAGTGTTTGTGATGTGCCCATGCTAGAAACTTCTTTGACCAGAGTACATATATCAGGAACCATCATGATCAAAGCCTATCAGGAACCTGTATAACAAGAACCTGGTCATGCAAGATACATAAAAGACACAAATGACCAGGGCAATTCACTCTTCTAATACTTCTGAACTACTTATGTCCTTTAATGACATAATGCTTTTGTTTCCTCTTCTCAGTTAGGCACTGACTCTCCACTCTGTTGGATGACACATCTCTCTCTGCCCACTGTCATGTTCTCTCTGTTGGATGTCTCCACTGCTGGGCTTCAGCCTTTTGGGAATATCTCTATCTCACAGCTGTCCTATGTTAAGGGGAAGTACCTAGAAAGTCTCTCCTTGATAAGGAGAGATCTGTGCTCTTTTATCGCAAAGGCAAAGCTAAGAGCCATCCCATCTAGAAAGAGAGCTAAAAAAAAAAAAAGACCAGCAGAATGCCCTATATTATACACATCTAATAATAAAAACTTCCAAGACTTTTACATTATATTTTGGTCAACATAGAATCTTGCTGGTCTTCCTACATATCTAAAATAGGTTCAAAAAAATGCTACGTAAAATTTGAGGAAGGAAAAGTACTTAATATGTGTTATTTAGATCAGGGAAAGCTTCCTTTACTATTTGAATTGGGCCTTCAAGGATTGGTGGAATTTCAATAGATGGGAGGTAAAAGTATGAGAGAGAGAACTTCCAGGCATAGGAAACAGCTTGAACAAAGACCCAGTGGCAGGAAAGTTCAGGAAATTCTCTAGTAATGAACAATCTCTCAATTTTGCTGGAGTATAGAACACGTGAAAGAAAATAGTAGGAGATTAGTCTTACCTCATTGTGGAAAGCCTTGAATGCCAAGCTAAGGAATTTGAACTTTAGTCATAAATTATAGCTAGGATTTAGACTGGGAAGGATACTAGAAATGACTTAATTTAACCCCCTCACTTTACATAGGAGAAAATTAAGGCTAGAAAGTTTAACCAATTTGCCTCAATGCCCCTGAAGATTTAACTCTTTCAGGAAATTACTGCCCTGCGGCCCAGTTGTCCTGATTGGTTGTTGTCTGGGTTGTTAATACTTCTAGGCCTCACTCCAGTCATGCTTCACTTCACTCTCAAGCTGTCATCTTGCTTGACAGCTGCCTTGCTGCTTCCCCTTTACCTTTCACCCCCTTCCCCTTTTTTCCATTCTTGAAGCTTAATCAGATTAGCTCTGTCACTATTCCAAGAAAAAAAACTATATTAGTCTACTTCTTATGGCTCTACTCACTACCCTCATAACTTTCCAAAACAAAATACTCCTTCCTGGTCTTCAGTCCTCTACCTGTGTTGTGTCTTCCCACCTCACCACATTAGAAAGTAAGCTTCTTGATTGTATTCCCTTTTTAAGCACCTCAGAGCTTAACACAGTGCTTGGCACCCTCTAAGCACTCAATAAATGTTTTTCCCTTCATTCAAAGGCCACATAGGTAGTAAGTAGCAACTCTGAATATTGAAACCCAAATCCTCTGACCCTAAAAACAATATACTTTCTACCATGCCACCTTGCTTCTCAATATTCACTCATTCTTCCGACAAATATTTATGGAACATGTGCAGTGTGTGATTCTTCATTCAGAGTTGGTGAAAATATAAAATTTAGATTAAAAAAAATAATACCTGTTCTCGTGGGATTTATAGGGTTGTAAAGGAATGAGGCCTAGTAAGAATAATAAATAGTAAATGCATTAGAAAAGTACAGACTGCTCTGTGGGATCCTAGGCAGTGAAGCCTAGACCTTTAATAGTTAGAGTTGGAAAGGTACCTCTCTGAGCTCCAGTGATCTTTTCCATTATACCACAATGCAGCAGGAGAATGCCATAATCTGAACTTTGCTTTAGCAAATGATTTGAATGTGGTGCAAAGGAGAGATTGGAGGGAGAGAGATGCAAGATTCAAGTGGCACGTGCGAACCGAACCTCTTAACACTCTTTTATTGCCCTGAAGAATTAAGGGTCCTTGACAAACCTCAAGACTGTGGCCTCTCTCCTAAACAGCGTTTCTCAAGATGCAAACTCATCCTGGTCCTACCCTGGCTCCCTGGAGAACCTTGATGTTTATGCTTCTTTTTTCAGAGAGCTGACTCTTTATCTCTTTCCTTTGTTGGCTCTTTTTAAGTCACTTCCCCATCCATGACAAAACTACTGACCTCAGTCCCCTGGGTGACTCATTTTCTGTTAATAACCTGTAGTGAAGAATCTCGTTAAAGACATTTTGGTCTTTATAATATAATAATATACTAATTTATTATATATATGTATATGTAAGCTTGGATTGCTTATGTTAATCAGTTGCCATTTATCCACCTGCATATTTGTTCTGCCAGAAATTCTAAGATAATTTAGTAATGATTTCTCTTATAGAAAACATGTCATCTTTTCCCCAGTAGTTTATACTTGTTCACTGATCCTTCTCTTTGTTATAGGTTCCAAAACTTTTTTAAGTGTAATGAGACTCCTCATACTTAACTCTATCTTGCAACAATGTATAGATACCATAAATAACAAAGTTATGATTGGAGTCCCAAAAGATCTGAACAGGCTAGATTGAGGGACCAAATAAATAAGATGAGATTTAATGGGAATAAATTTAAAGTCTCATGCTTGTCTAGTTAGTGATTTTGAGCCCAAGTATGGGGCTTATTATAACACGTTATACATATCTAATGTAATTTGCATGAAAAAGACTAGAAGGCCTTAGTGGACTCCACTTCAAGTATGTCAAGAATGTGATCTAACAGCCAAAAAAGTGAGTGTGATCTCAAATTGCATTAAAAGAATAGAACCATAGTGTGCCAAGCATTTGAGATCTAGAATGTAAAGTCCTAATAATAAATGCAGACTATAGTTGTAATCCAGGAAAGTGGCAGCTTTGCTGACCTCTGTCCTCATTCAACCACATCTGGATTTTATGGTCATTCCAGGTGCCGTATTTTATGAAGAACACTGACAAATTAGAGCATGTCCAGAGGAGAGAAACTAGGCCAGGGAGAGGCACCTTTTGCCAGACACCAATAAAATGAATGTTTATTAGGAACTCATACGCCGTGCTGAATATACAAAACAAAAATGAAACAAGTCCTATTCTCAACAAGTTAATGTCCTTTAAATGAACTAGGTGTATTTACTTTGGAGAAGAGAAGAAATAGTTATAGGACACATCATCATCATCATCGTCACCGTCATCGTCATAGCTGCCATCATATAACCCCTTATGATCACCAAGACCTTTCTCATCCATAATCTCTTGTGATGTCACTGTCAGCTTTGGGAGGGGGAAGGAGGAAGCATAGAAATGGTTACCTTATTTTAAAGAGGTGCAAATGGAAAATGAAAAGTGAGTTTCCCAAACTCACCTTCATATTAAACAAGATTATAGGATCACAGTTTTAAAGCTGGAAAAAACCCCAGAGGTCCTTTTACTCACACACCCCCCTCCCCATTTTAAAGATGAGGAAGCTGAGGTCAAGGGAGGTGGAGTACCTTGCTTCTAAGGTCACACAGGGAGCGAGTGTCAGGATTCCAAGTCAGTTCCTCCATCTCCAAATCCCCAGCTTGTTGTAATTTCTGCACCCTGCCTGTGAACATTCCTGTCATCACACACCTGGAGGATTGTAGCGGGAACTAGAGAATACACACCTGCCTTGAGCTGCAGGAGAGGAAGGAAACTCTTGTTTTAGGTTAGAGCTACCTTGGAATTTGTAAAGTTACCTGTGAATCTGTACTGAAAATTCCTGCATTGGAAGGGGGATCCCCCAGAATAAAGGACCCACTGGCTTCTTTTCTATTAGGGGATTATAGAACTGAGTGGGAGTGTGGAGATCATTCACTTGAAGGTTCTCATTTTATAAAGGAGGTAGTTGAGGCTCAAAGTAGTAAAGGAAGATTTGGCCAAGGTTACTCAGATAGTGTAATGTTAATGGCATTTAAGATCTTCCCTGTCCATTAATAGGCCTCACATGGAGCCCATTAAGGGAAGCTTGCTTAGGGGAGGCTTGCTAGTAGGAAGGCTTTCACACATTTTACTAATTTCTAGTTAGGCACTGAGTCACGAGAGTTGTGATGCCTTCTGACTGAGAAGTCTATATATACCCTCAGTTGGTATTTTGTTGGGGGTGGGGAACCTGCTTGTGAGAAGGATCTTGTGATTCCCTGGTCGAGATTCTGAGTGACAGTTTGTTCAGAGCTCCACGAATGCCCAGATATGAAGGCTTTCTGGATCCAAGAATGTGTGTAAAACATGTAGTTGATTAGGTTAGTTAGAGCTCTTTCTGTTTTTTATTTCTCTGCTCATATTTTCTCTGAAGTTCAGGGTACTGACTTTTCCCCTAAACTAGTGAATGTGATTAAAAAAGACTGTTGACCCCTTAAACAACTCTTTTCTAGTAAAGCAGATCTAAGAACTCATGCTAGCAGCCAGAGTGGGTATGCCAGTGTGGTTGCTGCTATAGATAGTGAGGAACAGAACAAGGGCTCAAACCCAGGTCTTCTGACTGAAATCCAGGGTTCTTTCAGGGGTACCAAACTGATTTTCTGGATATAGAGAGTAGTACTCTAGTCCTTTTCCCATGAATTACACCAGACATGTCTTACCTATCCTGTACTTAGGTTTAAAACCATTAACTAAACAAGTAAAAGACTACATATGTTCCTGTTAAATCTCATCCTTTTTAATCACCCATCATTCAGCCTGTCCCAATCTTCTGGGACCCCAATCATAACTTTGGTATTTTATGCCATTTGTAGTAGTATCTCCTCACTCTCAAATCTGAAAATACTTGGCAAATCTCTGGCTGTTTTTCAGGTGATTACTTTAAAAGGTCTCACCTGACTGCTCTTGAAGAAAAATTGCTTTTGAATATGTTCGTGTTCGTTGCAGATACCTCCCTAAAGCAATTTTGCTGTTGGAGGCATACGTACTGAATTCTAGGCTTATCCTATGCTATCTTACACAGGCCTCACTACTACAGAGACTGGGGTAGAGGTGGGCAAGGTATCTGGGATTCACATCCACACACACTAGCCAGGATCAGATCTTCACTTACAACTCTGAGAATCAAAATTTGAAGAGTGATAGGGAAAGAAACAAACAAACCTCACCTCCAAAAGAAAAAAGGAAATGAGCCACTTGATAGACTGTAAGTTCCTAAATGTCAGGAACTGTCTCAGTTTTATCTTTATCTCTGGCATGTAACACTGTGTTTGGCATAGAGCAGGCAACATGCTTGTAGATAGTGGTAGAGTAGAAAAAAGTACTGTTTTGGAATACAAGGGCTAAAGATCGAATCCTAGCTCTGTCACTTTAATAATTCAATAATTTAAGAAACATCGTTCAAGTGCTTAACACGTACAAAGTACTGGTACTACTTGTGCAAAGATCAAAAAACTGAAACAGCGCCTGCCCTCAAGGAGCTTACATTTTACTAGTGCTCATGAAAGGTAAACAGAGTTCTTGGGCAAGTTTCTTCTCTTCTCTGGATCTTATCTTCATCTGTGAAAAAAATCTTTAAGCTCCATTGAGCACTAATCCTAAAATCCTATGAAATTAATGTTACTAAGTTTAAGCCATGGTCTCTGGCCAGGAAGAAGTATGATATTATGAAAAGAACTGAATTTGGAGTCAGACAGCCTGGGTTCGAGTTTTATATCTGCTAGGCAGCTGGGTGGTACAGTGGATAGAGTGCTAATCCTGGAGTCAGGAAGACCTAAATCCAAATCCAGTCTCAGGCACTTACCAGCTCTGTGATCTTGGATAAGTCACTTTAACTCTGTCTGCACCTGTTTCCCATGGTTGTTATAAGGTTCAAACAAAATATTTGTAAAGTGCTTTGCTCTGTGCCTGACACGTAGGGGCTTAATCAATGCTTCTTCACCTCCCTTTTCTATTCATGACTTGGGTAGATGAATTCCCTTGTCTGGGACTCAGTTTCCCTTACCTATGAAATGAGGTTGTGTGAACTAGATGACCTCTATAGTTCTCTGTTGTTGTCCCCCCTGCCCCGCTACTTGGCAGGAATTACTATACTCTGCTTTGCGACTTGACCCAGAGTGGAGCTGCCTAGATTGGAAGGTGAGTGAGGCAATTCTCACATCAGCCTTCTATTTCTAGCAGATCCCAGATTTCCAAACAATGCTGTATCCCATCCAACTATGCACTAGAACACCAGAGCTTGTGCAGGGTAGGCATTTTGCTATCTCTTCTGCCACTTTGTGTATAACCTCCTTTGTACTGCCTTTCACTATTTACTCTGCTCACAATAATTGATTCAACATTGACATTGCTTTTAGAAAGGCCATTGCAATATTCTGCCCTGTGGCTTCCCTCACACTTTCTGTGACTTCCTAGACCAAAACTCATTTCCCTCATCCCCACTACCTGATTTGTTTTGTCAATCTTCTCTAGTAGGATACAAGTTCCTTAAGTGCAGTTAAGAGCCACAGTACCTAGCACGGTGTCTGACACATAGAGGGGCTTGATAAATGCTTTCTGATTGACTTCCAGTTGTAGATCCTATAATTAAGCCCATATAGCATGAGAAGGGGAGCACAAGGGCAGGTGGATCCAAAAAATAATCTCTTTACCTCCAGAGTAGATGCTCCGGGAGTCTGCAGAATAGTATCAGTAGCAAGGAAAATGATCATTTGTCCAAGGACCCTCCTACCTTCCAATCCTTGCTGGCCAGATGGCTCTGATATTTCCCATGCTTTGACAATGCCATTTCTTCTTTAAGACTGATGAGCATGAAAAGCAGACTTTGCCAGGAAGTTCTTGGGAAATTGCTCAAAAGTCAGAGGAAAAGAGTCTAGCTTGGGGTGGGGGCAGAATGATCTTCAAAAGGCAAGAGCAATCTTTCCTGTAAATAGAGTGCCTGTTTCTACCCCAACCCCAGTTTCAATTAAAAGCAGAAACCTGTTCTTTGGAAAGAAGGTATTCGTGCTTTCAGAAGGCCAGCCAGGAGGAAGAGCGTCAGTAAAGTAGGAATCAGTCTTACGGGGACTGAAGCTCAAAAGTGCATGTCACTATGCAGGAAAATGACTAACCTTTGATGGCAGGAAGGCTAGGGAACTGAAATGATCTGAGCTTGACCCATTAGAAGTGCTTACACACAAACCTAATTAACTGGTCTGAAAATAAGGTACACCTTTCCCCCGGTTTATAGTTTACATAAAATCTGAACACATTTTATAATTACAGTTACTTTACAGCATACAACACACACATGCACATATATCTCATACATATTTGCAAATATATATATATTTCTTTCAAAGAGAGCTTATTTTAGGGGAGTGGCCTCCATTTGAGAATGGCCCATTTTCCAACCAAAGTGGTATTCTGTTGGGATAGATAGTAAACCAATCTTGAACTATAGAGATAAACAGTGAGCTAGGATGAAGAACTGAGTAGGAGATCTGGCTGGATTATACTTGGAAGATCGTTCAGTGCTTTCAGATGACCCAAGCTGTCCCTGTGTCCAAAACTCATTTTTAAAAATATTAGAATTTTGGGGATGCCATGGTCTCAGAAGAATCACAATTTCAGGTTGAACCAAACATTGAAACTACAACTAGAATAGAAACAGGCACTCTGTTTACAAGAATTTGGAGCATATTACCAACTTTGTCTAGTGATGAGAAAACAGCATATGAACATCATGAAGAACATATGTGAATAGTAAAGGGGGTGGGCCAGTTTCATAAGAAATTTGAGGGACTGTACTTAAGGGATTTTTTAAAAATTAAATCCAGCATGTAATTCTATACAGAGCAATGGATCATTGTGGAAACAAAGACTTCATCATTCCAGTGTCTTGTTGTTTCTCACTCATATAGCAAGGAAGGATAAGAACTAATTGAATGAATATATAGAAAAATGAGTCATTTTTAGAAGAATGTCATTCCCCAATTGATACATGGTCAAAGGATATAAACCATGCAGTTTTCAGGCAAAATAATCAGAGCTGTCTATAGTCATATGAAAAAAAATGCTTTAAATCATTATTGATTAGAAAAATACAAATTAAAACAGCTAGGGTATCACCTCACATCTGTCAGATTGCTTAAAATAACAGAAAAGGAAAATGACAAATGTTGGAGGGGATGTGGGAAAACTGGAACACTAATGCATTTGTTGGTGGAGTTGTGAACTGATCCAGCCATTCTAGAGAACAATTTGGAACTATGCCCTAAGGGCTATAAAACTGTATGTAGATCCTTTGACCAACAATACCACTACTAGATCTGTATACTAAGGCAATCAAAGAAAAAGGGAAAGGCCCTATATATACAAAAATATTTATTGGGGCTCTTTTTGTTATGGCAAAGAATTGGAAATTCAAATGGAGAATGGTCAAACAAGCTGTGGTATATGATTGTAATGGAATACTATTGTGCTATAAGAAATGATAAGCAGGGTACTTTCAGAAAAACCTAAGAAGACTTACGTGAACAGATACAAAGTGAAATGAGCAGAGCCAGATAATTGTACATAGTAATAGCAATATTGTGCAATGATCAGTTGTGATTGACTTGTCTATTCTCAGCAATACAATGATCTAGTACAATTCTGAAGGACTTAGGATGAAAAATGTTATCTGCCTCCAGAGAAATAATGAATGGGAGTCAATGAAGATTGGAGCCTGTTTTTAAAACTTTCTTTATTTTTCCTTTCTTTTTTTATCTGTGTTCTCTTTTGCAATATAGCTAATGTGGAAATATGTTTTTCATGACTGCACACGTATAATCTGTATCAAAGTGCATCTCAAGCATGGGGGAGGGAGGGAGGAAATTTGGAACTCAGATTATAAAAAAATGAACATTAAAAATTGTTTTCACATGTAATTGAGAAAAAATAAAATAAACTTTTTTTAAAACTAGTTGAATGAAAAAGTTTTTAATAGGTCCATTTTAGTTTGTTTTTTTTTTTTTTTACCTTTTAGAGGCATATGATGATATGGTAGAAAGAGCCTTGGAATGGGTTTGAACCTTAGCTCTGTCACTGACTAGCTATGTGACTCTAGTCAGGACCTGTAGCCAATTTGAGCTTCAGTTTCCCCAAATATAAAATGAGGAAATTGGCTGAGATGACAACCAATGTCCTTTGTAAGTCTAAAATCTTATTTTCTAAGGGACTGTAAGGTCTCTTCTGGCTCTTTTGTTGTTGTTCAAATCTTGTTACTGTCTCTAAAATATGTCCCTCGTACATCCCCTTCTCTTTGCTCACATGCCTTCCACCTTAGTTTAAGCCTTAGCGCCTTTTGGCTACTTTTTTGCAACAATCTCCTATTGGTCCTCTTGCCTTAAGTCTCTCCTCATTCTAATTCGTCCTATATACTATTGCTGAAATGGTTTTCTTTAAGCACAGATCTGGCTATGTCATTTCCTTACTCAAACTTGTGTTCAGTCATTTCAGTTGTGTCCAACTCTTCATGACCCCGTCTGGGAATCTCTCAGCAGAAATACTAGAGTGGTTGCCATTTCCTTCTCCAACTCATTTTACAGATCAGGAAATTGAGGCAAATAGGGTTAAATGACATCCAGAGTCACACAGCTAGTAAGTGTCTGAGGCTGAATTTAAGCTCATGAAGGTGAGTCTTCCTGGTTCCAAGCCCAGAGCTATATCTACTGTGCCACCCAGCCCTTACATTCTGGCAAAGTTATAAGGGATAGGGAAGAAGAGACAGGATGAAAGAGAGTAAGGGTCATTTGTGAGGACATAATAGTCTTGTATATTCAGACTGAGACGAAATCCTTAATTTTACAATGTAGATACAGAAATTTAATCCTTGAGAGGGGAAGTAATTTTGCTAACATTACATAGGCAGCATTAGCAGACCTGAATTTGGGGCTGAGGTCCTCTGACTAAATCCAAGCCTCTGATCAATCATAACTAATTATTTGCTATCCACTGCTTGTTTTCTTTGCAGTTTTAAAAATCCCTGGTCCCCAGAGCAAGTCTTTATTGTTATTAAAATTATCATTAATAACAGTGATTGCTTGTATTTATATAATGTTTTAAGGATTGGATGGTGCTTAACATATCTTATTTCATCCTTGCAACAACACGGAGATAGATAATGTGGCTATTATTATCCCTGTTCTAGGGATAGAGAATCTCTCTGGGCCTCAAATTAAGTGACTTGCCCTTTTCTCACAAAGCTCATACATATGAGGGGTGAGATTTGAACCTGTGTCCTTGATTCCCAATGTGGTGCCCCGAGAGCAGACAACTGCTACCTTTGGGGACTTCTTTGTAGCCCTGTTTTCTGGCCTCCACTCATAGACTTTCAAAGAACATATTGATGTAGGTGGTGCCAAGTGGCCTGCAGCTCTTGGCTGGGGGAGTGTCATTGTCTCCTCCTCAGCCATCTGCTAAGGGGAACTGGGACCAATTTGTTCTGTTTTTTTTGCCAGGGCTTTTCTAAAATGGAAACATTCTGGTAACTTCAAAAAGTCTTCATTTTTTTCTTCTTCAGGCCATTTCAATTCCCATTTCAACTTATTCTCCTTCCTCATGACTAGTCATGACAAATAGAACAACCAAGAAACCAAACAAACAGAGGGGGCTGGCACAGTGCAGGGGAAGGAACGCTGAGCTTGGAGCCAGGAAACCTAGCGCAAAGTTGGGCTCTGTCTCTAATCTGATGGGTGACCTTGGGTAGGCCACTTCCATCTGTGAGCCTCACTTTCCTTATCTAAGGCAGGGTTTTCATCATTGACTACAAATATTATGTATTCCAAGGTCATTTCAGCCCCTGTAGTCCAAGTTCTAAGTCCTCAATTGTGTCCATGCTTAGGACAGTGGTTAGCATGTAGAAGGCACTTAATAAATGTTTGGTTGATCAGCTGACTCTGTTCTAGCATTGTCTGGTTCTCTGTTCTAGGGTACCTTCCAGTTCTAACATTTGATGTTACAAGGGCTCTTTAAAGTCTGACCTTCGATGTTGTGTTCTCTGTTCCTAGGGCCCTTCCAGCTCTGATATTCTATGTTTAAGTCTCCTTCCACACTGGCATTCTGTGTTGCTATTATGCAAGTGAATCTGAAATACTTCTTTATTTGTGTCTATATCAATGTAAAGAGTTAAACTAGTGTCTCTTTGG
Source organism: Pseudochirops cupreus (assembly GCA_028627135.1). Taxonomy (NCBI): domain Eukaryota; kingdom Metazoa; phylum Chordata; class Mammalia; order Diprotodontia; family Pseudocheiridae; genus Pseudochirops; species Pseudochirops cupreus. Next base: position 286,482,738 of record CM053581.1, read on the forward strand.
CTTTGAGGTTAACCTTGAACTCTTGGTATCCGGCTATCAGTCACAAGGGGCTAATGAAGAAGATCTCCAGTAGCTTGTAGTTCCATTTACAGTCTGTTCTCTCCATCTCTGTCTGTCATGAGAGATAGGCATGATGTGACAGTGCTCTCTTCTTTTCTCACCCTTTTCCTTTGTAGGGGCTATGGGAGTGGGGGTGGGAGCTGTGTGAACCAGAAGGCAGTGTGTCCAGCACCATGAGAGAAAAGGAAGGGACTTGCTTGTTGTAAGCTCCACCTTGACTCTCTTTGTTCTGTGAGGTCCTCAGTCTCCTGTTGTTTTGTTAACAGTTCAATGAAACACAGTTTAAGTGGTGGTACTTAAATCTAAGCCCTGGACTTGGAATCATGAAAACCAGAGGTCAAATGCTATCTCAGACACTTCCTAGCTCTGTGACCTCTGGATAAGTCACTTAACCTCGGTCTCCCTCAGTTTCCTTTCCTGTAAAATTGAGAGAATGATACTACCCACCTTCCAGGGTTGTTGTGAGGATAAGACAATATAGCACAGTGCTAATAAGCCCAGTGCTTAATAAATACTTGATTTTTTTTTAAAGGTAGATGGATGGGAATAGGAGGCAAATGAGCAATGTAGTGGGGAAAAGTAGGCTTGTAGTCCCAGAAACTAGGCTTGAGTGCCTAGGTCCTGGATCTTTGAGACCCTGAGCAAGTTACTTCAACTCCCTTAACCTCAGTTTCCTCAGCTGTGAAATGGGGATAAGCATATTTGTTGGCATGACCAACCTCACAAGGTCATGGTGAAGAAAGCACTTTGCAGGGCAGAAATGGGGGGGAGGGGGAGTTGTGTTGTTGTAGCAGCACCCTGTAGATTATTTAATACATCCCATGTTATTTAGCAACAATGGGATAGGTACAGAGCCCTGGTGGAAAGGGAATGAGTCATGGGCCTCATATTTACCCAGGGTGGACTAAAGGGGAAATCACCATGTTTATGGGGGAAGTGGAGTTTTAAGAGCAGTTTGACAGAACCCAAGGAGGGAGCCCTTCAGACTGGAAAGTGACTGGAGGCAAAGGGGAAAGTGGGGTGGGGTGGGCTGGGGCCCAGGGACGATGGATGAAGGGTTTGGGGAGTTTCTCCCAGAGGACAGTAGAGGAGAGGGGATGGAATGGGGAGAGCCAAGGGAAAAGCGGGAGTTGGGGGAAAGGGAGGGTGAAAAGAGCTATGGCAAGGCTTTGAAATTCAGGGAAAGAGAATTAAAGCCAGAAGACCTGGGTTTGGGTCCCAGCTGTGCCACTTAGAGGTGGGGAGGCCTTGGATTTACCACATTCCTCTCTCTGGGCCTCAATTTCATTACCTTGTAAAAATGAGAAGTGGAGTACAATGAAAAAGTGCTGTTTGGGGAGTCAGAAGGCCCTAATTCAAGTTCTGAATCTGCCATTTATTTCCTGTGTGACCTTGGGCAAATCACTTACCCAACTTTGAGCTTCAGTGCCTTCCTCTGTAAATGAGACCAGTGTGCTAGAAGACTTCTAAAGCCCCTTCCACTTCTAAATCTATCATTATATGATCTTATGATTTCTGACTCTATAAGGAAAGTTTAGAATCATTTAACTATTTAATGGCAGTGCTAGATGGTGGAGGGGATAAAGAGCCCAGCTTGGAATTGGAAAGTCTCATCTTCCTGAATTCAAATCTGGCCTTGGACATTACTAACTGTGTGACCCTGGGCAAGTTACCACACCCTGTTTGCCTCAGTTTCCTCATCTGTAAAATGAGCTGGAGAAAGAAATGGCAAACCACTCCAGTATCTTTGCCAAGAAAACTCCAAATGGGGATCAGACATGACTGAAATGACTGAACAACAACAAAAGGATTTGGAATAGTGACTGCCCTCCCTAGAGGTCAGAGATTGTTTAGGACAGTATGTTTCCCCACCCCATTCTCCAGGTGGAGAATCAGAGACCCAGAGAGAAGTAACTGACCCAAGATCCCATGTTCAGGCTATCAATAGTAGAACACAAATTTGAATCCAAACCCAGAGTTCTGATTCATTATTTGAACTCATGTGGAAAACCCATAGTGTGCCAAGCCTGGGGCTGTTGTTGCTCTTTGGGATACAAAGCATGCTAGAGAAGCTTACAGTTTTGCCTAGGAGACCAGATTGTTCTTTTTCTGTCCCTTTCCATTACTGAGGAACGCAACCCAGCTACTGGTGTCACAGAGTCCTTGCAAAGCTGTAAAGTTAGTGTCTATTTCGGGAGCACTGGAGAAGCAGCCTAGGGAACTGGGTCACGTACCCGGGAAACCATCCTGTGGCTGGGAGTCACATAAGTCCCTATCCTTTGCTTTAAGGGTTCATGGACCAAGCCCAAGGTGAAGGGTCTAAAAAGAGGAAGGAACTAGAATTAGTAGATTGACAATGTCAGCTCTAAAAGGCCCCTCAGGTCATTTAATGTTAAGCCTTAGGGCCTTAGGACATGATTTTTTTTTAAACATTTTAATTTAAAGTTTTGAGCTCCAAATTCAGTCTCTTTTTTCTTGCCTCTCCTTACCCCTCCCTGAGATAGTAAGCAATCAGATAGTTATACACTAGCAATGATGTAAAATATTTCCTTACTAGTTTTGTGCAAGAAGACTTGAATAAAAAAAAAAGTGACATAGCATGCTTCCATCTGTATTCAAACAATATTCGTTATTTCACTGGAGGCAGATATTAAGCTTCATCAGTAGCCCTTGGGGATTGTCTTGGATCACCATATTGCTGAGAATAGGTAAGTCATTCACAGTTCTTTATTGAACAATATTACTTTTATTGTGTACAGCATTCTCCTGGTTCTGTTCACTTCACTATGCATCAGTTCATGAAAGTCTTTCTGGGTTTTTCTGAAATCATCCTGCTTGTCATTTCCTATAGCACAATAATATCCCACTGCAATCATATACCACAACTTGTTTAGCCATTTCCCAACTGATGAGCATCCCTTTAATTTTGTATTCTTAGCCAGCACAAAAAGAGCTGCTATAAATATTTTTGTACAAATAGGTCCTTTTCCCTTTTTTTGGATGTCTTTGGGGTATAGACCTAGCAGTGGTATTGCTGGATCAAAAAGTATGCACAGTTTTATAGCCCATTAGGCCTAGTTCCAAATTGCTCTTTAGAATGGTTGGATCAATTCACAACTCCACCAACAGTGCATTAGTGTCCCAGTTTTCCCACATCCCCTGCAGCATCCAACATTTCCCTTTTTAGTCATATTAACCAGTCTGGTATGAAGTGGTACCTCAGTTGTTTTAATTTGCAATTCTCTAATCAATAGTGATTAAGAAACAAGTGACTTATAAGGTCACACTAGTTCATGTCAGAGCTGAGACTAAAACTCGTCCCCTGTTCATTGCTTTCTGTCTATGATTTCAGAGGACTTGCCCTTAAAAAATTCCTTTCCCCAGTAACATTTTAAAGGATTCCTAGTTGGTCTCTGGATGCCCAGCACCGTCCTTCCTCCAGTCCAACTGGGGTTGTTGCCCAGGTCTCTTAAGTGCTACTTCAATCATACTACTCACTTCTCTTCATGAAAAAAACAAACTCATCAACTCTCTGTTGCCTCCTGAATAAATTAGGATCAATCAACCAACCAACATTTATTTAGTGCCTACTGTATACCAGGCACTGTCTTAGGTATGAGATCCAGAGAACAAAAAGAAGCAGCCCTTTCTCTCAAGGAGCTTGTGTTCTATCAGGATGATGTTTTTTAGAGCTGTAAGAGAAGCAAGAATTAATGTTGTCTGAGACATCATTTTCTTTCCTCGCCTTTCTTTCCTCGCCTTTCTTTCCTCGCCTTTCTTTCCTCGCCTTTCTTTCCTCGCCTTTCTTTCCTCGCCTTTCTTTCCTCGCCTTTCTTTCCTCGCCTTTCTTTCCTCGCCTTTCTTTCCTCGCCTTT
>CM053581.1:286487172-286546897 GCA_028627135.1 Pseudochirops cupreus
GGAGAAAATCTGAAACTCAAGTGATTGTGGAACTGAATCTTGTAAACTAAAAGTAAATAAATAAGTCATTTAAAAGGAAAAAAAGAAAAGAAAACATCAAATGGGGTCACAAACAGTTGGACACATCTGAACAACAACAGATTCCCTGTGGAAATAGATTCTAGAATGTCTTGTTGAAATGGTAGAGATCTGGGTGTCCACAATCTCATCCCCACTTTCCTACCCCCCAACCATTAATTAGTGCCTTGGGGAAGAAGCACATGGGAATTCCATGTAACCTATATGCTCTAGCTCCCCCTCTCAGAGCCATGCTGGCTATATCTCCCTGATGGTGCCAAAGAGGGTACCCCGAGGGATTAGGGCATCTTTTCTCCACTGTTGCTTTTCCCTACTAAAGTCCTCACTGGCTATGTTTCCTCCATTATGAGGGGCCAATTACTAGTACCCCAGTCCATGTAACCATTTAACATTAATTAGCTTTTCCAAAAGGGTATATATTTCAATGATATAGCAAGAACAAAGTAAAAACATTTCTCCCAATACCTCCAGGACGTAGTCTCCCTTACACCACCTTAGCCTCTCTGGGAGGATACTAAAAACTTAGCTAATTTCCTCTATAGAATTGGTCTCACCAAACTCACTGGAAAGGTGGCATCACTACCAGATGGACTGTGAGCATTGAAATGTGAAAGTCATGGACTCATAATCTTGGCAGCAGCCTGAGAGATCCACTAGTCTGCTTCTCTCCTGTCCAGGTTCCACCCCTGACTCTACCCTTCCCTGGGTTTCAGTTTAAGTGGCAAAGACTTGCCCCTAGATCACACAGCTATTCCCTATCTGTAAGATTAAAAGATTGAATTATATACTCTAATTTGGTCTTTTCCAGCTTTTAAGGCTTTTGTTGGCATGGGACCAGACAGTAGGTCCTAAAATGTGAAGACTGAAGATTACTCCTTGCTCCTCTGGAACCTAGACTCTGGCACACAGGGACATTAGTGCTCCCGCTGAATGATCTTTTGAACTCAGTAGGTCAAGAGGCTCCTTTCATGTGAAACTGAAAAAGAACAACCCAAAAGGTCAATGACAGAGGCCTGTTTCTTGGGGCCTATACGGTCTCTGGGGGGAGAAGGATAGAAGGCTTTTCCCCTTACAGCATGGTTTTTCACCGAACACTGTGAACCAAAGAGTAATTTCACTCCCTCAGATTTGAATGAAACAAAAAGAAAATAGGAAAAGTTAGCAGGATTATTTGAATGGGCATTAAAAAAAGCCATTTAAAGAGCCTCCACTTCTGCAAGTGGTTAGTAGCCCAGAACCAGCTACAGAATGCCTGTGCATGCTTCACTGTCTCTCCACAGCATTCTCCTTATTGAACATCATGATTCTCCCAGAATCCTTCTGTCCACATGCTGCACATGGAGAGGTTGCGTAAGCTGGGTAAGTTGATAGAGTACGCACATTTGCTAGACACTCATGACATGCAAGTGTTCACTCAAAGCTTTCTCAGAAACTTGACTGGAGAGGACTTTAAGATCATGGCATTTACCAGCTCAAGAGATGGCAGCATCCATGGAGGTGATGTAGTTTCAGGGAGGTCCCTTTAGAAACACATAGAAGAAACAGATGTGCGCTTTCCCATGTGTCCTGAGAGGGGAGTTCATGGACAATGTTCCTGACCTTCAATCTCCTGTGTAGAGGGAGAAGAATCGATTTCCAAGGCAGAGTAGCATTAGGAGCTAGCCATCTGGCCAGAGGAGGCAGATTTCTTGGGAAGTGCTCCTGTGGGGGTTGCCTCATGAATCTGAGAGCGTCTGAATATCACATCTATTGGGAAAAGACGAAGATTCCCCACCCAGTCCCGTAGCTGAAAAACTGAAACTATAACATAGGTCAATAGAGAGAGAGAAATTGGGATGTTGCCACGCCTTTGGTTATAGAGATGGTAAAACATACTAGAGAACCAGGATTCGAATCTATGTCCTCCCCAGCTCCACATTCAGCATTTGTTTCTACTACACCCCACTGCATTCCTTTGCTTCTGTCTCTAAAACAAATTCGGGGTGAATTGTTTGCAAAAGGTCAAAGGGAGCTAGAGATGGGGATGTGTTTGCTCACAGTTAAGGGTTAGTGAGAAGACACTAGCTGGTGCTTAGATACATTCCTTTCATTTTTGCTCTGTCATCTAAAACTGTTTACGTTATAGCAGTAATAGTGATTCATGTTTATTTAGCACTCCATTATTACTGTGAGGGATTGAGACAGAGCACATCCAATGGTAAGGATAGTTACCTTTGTGATGATGATGGCGAAGATATTATATGATGCTTTACGTGGTGCATTATAGGGTGCCTTAAGCCTTGCAAAGTGCTTTACCTATGTTAATTCGTTGGTCGAGGAACTTCAAAGTCTGTTTTCCTTCCAAGGAGCATCAAAATGACAGGATAACCTTGTAATTCCCTGAGGGATTATGTCAAACTCTGTGAGAGACAGGGATTTCATCAGCAAGTCATTGGATTGCCCCTTGGGATTCTCCAGTTCAATTTCAGAGGAGGGTCCTCAAGTTCAGAGATGGGCCTTTCCCTCATCCCTAAACCCAACAGTTAGATTGCTTCTAAGAAGAGTAAAGCTGTGAGCCCGAGATTTTTACTTAGACTTCTAGGAAAGTGAAAAAATTAGTTTCACCTTGGTTCATTCCAGACATCTGGTCACCTGCCATTATCCATTCCCTTCAGTACAGGCTGATGTGCTTATGGGGAGTCTGTACCCTCACCAGCTCCAACCTGGGCCACAAAGGTTAAAGTTAAAGTTTTCTACTTAAAGTTTTTCTTCAGCACGTTCAAAACTGTATGCGTCCTCTCCTTCCCTTCTTCTTCCTTACATCCCTACTGCTTCAAACACAAACCAGCCCTTTCTCCTGATTTCCCTGTCTCCGTCACTAGCAGTACTATCCTCTCAATTCATCAGGCTTTAAAATTTATCATTACTTTTTACTCTGTGCTCTCCTTTAGTCTAAATTTTGTTAGTTATCAAGTTCTGCTGATTTTTCCTTTATAGTATCCTTCTCTTCTAAACTCTCCTCTCTACTCCAAGAGACACTATTCAGCCTCTTAACTGGTCTTTCTGCCTCTGGTCTCTCCCCTTACGACCCATTCTGAAAACAGCATGATCTGCCAAATGAGCAACTCAGATAATGCTCCTTCCTGTTCAAAAGGTTTTCTCTTGCCTATAGGACAAATTTCAGACTTTTTAGCTTGGTATTCAAGATCCTCTAGAATCTGCTTCCAACTAGAATCATAGAATTCGTAGAGTGGGAAAGGCCATTGGAGGTTTTCTACTCTCTAGTCTGACCCTGACCTGCTTACATTCTTCTATCCTCTCTCAATTAGCATTTGGAATAACTAAGACTCAGAGAGGGGCACAGCATTAGAAATATTTAATGCTGGGAGACCAGAGTTTGAATTCTAGCTCCGTCACTTCCTAGTAGTATGACTTTGTACAAGTCCCTTCACCTCTATAGGTCTCAATATGCCTCTCTCTATAAAATAAGGGGAGTGGTGAGATCATTTATAAAATCCCTTCTAGCTCTGAAACTATGAAAGATGAAATACGTGATTTTTCCAGCACTGACATTAGAGGGCTTATGCTAAGCCTTCAGAGCTGGGAGAGACCTCAGAGGCTATTTAGGCTAACCTGGACCAGAAATTGACCAAAACTAACCAGGTTCTAGTTAAAACAAATATAATTAGAACCAAATACCTAACAGGTGATCAATTAATTCAGCTTTTGTTTAATGATATATCTAATGAAGGAGAGCCTGCTTCGTATGGGGCAACCCATTCTATTTCTAGATACCTCTAACGGCTAGGAAGAATTATTCTTCTTTTAAATAACAAGTCTAAACCCGATTGTACAACTCCACCCATTGCTCCTAGTTCTGCCTTGTTTGGACCAAACAGAAGCACAATCCTTCTTCCACACAATAGCTGTTGTAATATTTGAATACAGCTATCATGTTGCCTGCCCCTTAGTCTTCTCTTCTCCAGGTTAAGCATTCCTTTTTCTTCTGTTCATCATCCCCTGGCATGATCTCAAGACCCTTTTCTATCATGTTTACCCTCCTTGGGATATTCTCGAATTAATCTCTTTCTTAAAATGTGGCTTCCATAAGTCAACACAGTATTCCACATGTGCTCTGACAAGGGCATAAGAGAGTGGCACTATCACCTCAAGTCTTGGATGTTATGCCTTGCAGTATAGTCTATAGTAATCATATTCACTTTCAAGCTATGACATGATTCTAGTGATTTCTATCAAGCTTCAGTCCACTAAAATCTCCAGTCCTTTTACACGTAAACTGCTTTCCCCCACTCCTCTGTAATCCCATGCTTGGACCATGATTGTTTGAACCCAAGTGTAAGACTTTACATTAATCCATATTACATTTTACTTTATTATATTTGTCCCTGTGTTCTAGCCTATCAGATTGTTTTGGATCCTGGACCTGCTATGTAATGTGTTACCTGATGCCTCTAAATCTGAGTCATCTGAAAACTGGATAGGTATGTCTATATCATCTATGTCATTATCCAAGTCATTGATAAACAAACACGTGAAAGAGAACAGGACCAAGGACAAGTGCCTGGAGCATTACATCTATCAAGGGAAATAATTTTTTAGAGTGGAAAAGAATCTTAAATTAGATTTCAAACTAGATTACAAAGTCTTCATTATTAAAATTATTTGGTTCTAGTTAAAAAAAATAGGGAGCTTGATCAATGGAACTTATTAGGTACAAAACAGAAAAAATAAAATATCATAAGTATAATGTTCTCTAAACACAAAGAACCCTGCTATTGCATCTATAACTTAAAAAACTGGAAAGCAGTCTGACAGAAATTGATTATAAACCATCATCTTATCCTACACTTCAGGTTAAGTTCCAGTGGATAAAATTGTTTAGATACAAAGGTTGACATTGGAAAAAAAATTAGAAGAGTAAAGAAGAAACTACCTTTCAAATCTGTGCATAGATAAAGAGTTAATGATCAAAAAAAGGATAGAGAGAATCAGAGAATAAAATGGGAAATGTGGATTAAATAAAAAATTTTAAAATTTGCACAAACCAAACAAATGTATCTAAAATTAGAAATGAAACCATCATTCAGGAAGAAAAATAAATCTTTGTAGCAAGTTTCTCTAAAAAAAGGTCTCGTATCCAAGATATATAAGGAACTTAATTCAAATTTATAAAAAAAGAACAGTTCCCCAATAGATTAATGATCAAAGGATCTGAACAGGCAATTTTCAAAGGAATAAAACCAAGCTACCAATAACCACACTAAAAAAAAATGCTCCAAATACTAATAATAAGAAAAATGCAGATTAAAGTAATTCTGAAACTTTACTTCACATGCCTCAGATTGGCAACGATAAAAGAAAAATGAAAATGAAAGTTGTTGGAGGGGACCCAGGAAAAGATACACAGTACGCATTGTTGGTAGAGCTGTGAATTGGTTCGGACATTCTGGGAAACAGTTTAGAACTTTGTCTAAAGTTGTTGTGCTTAACTGTATGTAAGTTACCAAGTTTTTATTTTTTTTCCATTGGGGAGGATGAGGTGGAGATGGAAAAGAAAAGAAAGAAAAAAAGGAAGGAAGAGAAAGTAGGAAAATTAAAGAATGCAAAATGGGGAGAGAGGAAGGAAAGAAGGAAGGAAGGGAAGAAGGAAAAGAAAGAGAGGAAAAAAGAAGAAAGAAAAGAAGGTTTTTGAAGCATCTTTTTTAAAAAAAATGCACAGAACAGGAAGGAAGGACAGAAAGAATCATAGACAAATGGGATGGCTTTGAAGGTTACATTTTGAAATGCATATATATTATGTATATTTACACACAAATTTGTATGCAAAATAAATTTACATTCATATGTTGCATATATTATCATATTATACGTATATATAAACAAGCAGTATATTATAGATATGTCCAAAGTTTTGTGTTTTTTTTTCTTCTGTTCTACTATGCATATAAAAATGTCTGTTTTATTTGGTGTTAAGTTCAGAAGAATAAAGTTTTGTTACTTTAGAAACACCTTTTAATATAACCGATCTATGATTTGTTTGTGGTCAGTTAACTAATTATGAATCCACTTAGCTGTACTATCATCTGACTCCATCTCTAACTTGCACACAAGTGTAGCTCAAGGGACTTCATTAAATGCTTTCCTAAAATGTCAATGATCTCTATGTAAACCACACCTGTTCTAAGCACCCTATGAGAAAAAGGAAACAAGGCTGGTCTAGTATGACCTGTTCTTGATGATACAAGCTGACTCTGTGATCATCACTTCCTTTTCTAGAAGCTCATTAATCATGACTTTTTTAATAACATGCTTTCAAATTTTGTTAGAAATTCAGTCAAGTCATTAGTCGAGGGCTTTATGGAATCCGCTAGCTGCCCCTTTTTGAAGATTGGCACGGGATTTGTCCTTCCTTCTCTTGGCTCCTATTCCTCACTATTTTTTCAGCTGTCATTGACAGTGGCTCAGCAGTCACACCTACCATTTTTTTCAGTATTTTGGGTTGTAGATCATACTTGATCACGTGAATTTATCATGGACAGCTAGATATCTTGCTGTATTTTTACTTATGTCAGTTTCCCTCCAACTGTAGCTACTTTGGTTCTGCCTTTCTTCGTGTCCCCAAAACTTAGCACAATGCCCAGCAAATAGTAGGTGCTTAATAAAATGCTTATAGACTGATTGGTTCTTTTTGGAACAAAGACTATTCTTTTCATCTGATAAAACAGAAGCTAAATCAAGAACAACAACAAAATTCTGAGCTTGTGTTGTTATCATCCTGTTCCCTTTACTGTCTTCCTATTTTCCTCAGTATAGCTAACCACTCCTTTTTGTTGTCCTTGGCAGCCTTTGACAACCTCTGCTCTTCTGCCTGACAATGTTCTTACAAGCCCATGCCCTACTTTTGTACTCTTCCTCCGTTACCTGTCCCACTTTCCTTGAGTTTTATGTCAAAAGACAGTGTCACAGAGTACATAGAATGTGAGACTCGGAATCAAAAAGCCTCTGACTTAAATGCCACTTCAAGCACTGACTATGCATATGATTATTCAGAGAGCATTTAGCTTTTCAGTGTATTAGGTTCCTCAATTGCAAAAATGGAGATAATATACTTCTGCTATTTACTTCATGGTGTTATTATGATGCAAGTATGTTGCGAATCACAGAGTGTTATATAAGTGGGGATTGTTGTTATGTCTTTAAAAAAATGTAAAGTTGACCAATGAGTTCTGTGCATTTTCACTTTGGTCTCTTTGCACACTTGCTCCTCTTTCTCCTCAGAATTGTTTCTCTTTGTGTCTTTAATATGTCATCATTAATGGGAGGTCCCTGTATCTCTTAATTTTTTTTCCTTTTGAATATTTTTTTCTGGTCATATATAAAAAATTTTCAACATGTGTTTTATTTAAATGTTGAGTTTCAAACTCACTCCCTCTCACCCCATATCCTTACCTACATATCACAACCTTGATATAAGTTATGCATGTGCAGTCATGTAAAACATTTCTATATTAGTCATGTTGTGAAAGAAACAGACAAGAGAACATGAGAAAAAAGTAAAAGAAATAGTATGCTTAGACCTTCATTCAGACTCTCTATGGAAATGGATAGCATTTTTCATTATGGATTCTTTGGAACTGTCTTGTATCAATGTCTGGATAAGAATAGGTAACTCTTTTCAAATGATCATACTTAAATATTGCTGTCACTGTGTACAATCAATGTTCTTCTGGTTCTGCTCACTTCACTTTGCATCAGTTCATGTAAGCATCCTGCTTATAATTTCTTATGGCACAATAGTATTCCACACAATCATATACCACAACTTGTTAAGTCATTCCCCAATTGATGGGCAGTCCTTCGATTTTCAATTCTTTGCTACCACAAAAAGAGCTCCTATAAATATTTTTTTGTACATATAGGTTCTTTAATTTTTTAAAATCTCCTTCAAATACAGACCTAGTAGTGGCTTTGCTGGGGTTAAAGGGGTTGCACAGTTTTATGGCCTTTTGGGCATAGTTCCCAATTTCTCTCCAGAATGGTTGGATCAGTTTACAACTCCACCAACAGTGTATTTGTGTCCCAATTTTCCCACATCCCCTCTGACATTTGTCATTTTTCTTTTCTGTCACATTAGCCAATCTGATTTCCTGTTTCTCTTGGGATGGCTTTCCCTGTAGAATTCAGGTTTGTGAGATCCTACCTATCCTTTGTCTGAACCCTGTGAAATATACATTCACAGACCATGTCTAAAGTTCTCATCTTACAAAAAAGATGGTAGTCACTCTTTTGCAAGAGTCCTTTCAATTCTTCTTTGGTACCTATTTCTCCTTGGTGAGAACATGGTTTGGAATAGCAGTTCCTCTCATTGGTTCCTCCCCCACCTTTTGAAAAATTAACTGGTCACTAAGGCAAATCAGAAACTTATTAGCTACTCCATTTAGCAGAGAGAGGAAGAGAAAGAGAGAGAGAGAGAGAGAGAGAGAGAGAGAGAGAGAGAGAGAGAGAGAGAGAGAGAGAGAGAGAGAGAGAGAAACAGAGAGAAAAAGAGACAGAGACAGAGGTAAAGAGAGACAGACAGAGAGATTTCTGAAAGATGTTAATACAATTTTAGACTTTCATTACTACCATATCATGTCTCCATGACATTTCTGTCATCTGTTCCCCAAATTCCTTAACTATTTCCTTTCTGTCCAGTTGGTCTGAAATATGTAATAATACTGCTTCTGTTTCTGCATCTACTGATTTTTGCCCAGATGCTTTCCATACCTATATCCTTATCTTCATATCACATTTCTGGATTTTCTCACACAAATCTGTCTTCTTAAATACGTTTTGGATTTGGGGGAAGTAGTTAAAAGTGTCCAGATATTCAGTTCCATAAACATTGTTATTCTCTCTCACCTCACTTTACTTACAAATAAAGCACAATCTTTCAGAGCCGTTTTTTCCATTTCTAGGTCCCATTCTGCCAAATCTTAATGATACTCATCAGATAAGATTTGCCCCTCTAGGTCCTTGTGTTCACCTCACCTTCAGGTATAGATGTAGTATTATATCACCTCTCCATCAGGAGTTGGGTAGCATCCTTCATCATGGCCCTCTAGAATCATGGTCATTGAGCAACATATTTAAGATTTTCAAAATTGCTTGTTTTTTTCAACATTGAAACTATAGAGTAAATTGTTCTCCTCTGGAGAATGGAGAAGGATTTCTTTAATCTTTCTACCTTGTTTTCTGGGACATGTGCCTATGCTTGGCCATGCCAAAAAGATAAATGTTGTTCATTCTCCATCTGTCACTTACAACATTTACTTTGCTCTTCATGCTTTTTAGATATACACAAGTCTTTTGTAATATATAAAATATTTTACATTTTAAGGCCCTTTCTCACTCATTCCATATCTTTTATTTTAAGGCTCCTTCCAGCTATGAAATTATATAACTTGATGACCAGGGCAATAATTAAATGGGCTTTAAATAAAAACTAATTGAATATTTTGAATTAAAAAGGAAGTACTATGAGTTGTCATGCCAGAGACCAGTTGCAAGGCTAAACCTTTATTTTTCAAAAATCGTTTTATAAACAATAGCTGTCTGGCACCAAACCTGAGTCTTTGCCAACTCTGCCTCTCTTAGGAATTCTTCCTATGATTTCATACTATTACATTGTCAAAAGATCTCAATTCTTATGGGTGTGACTTACTTAGCAAGTTAACACTTGATGTTGTTTCTATAAAGCCTCCCTCCAAGGAGCAAGATCAAGCAGGTGTGAGAAATGATAGCGTGGGAACATTCTGGTTCCTTGGATTTAGTCACCTGGATTGTTCGGTCTTAGCTTTGACTGCTGGTCTCTTGCGTGATGCTGAAGTAACCGGTTGGAAATAGGAAAGTTTCAGCAAGTTGGAGATTTGGTTTATTTTTCAGCAGATTCAGTTCCATGCAGCAAACACTGTGCTAAACATAGGGAACACAGAACTAGAAAGAAACACAGGTCCTGACCTCAAGGGCTTTATAGTCACAGAATCACAGACTCAAGAGCTGGAAGGAACCTTAGAGGTCATCAAGGAGGACCCTAGAGGTCATCAAGTCCCACCCCCTCATTTTATAGATGAGGAAACTGAGGTCAGGATCACACGGTTATTGTATCTGAGTCAGGATTCATTCTCACGTCTTTCTGAGTTCAGCTCCAGTGCTCTATCCACGATGCCACCTAGCAGTCTATTGGAAGAGGGATGAGCCAAGTACACAATAACTTTAACAGAAATGATGATGGGGGGAAAAGTTTATTATTGTGATGAATAGTTATTAATGTATGTGATTTTATTTTACTTTTCTTTTTTTGTTGAGGCAATGTAGTTAAGTGACTTGACCAGGGTCACATAGCTAGTCAAGTATCTGAGGTCAGATTTGAAGTCAGTTCCTCTTGATTTCAGGGCCACTGTACAACCTAGCTGCCTGTGTGTTTTTCTACTAGACTGTAAACTTCACAAAGGACAGAGCCTCTGTATATCGTCCTGCTAAACTGTGAGCTCTATTAAGGCAAGGTTTGTGTCTGCGTGTGTATGTCAAGCAGTCAATGAACTCTAAGATGATTGTTGCCATGCATCAGCCTATTAAATTGGAAACTCTCTGAGGGTAGATACCTTGCATCTTCCCCTATGAGAGAGGGAACTGCATAAGGCCCAGAGTTGGCTCTTAACTTGTGCCCCCACCCCACCCCAACACAAATACTTTCCAGATGCTAGTATTTAATCCAGACTGGCTGACTTGAAGAGAAGACTGAAGGGGATGTGAGAATTGTCTTCAAGAATCTACAGAGAAGTCATGGGAAGTGGGGGTTTGGCTTTTTCTGATGCTCTGGAGTACAGACTCTGAAGCAACGGGGGCAGAAGGCTGGGAAGATGCAGAGAGATCCTTCATTTCTTTCTGATTCCCTTTTCTCATCTGTGAAGTGAAGGGGTTGGGAACAATGGCCTCCAGTGTCACTTCCGGCTCTAAATCCATATCTAGGTCTCCTCAGACAAAAGGAAAACCTTCCTAAAAATTGGGCGGGTTCAGTGAGGAGGACTGGCTACCTTGTGAGATGAGGAGTTGCTTGTCACTGGAGATATTTGAGTGGGGATTGTATCATCACCAATCAAGGATGTGCTAGAGAAAATTCCTCTTGCACATCAGATTATACTAGGGGATGACTATGGAGGGCTGCTAGGTGGTGCAGTAGACAAAGTGCTGGTTTGGAATTAGGAAGATCTGAGTCAAATCTGGCCTAAGATACTAGCTGTGTGACCCTGGGCAAGTCACTTAACCCTGTTTGTCTCAGTTTCCTCATCTGTAAAATGAGCTGGAGAAGGAAATGGCAAATACTCCTGTATTTCTGCCAAGAAAACCCCAAATGAGGTCACAAAGAGTCAGACATGACTGAAAAACATGACTCTTGAGGTCCCTCCTAACTTTGAGCTTCTAGGACTCCCCTTCAGGATCTTATATATACCAGATACCTTTCAGAATTAAAGATTGATTGTTAAATTCCAGTCACATGTAGATTTTCTTAAGACTCTTACCTCTGAGGAAATTTTCCTTTCAAAAGTCTGTCATACTTGCCAGTTACATAATTGTATCTTGATAATAAAGCAAGGTTGTTTGATTTCATTAAAGATAAGCTGGCTCATTCCAGAAAATAATTTGGACCAATGCCCTAAAAATTACTAATTTGTGACCTTTTGGCCCAGAGATATAACTACTAAGACAATACCCCAAAGAGATTTTTTTTTTAACAAAAGGAAAAGGTCCTATATGTACCCCCAAAAAAATTTTCTGGCAGCTCTTTTTGTGGTGGTAAAGAACTGGGAAGAAAAGGTCAATTGGGGAATAACTGAACAAATCATGAAATATGAATGTAATGGTGTACTCCTGTGCTGTAAAAAAATATGATGAGGGGTGGCTAGGTGGCACAGTGAATAGAGCACTAGCCCTGGAGTCAGAAGGACCTGAGTTCAAATCCGGCCTCAGACACTTGACACAAAAACTAGCTATGTGACTTTGGGCAAGTCACTTAACCCCAATTGCCCTCCAAAAGACAATAAAATAAAATAAAATAAAATAAAGAATAAAATAAAATAAAATAAAATGATGAAAGATATGGTTTCAGAGAATCCTGGGAAGACATATAAATTGATGCAGAGTAAATCAAACAACAACAGGAGAATAATTTATACTGTAACATTGACAATGTAAAAGTCAACAATTTTGGAAGATTTAAGACCTCTGATCGATGCATGAATCAACCATGACTCTAGAAAACAGCTGATGAAGAATTTACTCACCTCTAACTAGAGAAATTATGAGCTACATGTAGAGAATGAAGTACACAATCTTGGACAGGATTTATATGGGAATTTTGTTTGAATACACATCTTTATTGCAAGGTTTTGCTTTTCTGCTCTTTTTCCAGTGGGGTTTGGGGAAGTAGGAGAAGAAAAAATGCATGAAAATTGACAAAAATTAACTTTAACAATGTAACAAAAAAGGTAGATTGGCTCTCTGCTGTATTGCTCTGAATAGACTACACTTTTTTTCTTTTCAAACTGGCATAGAAAACCTGAGTGTTGCCTGGAGTGGGTGTCATTTTTCAGAGAATAGATAGTTTTTTTTCCTTGCAAAGAATTTTCATTTTAGGGGGGTGGCTTATAGACCAATGCCATGTGTGGAATAATAGAGAAAACCCCAGTTTTGGAGTCAGGAAACCAAGTTGAACTGCTACTGTGTGACTTTGGGCTACTCTTTATATTTTTGGGCCTCAGCTTTCCCCTCTGTGAAATGCTGATGATACATTAAACTTTTTCCCACACAGGGTTGCTATGGGAAATGAGATTGTGTATGTAAATGCTACAATTTGTGGGATTATGCTTCTATTGTCTTCACACCCATTAGTATAACTGGGCATATAGTATTCCATCTTTCCTTACTGATTGGAGGCCCAGTGAGTATAAAGCAGCTCACTGAGCCCACTACAGATAGCTGGCCCATGCCTGTAGGCCACGCTTTACTTTCATGGCCCATCTAGCCATCCACTCATGCCATCTTGCATCTTCCTGCCACTGCTCCCATAACCCTGCTCCACCATCATTCTCCCATACTCCCTTCCCACCTCTTGCTCTAGGAACAATAATGAAGTTAATAGTGCCTTTGTTTTGGGGGAAAGTGAGTCGGTTGACTATCTCGTGTCTTTATTCACCACCTCCATGAATCCCCAGACCACAACTCCCTTACTTAGCCACTGTTCCCCTAATATGTGTTGTCTTCCTGTTAAGCAAAGCTTATTGAGGGCAGGGATAGTCTTTTTGTTTTTCATCTTCAGAACTTGATATAGTACCTGACCCTTGGTTAGTTCATAATAAATATTCAATCATTCATTCTACATACATGCTTTATATGTGGAAAAAAGGGATGTCCCTGTCTTCGGCCTAGGTGGGGAGAGGTTGAGGAGTGTGAGGGATGTTGGTGAAAGATAGGATGCTGGATCTGGTCCTTGATAAGAAGCCAGAGGCGTGAGATGACCACTTTCTTGGAATTCTAAAGTCCCAGCCATAAGGGATTCATATGATCATGGGATCATAGATTCAGAATTGGAAGGTGCCTTAGAAGTCACCTTAGAAGCCTAACCCTTTCACTTTATAATACGAGGAAGCTGAGGCCCAGAGAAGTTCACTGGCTTGTTCAGAGGCAGGGTCTGAAGTCAGGTCTTCCTGACCACCAGGACTGGCCCTCTAGCCATTTTACCATGATTGCCCAGGCCAGCCCACCTCTGACCACCCTCTGCTGTCAGAACAAACGTGTCATCAATGATTATGATTCATAGAAAAGGTTCCTTCTAGTGAGTTGGAGGTGTGAAGTGTGAATGCCAGGTTAAGTGTGCTCATCTCTGAAAAGCAGTTGCGTTTTCTGACCAGCTTCCCATCTACTCATTCCCCTCTACTGTGTTTCTTCCCCATTCCTTCCCCAATATCTTTTCTTTCATGATGTGGGGGTGATTCTGGGTTCTCAAAGGTTATAGAAGTAGAGTACAATTTCCAACAGGTCTTACCAAGCTGAAAAGGCATCCAGAGGCCTGGTTTGGCAAAGAGAAGAGAGAGGTTCATCGCTAGATGGTTGAATTGTTTTGGCCACAATAAATCATAAAATGGGCGAGGGGTGTGTGTGATCTAAGCCTATTATACCTAAATCAGGGGTTCTTGATCTAAAGAGAGATGTTTACTCCTTTCCTGGCCTGTGCTCTGGTCTGTGAGTCACCACAAGCACTCTTTTCTGACCTGGAATCATGAGGAGGGCCTCCCTTTACTGTAGCTACAAACTTGGCTATGCTGGTACCCAGGACTAGGACCCATAGATCGCGGGTTCTTAAATATTTTTGTGTTATGGTTATGATTTTGTCAATCACATAAAGTCTATGGATCCCTTCTCAGAAAGCACCTAAATTAGAATGCATAAAATTACAAAAGAAACCAATCACTACAAAATGTAGCTATCAAAATTGAAAAACAAATACAAGGTCATGGATCCCAGGTTAAGAAGCCTTAACTTAGATGGTCCTCAGTCCTGGGCTTGTTTGTTTGTTTCTTCAGTCAGCTGATGACATGGCAGTAGAAAAAGGGATGGAGAGTGCTGAGACTAACATAGCTCTTGTATTGTATAAAGAAAGTAATTTGACCGTTGCTACTCTTAATATTCCATCATTGGCCAACAAACAAGTTGACAGATGGCTGAGAAATTGGATACCTATTAAAACAATTGGGGGGAGACCTTCACTGTACTATGTAGCCTTTAAGGAAACTTCATAGAAAGCCAGGGACTGCAGAGGTGGAAGATGCCTGCTGTGGGGTGTTTGGTATTCTATCAGACACAGTCTTTTTCTTTCTTTTCAATCTTTGTTCTAAGGATGGCTCGCTAGGGAGCAGTGGGGAAGGGATATAATTGGAAATGAATGTGATATAAAAATCAGAAAGTACCAAACATTTATGTATATGTATTTATATATACATACATATGTGTGTGCTATGCATATATACACATGTAAGTATGCATGTGCATATACATGTTTTTGTATGTACATGTATGTATATAATATATATTTAAAGAAAGACACGTAGAGTTGCTTGAGTGAAAGGGTGGGGAAGGTTTGCTCTGATATTCTATATGTTCGAAAATCTTTTCTAGCTCTCAGATTCGGTGTTCTGAGAGTCCCTCCCAGCTTGGATGCTCTCTATGTGTCTCTGAGTCACTGCTATGGAGAA
The DNA here is from genome assembly GCA_028627135.1 of Pseudochirops cupreus. NCBI lineage: Eukaryota > Metazoa > Chordata > Mammalia > Diprotodontia > Pseudocheiridae > Pseudochirops > Pseudochirops cupreus. The sequence continues at coordinate 286,502,541 of CM053581.1, forward strand.
TCTCAGGGGGTAGCCTCGGGGCTCTATGTACATGGAACAAACACAGCTGCCAGTGACTGTTCTTTGCAGCACCGCCTTTGGGATTTATTGACAAGTGGTGGTGTTTTCTTTACCTCCCAGTTTTTTACATTTCTCATAAATACCATTGGCTTTGAGTTCGGAGAATTTTTAAATCAATTGGCTGCTTTCAAATGTGTTTGCAAACACCCGTGGGAGCAGCGTGAAACTTTGCATAAAAGCCTTCTCTGCTGGAGTCTGGGTGTGCCCATGGACCTGACTTGGTTCACAAACAACCGACACAGAGTCCATGGGGACAAGATGTTCTGAAGTTGGGGAGGAACATCTCTGTGGTGAATGAGCCTTGGATGGGGAGTCAAGAGGACCTGGGTTGGAAGCACAACTCCGATACCTAACATCTTGATCCTGGAGAAGTTCCTTAAACTCCAGAAATGGAACTAGATGTTCTCTCTAAAGTCCTTTCCAGTTATATACTCTATGATCTTACAACTATCCTCTAACCCAGTAGTCTACAAAGTGGAGGACCCCAGCTTCTTGGGGGGCTCTGGCATGACTCCAAAGTATCATCCAAACATGGGCTTGTTCCTAATATATCCACATCACCAGCTTCCCTGATCGTCTCCCAACTCTCCCCATTCATGCCTTCCTGTTGCTGTACAAGATCTCAATTTGTCCCTTTCTTTGCTACCATGGGACCCTCAGCATGGTCATAACCTACCCTCCTCCAGTCACTCACACCTGAAACTGGCAACAATGGGACAATTCCTCCTCCCTCAGTGTACCTACACCATGACCCCCATATCACTTCATAGTCACACCAGGCACCCCTTGGCTGCCTGTGCATCATTTGGATGGTTTTGTGCTCCAGGGCAGCAGTCAGTATGTAAGTAACCCCCATCTCTTTTTGTTTTTAGTGGGGCAGAATGAGCTGCAGAGGATGCATAGGCATGGATGAATTGCAATCTGCACTGTATATCTCATTACATTATTTTCAGCTCCTTTTCTTCTTTGTCCCCTTTCTTCCCTACTGCTGTTGAAAATGTCACAATCCTGCCAGTGGCCAAGATTCTCAACCCTGGCGTCATTCTGGACTCCTTTCTCTCCTTCACCTCACATAGGAAATAACCAAATTTTGTTGTTTCTCCCCTTCCAATATCTCTTGTATCTACCATCTTATCTCCATTCACATGGCCATGGCCTTTGACTAGGTCCTTCTCATCTTTCTCCTGGACTATCTGAGTAATCTCCTAATTGGTCTCCCTGTCTTGAGTCTCTTCCTGCTCTAATATATTCTCCACATAGCTGCCAAAGTGATTTGCATAGTGTGCTCTTCTATTCAATAAACTAATGCCTCCCAATTACCTCTAGGATCAGATATTTCCTCTTGATCTCATTGTTTTTAAAGTTCCCTTGTGTTAGTTTTATAATGCACATAATTATCATAAGAGTATATATATATATATATATATATATATATATATATATATATATGTATACACATACATACATACATATGTGTATGTGTGTGCATACTGGAAAAGGAAATGGCAAACCACTCCAGTATCTTTGGCAAGAAAACCCTATGGATACTTGGTCAACAAGGTCATGAAAGAGTTAGACATAACTAGACAACTCAACAACAAAAAATCCCCATGAATATCTGTGTGTGTGTATCAGCTAGGGGTGCAGTACATAGAGCACTGGCCCTGAAATCAGGAAGATCTGAGTTCAAATCTGGCCTCAGATACTTACTAGCTGTTTAACCCTGGCCAAGTCATTCAACCCTGTTTGCCTCAGTTTCCTTATCTGCAAAATAAGCTGGAGAAGGAAATGGCAAAATGTTCTAGTATCTTTGCCAAGAAAACCCCAAATGGGATCACAGAGAGCCAGACATGACTGAAATAACTAAATAACAACACACACACACACACACACACACACACACATATATACACACTCAGACACACGTATATATACATATATATGTAAAAATAAATATATATGCATTTGGGGGTGCATGCTAATAAAGAATTTACTGATGAGTGTGTGTAAACAAAAAAATCTGAAGACTATTTCCCTAATCATGCAATGATGAGGAGGAAGGTCAAGGACAGATGGCTACTGGAGAGCTCCATGCTCTAGAGGCTCCCCTTACCATTTCTTCCCTTGTACCCTTCCTATTGATTTCAGCCAGAATCCAGCATGATTAATCTGTCCTCTAGGCTGGAGAAGGGAGAAGCGTGGAGCTATATGCCTAAGGGATCACAGACTCATGGAAGGAGAACTGGAAGTTACTGGAAGAAGCCATCTTGTTCAACCTCTGAATTTTACAGATGAGGAAACTGAGGCCTAGAGAGGTTAAGTGACTAACCTATGGTCACACAGGGAGTAAGTGGCAAAACTGGGATGTTGATAGCCTCAATTCCCTCCCCCCTCACTTTGAATGGTTATTTCTAACGTTAATGCTAATTGTTACAGCACTTAAAAGATTTTTTAAAAAAATTTGTTCTCACCAGAGCCCTCAGAATGCAGATTATTTATTCAATACTTCAAGGACATTCCTTGCTTTCATGGCTGTCTATAACTGTTTAGACAGAACAGACATTTTAAAATCCAGGATTGCCTGCTTCTAATCTATCATTGCAAGCTTTAATCTACCCTCCCCCTCCCTCCTCACCCCCCCATGTTTTTCAGTCCAAATGCCCTAATTCAGAGGTTCTTAATTTGGGATCTAAGAACTTTAAAAAATATTTTTTGATAACTGTATTCTAATAATAAGCATTTATTTTTATATATTTAAAAATTTTATCCTAAGAAGGGAGCTATGGCTTCAGCAGCCTGCCAAAGGGCTCCAGGACACACGCAAAATGGTTGAATCTCTGCCTTGTTTGATGGTCCTCTTACATATCATTCCATCTCCCACTTGTGGCCTCTTACTGACCATGCCTTGAGCTCTCTCTTTCCTAACCCTAGGCTCTTAGAAGCCCTTGCTTCCTTTAAGGTCTAGCATCATTTGTCCCAGAGCCTTCCCCTTGGTTATTAGTGCACCATTACTCACCCATCCCTCCATACCCGAAATTACTTTGTATATATTCTACATCATCTTATTTGTGTACATAATACTCCCTCCCCCCAGCCTAAGGTAGGTTCCTCGAAGATAGGGAGTGTTTCATTTTTGTCTTTGAATCCCCCATGCCTGGTAAAGTGCATGGCGCACAATATGTTGTTGTTTCAATAAACACTTATTAAATTATATCGAACCAGTAGTTTTAGTGCTACAGTTACCCCCTCCATTGGCATGGACCACAATCCCTCAATCATAGTCAATGGTCCTTGAGAAATGCTGGAAAATCCGTCACCCTGGTGATGATCCTTGCTGTACTCAGTCCTTTAATGATGGGCACAATCTGCCTTTGGGTCCCTACTTGAAATGTCATTTCATATCTTTGTTGTATTACAAAGGACTTTTTTGTACTTCTTCCCACCCAAGGTTCTGAGGAGGAAATGTTCTGGGTTAGAGAAAGGAGAATCAGGGTCAACACTTCTCACCATAACTCGCACCTCACCTGCCTAGCATTCTAAGACCCAGGGTTACCTCCACACTCCAATGAGGTACTTACTGGAGGAGGAGTGAAAGAATTATTATTCTCATTCTACAGATAAGGAGCCTGAAGGTTATGAGTAAGAAGTGACTCCTCTAAGGAAACACTTGAAGAAGGTTCCAGAGTCTGCATTGGAGCTCAAGTTTAAAACTAACACGGCATATGGGAAAGAATGAACAGTTTGGAGTTCAAACCCCGGTTTTGCTACTTATTGGCCATGTGACCTTGATCAGGTAATTTTCTCACTCCAAACTTCGGTTTCTCATCTGTGAAATGAGGTTGGCCTAGATGATTTTTGAAGATAAAGACTTAAGTGCCTACAACATACAAGAGCCTTACAAAAATGATCTCATTTAATCTGCATGATGACTACTGTGAAGTAGATTGTTATTCCCATTCTACAGATGAGGAAACTGAGACACAGAGCAGTTAAGTGACCTGCACAGGGTCACACAGCTAGTATCTGAAGCCAGATTTGAATTCAGAGCTTTCTGACCCCAGGCCTAGCGCTTTCTCCACTGTACGGTCCAAGGTGCCATGATTTTTAAAGTCCCTTCTAGCTGTAGATCCTAGGAAATCCTGTTCTATCCACCGAGAACTTGTTAGCTCACAAACCTACATGCCTCCATACCCTCATTGGTAATTGCTGGAAATTCTTCACTTGTTGAAGTCTTGTCTTCAAAATCCAGTTCAAATGCCACCTCTTTCAGGAAGCCTTCCCTGATGTTTCTCGTTAGTAACAATGTCTGAGACCTCTAATAACACCCTGGACCTCGAATGCATTAACTTTATAATCTTGTCGTTATCCATCTATGCATATTATAGTTTTCTGTGTTTAGATCATACTCCCTTACTAGACTTTAGGGTCTATGAGAGCAGGAATAATTTCTTTTCTTAACTCTGCATCTGCGCCAGAGCTGAGCATGAGCTTCTGTCCATAGCAGGCTTTTAAAGAACATCGATAATGTAAATCCTGTATCAAATTGCTTATTGTCTTAGGGAGAGGTGAGGTGAGGTGAGGGAGGGAGGGCGGGAGGGAGGGAGAAAATTTGGAACTTAAAATTTGAAATGACCAGCAGGATTACTTCCTCCCCTGTTCTGATAAATCTATGCTTATTAATGCACCCTAGGTAGAGACAGAGTTAGCTCTGGGGCTACCAGGTTATGTTGTGCTACTTATTAAGTTTACAGGCCACTAACCCCCTTGTATTTTCACCTCAGCACCAACCAGGAAGCTCTGTTCTCTGTAAGTTGAATATTACTTTAATCAAACATTCAATGTCCAAGTCAGTGTTTCTCAATCTTCCTAATATTGTGACCCTTTAATACAGTTCCTCATGTTGTGGTGACCCCCAACCATAAAATTATTTTCTTTGCTACTTCATGACTGTAATTTTGCTACTGTTATGAATCGTCATGTAAATATCTGATATGCAGGATGTATTTTCATTGTTACAAATTGAACATAACCCACAGGTTGAGAACCACTGGTCTAAGTGATCTATTCTGGCCGCCAGAGGGCGATGGGATGCTGACTATCTCTGTTTCAATAGACAACTCCTCCTTCCTCTCCCCCTACTCCAGCCTCTCGACCCCCATCCCTCCACCTACTTCCTAAAGTGGTTCACTCACTGTGATACTGGACAAATCAGTCACAGAACATCAGAGTTACAAGGGGCCTTAGGGACAGAGTCCAGCACTTTCATCTTACTGATGAAGACACCCCAAGTCACATGTTTTTTGGCTATTCCAAGCAAAGGCAACGTAGAACACAACAGTATACTGCTGTAAGGAGGGCTGGATTGAATGGAAAAAAATGGGTTCTCAATCGGCTCTGTCACAGCTTAATCATGTGAGCTTAGACAAGCCGTTCCCCGTCTCAGACTCAGTTCCTCCATATGTTACGTGAGGAAAATAATCCCTGCCCTGTGTCTCTCATGGGCCTAATATGGTAAAAGTGCTTTGTAAAATGTCAAGTGTTATAGAAATGAAACCTACTATTACCTGCTAGCTCCTAGCTCTTATAACTATTTCCTCTTTTTCAGTGATCTTAGAGCACTTATCCTCACTAGGTGAGTCAAATTAGGATGATATCATGGAAAAAGGACTGGGTCAGGAGTCAGCCTATTTGAGTATGAATCTTTTCTCTGCCAATGACTCACTGTATGACCTTTCCCTACCTAGGCCTCAGTTTCCTCATCTGTTAGATTAGAGAGTTGAATTAGATTAAGCCACTCAGCCATTTGTTATGTTTTATAGCCTCTAATGTGCATTTCAGATTAAATATTCAATGTTCTAAGTACTGGCTGGTTCTTACATTCTGTTCTATGTTCTAAAGTTCCCACTAGCTATAAAGTTCTATGAATCAGATTCATGGCACAAAGATGATGTGGAGAAAAGAGAGGGGAGAGAGGAAGAAAGAAAAAGGAGTAGGAAGAAAGAGAAGGGGAGCAAAAGAAAGGCAGGGAAGGGGCAGGGTGCTGCGGAGGGGATGAGAGAAAGAACCATGACTGAGAATCAAATGTCAAAGTACAAAATTAAGCTTTTCCAATGTTTCTTCCATTTATGTTAAAACGATTATTAGTTTTTTCAAACTTGACAACATAGCCCATCTGGGCCCTGTTGTCCCCTGGGTCCCATTATGAGGCCAGTTCAAGCTGACTCCCATGAACTTGTTAATAATAAAGAAAGAAAATCCCTGGAGTGTCAAGGCGTTGTGTCACTGTCCTCGGGTTAGGTGGGACAGGGAAGCCCACGCTAACCCTCTTCTCCTTCCCAGAGACCTCTCTGTTTGGAGATCTCTGGCTGCAGCAGCTTGCTTTTTCCTGGTTCTCCCTCATCTCCTGGCTCTTGACCTGCCTCTGTTCCTTCCAGATTCTCACTGCTCCTTTGCCTTCAGATCTTCGGCTCCTCTTGTCACCTTTCGAGAGACAGAAAGGAAGTCACTGTAGATGCCGATGTGGAGACAGGTAGCACCATGAGGTAGCAGTCCCCAGGTCAATGCTTGTCCTCCCAGGAAAGTAGGAGAAAATAGAACCCGCTCAGCTTTCAACTGCCCTAGAACGGTCCGGGAACCCTGGGGAAGAAGGAAAGAGACAATGAGGTTTCAGAGAGCGCTCAGTTTTCATCCTTTCTGGAGTGTCTATATAGAGATCCTCGGGGACAGAGGTTCTTAATTTAAGGTCCGTGGACTCCTAAGGGATCTCTGGAGAGATTTCAAGGGGCTTATGAATTTGAAAGGCAAAAAATTTACACCTTTATTTCAGTATAATTTGTTTCTAATGTAATCCTATATATTTTATTTAATGTAATTTAAAACATTCTGAGAACATTCCAGAAGCTTCATCAAACCAAAGGGATCCATGACACAAAAAAGGTTAAGGACCCCTGGGATTCTACAGCTGTAGAAGTTTGCGAATTGAAAGAAGTCTTGTGGATCACCTATTCGAATCCCATGAGGAACCCAGGTTACAGAAGGGGAAGGGACTTAATGTGGTATAGTGGCAAAATTGTTGGCTTTTGAATCAGGAGAACTGGGTTTGAATCTTGCCTTACTAGCTGTGAGTTTAGACATTTCCCTTTTCTGAAAGTTTCACTCTGGTCTTTCTTTGCTTCTCTGCGCCTTTCTCCCACCCTTCCCCTTCATTCTTCTGTCTCTCTATCCCTTTCTCCCTATCTTCCCCTCCCCTACCCCTCCTGTCTTTCTTCTATTTCTCTCTTCTACTTTTGTCTTCTTTCTCTCTCCCTTTTCCTTTCTCTGTTCTCTCTTACTCTGTCTTTGTCACTCTGCCTTTCTATTCCTTTTCCCCTCTCTTCCCCTCTTTCATCTGTCTCTCCTTTCTTCTCTCTCTATTCCTTTTTTCCCTCTCCTCACTCCCTTCCTCTGTCTCTTCTTCTCTCTCTATTTCCTTTTTTCCTCCTCTCCTCCCTTCCTCTTTGTCTCTCTTCTCTCTCTTTATTCCTTTTTTCTCTCCTCACTCCTTCTCTCTCTTCTTTCTTTTCTCCATCCTTTCTTTTTCCTTCTCTTCCCCCTTCATCCTTCCTCTGTCTGTCTCTGTCTTTATGTCCTTCATTTTAAAATGAAGACAAAGGCAACATGGGACAGCTCTCATTTTAACCATCTGTAAAATGATGAGGCTCTCTTCCACCTATGACATTATATGAAAAAGGGTTACTATGTGGCAAAGGCCACAAAGTGAAGAGATACAACTGAAATATGAGTCCAGGTCTCATAAAGCAGAGGGATGCCCAGGATGCCACATCTGAAAGAGCAATTTTAATCAGTGTAGGCACAGAAAGAAGAGACATCGTGTATCCTATCCTCAAACAACGAAACTTTAACTTGAGTCTTTCATGTATTTGAGCAGCCGTCTTATGTTCCCCTGACTTCCATTTCAGACCTTATTCTCCTCAATCATTTCACCACTTATTAATACTTAAAGACTTTGATGTGGAGCCCTTCTCACAAGTGTAGACTACAACCTTTCCAAACTTTAGTAAAGTGGTCGCCTGAATATTTGTGGCCAAAGGAATACATCCCAAGGTTTTAACAATTTCTGCTTCCTTCTATGTGTTATCTTCACCCAATAGAATGTAATCCCCTTGAAGGCAAAGGCAGTCTTTTTTTTGGGGATTGCATTTGTATTCCCAACATTTAGCACAGTGCCTAAATGACTTGAATGAGTGAACAAATGAGCATCATGAGCTTCTCCATGTGTGATTAAGCTGGTCCTTAGATGATGGGGTCTGTACTCAAAGGTTTTCTAGCTGGGTAAGACCTACCAGTGCTTGGGTTCCCCTAGAAGAGTCTCCAAAAATTTAAAGACAGAGCATTACAGGATTTTTTTTCTTTTAAAAATAAAAGAGGATCTTAAGAGACCAATTAATTCAGGCCCTTCTTTTTACAAATGAGAAAACTGAAGTCTAGAGAGGTTGGCGATTTGCTCAAGGTTACCCAGCTATTAAGTGTCAGAACCAGAATTCAAACCCAGGACTTATGACTCCAAATCTTCATTAACATGCTCCTCAGACATTTAAAAAAATCTAGTACTATTTCCACTAAACCATTTTGCTTGCAAGCCATGATATAGGATTAGGGGACAACAAGGGCAGCAGTTCCTCATTTATAAAACAAAACATGCTTATATAAAGAATCTTAGAACTAAAAGGAAGGAATTTCTTGCTTCTTTGAGCTGGAAGATTGAACATACTATGCAATTCCTTGTTCCTGGGATGTTGACCAATCCAATTTCTCAGGTAAAAGGCCTTCAACTTTTAGATCGTGTGTTAGCTAAAGGTTCGTTGTTGTAATATTCACTGTCCATACAGGGCAAAGAAAGAACCTGGGGCCAAAAAATCAGAAGATAGACACGTGCATTCCTGCTTTGATCTTTCCTACCTCTGTGAACTTGAGCAAATCATTTAACCTCTCTGGGCCTTAGTATCTTCATCTGTAAAATAATGGAACTAGTTCTTTAAGGCCCCTTCTACCTCTAAATCCTATGATGTCACATATGCCAACTGGTACAAACTAATAAATAAATGAAACTAAATATCACAAATGTCTATAAATTTTTAGTGACATCTCACCAAAATGTGATCTTTCAGTTCTCTGGTCACGGGGTCATGGGTGGAATCTCAGTGGTGACCAGTGAGTATGGTCAAGTACCAGGATGAAAAGATGAGATAGCTCAGTTTGTTTAGAAAGGGACTCCAAAAACTCTGGGCCCTGAAGCAGGTTCTCTTATTAACGGAGCTCATGACCCTTGAAAAATCACTGTTATGTATGTTCTATTTAGGGCCATGGACTATGCCTGCTAGAAGCAGAGAGGTTAGAAGTGAAGGGCCTTTGGAGATCCTCTAACTCAGCCCCTTCATCCATCTCCATTACATAGAGGAAGAAATTGAGACCCATCGAGGGGAACTGACTAGCTGAAGGTTAACAGATAAATTAATGGAGAGCAAAGTCCTAGATTTGGAGTAAGAGGGCCATGGTTTTGAGACTAACTCATGGACAAGCTGCTGCATCCATTGGGGGCCTCTGATTTCTCATCAATAAAATGAATTAGATTGAATTAGTTCCCTCTCCATCTCTGACACTACGTATTCTGAGGCCTTTTTATTGCTAAAATTCAGTACTCTGAGGTCCCTCTGAGTTCTAACACTATATTCTAATGTCCCTTTTAGCTTGAACATTCTATATTCTCAAGCCCCTTTTTGGCTCCAACATTGTATATTTTAATCCCTTTCAGGGGGATTAAACTCGATGCCCTTGAAGGCTCTGATATTCTGTGTTCTTAAGTTTCTTCCAGATATTAACAACATTCTATGTTCTACTGCATATAATGTAAGATTTTCTTTTTCTTTTCTTTTCTTTTTTTTTTCGCTTTTTGGAGGGGGTAAGGTAGGGCAATTGGGGTTAAGTGACTTGCCCAAGGTCACAAAACTAGTAAGTGTTATGTGTGTGAAGCTGGATTTGAACTCAAGTCCTCCTGACTCTAGGGCCAGTGCTCTATTCACTGCATCACCTAGCTGTCCACTAACAAGATTTTCAGCATTGATTTTGCTGAATGTCCCGTCCCCTCTTGATTTTTTTGTTTCTTCTTCTTATGAAAATTCTTTGTTATAAGAAATGGCCTTCTGGGAAAGGGAGAAATCTAAATGACTTAAAAACAGAAGACATCAATAAGAATCTTTTTTGAATATTTGGTTCTAAGGTCCCTCCCATTTCTAACATTCCATAATGTTATGATACTATTCATCTTAACACCCTGAAATTTGCCACATAAATCTGAGAACGGGGAGTGGCAGAAGGTGAGGAAGAGGACTGGAATCTCTCATCAAAAACATACCATGATTTCTCTCCAAAACTCAAGGTTCTTTCTTCAACCAGGTTTCTTCCTTTTGCCTAGGCTCCCTATGGGGAAGAGAGCATAGCTCTGCTTACTCCCCTTCCCTACAAGAGACATCCTGCTTAGCTCTCCCTGTCTCCTTCCACAGACACTCCAAAATGATCTCTAAGTTCCTATGAAATGAAAAGTGTTTCCTCAGCTTCAGATTGCCCTGACTGGCCAAACTGGTTGCTCTATGCTGAATCCTCCAGTCTCCCCCAACCATGTCCTGGAAAATATGATTCCAGAAGCAAACTTCTTGATATGAGAGACTTGTATTTTTTGGCTACATTGTATTACAACAAGCCTTGGAGTTGGGCCAGAATGTGAAGCAGCTGCACAGCACAGGGAGACAGCAGGACATGCCTCTCTGCCTCTCTCTCTCCACTCTTGGCATTCTTTCTGCTTATCACATTTGTCATATTAGATCGATGGTTTCAAAGTCCAGTCAACTCTGCAGTGACCAAAGGCCTTAGAGTCAAACAATTCTACAGCTACTGTTTTCTAATAATAATTATATCAATAATAATAATAATGAGAAGAAATGTTCTGTATTATATGTAGAAGACAGAACGAGGACCAATGAAAGTAAGTTACAAGGAGGCAGAGTTTGGCTCCATATAAGGGAAAACCTCCAAATAGAACTGTCCCCAAGTAGAGTGGAGAAAATTAGAGAAGGAAGTGATTGGATATTAGAATGAAAAGGATTTCAGAACTCTCCTAGCTCAAAATGTCCATTTTACAGAATAGGAAACTGAGGCCAAGAGAAGGAAAGGGACTTGGCCAAGTTTACACATATAGGAATCAGAATCATTCTTCATGGTCCCAAGGGAGAGAGCTAAAAGCAACAACATATAAAAGCTGCAGAGATTTTGAGTCAATATAAGGGAAAACTTCCTAACAATCAGGCCAAACCAAAAGTGGAATGGTATGCTACAAGAGGCAACAAATGTCTTCAAGCAGATGTGGGCTGACAACCTGTCAGGAATGTTGTGGAGGAGATTTCTGCTCAGGTTAAACTAGGTGCATTCTGAGGCCCCTTCCGCTCTGAGGTTCTAGATTGAATTCGAGTCTATGAGGATTTCGTTACTGGGATGTTTCCTCCGTTGAATAGATTAGGGCTCCTCTGCATCTCGGTAGGCGGTCATCTTTGAGTTGGAATAGACCTTGGAGTCTATATAGTCCAACTCTTTATATTTCAGATGAAGAAACTGACTTCAGGAAGTTAAGTGTCCATGGGGACAAAGGTACTAAGTATGGATAGTGGGATTCCAATCTAGGCCCTCTGATTCCAGGGCCAGAGCTCCTTCCATTGTATTGCACTGTTCTTATTAAGTGGCCAGGAGAGTTCTTGCTCGTGGCCAAATCTGAGGATACAAGATTCTCTGTTGCCAGTCGTATACTTGAAGATTTTCAGTTTGGTAGGGGAACTTCCTGGTGGAGCATGGCTTCTCTTGGGCAAACATTTGAGAGATTAGAGACATTTCCATACCAAGAAGAAGCATCAATGTTAGTGGAATAAAAATGACTTATTTCTATGAAACTTCACAATTTACAAATTTTTCTTTTCACAACAGTCCCAGTGCAAGGCTCATTATCTCCACTTTGCCTGTGAGGAAACTAATGCCCAGAGAAGGGAAATGACTTGTCAAGGGTCACAGTTTTAAGTGCCAAAGTCAGGAGTCCATCCTATGTCTCAGGCCATGTCAAGGGATCTTTCCACTAAGGCATGCTGCCTTGCTCCTTGACAGTAGGAATGGTAGCACTGGAGTCAGAGCTTGGGTTTAATCCTGCTTCTGACACTCCCTTTGAGGAAGTCCTTTAATCTCTTTTAGCCTTAGTCTCCTCATCTGTAGATTAAATGGGTAGGACAAGATGGTTTCCTAGGTCCCCCCTAGCTTTAGATTTAGAATTCTCTAGGTGTCTGATTCTCTGGAAGGAAAAAAGAGAAGTGAGCTTGTCTAGATTGGAAAGAATCTATTGAGTTCTGCTTGTTGGATCTAACTGTTCATTCTTGTAATCAGGGAGGAGATAACTTAGTGGAAAGAGTCCTGCATTTTAAGATGGAAGGTCTGCATTCAAATTCCACTAACAGCACTTTCTGTGACCCTGGAAAACTTGTTCAATACCTGAGACTCAATTTCCTCATCTGTCAAATGTGGATAAAAATCCTTGCTTCCCTCTCTCATGGGGCTGTTGTAAGAAAATTGCTTTGTAAGCTATAAATCCCTTTAATAATACAAATAATTGTGATTCCTCTCAGGGGGAAATTGTGAGGAATAAGTAAGATAATGGATATGAAATAATTTGTGGCTAAAAACAGTATATAAACAGGAGTTATTCTCCTGAGGTTTGTTTCCCTACCTGTAGGAAAATAGGCAGCTAGGGGATAGAGTGGTTGGCCTGGAGTCAAGAAAAACTGAGGTCAGATCCATCCTCTGATACGTCCTGGCTATGTGACCTTGAGCCAAGTTTTCTGTTTTCTCATCTCTAAAATGGGAATAATAATAGCAATCACCTCCTAGGGTCACTGCAAGGCTAAAAAGAGATGATGTTTGCAAAGTACTTGGCAAATCTTAAATAGTTACATAAATGCTAGTAGTTATTTCTGTTGTTATAGGAACTGTCCCTGAAAGATACTCATCTACTTTCTTTAAACCTTCAGAGCTGGGGATGCCTTAGGGCATCTTGATAATGTGCCCAAACATCCTGCAGCCACCTCCATCTAAAAAGCCCCATTCATTCCCAAACTAAGTGACTTCTGCTGCCATCTCAGTGGGTTCTCTCTTGTGCAAACAAACATTTGTGGCTCACCACCACGACCACCACCACCCCACCCCACCCCACCCCACATGCTCTCCCATAAAGAGAGTTGACACGGCTGCTAGGCTACTATTCTCAGCCTTTGTGGAAAGAGCATTGGACCTGGAGTCAGAAGACTAGGACGCAACTGGGTCACCATGGTAAGTCATTTCCTTTTTTCTAAGCCTCAGTTTCCCGATCTGTAAAATGAAGACAATATTTTGATTACCTACCCTACCTCACAAGGCTGGTGTGAGGAAGCTGGCGAGGGTCATGGATTTAGAGGTAGAAAGGACTTTTAGAAGATATCTATCTAGTCCTCATTTTACAGATGCAGAAATGGGTTCAGAGACGTCAAGAAATCAGTCCTGGGGCAGTAAGTAGCAAAGGCAGGATTTGAACTTGGCTCTTTCTGGCTCCAAGTTTAGCATCCTATCCAGGAAAGTGTTTTGTAAGTATTAAAGGACTAGATGTATGAAATACCATCATCACCATCACAAATGCTATTATTAATATTATTATTGGATCAATGAGTTCCTGCCGATAACAAGAAGTCAATAAGCATTTATTAAATGCCTGTTATAGGCCAGGCATCGTGTTAACATTAACCACTCCGATACAAAGAAATCCAACATCTCAAGGAGCTCACAGCTTAATGGGGAGACATGTACAAACAGCCTATAAGTAAACTATATACAGGCTAAATTAATTGGAGATAACCAAACAGATGGAAAGCCCTAGTATTAAGGGAGACTTCCTGTAGAAGGTGGGATTTTGGCAGGAACTTGAAGGAAATCAGGGAAGCCAGGAGGTAGACATGAGGAGGAAGAGAATCTCAGGAATGAGAAGCAGTAAAAATGACTTGAGTCAGGAAATGGACTGTCCTGTGTGTGAGGAGTGTGTTCTACTGGACGGCAGAGTACATCAAGGGGAGTAAGTGTAAGGAGATCAGAAAAGTAGGAAGGGGCCAGGTCATAAAGGTTTTAAAAGCCAGACAGATTTTATCTGTCTCTAGGACTCCCAATAAGTAATTCTCTTTTCTAACATTGAGCAAAACATGCTCTAAAAATTAAGATATTAGAGTGCTGCCTGGGCATAGAGGTTAAGTGACTTGCCCAGGGTGACACAGAGTCAGGACTTGAATCCTGGCTCCAGTGCCAGCTCTACCCTGCATTATACCACACTGTCTCTCAAATTATTTTCATTGTTACTTTCAAAATTCAAGTGAATGAGAGTGCTGGAGTCCAATGTAAAAGTCTTAACATGGAACACAAAATGTTAGAAGTGAATGTACTGTAGCACTTAAAATATAGAATGTTCACATAGGAGGGAACAACATAGAACAGGGATAGAAGGAGCTCTGGAAATCATCTAGTTCACCACTCCTATTTTAAAGATTGGGAACCCAGAGGCAATAGGTGACACAGTAAATGGAGCACCGGCCCTGGAGTCAGGAGGACCTGAGTTCAAATGTGACACTCAGATATTTAACACTTACTAGCTGTATGACCTTAGACAAGTGACTTAGCCCCAGTTGCTTTGCCTTCCCCCCTCAAAAAAGATTGGGAACCCAAGGTATCAGAGAGATTATTTGCTTTTCTCAAAGTCACACAGCAAATCATTAGAAGATTCGGGACCAGAACCTAGCTTTCCTTATTTCCCAAACAAGAGTTCTTTGCACTATAGAATCTGGCGTATGTCAATTTAATAGAAATGCATGGGGACATTTTGTCTTGCGGTGTGTGTGTACCTGTGTGTGTGTGTGGTTTAATCTGTGCAAACTGAGTTGCTCCTAATGAAAAGATGTATACAAGACCTTTATTCTTTAATTGTGAAAAGAAGATGCTAGAATCAGATAAAGATCATATTTCCCCTTCAACAATAATGACAAAAGAACATTTTTAGAAACTATGGTGATAGCTAGAAAAATTATTTTCATTTCAAAGAGAACCAAGAATAGCATGTTTGGGAATCCTAAGGGGGAACACATTCTGTACAAAGTTTCCTCTGGCTCTCCTCACCTGAAATACCTTGCTCCCATAATTGAATGACTGTCACAGGGAAGAGGGATTAAGTTTGTTCTGCTTGGTCCCTGAGGGTAGAAGTAATAGCAATAGGGGAGGGGGATCTGGGGAGCTCAGTGGGAAGAGAGGTCAGAGAGTGGAGTTACCCATAGGCCAAGTTCGGCTTAACTTAAGGAAGGGCTCTATAGTGATCAATGTAATGGACAGAGTAGTGATGCTCCTGTCACTGAGAATACTCATAAAGAGACTGCAAGACCAACTGGCAGAGATGCCATATACAGGTCCTTCACAAAGTAAAAAGTTAGCCTGAATGAGGTTCCTTCCAAGTCTAAAATCATCTGGTTTCCCTTATCTACTCTTCCAGAGCCAGATCAAATCTAACCACCTTTTCAGATCACAGTTTCCCCTTTTCACTCCTTACTGTCTTAATTGAGTACTTAGGAAATACTTTCTTGTCCTGCTGGTTAACTTTTTCATGTAAAATGTCTCATATGTAGTCATAGGGGCTAGAGGGCCAGTCCTCGATTCACTAAGGCCTGGTTTTTACACAGGATCATTGTGTGACCCTGAAAACTTAACATGTTCATCCCTCCCCTGGTGCCTCAACTCTCTAAAACTTTATACATAAATTACTGATCTGTACTGGGGTGGAGGGAAGCTCCATATGAAGAGTTACCTCCATCAATGCTATCATAGGTATAGGGCATAGAAGCACAGCTCACTAAAGGACACTGATTGTGTCCTTTTAGGTTAAACAATACTTGGGTGAGCATCATAGTATAATGAAGATGGTAGTGGACTTGCAGTCAGAATACCTGGGTTCGAATGTAAGCTCTGACCTACTAGTTGTGTAAGCTTGAAGCAAGTTTAACCTTATGAGCTTTAGTTCTCTCATCTGTAAAATGAAGATAATGAGATTTGAACTACCTGCTTTGCAAAGTAATTGCAGGGAAGGCACTTTGTAACCTTTAAACCAGTACAGAAATATGAGCTAATACTGAGATTAGCACCATAAGAATGATGTTAAAATGTTATGAATAGACAGTTGCCAAATGATGTCATATAAGCATTCTGCAATGTTATGGTGAGGTTTGGTTACAAGTCAATAATGATGTTATTGTAACATGTTCTTGGTTTGGGCAACCTTATGCTGAAAAAAAAAACCCTCTACTTCTTACCGTTAAAAGTAGAATTTCACTTAATGTCTGCTGGCTAAACAATTGAACGAAGAAAAGATTCCATGTGGATTAGCACTTTGATGCCGATAGAGAAATCTACATCTTAATTTGTCAATTCATTTTTATTATTCCTGCTACTATTTCCAACTCAAATATTGTTCAATGCCCTAATAATTTGTTCCCTGTTTCCTTCTAATTGTGCTATTTTGTGTTCTATGTTCTGCATTCAAGCCCTCATTTTGAGAGAGGCAGGAAGTGACTTTCCCAAAGAAGGAAAGTGATTTGCCCAGGGACGTTTGAGGAGTTAATGGCAGAGCTGAGATTAGAACCTAGATCTTCTGACTCCCAGTTTAGGCTCATCCAGACTACCCCTCAAAAACATTTTGACCTCCCTTGCTAGAATGTATAGCCTCCAAGCCTGATATCCTGGACTCAATGTAGTTTGATAGTAGGAACCTGGCACAATTCTGATCACATAGGGGCACTCAGTGGTGCTGTATGGCAAGAACCCACGAAAGTTGGCAGTGTCTCCCTCAGTGTTCCTAGCCACACCTCCCCTTTGCATTCAAATATTCTCCAAGGAACAAAAGCCAGGAAACAGTAAGGGAAGTTGCCAATAGGTTTTACAGAGACATGCCTGAAGCTGGCAGAGTGCTGTTGACACAGTTAGCTCCCAATGGGGACAGAAGCCTGAGAGGGTGGAGAAGGGGATGGGAGGGTCCCAGTGCCTCCTTCCATACAACCAATCGCGCTGTTTATTGGGCTGTTCTCTGCCTCAGCCTGTCTACTCCCTTCTAGCCAATCCTCAGGATAGAAACAGTTGCAGCAGCTCCACAATTTAATAAGGATAATGATAGGCATTTATTATCACAATGTATTTTATGATGCACCAACTATTTGATCCCCAAAACAAGCCTTAGAGGGAAGCAAGGCAAGGCAGGTTTGCTTCCCATTTTTTCTTCCCATTTCACAGAAACATAGGGAATAAGGTCAAACACTTAGAAGGCTTCCCTGTCTTCTGGCTCTTTCCAGCCCTGAATAACAAGAACAGCTAAAAACAACAACAGCGGTAACAGCTAGCATTCATACCGTACCTACTCTGTGGCTGGCACTGTGCTAAGTGCTTTACAAAATATTTTCTCCTTTGATCCTCACAACCACACAGGGAAGTAGGTGCATTTATTATCCCTATTTAACAGAGGTTAAGTGACTTGCTTAAGGTCACACAACTAGTAAACATCTGAGATAAGATTTGAACTCAGGTCTTCTTGACTCCAGGCTTAGTGGCACCTCATATGATTTAAGGTCTCTTCTAGCTCTTCATACTTAATTTTGTATGTTCTAAGTGTAGTGGTGGAGAGCTCTCTGATGCCTCACTGTAGCAAGGAGGTGAACCTGGCTTGTCCAAGGCTTTCAGTGAAACCTGTGACAGTTCCCATCTGCCAAAGGACTTTAGAAGGTATGAACAGATTGTGTGTCTGGCATCTAAAGACCAGCCTAGCTAGCTAAGTTTAAGGAGAGGTATCACCCAAAGGTTGACCACCCAAAGGGTGATAAGATCATTGAGCAGCTCATGAAGACTAACCATCTTCTACAGTGAGTATTTGCACTGCACTATAGTGAATAACTATAGATCCTGGAAGTGTTGCAGGAGGGGCTTTCAAATTAAAATGGAAAGAACATCCCTTAGACAGAGTGTAATGGAAAAAAAATCTGGAGTGAAAAGATCTGTGTCGCTTTAGGCAGGTCATTTAATTTCTTTGGAACTCAGTTTTCTCATCTAGCCAATTCCCAGACTAGAAGGAAAGAGAGGCAAAGGTGTGCAGTGGAAAGAACACTGAACTGAGAATCGGGAGGAAGCTGGATGGGAATCTGACCTCCAGCAGTTACTAGCTGTGTGACCCCGGCAAGACATCTAATCTTTCTGAGCTTCTGTTAGCTCATCTGTGGGGATCAAATGAAAACAATGTGTAAAAAAGGTTTTGAGAACCTTAATACACTATACAAATGTCAGTTTTTACTGTGATTATTTGGAAAATGAGGTGGTTAGACTAGATAATCTTTAAAGTCTGTTCCAGCTCTGACTTCTATAATCCTGCAACCCAATAAATTTCCTTCTAGCTTTGACTTTCTATGTCCCATGTTTGAGGATCATGTTGAGTGCAGCAAAAGCTAATTTACTAAGGGTCACAGACTTACAGCCAAGAGAATTGGAAGGTACCTTAGAGCCCAACTCCCTCATTTTACAGATGAGTAAACAAGCCCATAGAAATTAAGACTGGCTCAAGGTCAAGCAGCTAATAAGTGTTTGAGGCAGGATTTGAACCCTGATCTTTCTGACTAGCCCAAAATTATACAAATCAGCCAATACAAAAACAAAGAATATACAGCCTAGCTTTGGCTGGGCAGAAAGCCTTCATGAGGGCATCTAGTTCATGTACTTCTATAGGATATCCAAATCTTATTCGTTAGTGGTCTAGGGTCACTGAATTTTAGAATATCAGATTGTAAAGAATCTTAGAGGGCAGTTATCCCATCACTCACCTGAAGAGGAACCCAAACAGCTATTTGTCTGATCTCTGCCTGAATATCTCTGGGGGCAAGGAGTTCATTTATTCACGACACAGGCAATGCTGTCATCAGGTGCTCTGATACTTGGAAGTTCTTACATTTATTAAGCCCAAAGTTATTTCCCTCCAATTTGCCCCCATTGTTCCTTGTTCTGTCCTCTGAGGTTTCACTGGGGGAAAAAACAGAATCTTTCTTTTCCTTCGCATATCTTCAGATATTTGAAGAAAATCATCGATCCCACTCCCAACCTGGTCTTCTCTTCTCTACTTCCTTCACCTTTGCTTTTGAATGGGGCAGGAGGTAGTTAATAGGACCCTCAGATCAATTTGCTTCTTCCCATTACTATTAATGAAATTTTAAAAGATAAGGGGTAGTTAATAGACAACGACGTATTAAGGTATTAAAGTGTAAAGAAGGTTTTACACTTTGTCACTCCTTTAGAAGTCATGGCATTCTCTGATCAAAACTGATGGTATCAGAAGGCATCTAGTTATTGGCTGGTC
This sequence comes from Pseudochirops cupreus, assembly GCA_028627135.1. Classification (NCBI taxonomy): domain Eukaryota; kingdom Metazoa; phylum Chordata; class Mammalia; order Diprotodontia; family Pseudocheiridae; genus Pseudochirops; species Pseudochirops cupreus. The sequence goes on from CM053581.1 coordinate 286,522,129, forward strand.
AAGGATCAGCCACCTGGCAGCCCTTTAAAAGGCAAGACATACTCCCTAGGTAGTAATCAGAAGCAGTCAGAAAGGGAATCATACCTCACCTCTTTTTTCTTTTTTTTTGGAGGGGGAGGAGATTATTTGTTTTCTCTTCCTTCTATCAACTACAGTTTCTTACAATGGAGCTACTTGTCTAGTAAGCAATACTGGACCCAACAAGTGGGAAATTATGAGTCAAAGCAGGAGACGGCTTTGAGGATTTTCTCAACTCAGTCGAGAAGAGAGCCAGTCCTGGCAGTTAACAGTTGAGTTATGGAGAAGAACAGGCCTAAGTACTTAAGCTCAGCAACCTGCCCAACATATATGCTGCACCCAGGGAAAGAAGCATGAGAACACCACGAGAAAGGAAAGGAGATCAGGGCCTTGCAGCGTCAGACACATGAATTTCCTTGCTTACATATTGACTATATGTGCCCTTGTCGAGCAGTGTATGTTAGGAGTATGCCCACTCTTCCCACTGATGTTGTGTGCAGTTTTGGGAGAACGTATCCCAGCTTTAGGAGGAGAATGTTTTTGTAGCTACTATTTTTATGATGCCATGTAGATAAATGCCTTTGTTTTGAGATAATCATGACCACCGCCTGACTATTAAAGGTAAGTGTATCAATGGGGGCTCATTAGTTGAAATTTTAAGAATGTGGACCCCTAGAATACCTTGAAGGTAGTCACCCTCTAAAACCCAACCTATGTGTTTGGGCTGGGAAAGTTTCTGGAGGGTGTTTTACACTAATAAACGTGTACTTTCTCTAACTGGCCCCTACCTTTTATCAAAGCCCCTCATGTGCTTATCTGATGTTATTGACTTAAAATCCACTGGAATCCCCTGAAGAAGCCAGAGAGGCATCTCTTATCTCTCAACAACAAATCACCGGAAATATTTGCCACACCTACAAAAGATGTCAGAATGTTATGACCCCAAAGATATCATGTTCCTCCCAATGCAACTCTCCTGACAGAATACTTTCTGATGTGGAATATCCTGGAAATATCAGCTGGATATTTCTGCCCCAGATTTCTTTTCAAGAGCTTTCTGAGTAGATCAGATCAACCTCTAGCAGATTAATTCTTGTAGAGCTGGAAAAAAAAACAACAACCTTAGAAATCATCTAGCCTGACTCTTCCATTTTACAGAAGGGAAAACTGAGACTCTGAGAAGTAAAATGACTTGTCCAAGGTCATAGGCACAGTTAAATGACAAAGCCCAGAATTTGAGCCCACGTCTTCTGACTCCAAACCCAGGACTGACCATTCCTAAAGTGTTCATGCCCACATCATCTTTTAGATTGCCCCCAGAATTCTCTCTTGGACATATTGTCTTATTTCCATAATCCTGCACTGTCTTCCCACTTTCTGATATAGCTGAAGTATCTGTAACTAGATTTAATTCATTCAACAAACATTTACTAAGTGGCTCCTATGTGCCAGGCCCTGTGCTAAGTGCTCTGTTATAGCTTGGGATCAGAAACCTAGTGTCCCCAGCAAGCTTCTGGACCATCAAAAGACTTCAAGACTCAAGGTCCCTCCTGCCTTGTTGGGAATGTTTTGCTAATCGGTTTTTCTGGGCATCTGACTAACGACAACAACTATAATAATAATCTGTGGCTCACATTTATATAGTATAATATGGTTTGCAAGACACTTTCCATTGATCATCTCTTTCCATCCTTAAAAAAATCCTGTTAGACAAGTATTGAAGCTATTATTACGCTCATTTTGCAGATGAGTAAACGGGTCTAGAGAAGTTAAGGAACTTGGTTAAGAGTACACAGCTGGTAAGCGGGATAAGTCATGATCAATACCAGGTTCTTTATGCCAAATCCACTGTTCTTTTTATTACATCACAGAAGCCTAGCCTACTAGGGTGGCAAACTGAGACCCATTTAGGTAACCAAAGAATCTTTGTACAACTTTTCCTTCAAAATCTCAGCTATTAATCTCAGAATCATCTTTAACTCTTTCCTTGCATCCCTTCCCCTCCCCCCCAACCCAGTCAGCTGCCAATCCTGATCATTTCACTTTGGCCATGTCTCACAACTTATTTGATCCTCACAACAACCCTGTAAGGTAGGAACTATTATGATTCTCCTTTTACAGATGAGGAAACTGAAGCTGATAAAGTTTAAATGATTTGCCCAGAGTCACACACATGCTAAGTGTCTGAGGTCACATTTGAACTCAGGTGCTGCTGACTCCAAGTCCAGTGCTCTTACCCACAAAATGCCTTAATTAATTAAGCAGACACTCACTAAATGCTAGTTGACTGACTGGTTGACTACTTTAAAAGCCTTTTAACTCATCTCTCTATACTTAGGCTCTATCCTCTCCAGTCTAATCTTCATAGAACTGCCAAAATAAACTTCCTAATGAACAGGTCTGACCATGCTGTTCTTCTGCTCCAAAGTTTTTAGTGGCTTCCTTTTGCCTTTAGGATAAGAAACAAAAAAGTGTTAGCCAGGTGGTTAAGTCCTCCTACAATCTACCTACAAATTCCCTTTCTACCCTTCTCTCTTTACTTGGGCACACGTGCATGCACATGTGTGCGCACTCACATGAACACGTGAGCACACACACACGTACAACTTCTCACTGTTCTGACTCTTGCCTTTTTCTGTCTCTATGACATAGTAATTAGTATGCCTCTGATTAATTTAGGCATTCTTCCATGAAGATTTCCCCTTGTCCAGTTCAAAGTGATAGCCTCACATTTTCCTAAAGTATTTCATTTAGATCTCTCCCTTACCTCCACTGTATTCTACCTCATGTCATACAATCAAATCCTTAACTTTTGCAGGGGTAACATTCCTAAAAAACAGTGCCAAAGTAAACAAATGTGTATGTTAATGTCCTGAACCTATGAGAAATTGGGGATTAGGTTCCCATGACCACCCAAAACTGTAACCTTTTGCTAGAGATTGCTGAAAACACACTTTTCTGCCTACAGTTCTTCATAACAAAATATCAATTCTGATAATATACACTTTTCCTAACATAGTAACCATGAAATAGCACATAAAATGCAGTACACAAAATTGGTTACATGCAAAACATTTTTTTCTCTCTAGTAATTCCCTAGAATTCGGTGACTCTTTGTATTAACATCTCAATTTAAAAACAAAACAAAACAACATTGATTTCAGACAATATTCACTTTCTATGACACATGAAATCCACAGTACCATAAGTAAAATTCTTAAAGCTAAAACACTTTTTAACCTGAACCTTACCTTCCACTCTGTCATGTAGTGTCAACGTTTTGTACTGTGTACTAAAAAATTAAAACATTCAAGGGGGGGTGGCTAGGTGGCAAGGTGAATAGAGCACCTGCCCTGGAGTCAGGAGGATCTGAGTTCAAATCCAGCCTCAGACACTTAACACTAACTAATGCGATCTTGGGCAAGTCACTTAACCCCAATTACTCTGCCCTCCAAAAAGGGAGGCAAAAAAATTCAAGGAATGTATAGGGAGCTCTTTACTCTATAATGATAGAGGGAATGAGACCCAGGAAGCACCTAATAGGTTACCAGCTACTCCACAAATTCGCATGCTTCTTGCCTCTCTTTTTTTCCTTTACTGCACATGACTAAGAATGTGTGGTTGCCAATGTGAAAGAGAAAATGAGGTCACTAACAAAATCACGCCAATACTTGAAGCAGCCAAAGTTAAACATGTGAAAGTTGAGGTTTAACTCTATTAATTTCTAGACATTATGTATCCCTTTTCTCCCCTTATTACTGTAAGTCCTATGTAGGCTGTAGTTCTATATACTTAGCCTATCTACATTACTGTAACCTTATATATGCCATTTTCCACCTTCGGATCCACAGTATGGGGCACATTTATGATACTCTTTACTTGGACATGCGTACATGCATATGTGTGCACACGCATATGAACACGTGAGCACACACACACAACTCCTCACTGTTCCGACTCTTGACTTTTCCTGTCTCTATGACATAGTAATTAGTATGCCTCTGATTAATTTAGGCATTCCTCCATGAAGACCTTCTCTGGTTTCCCCATGTCCAGTTCAAAGTGATAGCCTCACATTTTCCTAAAGTATTTCATTTAGATCATAAAATCTTCAGAGTATCATAAAATTTAGAAGTAGAAGGTGTCTTAGGTATCATCCGATCCACTGGATGGAGCAGCTGGGTGGCTCAGTGGATAGAATGCTGGCCCTGGAGTCAGGAAGACCTAAGTTCAAATCCAGTCTCAGATACTGACTAGCTGTGTGACCTTGGGTAAGTCACTTAACCCTGTTTGCCTCAGTTTCTTCATGTGTAAAATAAGCTGGAGAAGGAAATGCAAACCACTCCAGTATCTTTGCCAATGACTGACTGAAAACTACCAAACACAAACAATCCATCTACTACAAAGATGGGAAAACTGGGGACCAGCAAGCTTATTTAGCTTGTCCAAGATTTCACAGCTAATATGTAGCTAGGCTTAGGATTCATTCTCAGATCTACTGAAACCAGACACAGTGCTCTTTAACCCTTTGGTTTCTAGCTTGATTTGAATTGAATCAAACTGGCTGGGACCCCAGGAAGAAAGAATCTTATCTAACTCCTACCTTAAGTAATCCCCTCCAAAAAACCAAGGATAAGTGGATTCATCCTCAATTTGAACATGTGATATAAGGCTACTTACTCCCTCTGCATTAAGGCATTTAATTGCCCTTGGGGATAGCTCTAATTGCTAGGATATTTTTCCTTATGTCTAAGAAGTTTAATCCTTTTTCTCCCTATTACAGACCTTCAAATACTTGAACACAGCCATCACGTCCTCACCAACTTTTCTTCAGTTTAAACATCTCCATTTCCTTGGTGTGATCCTCATACAACATCTTCTCCAGTTCGTCTCCACACCCTCCTGGTTTTCCTCCGTTGGCTGATTTGGTCTTGTTAGTTAACATCTCTCCATGTAACCAGCAAGTCCTAAGAGAGGCAGCAAACTGAGCTGGAAAAAGGCTGGATTGGTTTCAGAAGGTCCAGGGTCAAGTCCAGACTCTGCCACTTAAGAGCTATGAACCCAGACAAGTAATTTCCTCATCTGCACCTCAGTTTTCTTCTCTATAAAATACGGAGACTGAATTAGAGAACCTTGTAAGGGTCTTTCCAGCTCTTGTAACCTGTTTCTTGGGTATCATTTCTACATGGTTAATTAAGCCTGTAGCTTCCCTTTCCTAGGCCCTAAATACACAACCCAAGGCCCCCAGCCTGCTTGGCAGTCCATCTCTTCCCCAAGGCTTCTTGGGGAATAGCCCTGGGGAGAGTCAATAGTCCATTCAGCACCTTTTGGAAGCTCTCAACAAGCTGTCTATAGGAAGCTGGCTTGGGGACTGGCCTCTCTCCAATAGCTCTTGACAATCTCCCCTGCATGGGAGGGTGTATCCCTTGGGCAGATCCAAGTCCTTCCACGGCTGCCTGCCTGGCATCAGACAGGCTGGGTGATGACATTTGTTTTTCTGTAGCTCACAGAGAATCCAATGAAGGCATCTAATTGGGACCCTGGAATTGCTGGGCTCCCATTCCCCTTCATAAAAAAAAAAAAAATTAAAAAAACAAACAACAAAAACCCTAGTCTTCTTCTCTTTTAATTATAATTAGACAAGCCCTCATTTTTATACCACTTTGAGAGTCACAAACCTCTTTCTTTACATCAGTACAGTGAGGTAGGAATTTATTACAAGGAGTATGAGCCCCATTTCACAAACAAGGACTTAGAGCCAGAAGATAGAAGTAGAGAGTCAGACTGGTAGAGTGAAAAGAATATGGATTCCCAAAGTCAGAAATCAGGCTCCTGCCATTTACAAGCAGGATGACTTTGTGCCACTCGCTTCCTCTCTCTACGCATAGGTCCTGATCTGTAAAACAAAGGGTTTAAACTAGATACCTCTAAGCACCTGATAGGCTCCAGTATTCTGGAATTCAATGAAATCAAAGCTAAGAGAAATAAAATACCTTGTATAGACATTTCTTTAAAATTTTCTGTTTATAAAGTGCTTCCCACAAATCACTCTACTTGATTCTCAAAACAGCCTCATGAGGGAAACAAGTATTATTATCTTCTTATTTCCAAATGATGAAATGGAAGTGAAGGGAAAATAAGTCACTTTCATTAGAATGGAAGTACTGTTTAGAAGTAATTGATCCTGGGCTTAATTTCACCTTCATACTCATTAGCCATGTGAATAAGGACAAGTCTCTCTGGGTCTCAGTTTATCTGTCTGTAACCTGTGGCTCAAAGTCCAATTGCATTAGACTTTCCTTATTGGTAGAGATTGATGTGACTCAGTGTTCCATGACAGCTTGGGAAAAGGATCCTGCTCTTCTGACTTCCAACTTTGAGAAAGAAAACAAGAGGTTCCAGATTTCAGTCAGGGAGAGGATGATCCTATGATGAAGGTGACTTGTAGAGGTGCTGGCACCTTGATAATGTCCTTATTCCTAGAGTGTTTCCTCGTTTATAAAATGGGGGATCACAATAGCATCCACCTCCCAGGGTTATTGTGAAGACAAACGAGATACAACCGTAAAACATTTAGCACAATGACTAGTACACACTAAGTATATAAATATATAAATGTTCTTATTATATATACACCTTATCTCCCTGAAGAGAAACTGGAACTGCTTGTCTTCTCTCTCACAACCAGAAGCCAGCAGACCAGGATCTCTCTTCTCTCAAACACTGGCCAACTGCATCCTGTCCTGCCCATCCCTCTACCACCACCCTTCCCCTGCCTCCCCAGACTTGGAGCATTGAGTCTTCAACTCCACCCATGAGAATCTTATGCAACTGGGCTTTGAGCCTTGGCTTACATGTAGTGTAGGGAGAAATATATTTGTTCCACCTACCTCACAGGGTTAGGGTAAAATTCAGATGAGGCGATACATGTGAAGCATTTCATAAACCTTCAAGTGTTATTATAATGTCAGTTATTGCAATGGTAACAAAGCACTTTCCACATGTTCACCTGTGGGGGAGGCAGGACAGGTATTATTATCCTCATTTTCATAGAATGGTAGACCTGGAAGAGATATTAAAGATGATCCAGTCTAACTCCCAGTAAAGACCAGTAAAGGTAAGGAGCTGGTCATACAGTGAGTCAGTAGCAGACACAGAACCTGAACCCAAGTGTTTTTACAGATGAATAAACTGAAACTCAAAGGAGGGGTGACCACCCCAAGGTCACAGGATGAATAATCGGGGATTGCCACTATCATCATTCATCTGGGGAGAGAGAGGGTTTTAATCAGAGAGGTATTCCCTGGCATCAACATCTAGCTTTGGTTGAAATTCTATTAGCACAGACACAGCTGCACACCACTGGACATGAGGACCTGGCCTGTCCCTAGCTGCCCCAATCTGGCAGCCACTCCTGATATTTATCAATTACCAATTAGACCCCACGCAGATGTCTCTCTCTCCTAGCTTCTTTTAATGCACATTTTCTAGGAAACTCATTCTCAAGCAGAGAAATCTGTGGATGTTGCCTTCTCTCTCTGAATTCTGATAGTAATTGGATGAGGTAACTCCCATTAAGGGGACTGGATTATTACACATGTATGGACGTTTCTAAGCTAACATTTCTATGAAGATTTCTGGTTACCCAGCATCCTTTGTCTCAAGTGATGATCACAACTGCCCTGTGCCATAGGATATGTAAGAATTATCTCCGTTTTGCCTGTGAATAAATTGGGGATAAGAAAGCTTAAATGACTTGGCAATGATTATACAGCTAATAAGTGGCTGAGTCAGGTCGACTAACTCTAAATTTGGTGGTATTTTTGCATTATGCCTGACTTTCCATTTCCATTTTTACCTTTAATGTTTTAGCCCCAAGACCTCTAATCCCAAGATTCTTCTTTTTTTTGCAGGGCAGGGCAGTTGGGGTTAAGTGATTTGCCCAAGGTCACAGGGCTAGTGAGTTAAGTGTCTGAGGCTGTATTTGAACTCAGGTCCTCCTGACTCCAGGGCAGGTGCTCTATCCACTGTGCCAACTAGCTGCCGCCTAATCCCAAGATTCTTAACCTAGGGCCTGTGAACTTGTTTTAGATAGATATATAAAGATAGATAAACCATATTTCAATATTATTGGTTCTTTGTACTCCAATGTATTTTATTTTATGCATTTAAAAACATTCTTTTGAGAAGGGGTCTATAGGTTTCACCAAACTACCAAAGAGGCCTATGCCACAAAAACAGTTAAATACCTCTGCTCTAATCACTATTCTATGAGAGGCCTAGTAGATAGAGATCTGGCCTTGGTGCCATGAACACTTCAATTCAAATCCTACCTCTGACACATATTGGCTGTGTGACTTTGGGTACTCTCCAGGTAAATTTCTCAGCCTCTAATTTGCAGAAGGGCTGAGCTGCTTTGGGAGGGGGAGTCTCCTCATCTGGGAGTTCCCTCTAATTAGTGAAACCATAAGTCCAGTCCCTGTCCTTAATATAGCCATTTTCCTTGTCTAGAATGAGCCACCCATGTCCCACCCCCTGTTCCATATCAATCTGTTGTAGTCTCTCTTTTCCTTTAAAGCCCAGCTCAGCTGCTACCTTCTTTACAAAGGCTCCTAGCTGAAAGGGCTCTCTCTGTGCTATTTTTCACTATACTTGTACTTATCATATTCCATAACTGGTCTCCCCCTCTACTGGAAGCAGAAATCCATCTTGTTTCCACTGACAGATTCACCTTCACATAAGACTGTTCTCTGTCATGGGATCATGAAGCCATAGAATGTTTGAAGTACCTTAGAGAGAATTATCAACCATCATCCATGCTTGTGTTCTGTACAACATACATTGTGAGCAACACAGCATGGTAAGAAAGAGACCAGATTTGGAGTCAGAAGATTCCAACTCTCAGCTCTGGTTTGAATCCTCTTTCCCAATGGCTACCTGTGTGACCTTAGGAAAATCACTTGATTTCTCTGAGCCTATATTTCCTCTTCTGTAAAATAAGGGGTTGGGCTAGATAGCCTCTTATGTCCCTTCCAGCTCCCAATCTATCTTCCTATGACTATATGCGCTCATACAGAAACCACTTGAAGATCTCCATTGACAAAGAACTCACTATTCCCTTCGTACAACTTCAGGACAGTTCTCATGCCTAGGGAGCTTTCCCATACATCAGGCAAAAATCTGCTTCTCTCAAACTTCCCCCTCTTGTTCTTAGTTCTGCCTTCTGAGGTCAAGCAGAACAAATCTAATCCCTCCTTCCCCATGATAATGCTTGAAGTCATCAACTATGTTCCTTACTAAACTTATTTTCTTTAGGCTACACAAGTCAAATGGAATAATATTTGTAAAGTTTTTAATATGGTGCCTGGCATACGGGAGGTGGTTAATAACTGTGAATTGAATTTAACAGTAGGTGCTTAATGAATGCTTATTCCATTCCATTACAAACACCATATATTCTTTCAACTGATACTCATATGACACTGTACCAGTTCCCTCAATATACTGATTGCCTTCTTCTGGACTAGCTCATTAATGTCCTTCCCAAAATGTGGCACCTAGAATTGTGTATAGGACCCCAGATGTCATCTGAGCAGGGCAAGGGTCAGCAGATATCAATCACTTTCCCCAAAATGGATATTATATTTTTAGTTAGCATACCTCAGTATTGATTTGCATTGAGCTTATAGTCTAGTCTAAGAACCGTGGATCTTTTTCAAGTATTCTGCTGTCTCAAGACATTTCCCCAATACTGTACCCACTCAGATATTTTTTTAACCTTTGTGAGACTTTACATTTCTTCCAATTAAATTTTAACCTGTGAGATTTAGCCTATCCTATCAGTCTGTCTGGGGCAGCTGGGTGGTGCAGTGGATAGAGTGCCAGGCCTAGAGTTGGAAAGACTTCCTGAGTTCAACAGAACATACTCACTGGATGTGTAACCCTGGGCAAGTCACTTACCCCTCTTGGCCTTGGTCTCCTCATCTATAAAATGAGCTGGAGAAGGAAATGATAAACCATTCCAGTATCTTTGCCAAGAAAACCCCAAATGGGGTCACAGAGTCAGACATGACTGAAAACAATAACATTTAGCCTATCAAAGTCTTTTTGATCCCGACTCTGTCACCCAATGTGCTGGCTATCTTAATATCATCTGCAGTTTTTATAAGTGTGCTATCTTTGTTTTCAAGTCTTTGATTTAAAAAATAGTATAGATGACTGAGCAACACTACTAAAAACCTTCCTCAATGCTGATGAGTTTTACTCTTCGGGTGCAAACTGATCATCCAGTTCTGATGTTTTCAGGAAGACCAGAGTATGAATCCCACCCCAGCTACTTAGTTGTATAACTCCAGGCAAGTCACTTAGCCAGTCTTAGCCTCAGTTTCCCCCTCTGTCAAAAAGGGGATAATAATAGTACCACTCCACAGAGATTTGCAGGATCTTTGTAAGGATCAAATGACATATGTACCAGGAGTCTGGTTCAATCACAAAGTACATCTGGTGGGGGGGTGTCCCCTCACAGAAGGGATAGGGAACCTGCTTCTGGTAGACTCGTGGCAATAGAGAAGCACCTAGAAGAGATGCTAGAGCATGAATGAACATTCTGCGACTGATTCTGGTTGGCTAGCCATGTGGTGACCAGGAGGGTCTTCAATGAGCTCTGGAGGTGTTCACAAAACACTATCAACCAGAGACGCTACCATTTTCTCTTCAGCCTCCCCCTGGTGGTTTGACTCTTTCCCTATAGGGTTTGGTGAGAGACAGTGATAAAGGGAAAGGGCCTACAGGGGTGGGGAATCTGCAGCCTCAAGACCACCACAGATTCCCTAACCCTGGAAGCCTTCTTTCTCCCCTCCGAATCCATGTGTTCTGTGAACTGTTTTGCTGACTCCATCTTCTGATCTGTTCTAGCTGAGGAACGTTAATCTGGAAGCTTCCACTTCATGAATTTTGAAGGGTCAGGAGAGTGAACCTTCAGGAATTTAGGAGGGAGAGTCCATGCTGAGTCTTTCAGCCAGATCAGCATTGATGCAACAGGGAAAAAGGAGAGGCCTTCAAGAATCCGCCCCAGCAGTAACTGAAACAGACTCATCCAGGAGCAATGCTACATTTACATGTGAACTTGTTGGGCCAATGTTACGTAGAAATTGTTCTAAGAGTAAACTCATTCTCCCTAGACACTGAGGTGGGTTAGGAGAGAGTGTGACTCAAAAGTCTTGGTGTTAAAGTTTGTACTTTTGTTCTTGCTATACCTTTGAAGGAAATGATCCTTCCTAAAACTAATTGTTTAGTGGTTAAGTGGAATTGGGTTGCTACTCACTGACCTCTAACATTGGAAAGAACACAAATGGTGAGAAATCAAGCTGATGGTATTAGAGAAGAGAGATCCTCTAAATCCTTTGTGGTACCCCTAGTATTCCAAAGATCAGAAGTAGCCTGCATGGCTCTGGGACAGGGGGCCAGAGCACACTTTTTACATCTGTAAAGCACTTTGCAGATCTTAAAATATATAATGCTAGTTACTCCTACTCTTACTACTATCAGCCACATCTCACCAGCTAGCAACCTTGAAACCAAAAGAAGCTTTGTGAAGTTTTATGTAGCCAAGATTATCCAGCCAGGATACAAATCAGAAGAAGGTGTAGCCATGACTGAGAAGACTAATGAGTAAGGAAAGCCCTACACAACCTGGGTCAAATTCCCTGGTTGTCTGCATTTGTAAAATTCCAGATCCAACACTCTAAAATGTAAACCTAAGCTAAGCTACGAGAAACTCTGCCTTGTGACTTTACAGGTCTGATATTTTATGCTATAAATCCTCTTCCATCTTCAACACTCTCTGTCCTAGTTTTCCAATCTTTATTGATGCTGACATTCTTTGTGCTAAGGTTCCTTCTGGCTCAAACACTCTATGTCCTAAGGTTGAATCCAGCTTTAAATTTTCAATGGAAACTGGTCCTTACAGTTCCCAAGGGAAACTGGTGACCCACTTGCAAAGGGCCAAGAGAAGAACCATGATTTGGAATCTAAGGGTGGAGCAGGTGGAACACCCACATTATAAACACAATTGGGGTAGTGGAGCCTGTTTCTCCAAGCCTTGGACTCTGACTGCAGTAAGTTGTCCCTTTGGCTTTTTGGCAAAAACATTTCAGAACCCACTTCTCTAAACCAATCATGCACTTGACAGGTTCACCCCCTTCCTGCCAGAGTTCAGCTTTTCGACTTCTCATCAGATTTTCAAGGGAGCATTTTGGGGAATACCCGCCATATATAATAACCTGCAGTTATTTTTGTCCTGAAGAGTGTCTATTGGGAGGCCTCAAAGACACCTTTATCTGATAAAGTAAAGATCAGGCTCAGAGTCAGAAATTCCAATCAGATATCACAGAATTACAGCATTTCAGAAGTGAAAGTGACCCCAGAAGACATTTTGTCCAACCCATACCACTAAACAGTTTCTGACAAGTGACCATCAAGGAGGGGGAGCCAATTACTTCCCAAAGTGGGCCATTCCATTTTAGGATAACTCGAATTTCTCCAACATCAAGGTAAAATCTCCTTCTCTGCAATTTTTGCCCATTGTACAAACAGTAGTGAGTATAATCCTTCTGCCTCAAGCCAGCCCTTAACTGTTTCTTTTCTTAAGGCTAAATATACCTCACTTCTTCAATTGTTACTCATATGTCATGGTTTCAAGTCTCAGAGTTGTTTAGACTTATGTAGGTAGATATAGAATCACAGAATCTCCAACTGGGATGGCCAAGAGATCTTGTTTTAAGGAGCATATAATAGCAGGTAGCATTTATATATAACTTTGTAAGGTTTGCAAAGCACTTCATAAACATGATCTCATTTAATCTTGAAAACACACCCTGGGATATAGGTGCTATTCTCATCCTTATTTTACCAGTGAGGAAACTGAGGCTAAGTGACTTACCCAGAGTCACACAGTCAACAAACACCCAAGGCAGGATTTGAATTCAAGTCAGCCAGCACTCCAACCTAGCTGACTCTCCAATATCTGTAGCAATCTCTATAATAACCCTAAGTGATCATTCAGCCTCCACTTGAAGACTTATATTGATGAAGAACTCACAAACCAACCCATTCCACTTTGGGATAACTGTGTACTAATCATTGTGGGGTCTAAACAGGCAGGCAGCCACAGTAGATAGTATTGCCTTGGGAGTCAGGAGATACAGGTCCCAGCTGAGGTTTTGATATTAACAAGTTGCATGACCGTATGCATGTCAATACTTTCAATCCAATTCAACTAATTCAGTTCTCTGTTGTTGTTGCTTGTTCTTCATTCTTGAAGATCATGACATAAGGAAGGTAAAATCATGACATGCAAATGAGTTGAATTTAAGTGAGGGAGGGCTATGCAAAGTAACCAGCCTCACTTTCTCCTCTGGAGTCATCTGGGTCCAGTGGCCAGATACAGATAAGGACACTTGAGATGGCCCAGATTCTACTGAGTGAAGCATTATGAAAGAATGGGAAATGCCCAGGTACTAAATTAGAAGAACTGGGTTTGAATTCTACCTTTGACACATACTGACTCTGTGATTCCTCCCCCCCACCTCCCCACCCCCCCACCCCAAGTAGCTTCAGTCCTTTCTGGCAGTTTCTTCATTAATAAAATGGGGCTAATACTACTTGTACTACCTCCCTCAAAGGGTTATTGTGAGGAAAGCCCTTCTGAAGTCCCAAACTCCATAGATACACAATTTTAGAAGTATAGAAGCCTTTTACTCAGCACTGAGAGGAACACAAAAACGGATAGAACCAGATGCTTACTATGAGATGGCTCACTCCAGTGGGGAAGATCTATCCTGCACAGCCTAACTAGAATTCAAGATACAATGCAATCAAGGAGTAAAAGTCAAGCTAAGTCAACAAGTATTTATTAAGTGCTGTGTTCCAGGCACCATGATAAGCACCATGAATACAAAAAACAAAACCATAACAGCCCCTCCCCTCAGGGAGCTCATATTCTAAAGGATGAGAACATGCAAATGACTATGTACATTCAAGGTACAAACAGAAAAGATGGAAGGCAAATGCCCAAGGAAGGCATTAGCAGGGTGGGGGTAGGGGGTATAAGGGGGAAGAATCCAGGAAAGGCTTCTTGTAGTAGACAGAGATTGAGCTGAGCCTTGAAGGAAGTCAGAGTAAAGGCAGGAGGTGGAGATGAGGTTTAAGCTGATATGATAGTTTGTAGGAGTAAGAGATCATTTCTAGGTTAGAGTGAAGGAGCAGGGAGTGTGAACAAAGGATCAGGGAAGGTTTCACCAAGCAGCTAGCATCAGGGTTGTGCCTCTAGCCTTCAAGGATGAGTAGGATTTCAACCAGCAGAAATAGGTTTGGGGAGGAGGGCATCCAGGTACAGGTACCAGACAGCATGAGCAGTGGCACAGTAGGTACTAGAGGTGTGTTGTGTTTAGCGGAAAGAGAAATAATGGTTCAATTTGCCCAGAATATAGCCCAAGTTGCATGAGATAAAACATGGTGGTGCCAGATCATGGAGAGTTTGAATGCCATGCTTTGGATTGGGGACTTTATCCAGTAAGCAACAACAAACTACTGAGAGGCTTTGGGTCAGCTCTCTTCAGTAGGCAGCCCACATAGGACCAATTGGAAGAACGTCTGGAGGCAGGGAGACCTCTCAGGAGAACTACAGGACAGAGGTGATGAAGGCTTAGACTGGGATGGTTGCTGTGGAATAGAAATGTGGTGAAGGATGTGAGCTCTACTGCAGACACCAAAATACAGGGTTTAGCAACTGATTGGGCATAGAGGATGAAGGAGAAGTCAAGATGACTCCAAGGTATTGTGCTTGGTTGGGGCACTAATAGAAAAAGTTAGGAAACAGTTAAAATTAGAATTGCGGAAGTTAATGGAAGAGTTAGGCAAAGCCACTTCCTCCCTCTCAGTCTGGTTTCCTTCCCAGTTAAATGACAGGATCACATTAGAGGGTACACAAGAGGGTGTACAAGCTCCCTTTTAATTCTGAGATTCTGGGTTCTAGGTCCTCTTTACCAGTGACTTGTGTTTCTCATCCCCTGAAGCTCTGACATTAGAGGTGATAGTATATTTATGTACATATATACAAACAGATACATGCATATATCTGTGTATATATATTTGCAGGTATGTCTATATACATACATGTTTGTACATATAGATATAAATATACAAATACACATTACATATATATACACGTGTGTATTTAGCAGCAGTGGGGAACCTGCAGCCTCACGGCCACAAGTGCCTTACAGGTCCTTTGGTGCCATCTTTGACTGAGTCCAAGTGTTACAGAACAAATCCTTTTATTAAGGGGATTTGTTCTGTGAAGTATGGATTCAGTCAAAGGATCACATATGAGGACCTAGAGGGCCACATGTGGCCTTGAGGCTGTAGGTTCCCCCCCCCCACACACATATATGTACACATACACACACACACACACACACACACATCTATCTATCTATACAATACAAGTCTGGACTGGGTATTAGGAAGACCTAGGTGTACATTCCACCTTAGATAATTAATAGCTTTGTGATTCTGTGCAGATCACTCAGCCTCTTGAAGCTTTCAGTTTCCTCATCTGTCAAATGGGGATAATAACAGCAACTGTCTCATAGGATTATTTTGAAGATCAAATGTAGCAAAGCACCCTGCAAACCTTAAAATGCTATATGAATATGATTATGATGGTGATGTAACAGTGCTGAGTATCCTTGGTTTAGAGAGACAGAATACATTTAGAAACATTTTCTCTTCAAATGGTTAAAACATTTAAAAACATTTTCGCAAGAGCTTTATTGCTTAAATCAGTTGACAAGGCTACATTAAGCACCTACTAAGAGTGTGTGTTAAGAGCTGGGGACACAAAGAAAGACAAAAGGCAATCTCTGCTCTCAAGGAACTCTGGAATGGACAAAACACACACACACACACACACACACACACACACACACACACACACACACACACAGAGCTACATGTGTACAACCCTACACGCAGGCAGGGTAAACTAGATTTGCTCCACAGAGGAAGGCACTAGCAATAAGGCAGATCATCAGGACGGGCTTCCAGCAGGAGGTAGGATTTCACCCAGTAAGCCTGAGGTATCAGAAAATTCTCCAACAACAATCCTAATAGCTCACAGTTTTCTAGCTCTTTATTGAAACAAAATACTTTGTAACAAGTCCTTGCTTCATTTGTTCCTCACAACTGGAGGAGGGGGATAGTAAGTCTGGCACTTAGAGGTTTACAAAGTGCTTTTCTGCAAGTTGGTAAAGCGAGTATTCTTATCCCCACTTGACTGATGGGAAAACACATTGGGAGGGTAAATACTTTGCAAAGAGTTAGAGACGGTAAGTACCAGAACAGAGACTCGAGCCCGTATCTCCCAAGTCCAGCTCCAGCGTTCTTTCCATGTATGACTCCATCCTGTTCAGACCTCGATGGCCTCTGAGATCTCTTCCAAATGATATCCTGTGATTCCAACAATGCTGAATAAATGAGGCCTCAGTGTACTCAGAGTAACCAAACATAGATATGATGTTTGGCTACAGTGCTTGGCAACAGGGCACTCACTTCACCCACTCCAGGGAACTGGGGTGAAGAGTTGAATCATATCTTTCTTTCCAGATGCCCAGTTCTGTCACAGGCTCATGGATTTCAGGATTTACAGCTGGAAGGAACATTATAGAAACCATCTAATCCTACCTCTTCATGGGATAGAGATGGAAATTGAGGGCCAGAGAAGAAGAGCTTTATTAAAAAATCATACAGTGACTTTGGTGGCATAGTATGGACTAGGACTTCTAATACAAGGTTTCACCAGCTCCTTGATGCCTTGCATAATAACCTACCTATTAAAGGGAGCACAGAGACAGGGAGATGGTCTATATGACAAGAAGAAAGGCTCAGTGTTTTTGTGACTCTGGGTTTCCAACATAAGGAAAACTCTCTGCCTTCCAGGATCCTAAAGCAAATGATGTAATTTTTTTTTTCCATCTTTAAGCTCTATGATTATCATTAAACAGTATGAGGTTGAATCACGCTATTTAATCCCTAGCCAGCCACACCTGCCTGATTCATTGTGAGAGGCCACATTCCTCTATCTGGGGCATCACACTGGCTCCAGTTGTGATATGTTATGATATCATAATTTCTGGAATGTGGCATTCCTGAACAGATTCAGGCATGAGGAGCAGAAAGAAGAGAAAACAGAACATTTGGATGCAAACAGAGGCTCAGAGATGAAAGACAGGTGAGAAGGATAATAACCATTTGATGTAATCTTTTTCCTGAAAGTTGAATGAAGCATAGAAGCTATAACTTCCTTCATGATGAGAAATCAGCAGTCTTAGGGGCTGGTCCCAGAGATACAACAGTTAAGAGACAGGGAGGAATGTACCAACAGATACCTATGTGCTTTTCCTTTAGAATCTTGCTTTAGTACTACTAAAAAATATACTGATCTCCAAGTCAGTCTCAGTCTCTCCCTCTCTCTCTCTCCTCTCTCTCATTTGTTATTCAGAGGAAATGTTTGCTAATCTTGTTCCCTTAACCAAGTATCCAGGAAGTCTGGTGCCTCATACCACAAATTCAAAACCATGAGAAGAATCAATCAGCAGTCAAGGAACGTTTATCAAGTGCCTTCTGAGCACAGAAGAGCACAAGCTCAACTTTAAAAAACCTGGTTTCAAGTTCTGGATCTTTCACTAACTCTTCATGTGAACTCTGAGAAGTCACTTCCCGTGTAAGAGAATGTCCTGATAAGAATCTCAGTTTCCTCCTTGATAACAGAGAAAAGAATGCTTGCTTTCAGTCCTTGCCTCACAAAAGTGTTGTCAGTGTCAGAGGAGGCAATGAACAAAAATAATCCTGTTACTACAAAAACTATTACAAATTGTATACTATTATTAGGCAGCAGGGTGACTCAGTGGATAGAGTGCTGGACCTGAAGTCAGGAAGACTCCTCTTCCTGAGTTCAAATGTGACCTCAGGCACCTAGGAGCTGCATGACCCTAGTCAGGTCACCTAACTCTTTGCCTCAGTTTCCTCATCTATAAAATGAGAGGGAAGGAAATGGCAAACCACTCTATTATCTTTGCCAAAAAAGCCCCAAATGGGATCACAAAGAGTCAGACATGACTAAAATGACTGAACAACAAAAAAGCTATTATCACCCTATTAGGTGGTTTTGCTAAACTTTTTTTTTAATGGAGAAGTTCTATGGCAGTGGGATGGAAGAGGGTATTATTTGTTGGAAAGTGACTGATGTGCAAAAATTAAATGTATCAATAAAGGAAAATTAAAAAAAAACACATACACATAGATGTGTGTGTTAGTATTGGTCCCTCCCTAGGTCTGGCGTCGCTCATGGGGCTCAGGTGTGTGCATCTGCATGAGCTGCAGAGCAAACGTGGGGATAATTCTGATCAACAGTCCTGGAAATTCTGAGACAGGCTTTTGAAGTCTTTATAGGGAGTACAGTAAAAACAAAACCCCAAAACAACACTTAAACTTTCTAGCAAATGAAATGACAAGATTCCCTTCAGTTTCTCCTCCCCTTTGCCTCAATGTATGGAATACACCATACCCCAGGTTAAAATACCACCACTGGGAAGGGCATACACACAAAGAACAGCCATGACCAGGGAATCCACATGAAGAATACACACATAGGAAACATCTGGCACCACATCTGACTCAAATGTGGCCAGTACAACAGGCGATTACATTCTGGTGAGACAGCAGACCTGGGCCACAAAACAGAACAGTATATAGGTCAAGGCCATAGAAATAAATCAATAGTACTAGGGGATGGAACTTCTGAACAGTGATTTTCTGAGCACTGCACCCTATTTCAAGATATAATCCTAATCATAGATTGTCTGAGCTGGAAAGGACATTATAACATAAAACAATAGAGCTTACACTGTAAGTGCTGGAAAAGACCATAGAGATCATTCCCCACACCATTTCATCCATTTTACAAATGAGCCAAGATTGTTTATATGACTTGCCAAAGGTCACATACAGAGACAGTGGCAGAGCTGGACTGGTACAACACCCCTGGTCTTTTAACTTCCAGGCTCCACTGTTCCTACAATTATTTTTTTTCCACTAGAGATTCTAAGAGTAAATATTGATAAAGGATAGATGGAAAAACAATCAAGAATAGGACTACCTCTCTCAAGCAGGTGTCAGGAGGATAAAATGAAATAGTTATATAGAGTACTTCACAAACTAGGTCAGCTAACAGGATTCTTGAATGCTTTTTTTTTAAGAGGGGGGAAGGCCAGACAATTGGGGTTAAGTGACTTGCCCAAGGTCACACAGCTAGTTAAGTGTTAAGTGTCTGAGGCTAGATTTGAACTCGGGTCCTCCTGACTCCAGGGGTGGTGCTCTATTCACTGTGCCACCTAGCTGCTCCTTTTGTATGCTTCTTGTTAGTAGAAAAGAGAAGAGAGAAGGGTGGAGAGAGAATCTGAAGGCTTCATGAGCACAAATAACCAGGGTGAGGGTAGGTAGGGTAGTCCAAGGCTTTAGCAAGTGAATGTCTGTCAGAGACAGAGGTGCTACTGGAGTCGGGGAGAGGGACTAAAGAGAAACTTTGCCTACTTTACAAGTGGGCCTTCCATGGGCAGCCCGTGACTCACTTGAGCGTCCATCTATACATCTACCCTGTCACTGGCCATGACTCACTTCAGTGTCCATTCACATACCCACCCTGTTCCTATTGAGTAATTATTGCATAACTGTAGCTGAAAGAAACTTGCCGAGCTTAGCTGTGCACCAGATATCCCTGAGGGACATTCCTTGACCTCTACAAAGCAGAACTTGTCTCAGTCACCAACTTGCTGTGTGGCTCTGGTAAAGCCACTTGTTCTTTGGGCCTCAGGGAATCCCAGAAATGAACGAAACCTCAGGGGTCATCTAGTCCAAACTGTACCTGAGAAAGAAGCCCTGACAAAGATCCATTGGAAGACTTTCTACTGATGAAGATCTCAAGAGCCTCGTCTCCTGATTTGTAAAGTGAGGGGGTTGGGCCCAGTGATCTCTAAGGTGCTGTCTCCCAGAGTGACTGCTGAATGGTGCCTCCCAAGTATCCACTTGTACTGGAGTAAATGCTATTGTAGGCATCCAGAAAGGATTCAGCTGCTGGGAGGGGGAGAGCGAGGAGGGGTTGGATAAATCATTAAAGAGGTTCCAGAAAGAGAGAAGAAAGGAGCCTGTAGCCTCCATGATGCTCTGGTTTAAGGAATCCCATTTCCAAACAGTGACACAGCCTCCAAATAATCCCTCTCCTTTCACCCAAACATTACTAATTAGGGCAGGGGAAGAAAGTTTAGAGAGGAAGGGAAAAATAAAAAAGAGGAACTGAAGGCACAGGCCCAATTTCTCTACCCACAGAAAGTACACTCTGGCAGGGCTTGGTAAAGGACTCAGCCAGACAGAGACTGTCTTTGTCCTCCTCAGCACAGGGGAAAGAGGAGAGTTTCCAGAAAGCCCCAGGACGTTAGCCTGGGAAGGAAGCTTGACAGAATGGAATCTGGACAAGTTCATGGACCTCATCTCTTAGAATCAAAAGGAGAGATTCTCAGAAAACTAGGAGGTCCCTCACAGTTGTCTCAAACCCTACCTGGCCTCCATGGTCTCCACCTATAGCAGGGGTGGGGAACCTGCAGCCTCGAGGCACATGTGGCCTTCCAGGTCCTTGGGTGCGGCCTTTTGATGGAGTCCAAGCTTTGCAGAACAAATCTGTTTAAGGGGATTTGTTCTGTGAAGTTTGGATTCAGTCAAAGGGCCTCAAGGCCAAAGGTTCCCCACCCCTGATACGGCCTATCCAACAGACAACCTCTGCCTGAAGAGTCCAATGACAGGGATCACATTGTCCCCCATGAGACAGATGATTCCATTGGAGAACAGCGTTGATTGGTAGGGAATTCCCAGAATCCTACAACTTCAGAGTTGGAGGGGACTTCAGGTGTCCCTAGCCCAGATCTGAGCAGGATCACCTTCTATGACATCATTAACAAGTGTTCAAGTTTCTACTCAAACACCTCCAGTGGATAGGGAGCTCATTGCCTGGCGAGGCATCCTACTACATTTTGGGACTGTGATAGTTGTCTTTTGCACATTCCTGGTCACCCTTCTCTGAACTTCCTCCAGTCTGTCAATCCCTTGGTACAACACTCCAGACATAGTGTGAAAAAAGGGACATCAGGATGACAACCTCCATGATAGACATTGTGCTTCTCCTGATGTACCCTAAGATTGCATTAGTTTTGGGGCATTGCCATGTCACAATGCTGACTGCTATTAAGCTCCTAACTCATGAAGACCCCATTCCATTTCCATGGCCACTTTCTCATAAAATATTGACTAGTTATGCCTTCCATTGACCTGAAATCTGTTCCTGTCTTTCTTCTTCACACTAGAAGCAGCACTAACTCTGGCATCAGAATTCTGGCTTGGTTCCAATCCTGCCCCACATACCGGGTAATTACAATTGGGTAAATAAAATCACTCAACGTTCCCGGGTCTCAGTTCATTGTAAAAAGATGAGGTTGGACTAGGTAGACTTTGATGTCCTTCTTAGGTCGACAATGATGATTCTACATTCCCCAGTGGTCCCATGTTTTCACCCTGGAGCTAAGAAGCCTAGGGTCTCCTTGACTTTCTACCATAGCCCACTGGCTCCCTCATGTTCAAGGTAGCCTGGAAAGATGGCAGGGAGATGAGCCTGAACAACTGTTATCATGACTAAACCAGATTCTTCCCAGGGCAAACAAAGGTACCATTAGCTGGGAGCCTGGAAAGCCAGGCTTTCCTCCCTGATGGGGGCCTGGGGATAGGGGTGGCACATGAATTGCAGTGTTATTTATCTCTGACCGGCCTTTGGGCAGGAATCCCTGAGGCCTTCCCCCAAGCCTCATTTCATACCAGCTCCTTGTGGGTAAACTCTGATTTGCATTTTCTCAGAAAAAGTTTCTGTGAATTAGACAGTCTTGCAGTGTTATTTAGACAGCGTACTCCCAAAGAAACACTAGCCAAAAGGATTTGCTTCTGTCTGAGCTGCCAACATAAGCGCCTGCCCTTTCAAGAGCTTAGCTTGCCTTTGGGAAAGCATCTGATCTTAGTGTACCCTGACACAGGAGCACAGAATATCACGATTGGGAGGTTCACTGAAGATCACAGAAAGTCCAAAGTTGGGGGAAAGAGGAGAGGGCGTCAACACAGAACATGGAACATCAAAACTGGGAGCTTAGAACATAGAATGCAGAACATTCTGAGCTTTTCCATTACTATATCACCTCCCTCCTCTATTTCCCGCATTACCCAAGATGCACCAGTGACTAAACAACCACTGAGTTCCTCTCCACTTTCTTTCTTCCCCCTTTCCTCCCCTTTTGTCTTTTCTTCTTTCCCCGGCAGATCAGTACTCCTCCCTATGCTCCAGTCCTCTTTTCTCTTCTTTCTCTCCCCTTACGTTTCTCTTCCTCTCCACCCATGTACAATGATAGTCTTGCTCAGCCCGTGGGGAGTACAAAGAGCCTGTCCTGGCAGGGAAGACTGGGAAAGGAGGACAGAAAAAAGTTTATTCCCCACAAGGGGAAAGCAGCCTGGCAAGTTAAAACAGCTGGCAGCAGCTCTGGTTGAAGGTAGGGGGTGAGGGGAAGAGGGCTCTTGGCAGAGCCCTAATGACATGTGTGGGCCCTTCAGAGAGGTTTCTCCCACTCTGGAAGGAAGCCAGGGAGGCAGCTGGTTCATTGTTTTCTAAAGGGGGGGGGTGTCTCCTCAGAACCTGTAATAAGATTTACCTTGGGAAATTATAAGCAGCCAACAACAGGATGTTCATGAACCCCAAAGCAAACCTTAGACATGGGGCCTATCATCTGCATGCAGACTTTTGTGTTTGGTCTTTCTTTGTATCCCCAGTGCCTGGCATACAGTAGGAGCTTAATAAGTGCATGCTGAAGATTCCCATGAAGTAGGACAGTTATGTATCATAGCCCCTGAAACGCAACCCAATTCCTAGAGACATACTCTATAGGCTTACCTCCTTTCTCCTATCATTCACACTCTCCCTAGTCAGACATCTGCCATGCTCTCTGGGTGAGAGACTAACAGGATGTGACTTTGAAAAATTAAAAATACCGTTGAACATCAGGGCTAGAATACAAAGTGCCATAGCTGGAAGGGACCAGAACACAAAATGACACAGCTGAGAAGGTCCTTCAAACGTATAATGTTGCACTGGGAGAAACCAAAGAACAAAGAATATCACAGCTAGAAGAGAACTTAGAACATAGAATGCTGGTCTGGAAGTACCTTTGGCCATAGCACAGCAGAGCTGGAAGTGCCTTAAAAAGTGGAATGTTAGAGGGGAGTGGGGATGGAAGTATGATGGCCTAGGAATCACAGAAACACAGATCATCTGGTCTGAATCCTACCCGAACCATGAAATCCTTCTGCAGTTATATCTCCTCCCCTCTTTCATCCTCTCCTATCTTTTCCTTTCATCTGTCTTTGCCTCTCACTCTGTTTTTGACAGGCAGTCATCTCACCTCTGCCTAAGTAGCTCCAATGATGGGAAACTCATTATCAAGGCATCTGGTTGGATTGAGGGACAGTTCTGAGCTGAACTCTATCTCCCATTAAGTTCAATACATTGCTTCTAATTCTTCCCCGTGGGGCCAAGCAAAGCAAGCCTCTCCTCCCCCAGACAGCATTTCAAATATTTGAAGACAGAGATCCCATCCCCCTTAAGCCTCTTTTTCATCCTAAACACCTCCAATTCCTTCAATTAATTCCCTTAAAATATGCCTCCCAGTCCCTCCCTATTCTCTTCACAGTGCTCTGGACTGATTTCTGCTGCTCAGTGTTAAATGGGATACCCAGAACAATATGGATGTTCCCCTCAAAGTTTAACTCTGGCACTTAAGACCCTTCACAGTTTGGCTCCTTCATTGGAGGTCCTTTCCAGCTCTAAATCTGATGATCCAATAATCCCTCATGTACTCTACATTTGAGCCAAATGGAACCACTCCTGTTCTTGTCCTACCCCTCACCCCTTCTCCATGCCTTTGCTCACTTCATTTCCCATGCTTAGAACGAACTCTTCTGCTCTAAATCTCCACCTGTTGAAGCTTTTCCCTGTCCTTAAAGACCCAGTTCAGGTGTTACTTCCTCTATGAAAGATGAGAAACTGGCTGGAAGGGATCTTAGAACACATACTCTCGGGTCTGGAAGGGATCTTAGAATGAAGAAAAAAAAAAATATATATATATATACACATAAGTATATATATATATATATTTCTTTTTTATTTATATAAATATATATACTTTCTTATATATATATATATATGTATACACACACACACACACACACATATATATATATACATATAAAAAGGACCTTGCTATTTAGATTATTTGTTCATCCCCACTGGTGACAGTGACCTCTTTTTTTTTTTAAATTTATTTTAGTTTGCATCATTCATTTCCACAAGATTTTGAGTTACATATTTTCTCCCCCTTTTTCCCCCACCCACCGCCCCAAAACAGCCATCCCAGTGTGTCCCCCCTCCCCCAGTCTATTCTCTCCTATGTCACTTTTCAGTAGGGCAGGATGGATCTCCCAACCACAGTGCCTGTGTATCTCAAGTTCCAGTTGGATGAAGTTAATAATAATAATAATAATAATAATTGCATAT
>CM053581.1:286547397-286578772 GCA_028627135.1 Pseudochirops cupreus
GTTCTTCCAAATGAATTTTGTCACTATTTTTTCTAGTTCTATAAAGTAATTTTTTGGTAGATTGATTGGTATGGCACTAAATATATAGTTTAATTTAGGTAAAATTGTCATTTTTATTACATTAGCTCGACCCAGCCATGAGCAATTGATGTTTTTCCAATTAGTTAGATCTGATTTTATTTGTGTGAAAAGTGTTTTGTAGTTGTGTTCATAAAGGTACTGGGTTAGTTTTGGCAGGTAGATTCCCAAATATTTTATAATGTCTACAGTAACTTTAAATGGGATTTCCCTTACTATCTCTTGCTGTTGGACTTCATTGGGAATATATAGGAATGCTAAGGATTTATGTGGGCAAACAATATTTTTAAAAAGAGATTGTTTTAGGTAGTTGGTCTGGTCCTTTTGGGGAGGTTTACTACAGTGCAAGGCAACTAGACTCTCAGTGAGAAGACCTAGGTTTAAGTACTGACTGTTTCCTTGGGCAAGTCATTTGAGTAAATTCTAAGATCCTTTCCAGGTCTTTTGTGGCCCTACCATTCTAAACATTCTCTGAATAGCCTGACCAATGGTCAGTCTGACCTGCTAGTCTGCATTTCCAGGATGTGACTGAATTGGGGTCAATGTGGCACATGGGAGGACGGAGGCTAGCCCTGTACACACGTCTCCATCCTCCATACCCCTTAATGAAGCACAGTTAGCTCAGAGATGAAGAATCTCTGAAGGAAAGACCAGTTCTGTGAACTGATCAGTCTATAATTATACCCAGCATTCATCTCTGGAGACCCAGAGAGAACAACTGCATCTCCGAGGCCTCTTGAGAGACCAAACAGGAAAAACAACAGAACAGAAAATAGTATTGTGAAGGAGATTTATGGACCGTGTCTTCTCTAAATCATTCCCAAAGGAGTCAGGAGAATGCAGTGGGCCAGCCTGGACCAAATTCCAGGCACTACCTTTTCTGGGGACTGAAAGGAAGCCCTTCGATCATGATGTAGCGTAGAATAATGACCACTTTTAGTTCCAGTGGAGCACAGTAGAAGATAGACTGTCTGAGCTTGGAGGGCCCACAGAATGTAGAATACAGACCGTCAGGTCTGGAAAAGGACCTTTGGAAATCAGACACAGAATGACCTTGGGCCTTGATTTGCTCTACAATGAGATCATGACATCTGCAGTCCATTCCAGCGCTCACATTCTTTCTTCTAACATCCTTTGTTGTAAGGGTCTTTCTAACTCTCAGAAGCACAGAATTTCAGAGTTGAAGACCATAGAGGGCATGAAATAGAACTCCTTCCAGAGCATGAATACTCTCTACAATTCATAAAAAGTCATCACCTAGCCAATGGTGAGGAACCCACTACCTCCCAAGGCAGTACCATTCTACTATGAAACAATTTTATTGTTTTGAAGGGCTTTCCCCCCACCTTATTTAGAGCCAAAATTTTTGTCTTGTTCTAACTCAATAATTCTTTACCCTTCCAGGTCCCTGAAGCGTTCTTTTGCCTGTATCAAGGAGAGTCTGAGAATCTTCATTGACTTAGGAAACCAGGCCAAGGCTGCTGAAGCCTGGCTGGTGGCTGGACAACTACTCTACCTTTTGCAGGAGGATGAACTGGTGGAAATGTATTTTCAGGTAGGTGTCTGCATCAGCTTCCTGAAGCATGGGAGAAATCTCCTTTACTATGAAGCAGTAGAATTTATTTGGGAATGTAGTCTGGTGGTCCCCAGTTTGAGCAAGATAAAGTAAAAACTCAGCAGATCCCAGGGTCCCAGGGGAAGCATACAACTTGAGGTAGGAAGAAGAGGGCCAGAGTGTAACAATATAATACAGTCCTTGCTTTGATGAAACTTATAGCCAGAATGAGGCAAAGATACACATAATGAAGCAATGTGGTATAATTGTATCTACTAAGACATAGATGGAGAGGCTTCAATTTAGATGATGTCATTGATCCTTCATGGATTCATTTATGGAGGCCTCTAATATAGAACAGTATGCAAGTGTTAAGATCAGGAAGAGGAGTTAGAATCAAGAAAGGCTTCCAATAGAAGGTAACACCTGATCTGGGACTTGGAGGATAAGAGGTGACAGAATTGGGATTTGAATTTGGGTCTTCTGATTTTAAGTCTACTGCTCTTTCTATTATACACCCTGCTGCCCAATAGCAGGCATTTAATGAATTGTTACTGAACAAAAGAAAGGCCTAAGTACTGACATGATGAGTGCATACCCTTAATACCCTAAAATATTAAAAGGATATAAAAAAATTGGAACCAAAGAGGTAGATTCCAGGCGCATACAATGCAAATGTGGAGCCTATGTTAGCCCATGCTGTAATAACTTGAGAGAGGGCCTTTTTTTCTCCGTCTTAGCTATTGTTTTTTGTTTTTTCCCTTGTAGGCAGCCATACAGAATGCTCTGAAGTCTGAGGAGCCTTCCCTAGTCCTAAGACTCTATGAACGAGCAGGGGATGTGTATTTCAATGGGAACCGTAACAGATATCGAGCAGCTGAATATTACAGGGTAACTCACAGAGTTATGTGGCAGCCCTTGATGTGTGTAGTACATCCCTCTGGAAATTCAGTAATGTTGGTAGATTTTACTGGAACTTAGAGAAAAAGGGCCCTCAAATCTGGCCCTAATTCCTGCCTCACTCCTCCCTCAGTGGTTTCCCATTCCTGCTACTCAAATATCCTCAGAATTGCAGAATGTCAGAGCTCCTAGGGACTGACACCATAAAATGTAAGAACTGGAATGGGCATTAGGAGAATGAGCATGGTAGAGTGGGAAGAGTTTCCACTGGTTTTGGAGTTAGAGGATGTGGGTTCAAATCCTTGGTCTTCCACTTTGACTTGTATAACCTTTGGCAAATGACTTTATCTCTCTGGGTCTCAGTTCCCTTCTCTATAAAATGAGGAGGTTGGATTAGGGGGTCTCTAAGATGCATTCCAGTTCTAAACCTATAATCATATGAACACAGAATGATAGAGATGTAAGGATCTGAAAGGCCAGCTAGTTTAGCACCTTCCTTTTATGGAGGAATAAATTTGGGCCCCAAAAGGAGAGCAGCTAGTCCAAAGACACACATAGGCTTGTGGCAGAGCTGGGACCTGACAGGTCTTAGTCTCAGTCGAGAGAATTTTCTACTTTGTGAAGAGACCTGCTCTGAGCATTTGACTTCTATAAGAGATCTTCAACTGGTCTTTTTTTTAATGAGTCATTTTCATTGGCTGCTTTTAATAGCACCCTCATAAAGGATAGGGATAGGAATCATAACAAAGCCTTAATAATTCATATTTCTGCAAAACATTAAAGTTTATAAAGCATTTTTATCACAGCAACCCTTTGAAGTTGAAGGAAGGGAAGGAGTATTATTATCCCCACGTTAACAGACCAGAAACCTGAGACTCAGAGAGCTTCCCTTTCTGTTTTTGTTGTCTTTAAAAGGGGGGTGGTAGAAAATTCTAAAGAAAAACCTGAAGCTTAGAAAGTAGGGTCTTGTGAAAGAGGGATCAAGATTAGAACCCACCATCTATCGTCTTACAATGAGGTGGCAGAATCTTAAACATGAAATCAAGAAACCTGGGTTTCCTGCTTCTGTCACTTATGACCTTGGGTAAGCCGCTTAACCTCTCTAGGAATCTCTTCCTTCATCAAATGAATATATGGACCAAGAAGATCTCTACATTTTGATTCAAAAGTTATCTGCCAACCCCTGGAAAAGGTGACCAGAGAGAAGAGGCATGGATGGAAATGGGGTCCCTCCCTTTTTCCCTGGAGAGAGGTGGGCAGGAGAATGTGACAGGGATGGGCTCAGAGGAGGGAAGACTGAGGGTTCCATTTTGCTTTCATCCTTAGCGTGGAGCTGTCCCCATAGCCAGGAGGATAAAGGCTTTCAGCACTGAGCTCCGCCTATTCAACAAGCTGACTGAGCTGCAACTTACCCTGCAGGGCTATGACAAGGCGCTGGAATTTGCCACCTTGGCTGCTAGGCTCAGCACCATTGCAGGTAGGTGGGGAATCCATACTTGGGCTGCTAGAGCAGGAGGGGTGGGGCATAGGAGGAAGCTGATGCGTCAAAGGAACAAACTTTGTGCATACAACATCTAAGGGACTGATTTGGAGTCATGAAGATGTGGGTTCAAATCCCACTCTTTCGGCACTTATTAGCTGGGTGACCCTGGGCAAGTCTCTCCGCCTCTATGAGCCACAGTTTCCTCATCTGTAAAATGAAGGAGTTGAACTTGATGGCCTCTAAGATCCCTTAAAGCTCTAATGCTATGGTACTGTACTATGATTTCAGATCACGTAACACTGTATAATATAGTTCTCTGGATTTACATCTTATTCTTCTACCAGAATGTAAGCTCCATGAAAATAGGAAATTTATCTTCTTTAAACTTTGTAAATTCCCCAGTTTCTTCCCTAGCACTGGATACTGCATACAGTAGGTACTTAAGAAAGAAATGTTTGTTAAATATTCAAAATATTTTGAAATAACAAAATATTTCTTAAATATTCTGAAGCCGAAGAAGCTAACACAGTCTGAAGTTGGCGATGAGACCTGTGATTTCATTGGCATAGTGAACAACTCCCTCAACCAGTGCAGGCTGGCACTTCCTTTATAACTTAGAGAGCTATGAAGGTACTGAGAATCTAAATATGTGCCCAAGGTCACAAGGCTAGCAGATGTCAGGCAGGATTCAAACCCAGGCCTCCCTGGCTTTGAGGTTAGCTCTTATCTACTAACCGCTGCGCTATGCTGGTGGTCACATCCTAGGCGTCATTCATAAAGGTGGAGTGTCCAGAGTGTCCAGTTTATAGGTCATCTAGTTTCTGTGATCACAGAAAATGAAAAAGGATAATTATATTATATAAAATTGAAAAACTTGTGTACAGAATGAAGGAAATGATAATCCTACTGGGCTCTGCCCTGGTCAGATCATAACTGAAGTAATTGTGTTTGAGTGAAAGTGCCATATTTTAGGGAGGATATTCATGCCCTGGAGCACATCCAGAGGAGGGGAACCACGGGGGTTATGATAATGCAAGGGTTATTTGAAGGTTCTGAGCAGTGTTTAACCTGCAGAAGATAAGACAGTGTGGCAGGGGAGAGAAGGAGGAATGTAGATTTATTTGAATATTTGAAGGTCTGTAAAGTGTAAGAACAATTCTGTTTATCCTGAATAACCCCAAAGAACAGAACTGGGAGCAATGGGTAGAAGTTAGAAGAAGGTCGACTCTTCCTCTAGATAGAGAAAAACTTCCTTATGATTAAAGATATCCAAAATTGAAATGGACTGCCCTAGGAGGTGGTCAGGTCGTTATCACCATAGTTCTTCAAGTGAAGTCTGGATGGCCACTGGGAGATTTTAGAACTAGAAGGGACTTCAAGAGAAGCAGTGTGTCACTCTGGGTAATTAGCTCAACCTCTCTGGGCCTCAGTTTCTTCATCTGTAGAATTAGTTTGTTGTACTCCATGGCCTCCAGATTTCCTTTCAGTTCTAGGTAGTAAACCAACAAACATTTATTAAAGTCTTACTATGTTCTAGGCCTTGTGCTAAATGCTTATGTTACAAAGAAAGGCAAAAACAGAGCACGCCCTCAAGACACTCACATTCTAGTGGAGAAAATGGCATGCAAAGAACTGCAATAAAAAATGTGTATGCAATAAGTGAAAGCTAATTTCAGAGGAAAAGCACTAGTAACAGAGAGAGTTTAGTGAGTAGGTAGGTGACATGGTCAGGCCTATCCTTGAGGAAAATCACTTTGGAAGCTGAGTGGGGAGAGACTTGAAGGAGGAAGACCCACCAGCAAGTGTGAGGTGATAAGGGCCCCTCCCAGGGTGGTGGCAGGGCCAGAGGAGAGAAGGGGAGTGTACAGGAGACTTTTTGAAGGTACAAATGACAGGATTTGGCACGAGATTGGATGTGGGGAGGTGAGAGCAGGTGAGCAGTCGAAGATGATACCTGTGTTGCTTGTCTGGGTGACTGGAATGATGGTGGTCCCCTTGACAGTAATAGGGATGTTTGTAAGAGGACAGGGCTTGAGGGAGAAAAATGAGGAATTCTCTTTTGGACATGATGAATATGAGATGTTTACAAGCCATATAGTTTGAAATATCTAAGAGGAAGTTAGAGATGCAAGACCCTATTTTACTGTGATTTCGGAACATGTGATATAGTACAATCCAGTTCTTTTGACGTACAGGGGTGGGGAACCTGTGACCTTGAAGCCATGAGCTCCACGAAGGCAGGAACTCTGGCATAGCTAAATTTTATATCTTCCCCTAGGATGACTATTACAGGGTCATGATGTATATGTGGTATAGTACATAGAAGACAGGCCTTAGAGGCAGCAAGTTCTGCCTTTGCCATAAACTAAGTGACCAAGGACAAGCCACTTCAGCTCTCAATGCTCGGGCATATCTCTAAAACCATTAGTTGCTGATGAATTGTCTATCTCCTTTGGTGCATAGAGTTTCCACACAAGGGAGTGCCCGATACTGATGAAATCACAAGTCTGAGCAATAAAAGGGCAATTTTACAAATCCAGAAACTGAGGCCTGGATCACACAGCTACTAAGTAGCCAAGTAGGGATTCAAACCTAGGTCCATGATATTCTTGCCATTATTCCATAGCTACCTTTATGGAGGATACTCCAATCCTTCTCTTGAGATAACATGCCTAGACCCAGTAGTACTTTTAGAGGACGATTTATTGAGAACAAACCTATCTGTACAATATGGTACAATATAAGTAACTCTAGATCTGGAGGTCAAGGGAAATCTAGACTTGCATCCCGACTTTCTATTTACTATCTGTGTGACCATTAGCATGTCTCTAAACTTCTCTGAATATCAAGGTGCTTTTTTAAATCCATCTAATGAAGACAATACGTCTAAGGATTAAATGAGATAATATATGTAAAATGCTCTATTAAACTGGCTATTATGCTTTATTATACAGATACTGTTTATCCACATTAAATTCTTACACAGCTTGGTTTCTGCCCGCTAATGTTTTCTCTCAAAGAAAAAAAAAAGTAGAAAGAAAGAAGCTCAGACATGACCAGGGATGCTTGCCCCCCTACCTTCCCTCCTCCTGGCCCATGTGGCTCCTTTGAGTGCTCTTTTGGACATGACTCCTATTCAGGAATGGATTAGACTAGATAACCCCTGAGGTTTCTTCCTAGTTATACAATGTATGAACTCATCCCATGGAACATTTACAAAGTGCCTCTTCTGTGTGACACATTGTGCTGATTCTGGGAAGACACAAATAAGACACAGGCCCTACCCACCCTGTAAGAACCTAGGTCACGTTACTATTCCTATTACCACATGAGAGTGTATCAGCCCAAGGCCTTTGGTGATGGAGCTGACTTTTATTGTGTGTACAGGGAGTTCCCACTTCGCAGCAGGCTGGGATCCAAAGTTTGTTTCTTGTTTGGGAACATGTATTTTCCCACAGAAACAGTCTTATGCAAAGATAGCTTACATTCCTATAGCCATTTAAGGTTTACAAAATACTTTCTTCATAAGCCTCCATGTGAGGGAGGAATCAAGCAATTACTGTTGTTATAATCCCATCTTACAGATGAGGAAGGTGAGTCTCGGCAGTGTTTTTGTCCAAGGTTATGTAGATAGTCAGAGCTGGAACTTAGGTCTTCTGGGCTTAAGTCATAGGCTCTTGTTACTACGCCATGTTTCTTCTTCATAGCTTGCTTTATGAAGATCTGTGAGCTTCAGGAGATTGAAATTGAATATGCCAACATATTATGGCTTTGCGCTCTCCACCTCTGCCTTTGCATTGGCTATCCTTATTCCTGGAATGCCCGCTCCTAACTTTAGACTCTGAGAATCCGTACCTATCTCCAAGCCTCTGCTCATGGTCCACAGATAGTTTTTCCTTATCTACTTAGTTGTTAATGCTCTTTCTCTCCTGCTTACTTGTTGTATTCTTCCAGTAGAAGATAATTTACTTGAGGTCAAGGTTTATTTTTCATGTAGTATTTGGAAATCAGTTTCTAACCACTACTTGTTGAATGATATAGGATCGAATCGAATGGTAGACAAAAATCTGATGCAAACTTATATTATGCTAAGGGAAGGAGGTGCAGAGTCTAGGACTGTGAAGGTGATAGTCCCATTATACTCCACCTATTCAAACCACATCTAAAGTATTCTGGCAGCCATATTTTAGGAATAACATTGATAAACTGAAGGGGCAGTTGGAGGAGAGTGACCAGGATGGAGAACAGATAGAAAAAAATGCTATACAGGGATCAGCTGAAGGTTCAGAGGAGTGTTTAAATTATAGAAGACAAGACTCAATGAGAGAAGGAAAGGAGGAAGAGACATAATTGTCTTCTAATATTTTAAGGTGATAAAATGGAGAAGATTTAGATTCACTCTGGCTAGCAACAAAGAGAAAAATTGACACTGTGCCATGACACAAGCAAGTCAGTTAAAGGAACCAAGATTTAGCCTAGAGAAGACATGTTAGATATCTCTGGGAGCTGGAGGAAAGATGAAAGACAGGGTGGGGGATGAAAGAATAAAGAGCAGAAATAATACCTGATTTGGTCAAGTGGGGTGGAGTGAGGATTGGGAATGGGACAGCCAAAGGGCCTCTGGTGAAGAAAGGGAGAATAAGGAGATGGAGGAAAGAGGGCTAAGGAAACTCAGGGACAAGATCATAGGATTATGGACTTAAGGAAGACAAAAATGGAATAATTCCTGTCCTTATGGAGTTTATATTCCAGAGGTTCTCAACCTATGGGTTATGTTCAATTTGTAACAATGAAAATACATCCTGCATATCAGATATTTACATTACAATTCATGACAGTAACAAAATTACAGTTATGAAGTAACAACAAAAATAATTTTATGGTTGGAGGTCACCACAACATGAGGAATTGTATTAAAGGTTCGCGGCATTAGGAAGGTTGAGAACTACTGTGTTAGGAGAAAGAGCATATATACACATTTAAATAGGCACAAATCTCTCTTTTTCTCTCTCTCCCCCACACATATACATACAAATATATGTGTTTGTATATATGTATGTATATGTATGCATATATATGTGAATACATTCATACACAAACACATGTAATAGTTTGGTTAGACTGGAAAGTGCAAAAAGGGGAGTAAAACGTATTAAGTCTGGAAAGGTAGGTGGAGCCAGAGTATTAGGGACTTTGTTTCAGACAAAGGAGTTTGTTTTTGATCTTTGAGGCACTAGAGCTTCTTGACAGGGGTGTGACAGCTCTGACCTCAGTCTTAGTGATATCACTTTGGAAGCCGTGGGAAGGATCATTGGAGTGGAGAGAGATTTCAGGTGGGGAGACTAACTAGAAGGCTACTGCAATGATCTGGAGAAGAGTTGCTAAGGTATGAACCAGCAAACTGGGCATGTGAGGAAGGGTCGTGTGTCAGAGATTCTATGGAGGCAAAACTGATGAGACTTGGAAAGGAAGGAAACTAAGCCCCTACCATGCACCAGACACCATGCCAAGCACCTTACAAATTTTATCTCATTTGATCCTCACAATAACCCTGGAAGGGGTACTCGTTATACAGTTAAAGGAAATGAGGCAGACAATGGTTATATGACTTATTCAGGGTCACACAAGTGTCTGAGTTCAGATCTGAATTTGCATCTTCTGGAATCCAGACCTAGCACTCTTTTCACTGGACCATCCAGTTTTCTTGGATGGGGAGTCGGGTGGTGAAGAGTGAAGTGTTGAAGGTGACTCAGAAGATGCAAATGTTGCTCCTTCCTTGTTAGAAGTAGGAAAAGTGAGAATAGAGATTGGTTTGGGAGGAAAAATAATCAGTTTTGTTTTGGACATATTTAGCACGAAATGCCCATAGGGCATCCATTTGAAAATGTACAATCTGTAATTAATTTGTTCTTTGACTCCCACATTATTTACTCTCCATTTAAGTCTGTATCTTTAATCACATTTCCTTTATTTATTACTACTTTATGACTTGTGGTCTATAAAAGATGTTTGTTATTTTTGTCTTTTTTACATTTGTTTCTTATTCTTTTTAAGCCCTAGCACATAATCACTTTTTTGTAAAGATGCCACGGAATGCTGAAAAATATTTGTATTCCTTAATATTTTCCTTTAGTAGTCATGATGGTCAGTTAATCTATTTTTTCTGACAATTTACTCAGCTCTTTATTTTTTCTTGTTTTATCTATCTATAGCTATATGTATATTATATGCACACACACATTATATATAAATATATATATATACACACATATATATACACACACACACACACATGCACACAGAGATACATATATGTGTGTGTATATCTATATATATATCTACATATATACACACGTGTATGTATGTATATATATGTGTCCAGCTCTGGTAGGGAGAAGTTTTAAAATCTATTACTATTATTGTATGAATATTAATGTGTTTTTACATATTGCTTACCCTTTAATAATTTAGCAGTTATACCATCTCGTAGATATATATTTAGTGTTGGTGTTTATGGCCTGTGGTACCTTTAAACAAAATATCATTTCCCAGTTTGTCTTTCTTAATATCATTTTATCTTTTTCTAAAAGCCATGTAAAGCATAATAGTATTTTTCCATCCTTTCATTTTCATTTTTATGTATCTGTGTTTTACATATGTTTTTTGAATTGAGCAAGTCATTAGGTTTTGTCCTTTTTAACAATCCTTATTTTTTTTAATTGGAAAATTTAATCCATTCATATTCATGATTATGATTATTAAGCTTGTGTCTTCTTCCCTTAGTTTTATATATATATGTTTTTCTCCCTCTTTTAAACCAGAACATAGTTTCTATGGGTTGTTTTGATTAAACTAATCTGAACCCAATCTCCTCTTCCCAACACTCTCTTCCTCCCACTCTCCTGCCTATACCCAATTTTTATTGTTTTCCTCTCTCTCTCTCCCCCATCTCTGTCCCTCCCTCTTTCTGCTGTCTCTCTGTTTATCTGTGTGTGTGTGTGTGTGTGTGTGTGTCCCTCTTATTTGCTATTTTACCCTTCCTTTTCTCATCTCATATGAGAACAATAACTAATCTTCTCTGTGCTTTTGTCACAAGACCCTAGTCACACTCCTCTACTTTACTGGGGTCTTTTGCAGTACTGCTAAATCATTCCCCTTCTGCTGGCCGAAGCTAACGCCCACTCCTTCCTTTATGATCCTCCCTCCCAGTCAAAAAGTTATATATTTACTCTGTTATATCCCACCTGGAAGACAATGGGAGAAATTGAACATCTCTCATCTTCCTCTCCTTGCAAATTAGGATCCTGTTTTATCTTACATCTCATCCCACTCCCAACACCGTCCTTTTCTCATTTTAGGTGAGTTCCTCATTTTAATATTGTTATTATAAATATATACTTAATTGTGTTCATGTTGTCTCAAGTCATAGAATGTAAGTTCTCTGAAGTCAGAGACTATTTGATTTTTGTCTTTTTATCCCTGGGGCTTAGGACAGGGCCTTGCACATATTTGGCTCTTAATAATGCTTGTTGATCGATTTATTAATTGGTATTATCTCACCAGCTATCGTACTGATTTGCAAATGAGGAAATCAGATTTTCCCCCTTGAAATTGTTTTTTTTGTTTTTGTTTTTTGCTTTTTAGAGGGCAGTTGGGGTTGAGAGACTTGCCCAAGGTAACGCCGCTAGTTTTTGTGTAAATGTCTGAGGCTGGATTTGAACTCAGGTCCTCCTGACTCCAGAGCCGGTGCTCTATTCACTGTGCCACCTAGCCACCCCTGAAATTGTTAATTAAAATTTCCCCCCTGTTCTTCATCTAATTTTTCTAATTGACATTTTGTTCCTTAGATTAATCTAATTTAACCCATTAACAGCCTGTTACCTTCTCAATGTCTCTTTGACTTTCTACAAAAAAAAAAAAAGCCTGCTTGTTGTCTAACAGAAAACAAAAAGACTCCTCCATCCCTCATTGATGAATGTGTCTCATGCTCTGACTCTGGTCCACATAGAAACAAACACTTCATTACTTAACCCTCCTGTTTGCCTGACTGCTTTTCTCACACACTTTTGCTGGATCATAATCTGTATTCTGTCTCTTATTTTAAGTTCTGTTCAGGGCCTTTTTCTATTCACTCTCTTAAAGACCTCGCCAGCTCCCATACAGTTAATTATCTTCCTTTTGCAGATGATTTCCAGGCCCACATATCAAGACTATCTATCCTCTTTCCCCTAATCCCCTGTCTGATATCACCAGCTGCCTGTTGGACATTTCCAAGTAGATACCCCATAGGCGTCTCAAACTGAAAATGTCCAAAACAGAACTCATTCTCTTTCCTCTCTAAGCCGCTTCCCTATTTCTGCTAAGGGCACCATCCTCCGTCCCACCCCCCAGGGTCACAGCCTTGGAGTCATCCTGGATTCCACAGTCTCTCTTAGTGCACCCCCCTTCTCCATATCCACGAAGTCCCCAGATTTTGTAGATTTACCTCCTCAACATTTCTTCCATCTGTCTTCTTCTCTACTCTTAATCTCATGGCTTCTAGCCCAGTTTTAGTTCCTTATCACCTCTCATCTGGACTATTATAATAGCCTCAAAACCGGTCACCTTGACTCCAGTGCCTTCCCTCTCTGACCTGTCCCCCACATAGTTTCCAAAATGATTTTCTTCTATCTCAAGTCTAAGTATGTCAGTCCCCTGTTTAGTAAACTCCAGTGGCTCCATATTGTGTATAGAATCACATACAAATTCCATTTGCCATTTAAAGCCCCTCACAAACAGACTCCAACCTAATTATACATTTGTTGTTGTTGTTTTCTGTTATTCAGTCATTTTAGTCATTTCTGAGTCTTCATGACCCCATTTGAGGTTTTCTTGGCTGAGATGCTGGAGTGGCTTGCCATTTCCTTCTCCAGCTCATTTTACAGATGAGAAAACTGAGGTAGGTGGAGTTAAGTGAGCTAAAGGTCACACAGCTAGTAAGTATCTGAGACCACATCTGAACTCAGATCCTCCTGACTCCAGACCAGCACTCTACACATTATGCCACCTACCTACCAATTATGCATTATTTCCCTTTATTCATTTTACAATCAAACCAAACTGACTTTGTTAGTGTTCTTCACCTATCACACTACATCTTCCACGTCCATGACTTTGCATAGGGAAAGGAATAAATATTTATTAAGTGCCTACTCTATGCTAAACACTTTTACAGATAACTCGTTTGATCCTCACAACAATCCTGTGAGGTGGAGTGTTGTTACTATCCCTATTTTATAGCTAAGGAAACTGAGGCAAACAGAGGTTAATTGACTCGCCCAGGGTCACACAGTGAGTAAATGTCTGAGGTTGGACTTGAACTAAAGTCTTCCTGACTCCAGGACAGCACTCTATCCATTGAGTCACCTAATCTCACATGCCTGGAGTCTATTTTCTCTTCATCTTTACATCTTTAAATCCCCAGTTTTCTTTAAGGCTGACCTCAATGGTACCATACAGGATCATAGGTTCATAGATCTAGAGCAGGAAAGTGTCTTAAATATCATCAAATCCCATCCTTTCTTTCGGAAATCAAGGCCCAGAGGAATAAAGTACTTTGTCCAGTGTCAGCCAGCTAATGAATGTTTGAGGTAATATTCAGACCCAGGTCTCCTGATCCACATTGTGTATGAATGAAGCCTTTATTGATCTCTTCCCTTGCTAGCGCTTGCCACCCCTCCACCCCACCCCCATAACTTGCTTGTATATGTTCTGTATACGTGTATACTACAGATACATATGTGGTTTCCAACTGATAAATTTTAATTTTCTTGAGTGCAGAAACTGTTTCATTTTTGTGTTTGTATCCTCAGGGTAAAGTACCTGGAACATAGTAAATTATTAATAAATGTTTGTTGATTAATTGGTCTTTCCACTGTTAGATGAGATTATTTAATTTTCTGGGGTTTAGTCAGTTTGATGTTGAATTCCCTGTTTATCTCTCAGATTCTTCAGAAGAATAACTCAAATTTTTTCCTGTTACTAAATAGCCAATTATTTTCCCTCTTGCTTAGGCTTAATTTTTATGTTACTTTAGGATGACAATCTGTCTTCTTTATTATTTGGAGTATCATTTTAACATTTTTCCTTGAGTTCTTGTAAACACAATAATCTTGTGCTATTCTGATTCATTCTTTGAAATTTTAGGTTTTGTTTTTGTTTTGTCCTTATTCCATGCAATACTTGTTCTTTGCTGGCGTAGTTTTGAAATTTGACTGCACTATTCCTCAATGAATAAAACTTGAGCTTTCTCTTTGGGGGTATTCCATGCAGTCTGCTGGTCTATACTTCACTATCTACCTCTATAATTTCTCAGCAAAGTTCCTATATGATTTATTGAAGTATGACATTCAGGTCTTCTTTTTCAATGCCCTATTTTTCTTTAAAAAAAAAAACACCTCAGGTGACATTTTCTTTCTTTTTTTTTTTTTGGAGGAGGGAAGGCTAGGCAGTTGGGGTTAAGTGACTTGCCCAAGGTCACATGGCTAGTAAGTGTGAGGTTGGATTTGAGCTCAGGCCCTCTTGATTCTGGGACCAGTGCTCTATTCACTGTGCCACCTAGCCATCCTCAGGTGACATTTTCAAGTCATCTTTAAGTTAAGCATTCCTGTTTTATCAAGCTTTTATGCGTTCTTCCAATCTTCTGTTATTACTTAAAAAAAAAAACAAAACCAAAACTTTGTTCCTCCATTTTTTTCTTCTGCCTTTGCAGTTTTGTTTTTTTTGTTCTTTTTTTTGCATTCCACTTCACAGAATCTATTGCCATGGAAAGTATCTTTGTTTTTTGCTTTATATTGTCTAGTGTTTTATTAGATCTGTCAATTTCTTCTTCAAGAACTCTAAAATTTGGGGTAGCTAGGTGAAACAGTGAATAGAGCACCAGCCCTGCAGTCAGGTGGACCCGAGTTCAAATCTGACCTTAGATACTTAACATAAAAACTAGCCGTTGACCTTGGGCAAGTCACTTAACCCCAATTGCCCTCCAAAAAACAAAAAATAAAAAAAAAATTGAACTCTTAAGATTTGTCTTTATTTGTTTGAATTTTTTTACTTAATTCTTTGTTTCCTTTTAAAACAATTCTGGAGATAACAACAACAACTAACATTTATATAGTACTCACCATGTGCCAGGCATTTTGCCAAGTGCTTTATAAATTTTATCTCACTCAATTCTCTCAACAACCCTGGGTGGTAGGTGCTATTATGATCCCCATTTTAAAGAAGAGAAAACTGAGGCAAACAGGTTAAGTGACTTGCTGAGGGTCATACAGCTGGTAAGTATCTGAGGCTGGATTTGAACTCAGCTCTTCTTGATTCCACACCCAGTGTGCTACCCACTGGAGTTGCTCCATTTGTCATTTCAGGAGATCTTTCATGTTTTTTAATATTTGTCACCTTCCCCAGAGGATTTTGCCTCTGTTGTCTTTGTTATAAGCTACTTGTTTGTTAAGAAGACTCTTTTCTTTGAATTTTTGTTCACAATTCCTGAGTGAACTTTTATGTCTCCTCATCAATAACTGCCATTTTAAAAATGACACCTTTGCTGAAAATGTTCTCTTACTACCAGTCCTTTCTCTTCTGAAGCCCCAGCACTGTCGGTCTCCTCCTTTCAATCTCTTTCTGCAAGTTCTTTGTTTTCTTAATACACCAGGATTGAATGAGCTGTGCATCTTTCAATAGCTGAGGCTGACTAGTGAGCCTATTGCTCTAGGAAGCCCAAGCAGTCGCTATATTTGGGTCTATTCTTCATCTTCAGTCCCAGCATTCTGGCCCTTCCTCTCCTTCCTGAGAGTGACTCATCAATTCCCCAGGGGGACAGCTGAGGCATCACCTATAATACTCTGTGTACATATAAGGGGCTTTTGCAAGTGGATCTCTTTTCCTTTCTTTCCATTTTTTCTACTGGTTGCTTATTTCCTACTGAATTATATGGAATAGCTGCTCAATTCAAATTTCAGGTCTTCTTCCTCCTCAGTCTTTCTCCCTACACTCCATGCTTCTCCACAGCTGACCTATTTCTTTTTTATTGAGACTCAGGACTGTTCTAATTAAGCGATAAACCTACCTTGGATGCATTTTCCCCATGGAACACTGACTGCCAAGAAGATAATTCCAGAAATCTGAGGCAAAGATTGCAGTCAACTCAAGGAATGTAGAACTTCTCTGCCCAGTGTTGGCTATGGGAGGAGGGGGAGGCTAGGCAAAAAATAGCAAAAGGGATGGGATGATAACTTTATCATCAGTTATTTCATATAAAAATTACCTCAGGGTGGCTAGGTGGCACAGTGGATAGAGCACCAGCCCTGGAGTCAGGAGGACCTGAGTTCAAATCCAGACTCAAACACTTAACACTTACTAGCCATGTGACCTTGGGCAAGTCACTTAACCCAATTGCCCTGCCCTGCAAAAAAAAAGAGAGAGGAAAAAAGAAATTTACCTTGTGTTTTTTTTCCCCAATCACTTTTCTATTGCTCTATAGTTTGTTGGGTTTTTTTGAAATACTGTTTGTTTATTTAGTTTGCTTTTAAGACTGCAGGGAGAGCTGCCTCTATATTACTTTTCATTTCTCCATCATCCCAGTATGCTCCAGAATTACTCCTCTTTTCAGGAGATCGGCTACAAAAACTGGTGGCTTTTCATCGCCTTGCCACAGTCTACTACTCTCTGCATATGTATGAGATGGCTGAAGACTGCTACCTGAAGACACTGAGTCTCTGTCCACCCTGGATGTACTCTTCTCAGGAGGCACTGTACTATGCTAAGGTGTACAGTCGCTTGGGCCACATGACCCTTGACCAGCTTAAGGTAAGAATCTTCTTCCCAAGAGGACCCCAAAACAGGCTGAGGTCAGGCTACTTGCATCATAAATTACAGTATTAGCTCACCCAGTCAAAAGGTACAACCAGTCAGGCAGTAATTCTTTATTAAGCGCCTGCTCTCAAGGAGCTTGTATTCTGTAATACATCATATTTATCCAGTATCTGACCATTGGTTAATCAGCAAGCATTTATTAAACATTTACTCTAAACCATGAATTGTGCTGGGTGTTAGGGATATAAAGCCACATGGATATGTAAAGATAGAAAGTGATTTGGGGGAGAAGGTGCTAGCACTTGAGGAGGGTGGAAATCAGGAAGGGCTTATGTAGAAGGTGACATTGGTCCTAAACCTTGAAGGAAAAGCAAAGGGGAAAAAAGAGTGCATTGCAGGCAGAGGGGACAGCCAGAAAAAATGCCCAGAGTCAAGACTGTATGTGAAGGGAATCATAAATAAAACAAAGTTAGGTTGGTGTCAGGTTGTAA
Organism: Pseudochirops cupreus; assembly: GCA_028627135.1. Classification (NCBI taxonomy): domain Eukaryota; kingdom Metazoa; phylum Chordata; class Mammalia; order Diprotodontia; family Pseudocheiridae; genus Pseudochirops; species Pseudochirops cupreus. Next base: position 286,564,754 of record CM053581.1, read on the forward strand.
AGGACTTCAAACGTCTGATAGAGGATTTTATATTGATCCTTGAATAGGAAAGCTCTGGAGTTTATTGATTAAGGTAGGTAAGTTTGGCAGTTGTGTGGAGGAAAGATTGGAAAAGGGAGAAACTTGTGTCAAGGAGACCCATTAGACCATTGCAGTAGTCCAGATGAGAGGAGATAGGAGTTTGAATGAACATAGTGACTACCAGTATTGAGAGAAGGGTATGGATGGGAGAAATGGAGGTAGTTACAAAAGTGAGAAAGTGAGAGTGCGTATATATACCACCTCAAGGCTTATAAAGTACTTGGCTTACTACAGCCTTAATACTGTTGGTGTTGCTGTTTCTTTTTTATAGATAGAGAAACTGCGGCTCATCTAACACAAGTGATTTGTTCAAGGTTATTAAGGCAATTCACGATTAGAAAAAGGACTAAAAAATAAGCTTTTTTACTTTAAATTCAGTCTGACTACTGCACCTCACTATTCCCTACTTAGAGATTCCACAAAAACTAGACATCCGTCTTTCATCCAAAGTAGCTCCTCTTCTTCCTGTCCTCTCTGTCTTTTGGGCATCCAAGCAGGACAGGAAGCCAGTCTGCAGTTTTTTCTCTATCCTTTTCCAAAACCTCCCCCAATATGGCCCCGAGACCAAAAAAGTTTGAGGGACATTATTGCTGTCCTCTAGCAAGAATATATGCTGATAACTTTCTCTTTACTGCTATGTTTTTGGATTAGGATGCCCATGATGCCACTGACTATTTTCTGCTGGCCCTAGCAGCAGCTGTCCTACTGGGTGACAGCAAACTACAGAACTCAATCCGGAGCAAACTGAAGGCCATCACCCACAGCCCTCTGTGGGGCAGCAGCCCAGGGGGCCAGTCTGCAGAACGGGCCAGGTGGCTGAGTGGAGGAGGACCAGCCCTCTGAGAGCCTGTTGAGGCTTTGTTACATGTCACCTGAAGGTAGTCTCCTTGACCTGGAGCCATCACAGATTGACCTGGAGCCATCATAGATTGATCTAGTGTCCTAATAGATTCATAAAGTATTAAGCCTAGAAGAAACCTGTGAACACAATATATAGAATGCCATAGCAGGAGAGGCCTTAGAACACAGCATGTTAGAGGTAGATTGAACATTAGAACAGAGAATATAAAATGTTACATCTGGAAAAGACCTTATAGATCATCTAGTCCATCTGCATCTGAGTAAAGGTTGGGGTCCAGAAAAGGCAAGTGACTTGTGCAAGGTCACACAGACAATTATCAGCAAAGCTGTCATACAAAACTGGGGCCGTTGATTCCTGGGCCAGTTCTCTTTGGTGCATGCTTTTTCTCAGTAGTTCAGATTGCCTCATACCCTTACTAGCTGCCTGACCCAGGGAAGGTCACTTAACCTCTATGTGCCTCAGTTTCCGCATCTGTAAGATGAGGATAATAATAGCACCTTCTCCATGGGGATTGTTCTGAGGTTAAAATTAATTAACATATGTAAAGTACTTTGCAAATCTTAAAGCACTGTATAAATGTTAGCTATTACTATTAATAGCACCTTGAATATATAGTAGGTGTTTAATAAATTATTGTTGGATTTAATGGTTTGAACTATGCAATGGAAGACCTTGATGCCAAGGACTCCATTTCTAATGGACAGAATGGGAAAGGAGTTTGGAGTTTCTAAGACCCTTTTGTGGGCTTTTCTCAGGGAAAGACCACTACTGTTGCTTTTTTCCCTAAGTCCCATGCCAGAGAAGAGAATACACTGTTCAGCTCTCCTGCTCAAGTCAGAGTTCTACCTCTTTAATAATATTGGTTTGCTGACATTGCCTCAGAATCCCAGAATCTCAGAGCTGGAAGGGCCCCCTGAGGCTTTCTATTCCAACCCTTATGTGAACAGGAGTTCCATTTTACAGCATCTCCAACAAGTGGTCATCCAGACTCTGATTACATCTGATGACAGGAAGCTCTCTCCCTTACATTCCACTTTTAGATAGTTTTAATCATTTGGGCATTTCTCCTTAAATTGAATCAAAATCTTCCTCTAAGACTTTCCCTCTGTCATTGCCATTTCTGCTCTTTGAGAATAAACAGAACATGACTAATCCCTCTTCCCTATGACAGCCCTTTGGGATTTTGAAGGCATTTATCATGCTGCTTCTCCCAATCTATACTTCTCTAGGCTAAATAGTCTTTATTCTTTTAGACAGTCTCCATCAGATGGATGCTGGTTTAACTTGGGAACCATAACTAGGACATCTTCATTGTTATTTTCTATTTTACCATTTATTTAATAAATACCCACAAGGGTTTTTACTTTATAGTTGAGGGGTCAAGGTCTGAGTGCTTCCTTCATCATGTGGTACAATGGAAAGAGTAATGACTCTGGACTAGTCCAAACACCTTCAAATCATCGCTACCTATGTATCCTTGGGCAAGTTACCTAACCTTACTGGAGCTTGGTTTCTTCATCTGTAAAAATCAGGGGGCTAGACTAGATGGTCTCTGAAGTTCCCTTCTGTCCCTATAGTTAAGAAGTTAATCACTGCAGTTCACAGTCCTTCCATTCCATAATGAAATTCAATGAGCATTCCTCAAGCCCTAAGATGTATGAGACACCGTATTCAATGATGGGAGAAGAGGAGACAAAAAGTAGTTCCTACTCTCAAGGACCTTCCATCTATTCTATGCTTAGTACAGGTTATTGATGAGTAGTGGCTGAAAAAATCCATCTCCTTGTGGTCAGCCCTCTAGTGATGAGCCTCTTCTGCACATAAAGCTAAGCTAATCCTCCAGGTAAATATGCACAATCCATCACCAGGTCCATATTCAAGGACCTTCCTGGGCTTATGCTTCAGTGACATAGCTTTTGAGAATATAGGGCCACCTCCATACCGCAAAGAGGTTCAGAGGAGAATTTTAGGGGAGGAAAGAATTCCTGCTTTTACAGATCTTTTCTAAAGGAAAGATGGTCTCTGCTTCTTGAGAATTCATGGTGTAACAATTTATAGAGGACTCAATTTAATCCAATTCAACACAGTTGCTAAGTCCCTATTTTGTGCAAGGCACCCTTGTTCTCCTGTTATCCCTTATCTCTATGATTTGCACAAGCATGGCCTTTTGCACCTCTCATGCCTGGAATGATTTATCTCATAGCCTTACAACTGGAAGGGGCCTCAGATGGCATCTCATCTAACATCCTCAATTTTCATATGATGAAACTAAGGCCACAGAGCTTAAGTGACTTGCCTAAGGTCATTCACAAAAATACCAGAGCTAGGGCTTAAACTCAGGTTCTCTGATTTCAAGCCCAGAATTCATTTCTACTGTGGATGCTGTCTCTTATCCCATTAAAATCTATTGATCTTAATCTCTGTTGATTTTAATCTCTTCTCCTTTAAGAACCAGATTCACAAATACAAGATGGGAAAGTTATGAATGGCTAGTAAACAATTCATGTGAAAAAGATCTAGGGGTCTTTGTGGAATATAAATTCAGTATAAGTCAATAGTATAACATAGCAGCCACAAAAGCTAACATGATCTTGAGCTGCAGGATGTACAGACAAGAAGATCAGAGTTCTGTTGTTCCATCAGACTATGTCTGAACCTCAGTAATAATGAACTTCCATCTCCTGAGACAACCCATTTTGTTGTACCAGAATTTGATGTAAAGGATTTCTTCTTATACAGGAAAAAAAAATCAATAAGTACTTATTAAATGCCCATTATCTGCCAGGTATTGGGCTAAGTGCTAGGAATGCAAAGACAAAAATGAAGTAATGCCTGATCTCAAGGGAAGGCTAATAAGGATTGTTATGCTTTTTAAAATGTTATTTTATTCCTTTTAAGTATTTGCAGATATTTGAACCGTATATTGCTAAGCACAGATGCTGCCCTATCTACCTTAATGAAGAGACAGGAATCATTGTAATTAGCATATACTCTCTAGGTTTGTGAACTAAACAAAAGTTCTTTGCTTTTTGAAAAAGTGTTTTAAAGGTTTTTTTTTTATTTCCTTTAAAAAAGGTTTAACATTTCTCAATTTTTTTAATGATATTAATTTATTTGGGAAAATTTTCTCCCCTCTCTTTCTGTGGTACCAAAATACATTAGAGGAATTGATATTTTGAATTATAACCAAAGACCAGTTAGTTAAATTTTTTAGATAATCTCTGCCCCTCATGCATGGTAATAGAATCTAATCTAAAAACTGCACCAAGAGATAACATTGGAGCTTTATGATGCATTTCCCCTCTCTTTCCTTCCCTGCCCTGCTGGGTAATAGCCCGAAAACCAAATTTAAACTGAGTATTTACCTCCTTTGTATTTACAAATCTCTTAAGATGCTTTTAACACAGCAAGTGACGTTGGTGCTTGGAAAGTAAAATTTATGGGTTTTAATGTAAGTTTGTAAGGGGTATGTGAGCAGCCTGTGTTGGTGAAGGAGCAGAGTCTAGGAAGAAAGGATAACAAGAGGCTAAAGGGATGAAGGAGAATTCCTAGAGCATTAAACCTGAGAAGAATTTTTGATCGTAGAACAAAAGGTTTGAGAGCTAGAACACATCTTAGAACACAGAACAGAGAAGGTGAGAGCTGGCTGGGACATTTGAGCTTAGAACACAGAACAGAGAAGTTGAGATCTGGCAGGGACATTTGAGCTTAGACCACAGAACAGAGAAGGTGAGAGCTGGGGGGTGGGTCATTTGAACTTAGAACAGACAAGGTGAGATCTGGCTGAGACATTTGAGCTTAGAACACAGAACAGAGAAGGTGAGAGCTGGCAGGGACATTTGAGCTTAGATTCTAAGTAGAATGGAACGTTAGTGCTTGAAAGGACCTTGAAACAATAAAAATTAAGTGTAATGATAGGAAGGAACTAGAGAACTTAGAATGCAGGAACTGAAGGCTCATTGATTTAGAACCATAAGGGACCTCTGAGGCAGTTGCATATAACCCTCTCATTTTACAGCTGAGGAAACTGAGGCCCAGAGGCTGTAGGTGTGACCTTCTCAAAGTAGCACGAGCTGGTAAGTATCTGAGGTAGGATTTGAACTCTCCTCTCACACAGCCACCACCCTAGATCAGACCTTCCTCACCTTTCACCTGGACTATTACAGTAGCTTTCTTTTTAGTTTCTCTACTACCTTCCATGTAACTGCCAAAGGTGATTCTTCCTCGCTTTGCCCCCTTCAACCTTAATAAACTCCAATGACTCCCTGTTAGCTCTTAGAGTCAATAAACATTCTTATGTCTGGAATTTTAAACTTCCTAACCTGGCCCCTTTCTACCCCTCCAGACTTCTTGCATATTAACTCCTCCATGTGCTCGTTGGGCCGACTGTTTACTTGCTGTCTCTCACACTCAACAATCCATCTCTCTACTGCCTTTACACTGGCTGTCCCGTCTGGTTTTGAAGTCTGTAGATCTGGCTTTAAATCTTACCTTTGTCATATACTACCTATGTAACATTGAGCAAAACACGTAATTTCTCTGGACCTCTGTTTCCCCCAATAGAAAATGAGGGGGTTGGAATGGATGCCCTCTAAGGTCTTTTCAAGTTCTAAATCAATGATCCAGTGACTCCTGCCTCATAGAACCAACCTCTGGTCTCTACAGTTCAGCCTGAATGCTGCCTTCTGCAGGAAGCTTTACCTGGTCCCTCCACTGCTAGCATCTTCCCTCCCAACACTGCTGTGTATTCATTTCTTGTGTATTCTATGTATACTCACACATGTACATGTTAAGAGACAATGTAGAATAATGGATTAAAAGCTGCCCTCTTAAGAGCCAGGGTCACCTGGGTCCAAATCTGCCTCTGCCTCATAATGGCTGTGTATCCCTGGCCAAGCGTCTTAACCTCTCGATGCCTTAGCTCTCTAAAACTATATGTTGCTAAGAAGGTGCTGATCCGCACTGGTAGAGAGCATTGTCACCCAGGAGTTCCCTATACCAATGAAATCAAGGGTCCACCCTACCCCTGGGTACATGTTCTCTCTCCTCCTCGACTTGAAGTTCTTTGAGGGTAAAGATTTTAAATTTTGTTTCCTATCTCCCCTGTTACTACTCCCTCACCCTTAGCAAGTATCTGGCCTATCATAGGAGCTTAATAAATATTTGTTGATTGACTAATTGATTGACTGATTGCCTAAGGCATGAATAGACCACACAGTAGTCCTTAAGGCCTCCCTCCTCCTGCCCTCCTCCTATTCTTCCTCCAGAACAAGCACTAACTCCTCTCCAGAGCAGAGGAGATATGCCCTATGCATATCAAGCAATACAGACCCTCCTTGTCCCCACTGTAGCTGGTAGAAAGACTCCCACAAAGGTCAATTTAGATACAGTTCATTTGGTTTTTCATTATGCTTCATGCTTACCACATGTCCAGTGTCTCCTAACTGTTGAAGAAAGTTTTTATTCTATAGGTGGTATTGGGTTTTGGATTGCTCAACAAACCTTTGACTCCTTTCTTCATCCCAAACCATATTTTTAAGCATATTTTTTTCCCCATGTTCCCCCTGTATAGTCAGTCTCATGCAGGTTGTCTGATGCAGAGTCCATATAGAAGAGGGATTATTGATAAATGATCTAGAGATTCTCCAGGTGCTACTTGCAGATGACACTGCTGATTACACTGAGTCCCAGATCACTTCCCTGATGAGACCCCTGGTTACTGACAACAGCGGGGCCTAGTAGTCCACATGAGGAAAAATTGTGAATAAAGTCCATTCTGAAATGCAGCTGGATAGGCATTCAATGAGTTAGTCTATCACATCACAGATCTGGAATAGTCACAGTAAATGGATTATGTGCTGAGCTCAGAGTTGAAAAGGAAGATCAGAGCTGACTAGGTTGCTTTTGGAATATCATGCAGCATTTTCTATGATCCAAAATTGTCCTTCAGAGTTTTTTTAGAGGCAGCAAGGTAGAGAGTGTTGGGCCTGGGGTCAGGAAGACCTGAGTTCAAATCTATTCTTAGACACTGATTCTGTAAACTTGGGCAAATCACTTAACCTCAGTTTCCTTCAACCATAAAATGGGGCCAATAATAGTACCCAGTGAGGATCAAATGAGATAATAATATAATGAGCTAAAGTATTCAAAGTGCTTTTGAAACACTAAAGAACTATATAGGGGCAGTTAGGTGGCACAGTGAATAGAGCACCGGCCCTGTAGTCAGGAGATCCTGAGTTCAAATCCAGCCTCAGACACTTAATACTTACTAGCTGTGACCTTGAGCAAGTCATTTAACCCCAATTTCCCTGCCTTCCCCGCTCCAAAAAAAAGAACTCTATAAATGTCAGCTTTTATTATGACATCACATAACCAATGACTTATTAATAGCCGGCATTTATATCTTGAAGGTTTAGAAAACACTTTACAAATAGGTCATTTGATCTTCCCACGAATCCAGGAAGGTAGTTGTTATTATTATTTCCACTTTACAGATGAGGAAACTGAGGCAGACAGAAGAAGATTAAGCTATTTGCGCAGGGTGACACAGCTAGGAAGTGGCTGAAGCTGGATTGGAATGTGCCCTGGGCCATACCACTGCCTCAAGCTGCTGAGGAGAGGAAGAGTAGGAATTACTAGCTCCCATTTACATGATGTATAAATGTACATTTATAAGGTGTTCGGGTCACAGAGTACTTTCATCGCAAAACCCTAGTAGGTAAGAAGTACAAAATGAGGAAACTGAGGCTGGAAGGCAGGGGTGGGGTGGAGGAGGAAGCAACTTGCTTATGGTCACACAGCAAGCTGGTGGCGTAGCCAGAAGACAGGCTCTTTCCATTGCTTTGCACATCCTTACTTTTCCTCTTTTTACCCCTTGGAGTGCCTAGTTCTGTTGAATAAGTGGCCAGGTATTTGCCTAAAGGATCCCCACACTCTGAATCTGATGCTCCCCCCAGACTCTCTTTAGGGCTTGGCTTTGGATCTTCATTCCCTCTGGGTTTTGCTTCGCCCCCTCGTGGTAAAGTTGAGAACTTCGGCATCAGAGAGGAAACATATCTCAAGTGACTTAAAGAAAGAAAAAGTAAAAGCTGCGTGAAGACTCTCCTTAATTGCCAAATCAGACGTGTCCAAATTGGCATTCATGTCCTTCTCAATCCCAAATGAGCGATCGACTTTGTTTTCAAAACAATGGTTATATGTCTGAGAAGTTCCCCTATATGGTCTCAGTTTGCTTATCTAAAAATGAGAACTGAGAAAATGGTCTCTACAGTGTATTCTAACAATCAGCGTAATTCAGGTTTTGCCTGTTTGTTTTCCCTAGTTCTGAAAAAACAATGAGATCAGAGTAAAATCGTCTAAAGTTGTTTTTTGAGTTTGTTTGCTTTTTAAGTTTGAAAGCAATTAAAAAAATTTTACTCCTCATTCATTTATTGATTGATTGACTGCTGTTTTATGGCAAGATTCAAACTCATATTAGCAGGCTGGTGCCTTCTGTGAGTGTACAGAGCAAAAAGTTCTAGACGTGGACCTTAGCAAATGCAGTGTGTCCTAATTAGGACATTAATTACAGCATTAATTGCAGGGGGGAAAACCTTGGTCTTTGACTCAGGAGACTCAAGGTTGAATTCCAGCTCTGGCACTTGAGAGCTTTGGGATCTTGTTCAAGTTATTTAACCTCTCTCTGAGCCTCAATTTCCTCATATGTAAATTGGAGGTAACAATAGTTGCCCAGTCCTACCTTAGTGAGGGAAATATAATATAAACCTTAAAACTGGGGAAAACAAACAAACCAATCCCAAGTTATAATATGCTGTAAGAACATACTTCAGAGAACATTTCCTCAATTATCATTTTTTAGATAAGGAAACAGATTCATTAATGAAGAAATGACTTTCCATAGGGTGTCAGAATGAGGTTTCAAAAGCATTCTTTGGATTTCTCAATCCTGTGAGTTTTCTCTAACCCCACCCTCTCTTTCTGCTAGGAGGACACCCTGGAAGAGACAGAATTTGAGAGGGCTCCCCGGAGGAGATGGATTTTAGAACAATTTCCATAAGCAGAGAGATTGCAAAGGGGGAGGGGCAGGGAGAGAGAAAAAGACGGGGGGGAGGGAGAGAGGGAAGGAGAGAGAGAGAGAGAAAAATACATTCCATTCCAATCATGGGAGATGACCCGACTTGCGGCAATGCAGGGAGGCTGGAGGGAGCAGGAAAAGATTCAGCAAGAGCTGTCATGGGGGTGTGACGGTTCTATGCTGAGCAAGAGCTCTAGGGTGCCTACCTGGGAGTGACACACTTCTACTTCCCCCTAGCTCTGTACTGTCATTTCCAGCTTAGACCCAAAATCAGAGAGTAGAGGATCTCCAGTCCACCCCCCAAGACTCCAGCCTTGAGAAATAAGGCTTTGTTTTCACATTCCTAAGAGGGGCGGTTTCATCCTGAAGCACTTGCTTCTAGACACCCACTGGGAGATGCCCAGCTGGAACAGGGCTGTAATAAGGACCCCTATTTGGTAGGCTCTGGCTAAGGCCTTAGATTGGTGGGTGGTGGTAAGGGAAGCCCACCAGGTTCAGTTGTGCTTAACAATAGTTCTAGATATGGGGATAGAATATGTTAGTGGAAAGAGGCGTGGATCTGTTCTGGCCTCTGTTGCTTCCTACAGTGGACAAATCCCTTAGCTTTTCTACATTTCACTTTCTTCATCGACAAAATAAGAGGATTGGACCAGATAACTTCTAAGGCTCATTCCACGTCTAAAGCCAAAGCTCCAGGCTGAGGTCACTCCCTGTTCTTCAGAACCACAATGTGGATAATTTACTTTTCACGTCCAAAAGAAGATGCAACTGGTGCAGTGGAAAGGACGTTGACCTGGGAGCTGAGAAAGCTGGCTCTAGCCTTAGTTCTGCTACTGCAGTTAGATGATCAATGACAAGTAACCTAGGGTCCCTGTGCCTTAAATTTCTATAAAATAACAGAGCTGTGTTATATATTTTCCCCAAGGTCTCCCCTAGAAATAGATCTTTAAAACGAGAGACCTGGACACCAATGACATGAGGAGACACTCCAGATGTTTTTTGCTTGTGGATAATAAACACTTAATAAATTTTGAATCGAACTGAAAAGATTAGAAGAGGAGGTAAGAGGGACCTGAGGGCTATCTTTACAGACATTGCCTTGTGGGACATTCAACTCTAGGCTCAGTAATTTTTTTTCACAATAGTTAGCACTTATGTAGTGTTTTAAGGTTTGCAAAACTTTGTTCATTTGTTACCTCAGCCAGGCATTGGATTGAGGTCTGGGCCTGGAGTTGGGAAGACCCAGGATCCAATCTAACCTCAGACACTACCTGTGTGACCCTGAGCTCGTAAAATGGAAATAATAACACCTCATAGGGCTGTCGTGAGTCTCAAATGAGACTGGTTGTCATCCCTTGTTCTCCAGGAGGGCCAAAATGACATCACTATGCTAGAGTCAGGTTCTGCTGTGTCCAGCTGTGATTGATCAGACCGACACGAGCTCGGAATACTCTTAGCACAGGTCAGGCGTAAATAATCCATGTGAACATTTAGGGTGGATTCTCTAAGTCTGTGCACTTCACATTTCTTTTGATCCACTGCCATTCTGCTTTGCTCACGGAGCACGGCACCTTCTCTGCTAAGGGCACAGCATTGCTGTGAAACACTTACCAAGGTGCCCGGTACATTATAGGCACTTAATAAATGGCTGTTTCCTTTCTCCATTTAATCCTCACAATAACCCTGTGAAGCAGAAGCTAATATTATCACTTCATTTTACGGATGAGGAATCTGAGTCAAGCAAAGGCTAATTGATTTGCTCAGGGTCACTCATCTGGAATAAGATTTGACCTCAGGTCATCCTGACTCCAAGTCCTGTGTTTCTACCTCCTTCACAACCTAGCTGCCTCCATTATGTTATAGGACAGCGGTTCTCAACCTTCCTAATGCCTAGACCCTTTAATACTTCTATGTGGGCATATCTGCATGTGGGCCGACCTGCCTGGAGACAGATAGAGGAACCGTGTCTCGATTCCTAAGACCATCAGAAATATGTGTTTTCCAATGGTCTTAGGCGACCCCTGTGACCCCTGTGAAAGGGTCGTTCGACCCCCAGAGGGGTTGCGACCCACAGGTTGAGAACTATTGTTATAGGAAAACATGATTATTTCACTTATGCTATAAAGATATTGGGACTTAGATCAATCTGCAAGCCAGGATGAAGGGTTATGACTGGGACAGTCTCCAGCACATTTATTGAATACTGGTTGTATTGTGTTGTCTGACATTCCTAAGAAAGGCTGATTAGACCTGGCCTGATGGACCTCATAGGGAAAGCTAGCTAACAGACCTGTTATTCAGAAGTAGCATAAGGGTAGTTCCTCTGGGGGAAGCTTTGGGACAACTTGTTGGGGCTGTTGGGCAAGGGATTCCTGTTCAGGTAAGAGTTAGGGCCATCTTTTGAGGTTCATCCTTTTCAGCTTCAGACTCTATGGGTGGGATTAGAGGAAATCAATCAATCAATCAATAAGCATTTATGAAATACCTACTAATTCTAAACACTGTGTGGAGTACCGGGAATTTACAAATGCAAAGAATGAAAGAAATCCTGTCTCAAAGAATTTATATTCTGATGGGGTAGATAAAAAAGACACATAGAAGTATATGCAGAATGAAAACAGGACAGTTAGATAGCACAGTGGAGAGAGCACTGGGCCTGGAGTTGGGAGTTCAAATCTGATCTCAGACAATCACTAGCTGTGTGACCCTGGGCAAGTGACTGTTTTGCCTCAGTTTCCTCATCTGTAAAATAAGCTGCAGATGGAAATGGCAAACCCCTCCAGTATCTTTGACAAGAAAACCCCAAATAGGGTCATGGAAAGCTGACCATGACTAAAGACAACTGAACAGTAACAAGAAGAATGAAAATAAGGAGAATAAATACAAAAGCAGTTAAATATACCAGGAAGATTGGGAGAGAGCAGTTGGGAGGAGTAGGGGAAATCAAGAAAAGCTTCATGTGGTCTTTGAGATGAATTTAGAGGAACAGAGGGATTCTATAAGGCAGAGACAAGGAGACAGTGCATAAAGAGGAGCCTGGAGATGGAGTGTCCAGAAAAGAGTTGTGATGATCTCCAGTAATGTTCCCTGCAGCAATAAATTCTATGACACTCTCAGCCTCCAGATTGACTCTCCAAGGCTGTCAGCTAGAGTTGGTGCCTCCTTTCCCCTTCCAGACAGGGAGGGTTGAGGATGACCTGAACCCCCACCTGGAATGAGTACAGAGCCCCTCTTGCCTCTAGGAATGAGAAGCTTTGGCTTGAGCCTGACCCTGGGGCTAGGATCTCGAAGTTCCCAGAGAGGGTGAGGCCATTCTTAAAAAACTGCATCATGAGCTCAGGGGGAGGGATTCTTGCGACAGCCTTTAGGGAACTGGGTGTGGGCCTGCAGGATTTGTCATGATTAGAGGTTTAGCCTTTGCTAGCTAAGCACTGAGACTCCTCTTCATTTCCTGCTAGGTATTTAGTCTTCAATTTAACAATGCTGCCACCAGGTGGACTGTGGCACCATTTAAAGGATTATGGCAACAGTTGAATTCATTTCCCCAAAGCATTTATTAAATACCAGTTATATGCTAAGAACCATGCTAAGTACAAGGGTTGAAATATAAATATTAAACAGTTTCTGCTTCTCCCAAAGGTTTTTTGCTTTCGTTCAGTCACATCTGACTCTCTGTGACACCATTTAGGACTTTCTTGCCCAAGGTCACACAGCTAGTGTCTGAGGCTCGACTTGAAGTCAGGAAGATGAGTCTTGCTGACTCCAGACCTGGCACTCTCTCCACTACACCTCCTAGCTACCTCTCTCCAAAAGCTTACGTTCTACATTTTATGGCTAGAAGGGACCTCACAGCAGATGCATCTAATCCAACTCCCTCATTTTGCAACATGGTATAGATGTAAAGGTTCTGGACAAAACAGTTGGTTTGAATCTCAACATACATTTAAGAACTTAGTGATCATAAGCAAGTCACTTAATATCTTTTTGCCTCAGCTTTCTTTATTGTTAAATTGGGGATAATATCTATAGTACCTACCTCACTGCGTTATTATAACCTTACATAAAGGGGCCAAGGACATAAAAGAACCAAAGTCACATAGTAAGGGGCAGAGCCAAAATTTGAATCCAGGTCTCTGGTCCCCAAATACAATGCTTTTTTTTTTCTTTACCTCCTCTACTCAGTAATTTATAATTATATATCACTTTATGGTTGCATACTGCTTTCCAACCATTATTTCATCAATCCTTATGACAGCTCTGTGAGGACAAAAGGGCAAAATAGGATTATTATCTCTTTTTCATAGATGAGGATGGTGAAGCTTACACAGGGGAAGCACCCTACCTACCCAAAGTCATACTACTAGGAGGAAACCAAGTCTAGACAGGACACAAATTGAAGACATTTAACTATAAATCCTGCATTTTCTTACCTGTACCATAAGCTTGTGACTTCCTGAGAGAAAGATCAAAGTATCCTATAGGTCTGACTGACTCAAAGGCAAGTTTCTTCCCAGGAACACTAAGGGAGACATTAATGACATTTTTGTGCTCAGTAATAATAACTCAGGGGAGACTCATCTTCCTGAGTTCAAATCTACCCATACACAGTACTATCTGTGTGACTCTGGGCAAGTCACTTAACCCAGTTTGCCTCAGTTTTCTTATCTGTAAAATGCACTGGAGAAGGAAATGACAAACCAGTCCAGTATCTTTGCCAAGAAAACCCAAAATGGTATCACAAAGAGGCAGATACAACTGAAAAAGAACTGAACAACAATAATAAGACACATAGCACTTCAAATTTTACAAAAGCACTTTCCTCACAACAACCTTATGAAGTAGATACAGTATTATGATTCCCATTTTTAAATTGATTTGTTTATTTACTTTTAGTTTACAAGATTCAGTTCCACAGTCCCTTGAGTTTCAATTTTTCTCCCCTCCCCCCATGGCAGCTTGCAATCAAGTATAGGATCTGCAAATACTTTCACATTGGACATTA
>CM053581.1:286579272-286602496 GCA_028627135.1 Pseudochirops cupreus
TCATCTCCTCTAACACCCTCAGGTGAGAGAAGATAAAGCTGGAGCCTCACAAACTTAAGGGTCACTCAGCCCAAGCCCGAGGTCACACAGCTAGTTAGTGGTGGGTCTGGGTGTCAAACCTGAGTCTTCTGCCTCCCAGTCCACGCGACCCATTTATGTTTTTATAAACTTCTTCACTGTACCATGAATACGTTCTCTTGTTATTGTTTAGTTATTTTTCAGTCATATCTGATTCTCTGTGACCCCATTTGGGGTTTTCTTGGCAGAGATACTAGAGTGGTTTGCCATTTCCTTCTGTAGCTTATTTTATAGATGAGGAAACTGAAGTAAACAGGGTTAAATGACTTGCCCCAGGTCATACAGTTAATAAGTATCTAAGGTTGGATTTGAACTCAGAAAGATGAGCCTTCCTGACTCCAAACCTGGCACTTTATCTACTGTACCATCCAGCTACCCACCACATATGTGTATATATATACACACACATACATAAATATACATACATAAACAGACATGTCTGTATATGCATATATGCATTGTGTGTGTATGTATATATAAATATACACACACACACACACAATGCATATATGTATATATATACATAAGGAAACTTTCTCTACCAATACAGATTAGTACCTTCTTTGCTTAAGAATCTTAGACAGTTGCCCAAGGCACTGAGAGCCTAATTTGTCCAGCATCAAACACAGCCAGTATGTGTTGGAGACAAGACTTGACTTTGGGTTTGCTCAGCTCCAAGGCTAGCTGTCTATCCACTATACCCTGCATCCCTTTAATTCATAGGTATAAAATTCATGATCTAGCACAGGATAGACAGGTTCTTGGACTTGTACTCCTCTCTTTAATTTCCAAATTCAGCTCTAGCACCAGGATCTGTTCAAGGAACCGTGGCTGAAGGAGAGAAGTCTTAGAGGGGAACACAATTATTATCTTCAAGACTCTGAAGAATTGTCATTGGGAAGAAAAGTAAGATTTATTCTTCTTGAGCTCAGATGACAGAATTAGATGCAATGGTGAGAAGTCAAAAATAGATTTAAATTCAGTATGGAGGGCAAAAAAGAATCCAAACAATTAGAGCTATTGAAAAGCGGAGTGTGGCTGCCAGCTGGGATGGTGCACAGTGGAAGTTTCCTATCACAGGAGGACTTCAAGTGGAGGTTTGTTGGTCAATTGCTGGGATTGCTGCAGGGGTAATTTCTTTTTAAGTATGTTTTGCATTCTAGTTCTGAGATCCTGAAGATAAAAATTCTTTTATTACCTACCTTATTGAGTTGATGGGAGGAAAGTACTTTGCAAAGAATTTAAAATCCCTTTTCATGGCATTCACAGTCTTCCCCAATCTGTTACCACACTACCTTTCTAGATTTATCTTATGTTACTTCCTTCCAACCACTCTGAGCACCAGACAAACAGGACTACTCTTTGTCTTCAGAATTTGCCTGCCTTTTCCTATGTCGGTGCCTTTGATAACACTATTCCATAAGTTAAGAATGCCCTCCTTCTCCTCTTTGCCTCCTGAACTTCTGTTTATTATTTAAAATCCCAATCAAGTTATACCTTCTCCAGGAAGCTTTTGTGCCTGCTGGTGGTAAGAACCATCACCCTTGGGTGTCTGACAGAGAATTTGGTTTGATACCTCTCTAATATACAAATCTTTTAATATTGAATATTAAAGTTATCCATATTTACATCTTAATCTGTCATTATACTAAACTCCATGAAGACAGGGAGCATGCCTAGTCTAAACTTTGTATGTTGTCTTCCCTCCCAGTTTATTCTATAAAAGTACTTTATTCACAGGAGTTGAATTAATAAACTTTAAAGTACTACAGAAATTCGAATTTTTATCTATAGCATTATCATCACCCATAGAAAGGCTACTGAGCTGCTCCCCTACTCCCAATCCCTTCCGTAGGCTTTGGCTTCTTGGCTCAGGAGACCTAATGTTGCTTGAAGGTTGGAATGAGATACAGTATATCCTGGAGTCTAAATGTGGCAGCTCCATTATGCTTAATGGCAAAAAGAGATTGTCATAAAAAAAAAGTTTATAGATTGTTTCCATTTTCTGTCTGTAGGACTCCCAGTTGCATCCTTAACACTCTCAGGGTGACTTTGCTTAGTTGAATCTCTTGCCAAGCTTTTCTTAAATTTATTTTTTTCCTCCACTGTTTTATGAGGTCATACATAATGCTAATAACCTTTTACCTCCTCCTCTGATTTTACAAATTAGTTTAGATTTTAAGTTGGGGTTGCCTTTATTTGCCTTATCTCTCCTCTTGCCGAATATTTGTTAGCTGAGGTGACTTCTACTCTTTTTCAACATAGAAAGAACATAAAAAGAAATTCCTAAGTATAATGATTGATTTATATAAGTTAAATTTCTTCAGAAAATGACTTTAATCTGTGTCAATACTCACTTCTCAACCCATTTCTCAGTTTTCTGGTCAAAGATCATATATTTAAAAAGGTCATTTATTAAGCACTTATTATATGACAGACACTGCTTCTTCCAGGCTTTGAAGTCAACTCTCCATCCACTATGACATGCTGCCAAGGAAGCTAAACTAACTACAGGTGCTCAATCAACCAACAAACATTTATTCAGTACCTTACTTAAGTATGTGCCAAGTAATGTGCTGGGTTCTAGGGATACAAGAACAAAGAATGAAACAATTTTTACTCATGATAAACTTACATTTTAATGGAAGAGAAAGTACATAGGGAAAATATGTATAGCATAATTATGAAGTTAATAAATGTAAATATATACAAAGTAGTTAAATAGAATTTTGTATGGAAGAGAAGGTGCTAGCAGTTGGGGGCATCAGGAAAGTCTTCATGCAGAAGATGGTATCTGAGCTGCAGCTTTAAAGGGAGAAAGAAACTCTGTGAGGTAGAGGTAAGGAGAAAATGTATTTTGGACATGTGAAATGGCTAGTACAAAGGCATGGAGATGGGAGATATACGTCATGTATGAGGAGCTGAGAGAAGACCAAATAGACTAGACTGCAAAGTAGAAGAGGGTGAATACTGCCCAATGCAAATTAAAATATAGGACAGGTTGAACGGGGCTTTAGAAGCTAAACAGAAAAGTTTATATTTTATCTAATAGTCAATAGAGATTCAGTAGAGTTGGGAGTAAGGGAGTCAATGATCATATCTGTGCTTATGGACAATTACTTTGACAAGAGTCTGTAGGATGGTCTGGATTGGTGAGGCAATTGAAGCAAGAAGACCAATTAAGAGGTGGCTGCATTCATATGGGTGAGAGCAATGAAGGCCTGAACTAAAAGAAGGCTCAGATATGAGAGATGTATACAAGGACCAATCAATTGATAATTGGTTTGAAAAAAAAAATTGGTCCACACCAACATTGATAAATGAAACCAGAAGACAAAAGGCAGTTGCAGTTGGATAGAAATATGCTCGTAGGTTTCCCTTGAAGAGACAAATAAAGGAGTTGCATACCCAGGAGGCAACAGCAAATGTCATTTCATTGGATATTTTATCACCTTGGTTTTTGTTGTTCATATAAACAAGAGTACCATGGAGATAATACCATGCAGATAATGTGCCAACATCCACAGCAGAGGATGAAAAGTGGAAAAACTGCATGAACTTGGCAAGATCCTCCAAAAACATAACTAGTAATCCTCAAAAGAAATGGAGATCTACCACCTTGTGTGACCTTAGTCAAGTCACTTAATTTCTTTTTCCCTCAATTTAGTTTTCTGTAAAATGTGCTACTCTTCATGGAGCTCACAGTCCAGTAGTCGGGATATAGCACACACAGACACAGACAGCAATTATTTAAGAAAAAAACATACTCAGGGTGGCTAGGTGGCACAATGAATAGAGCACTGATCCTGGAGTCAGGAGGACCTGAGTTCAAATCCAACTTCAGACACTTAACACTTACTAGCCATGTGACCTTGGGCAAGTCACTTAACCCCAATGGCCCTCCAAAAAGAAAGAAAAAGAAAAAAAAACATACTGAAGATCCATGATTTGGAATAATTCACGACCTTTTCCAGTACCCAAAAGTACTCAAAAGAAATTAACCTAACAATACAAACAGGAAAAATGAAATGAATGGGAAAAATGCATAAAATCTCAACTTGTTAACTGGTTATTCAAAGACTTCCATGATCTAAACCTAATCTGTATTTCCAACCTGTATCCAACTGTTCTTCAGTCTAACCACACTACTCTCCAATGATGGTTCACATTTTGCCTTCTCCCACCTCCATGATTCTCCTAAAACCATTCTCTGGGCTCAGAATGCAACCCACTTTCTACCTCTTCTTATTAAAATCCTGCCCATCCTTTGAGGCCCAGATCCTCAAATTAAAAAAAAAAATTCTTTCTTCATTTCTTTGCTCCTTTCTGACTTAATTTTCATGTTTTATTTTTTATTAATAGGCATCATTGTTGTTGTTGCTGTTTGTCTTTCTTTCTTGAAGAGGACCATGGCATCAGGATGGTGATACCATGACTTGCAAGTGAATTGGATTTAATTGAGGAAACACTCACTTTCTCCTGTAGGGGCCACCTGAGTCCAGTGGCAAAAATATAGATCAGGATGACTGGAGATGACCCCAGTAAGGCATCATGGCATAGTGGATAAAAAGTCCATCTCAGAGTCAAGAAGACTTGGTTTCAAGTCTCTTATCTGGTTGTGTCATCTGGGGCAAATCATTGGACCTCCCTCAGTGCCCCAGGCAACTCTCTAAGACTGTCAATTGGAGGGCAGTGGGTGATCTGCACTGGTAGAAGGAGTTTCCTCACTGGAACTTCCATCAGTGAAATAACGCTGAAATTTTTCCAGAGAGGGAAAAGTCCTCTACCCAAGTAGATGACTTAGGGGTCCTCTAAAGCCTCATTTTGGCATGGATGGTCTTGGGTCTCAAACACCATTCAAGTGGAGAACAAATGCTAGTAGGTCATACCAAGCTGGGAAGTCTCCAAGTTGGGATCCACTAATAGATGATAAAGACTAGCCCAGATGAGTTAAGATATTGACCACCTTGGGGTGGCTAGGTGGCACAGTGAATAGAGCACTGGTCCTGTAGTCAGGAGGACTCCTGCCTCACATTTACTAGCTCTGTGACCTTGGGCAAGTTGCTTAACCCCAATTGTCCTGCCTTCTCCCCTCCAAAAAAGCAAAAAAAAAAAAAAAAAAAAAGAAGATATTGACCACCTCTGATGAATGTTTTCATCCACTTTAACCCATGAAGATCTGGGTGCTAAGTAAGGCGTGGGCAAGGTTATGAATTATCCCAAATCATGGAATCAGTATGTTTTTTTCTTAAATAATTACTATCTGTGTCTGTGTGTGCTATATCCCCACTACTGGGCTGTGAGCTCCATGGGAGATAGGATATTTTATGGAAAACTAATTTGAGGGAAAGAGAGATTAAGTGACTTGACTAAGGTCACACAGAGTAGTGGATCTTAAAGTACCATTTAAGGACTCCTAGGAATCCCTGAGATCCTTTCAGTGGATATGCAAGGTCAAATCTACTTTCACAATAATACAGAAATATTATCTGTCTATTAAAATAGTCTTCCCTTTTCCAACCACACATCTCTGTGATCAGATTTTCTTCAACGGATTGGACATAAAAGCAGATATAAGAATCCAATTGTCTTCTACTAAACAGACATTAAAGAGATTTGAAAATACACGCAAAATGATGCTATCCTTTTTGCTGAATTTGTTTCATTTTGAAAAATATAATTATTTTTCATTAAAATGTGTTGTCTTAACATATAACAGATTTGTGTTATTTTAAAATTAATTAATAAATATTTTAAAATTTTATTGGTTATTTTTTAATACAGTAAATATTGATAGACATAACTCACATTACCAAAAGCTCTTGTAGGAACTTTAATTTTTAAGAAAAAAGGGGGTCCTCAATAATTTTCAAGAGTGTCAAAGGGTCCTGAGAACAAAAAGTTTGAAAACCACTGACATAAGCATTGGTGACAGGAAATAGGAAAGGAGCATATTCTTTCTTAGGTCAACGAAATTCTCTTACCCAAGCTAGTTGGCTGAGTTTCAAAGGGATCTTGGGAAGACTCACTGAGCCGGTAGATGGAAGATATGTCCGTGTGGGTTAGGGATCGGAGAAAGTCAGCACAGGTTCTTTCCCTCTCATTTCCTGGGTCCCAAAAGGACAATTTCCCTTCATCACTAAGGAAGGCAGTGGCCTTACTCCTATGTTGAGATGACAGAAAAATGATCTTTTTTTTTTTCAGAAACACAAACCTTCTGTCTACCTGCCTGAGAATGAGGACAGTTAAAGGAAGCTTGATACCCCATGCCACCTGCCCCCTAAATGCAGCACTTTATCTTGATCTGGCAAACAAAGATTAAGGTAATCATTTCTCATCTCTGGGAAACCCTAAAACATTCAAAATTCATTCCAGGGCCTACATACTTACAAAGGAATGTAAGAATCAGGAACTACGTGCTTGGTTTGGACAAAACCAAGCTCCCCAGTTACAGACAATTTCCCAATGAACCAGCGAAGTCCTGACAGGAAAAAGCCAGAGACCTCAATGCTGTCTCCTTGGCGGAAGGTCAGTTCATCTTTTTCCTCTCCTTGGTAATCCCTCAAAGCTTTACATTTTCCTTTACCTGAGGACAAGAACACAGAGAGAAGTAATTACCTTAGCTATAGCTCTCATAAAATTGTTTTAAAGTGTGAAGGGACCTTAGAACATGAAAGGATAAAACTTCAAATGTTAAGTTGAAAAAAGGCCTTAAAATATAGAATATCCGAGCTTAAAGGGAACTTACCACAAAGAACAGAGAATGTTCAAGTCAGAAGCTCTCTTGAAACAGAACATAGCGTCAGATTAGGCAGAGTTTAGAATGTCAAAGCTGGAAGTTACCTTAAAAATCATTTATTCCATCCCCTCATTTTACAGAGGATGGAACTCAGGCCCAGAGAAGGGGAGTTACTTGCCCAGGGATACAGAGTACTTTGTTAAAAGAGCTGGAACTTCTAACCAAATCTTCTTATTCTTTTTTCTAGGTATTTTTGCTGAATTTGTTTTGTTTTGGAAAATATAATTTAAATATTTATTTAATAGTACTTATAATATTTAATAACAATATAATATTATATAACATTTAAATGGTACTTTGTAGTTTACAGGATATTTTTCTAAAATAGTCTAGAAAGTTAGGAAATATGAGGATTATTGCCCTCACTTTATAGATGGGGAAACAGAGACTCAGAAAAACAAAGTGATTTGCCTGCAATCACATTATCTTAGTCTTCTAACTCTGAAACCAGCATTCTTTTAAATACTCCACAAACTGTGGCTTAACAAGGATTTTTTTCCAGCCTTACTGTCTGACCATGAGTAGGTTCTCTAAAAACGCAAACAGAAAGCCTCAAGAGAATATGTAGCATGAGGTCCTACTGAACGCTCGAGGTTAATGCCTGAGCACAAGGAGGATCATGTGGGTAGACCTCACATGTGTAGATGGCTGCCTGCTTGAAGAGATGGAGTTTGAGAAAAGATATAAGAAGGGGTGGTCTTGGAATAAATGGAAACAGCACTGGGGAGGGAGGGTACTGAGGGACTTTACTTCTATCATTGCATCTCCTGCTGACTCTGCATGTCCTTGGGCAAGTCATACCCCCTCTCTACTCCTGATTTCCTCAATGGTAAAGAGGAATCATTCTCTTTGTCCTGAGAACTCACTGGGCTGAGGTGAGGATTAAATGAGTTAATGGACTTTAAAAAGCGTCATAAGTTCTAAGACTGTTCATACATGAGAAGGTATAATATCATGAAAATCTACAAAATCACCAAGGGAGTAGGGAGGTAGAAAAAGAGAGAGAGAAAAGGAGAGGAGGAGAGCTCCTAGAATATTCAGATTAGAGTGGCACTTAATCCTGGAAGGACACTGAATTTGAAGGCATATTTTCATTTAGTGCCTTCAGTTTAAGGAAGGTAGAAACCTGTTCAGAACCAGTCAGTGCCAAAGTAGTAGAAGATTTTTAAAAAAAAGAAAAAGAAAGGAAGAAGTTTGAGAAGAATAGAGATACTATCATGGACAATAGAGTCCTGAAAGTTGTGAAGGAAATCAGCA
Source organism: Pseudochirops cupreus (assembly GCA_028627135.1). NCBI lineage: Eukaryota > Metazoa > Chordata > Mammalia > Diprotodontia > Pseudocheiridae > Pseudochirops > Pseudochirops cupreus. Next base: position 286,587,407 of record CM053581.1, read on the forward strand.
AGTGTGGGGAACATCCTTGTCCTTTCAATGTTTTTGCTCACAGACCTCAAACTAGCCACCCCCAATATGTCTTTCAAGACTCGTGCCAGTGCTAGGATACTTGAAGAGCTGGTCTTATAGATCCCTATATGACAGTGTCATTTTTTTTTTCAGTGTCATGTTTTGATGGGTATGAATATCAACTCTGATACTTGCTGGCTATATGACCTTGGGTAAATCATTTTTCCTCATCTGTAAAACAAAGGGAGGTGTAGGGGAAGGATGTTGAGATGAATTATCCTTAAGGTCTCAATGAGTTTTGAAATTCTCTTATCCTATGATAACCATGATTCCCTTGACACCTTCCCTCTCTCCTATGGCACTCTTCAACTCACAAAGCTTCTGATGTCCCCATTCAAGACTTTATTTTCTGCTTATTACTTCCACCAATTTTCCTTGTCAGTTTCTTACAGAATTCAAACTCAGACATTCCTATGTTAAATGTATCTCTCACTTTAGACAAAAAAAAATTTACTTAACAGAAATCCAAACTGAAGGACATTATGAATTGAAAAATTCATTTTAAGAAATAGTGAAAAGCATCTTGGTTGAGTTTGAGGACCATAAAATACAATACAAATACAGCAATAGACGTTTACTAAACACCTAATGTGTACCAAACACCATGCTATGTTTTGAAGGAAATACAATGTTTTAAATAAAACGAGGTCTCTGCCTTTATTGGGTGTACTAGTGTGATAAGAGCTTGGGCTAGATCACTAGAACATATACTATTACATGATAAGTTTGTTGGAGAATGGTATAACAAAGTGCAAAGTGAAAATTCTGAGAAAAAAAAGTATTGGTCTGATTAGAAGGATCATGAAAAGTTTCCTGGGTCACAGGGTCATGGAATTTAAAGAAATATTAAATATAATGTAATCCAAGTCTTTCATTTTACATATAAAGAAAGTCCCTGGGAAGCAAAAGCAATTGGTCTAAGAGCACACAGGTATAGGAGGAAAAGCCAAGATTCTGACCTAATTCCTCTAATTATAAATGGGCCATTTTTTCCAGTTACTAAATCATCTAGGTAGCCATTATGTCACCCACCTTCCTCCCCTTACCATAGGTGTTTGACTATAGGTCAAATACCAGCAGTTTAGATGTTCAAGCTGGTGAAGACATGACTTGGGGGTTGGAGATATAATAGCTGTCTTCAGCTTTCTGAAGGGCTGTCATATCAAAGAGGGATTGGACTGGTTTGGCTTCCGAAGGCACAATCAGGAACAAAAGGGAAAATATGCAAAAGGGCAAATATAGGCTTGTTGCTCTGATCAAACTTCCTTGCAATTAGAGCTGCACCAATGTGGAATGAGCTGCCTTGGGAGGTAATGGACTCTCTTTCCTTGATGGTCATCAGCAGAGGCTGAATGAGCATTTGTCAGGAATACCATAGGGAAGATTCCTTTTGGGTTTGGGTTGGATGGGATGACGCTAGTGGTCTTGGCCAGTTCTTAAATTCTGGGATTCTGTGTCACTCTAAGAAAAATGTTGGTCTGAGAGTCAGAGTACCTGATTCCTAATTCCAGGTCTGTTCCTAACTTGCTCTATGTTCCCACAGGGTTTTTCCTCCCTAAACTTCAGTCTTTTCAATTGTAAAATTAAGGACTTAGAATGGATCTTGAATTGCAGAGTCATAAGAGGCTATAATTGGAAATGGTCTGAGCACCATCTAGTCTAACTTGTGCCTGAAGAATGATCCCTCTTCATGACATTGCTGAAGAGTGATTGAAAGCTCTCAATTACCTTCCAGTCCTCACATTCTATATTCTATGTTCAAAGGTTCCTACCTACTCTACCATTCCAAGCTTTGGGAAACTCTGGCAACCAGCTAATTAATGTCTGGCAATGGCCAGTATTTTACCTACTATGATGGTTAACAATCTGTAATGAAATTAAAAAGCTAACCATTAGCTCAGGAACCAAAAAGCCAGCACGAACACAAGTCAACTAGTCATCACAGTGTAGTGGAAAGAATACTTGGACCTAGAGCTGGACCCTGGCTCTGCCTCTAACTACCTGATGGAAATCACTCTGGTTTCCTCATCTGTAAAATAGACATAATAATATTTGCAATTCCCTACAGGGAGAACTGTACTTTATAAACTTATAAGCTTGGTAAACTTATAAAGCAGAATAGAACTGAGTACTTTATTATGGTTATTTTCATCTTCGTCCCCCATTATATTCGTTTCATTATATAACAACAGATAATGAGTTCAGTTTAGAGTTCTAAACAAGAACTCACTATTTTAGTTCTCGGCTTCTTGTTTTGCTGTCCCCTCCCACCAAGTACAATGGGTATATGATAAAGACATTTGGGAGGAAGCCAATAAGTTCAAGTGATGGGGAGAGTACGCAAACATCTACAAGAGAAGGCATTGTAGTGTAATAGATGGGATTTTGGCCTGGGACCTGGAAGATCTTGCTCTGTTACTCTGTGACCTTGAATGAGTGAGATATCCTTTCTGGGTCTCAGCTTTTCCATCCCACAAAATGAGACAATTAGATTAGATGGACTCTGGCTCCAAGTCTATGAAAAGTTTTACAGGAAGGTGACTCTGAACAAGTCACCACCGACTCTCTGTGTCTGTTTCCTCATCTATTAAATAATGCAGTCACACTAAATTATTTTTAAGGTTCTTTCCAGTGCTGACATTCTTTATAACATGTTCTAAGTTCCCTTTCAGTCCTGAAATACTATGTCTACGAATATTTTCAAAGAAATATGACCTTGGGTTATTCACTTCTCTAGGCCCCATTTTTTTCATCTCTAAAATGAAGAAGTTGGATTAAATGATCTCTGTTTTACTACCTTCCAGTCAATCATTCAATAAACATGTCAGTGCCTCCAGCAGATGATGCCCTGCAGAAGGCTCAACAGTCATTTTTATCAGCTCTAACATACCAATTTGATAGGAGCCTGTCCAATCATTCTTCCTATAGATGCCACAGGTCCCCGGGTAGTTTTTTAGGAACCATCTGCCAATGGAGAAATGGTGAAGTCAAAAACCTCATCTTCTTATATCAACAAGCCTATATTGCAGAAAGAACAATGAATAGGAAACCCAGAACCAATGGAGTTCTTTTTTCAGTTAAGCAGACCACTGGTCAGCTGAATCACTAAGGATCTTCTAGCATTTTCTTGCTGTCAAATTTCCCCCAAGCTAATCCCTGGGGGCTAGTTTTTGATTTCTGGGCACAGTGTCCTATACCTACAAGGTGGTATAGGTCTAATAAAGCCTATGAGGTGGATGAAAGCATTTTAATTATGGCCTTGATGTTCGCAGATTTAGTCACATTTATTAAGTGCCTACTATGTGCTAGGCAATATAGAATTCAAAGCTAGAAGGGATTGTAGTTCTACTCCAACCCCCTCCTTTTAGAGTTGAGGAAACAGAGGCAGAGCTAGGATTTAAATTGAGCTAGATACTTCTACTTTCCATATTGCCATACTTTAAATTTCTATGGCTTTGTTGGTGTTGATTCTTCCTCAACCAGTTTAGATCATAACTCCTCTTTGATTTGGACAATGACCTTTGAAAGTTATTAGGAATGGAAAACTCACCACCTGTAGTCAGCCTGGTGATGAGCAGTTCTGAGTTTAGCTAAGCTGGGCCCATAACCAAGCTTTCCTAGCTTGGTAGAGATTACTAGAACCAAGGATCTAGGCTTTCAAGGAAAGACAGAGTGACATGACCAACTATTGAATTTGGAGGCAGGGAGACTGGGTTCAAATCCAGATTCAGATACTTAATATTTAAGTGATCCTGGACAAGTCGTTGAATCTTTCTGAGTCTCAGAATTCTCATCTCTAAAATAGGAATAACAACCTCATAGGTTTCTTATAAAGATAAAATAAGATAACATATTTAAAGCTCTTCAAAAATATTAAGGTACAATATAAACGTCAGTTATTATTTTTATTCAAGAATTCAGGATCTCCTCTGCCACATCATAATGCATCAAAATTAGTCCTATACTTCTCCAAAACACGGTTAACTTAGGTTCGAATGTCATTTTAGAAAGGATTCAAGAAGCATGATATGAGAATCATTGTTTTAATACTTCTTATCTGTGTGACAACCTACAAATCATTTCACGTACTCATTTTGTTTTTCAAGCCATCCAGTATTCCAAGCACCCATTTTATCCATAAGAGATTCCTGCTCTGAGAACTCTATCACCTTGCTTTTCTGTCCTGTAACTACACTAACCTGTCCCAGCTTCTCTGAAAATTAAACTCATCTTTGTGAAGGTTCTTAGTTCTGTGTTCAGTCATGCTGGCAACCGTATCAGTTCACTTTTTGATTAGGTCATCCTGAGCATCTACCTCTCACCATTGTGCCATTGTTTCAAGGGGGTGAGGCAAGAAACAAAGGATGATGGGACTAGCTCATCTTCACTGCTTTGTGAAGGAACAATTTTGTGACTAGGAGGGCATAACGGTAAAGCAAAGGGCGGACTTTCCTAATACTTTGTTTCCACGTCCCCTTAGCTCTGGTGTAAGAGAAGTCTCCTGGTTCATGTCAGTTGTCTTAAAATTAAGTGGTGTTAACTTTTCACCTTTGTAACCATTTCTGCAGATAAACTTGTGAAGAGCTAATGTTGCTTTCTTTTGGTGGAAAAAATTGCCATATCCAATGCCAGTCATTCAATAAACATTTATTCAGGAAAAAAAAAACATATGAGATGGTGATGATAATCCCTTTCTTCCCTTCTTTGCAGAATGGTTTCAAGGGAAGGGCTTTTAAACTTTACAGCACCCTAGAAATGAGAGTTATTGTCGCTATCATCATCGTCATCATCACTGAGGAGGGACAGGACACAAGCAATCCCCTTGGTGAGTAATTTGATCTAACATGAAGTTCTAAATATCTCATAAAACACCAGATGTGCTGGTACACATCTGTAATCCCTGCTATCAGGAATGCTGAGGTAGAGGAATCACTTGAGTTTGAGAGTCTTAGTGCAGTGGGGCTAAAGCTGATCTGGTATTCACGCTAAGGCCAAAACTAATCTGGTAAGGCCCCTGGACCAGAAGGCCACCAGCAGGCCTATAGAGGTGTGAACCCAGCTCATGTCAGAAAAAAAATGGAGCAAAATAAAGCTTCCATACTCATTGATAATTTGATTAGGCCTGTGAGTAGCTCTACCCTTCCAGTTTGGAGGAAATAAGGAGACCTTCTCAAAAAAACCCAAAAATCTCATGCTCTCACCATTGTCCTGTTCGTAAAGGCTTGATGTTTCAGACATCTATGATTCTTCTTCTCCCCTCGATGCAGTCTACCTCCGCAATTGCTCTTGTACTCAAAGCTGTCCTTTCAATACCCACCATCCTAGTTCAGGACTCATTACCTTTCATCTGGAGTATTACCTTAGCTTCCTATTTGGTCTCTATTCTTCCCCACTCTAATCTGCCTACATGTATGTCCCTTCCTAAAACAGATCATTGTTACTTCCTTGTTCCAAAACCATGACTGGTTCCCCATTTTCTCCAGAACAAAAATTAAACCCCTTGTCCTGGCATTCAAGGTCTACCACAGTCTAGTTCTACCCTAACACTCAAATGTTGTGTTGTGATACTCCTCCATCACAGACCATACTTTCTCAACCAGTTTTATGATGAGCCATTCATTATGTGAGTCTTCCTTTTTAACTTTCTTGACATGGATTCAAGTTTCATTTCCAATATTTATCAGCCCTTTGACTTTGGGCAAATTGCTTTCCCTTTACCGTTCTATGAGTCATAGAATTTCAAGTGGAAAGGCATCTTAGAAATAATATAGTCCAAATGCTCTCTTTTATGGGTAATAAAAATAAAATTTAGACAAAAGTAATTTGCCTACGATCACACACAGTCAGTGACAGAATTGGGACTAAACACACATTTCTCAATCCAAGACTCTTTTCATTATATCATGATGACTTCCTTGATCTCTACCCTTCCCTCTCATTCAGACATGTTCTTTCTTTCCTTTGAATTCTCATTAATCATTACACCTCACATTCGTACCTGTGATGGACTAGTGAGAACCCTGGATTTAGTCAAAGAAAAACCCCCAGTTCTGTTAAATAATATGATTAGCTAGTGATTGTGGAAAGGGTAAGATGGGATCTATCTTCCTGTCCTTTAGTTGGTCACACAACCCTTTGGGTAATGTCACAGACACCACTTAGGACACTACTGCTCTAGAACATCCCACTCCCCTTTTAGAAAGGAAGAAACAAGTCCAGTGAGGGGAAATATCTTGCCCAAAGTCACAAAAATCACTAGCTAATCATAATGCTTCTATCCAACATTACCACACCCACCTTTGACCCATTACAGTACAAAACTCATTCTCCTACTCCCACTGTTATGTAAGCTCCCAACTTTCTTTTTCCAAGACAGATATTGGTCCCTCTAGGTAGTTATAACCTAACTAACTTGGACATCCACTAGAACAGTTGTGTAGGTGCCTTTGAGACAATTCCCAGGCTACCACCACAATCACCAGCATATTTATTGGGGGGGGGGAGGGGAAACAACTGATAGGCATACATGATCAAAACATTTGGATGTCAGTGGACTAGATGGTCTCTAATGTGGTCCCCTAGCTAAATGTTCCACAATGCTTGCTATGCTCAAGGTATTTTATGAATTATAGGTTTTTTTTAGTATATTTATCTCTCTTTTGTGAACTCTATGAGGGCAGAGAATGGAACCTATTTATTTGTACTGTCCTTTCCCCAAATCTGCTAAACAAAGGGCCCCAAATACAATAGGTACTTAATAAATGTTTGCTGGATTGTACTGGATTGCTTGTTTAATTGGAAACCCCTAAATCCATCACATTACAGTCAGGGAGATAGCAGTGAACTGGTATGACTCAGACCTGTGGAAAAACCTCTTGTTTAAGGGCTTGAAGAGGTTCTGCAGTGTAATGGAAAGATTGTTGGACTTGAAATCAGTAGACACGGCATCGAGTTCAGAGTCACTAGAGTTGGAGTCAAAGGCCTTAGGCTCAAATTCGGGTGGTGCCTATGTGGCCATGGACAAGTCATTTATCCTCTCTGGACCTCAGTTTCCTCATCTCTAAAAGGAGGTAATTGAACCAGATGACATCTGAGGTGCATTCTAGCTTTCAGTTTAATATTTTTATCCCATCAGCTTCATTTTCCCCGTCTTTCAGTTTAATAATAACAACAGCGATAGTAACAATGTAGAGTTGTCAGGAGACAAAAGCACTTTGTGTTGTGCAGGGGCAGCCTGTAAAACACTGAGTTAAGAGTCAGAAAAGCTAAATTCTAATTCTGGTATTGTCCCTTTAATAGCTGCATAATATATCAAGTCTTGCCTTTTTTCTGGATCTCAGTTTCCTAATCTGTATAAAGAGGGATTGTCCAAGGTGACCTTCCAACTCTGAATCCTGTGATCACAAGTGTTCTATAGAAATGTGAATGATCAGTATTCTGTCTTTGCTGTAAAGGTGACTTTGGAAGACTGTTAGACATGAGGAAGGTTATTGATACCAGCAATAACTCTCTTAGTTCCCCAGATAACTAGGACTTCTGACAGAGGAAGGCCTCATATTCTTCTCTCAGGGATCAGAACACAGAACTTGAATATACAATTTTCAAAGACATTTGATTCATTGGGCCAATCTAGAAATGTCTCTATCAATGCCCATTTGCTCTCAGGATTCCTGCTTCCTGTTAATTTCAGACTGGGACCACTGCTAATGTGTAGGAAGTCTAGAAGACACCACTCAGTCTAATATCTCATTACTCACTGGTGGAAGGGGAGGGACAGAGGTTCTATAGCTGCAACAGGCACCAAGCCCCGAAGACCAGTCAGCAAGGAGGTGCCTTCACATTCTGCTCCTTCTTTGTTGTTCTTGACATAGATCAGCTCATTCTTGCAGAGCCTTAGGTACTCCCCACCATCCTTTTCTCCTGAACGAAGGACAGTGTGCAAAGTTCTGGAGAAATGACCTACAGACAATGACATAAAATACATCAACGAATATTTATTCAGTATTTGCTATGTAACAGGCACTGTGCTAAGCTCTGGGGTTGCAAAGAAAGGCAAAAACAGCCCCTGCCCTCAAGGAGTTCACAATCCAATGGTAGAGACAACATGCAAAGAACTATGCACAAGCACATTGGATACAGGATAAATTGGAGATAATCAACAGAGGAAAGGCATTAGCATTAAGGGGATGAAGAAAGATAAGTACAGAATCTTCCATCTGGAAGGGACTTTAGAGGCCACCTAATCCAACCCCTTCTCTGATGCAAGCATCCCTTCCATAGCTCTCAGAAGTGACCATCCAGTCATAGTTTCAATACCTACAGTGGTCATGATGAGGCACTCACCAGCTCCCTGGGCTTCCATTGTTTGTATGTTCTCTCTTACATTGAGCCAACATCATGCTCCTTGTAAATTCCACCCACAGCTCCTGGTCTTACCTTCTGGAGCTCAACAAAATAAGTCTTATCTTCTAACTCCTGGTAGACTTGTAAATACGTGAAGATATGAGAGAACATGTTCCCCTAAAGTCTTCTCTTCTCCAGGCTAAATATTCCCAGCTCCTTCAAATGATTCTTTTTATGATATGATTAGTTCTTTCATTATTCAAATTATCTTTCTCCTAATCACACCTTTTCTTTTTAATGTCATTTTGGAAAGGTGATAACTACGATTACTTAGAACTAAATGTAAAGTAAATAGAAAACTCTATAGATATCTTCTGATCAGGAAAACCAAGATATTTGTCGGTCAGGAGGAAGAGGGGGAACCAATTGTCTCCCTTGTTCTATTATTTCAACTTAAGGTTGGATTACTTTTTCAGCTGCTATATCATAGTATTGAGCTTGTAGTCCACTAAGACTCCCAAATCTTTTTCAAATAAGTTGGTGCCTGGCTAAATCTTTCCTATCTCGTACATGCACCGTTAATATTTTGCACTTCCCCTATTCTATATTTGGGATAATGGGATCATGGATCCAGAAAATAATGTAGCACAATCTATGTATTTTACAGATGAGAAAACTTGGTTACAATTGATATATTAAAACTAAATGCAAAAATTTACATATTTCCCTTTAACATTTAACTTGTTAGGTTTGATCTATGGTTCCAACCTGTGTAGAGATGTTTTTAAATTTATATACATATATATATATATAAACTCCATGCCAGCACAGTGATCATTGATATAAGTATTGAATAGAACAGAGCTGAAAACAAGGTTCAAAGTCAAGGAACAATTACCAGATGCTCACAATCAGAATCAGTCAATAAACATTTATTAAGAAACTACTATTTTCCAGGCAAAATTCTACCAAACTGCTCTTCTAAGAACATAGCCTATAGACCTCGAGGAGACCTCAGAAACCATCTAATCCAAGTCCATTATTTTGCATATGAGGAAATCAAGGCCCAGAGATGATAAGCAAGTTCCCACCAAGGGCACTGAGGTAGTAAATGGAGCAGGATATCAAACCCAGGATCTCTTTCTCCAAATCTCGGGTTCTTTTCATTGTACCTGACTGCCTAATCCAGGAGACAAAGACTGGGCCATCAGCATTGCTACTAATGACTTACCTTCCTGCACCAGGAGACCTTGGTAGATGGCTTCAAGGTGTTCTTCATTGACTGAGACGTGGATCTTAGTGTCCTCCACTAATTTGCATTTAAGCCAATAGTTGTGGTCAAAGAGGAGTTGCTCCAGGCAGAGAGACACGTGCCCTGTGGAGAGTCAATCCACGGAATGAGGTGCCAAGCCAATGTGATCCTTAGCCAATCCCCTTTGGGGTTTCTTCTTAACCTGAGACTTCTTTCCATCCCAAATCCTATCTGCCTCACCTGGAGTTTAGAATGTTGGACAACAGAGGGTGGGCCAGAGAATTCCAGAAGAGATTCAGAACAACAGTCATGGGATTTTGCAGTGGGAGTAACTAATTGGTCTTCCTGATTCCAAATGCTTCCCTTCTACTCTATCTACTCCAATGTCTTATTTTAACATTAAAGGCTAGCAGTTATACAGTAGTTTGTGGTTTACAAAGAGCTAATTTGTTCCTTAATACAACACTACAAGGCACTTACTAGAGGTATCATCATACCCATTTTACAAATTGGGAAACCAAGGGATAGTGAAGTTAAATTACCTGATAATGATAATCCACATTTATTTTGAGGCAGTTAGCTGAGATAGTCAGGAAGGCCTGAGCTCAAAGCCTGCCTCAATCACCTATTAATGATGTGACCCTGGGCAACACATTTAACCTTTATCAGCCTCTAGTTTCCTCTTCTGTAAAATGGGAATAGTAATAGCTCCTACTTCCACAGGGTGGTAAGAATAAAATTACATAATCAGTGCAAACCACCATAAATCTTAAAGTGAAGTATAAGTAAGCTATAGGTTCCCCACCCTTGTGACCTAACCAATAGTGTCCTGTCTCTTCCCCAACTGCCTCCATTTCCTTTTATTGATCTTGCCTATTCTTCAAGACCCAGCTCATCTGACAGCTCCTTCATTAAGCTTTCCCTGTTCTCCCTTCTTCCCCTGCATTCAAAAATTATCTGTTTTCTTTATTAGGACCTTAACTAGCCCTTCCCACCCCTTGTGAACACATCCTCCATTTTGTACTCTAATCTCCCTGAGCCTCCCTGTAAGATGGAATACAGAATATAGAGGGATACGTTGTGTACACAAAGAAAGTGCGTTGTAATCCAAGCACTGTGTACGTTATAGGGATGGTGTGGGGAAAGTACTTTGTAAACTAAAATGTCTTCTAGAGACACACATTGGTTTCCATTCAGCCTTTGCTTTACCTAGATTCAGATATGTAGAGAACTTCCATATTTCCTCAAGAGTTTTGAAGGTGATAATGAACTGATCTTTATCAACTTGTATAGAGACAAGTCGAGCTGAGAGTTCCTAAAAAACAAAAAAAGAACCAAACAAAACCAATGAGAAAATATAGAACACCACATCAGAAGGGCCTGAGAGACCATTGAGTTTCTAATCCACCTATTTTACAAAAGGAAAAGTTAAGCTCCAGTGATAGGGAGTATACAAGGGGATGTAGCTAAATTTGTTCTTCAGAAAACTCTGATCTCAGCTTCTGACTTTGCATGATAGGGGTGAAATTCCTCACAATTAGAATAGTAACTCCCATCTTATATGACAATTCTATGTTTCCAAAGCACAATCTCCACGATGATTCTGTGAGCCAGGTGGTGTAAGCATTATTATCCCCATTTTAAAGATGAGAAATTTGAAGTTCAGAGAAGTTAAATGATTAGCCCAGGGCCACACAGTTAGCTTACATACTGGTTTTAGTAATCCAACACACGTTCTCTGACCTCAGACCCATTGTTATACATTAGATACATTATACAACATGGTATCTGCAATGTCCTGTAAATAGCATCAACAGAGTTCAGAATTCAGTTATACTCTAAAGGGTTACATCATGTACACAAATAATTATAGGAAAATTGGCAGAAAGAGAGCTAAAGATACTTGAAAACATGAAGGACAGCAACAAAAGGATTTGGTTGGTTGTGGTTTTTTTTTTAATTGGTTTAGGAGCTGCAGAGAAGTGAACTGAGGCTTAACTTAAGGGAAAATTTCCTAACAATTAAAACTATTCAAGGGTGGAATGAGTTGCTTTGGGAAGCAATCAGTTCCTGCTCATTAGAGATCCTCAATGGAGGCTGGATAATTACCTAGGGGGATTGTATAGCAAAGATTCTTGTATAAGGTTGGACTCTACGAACACTGAGGTTGCTTTGGACTGAGATTTTCTTTCACCTGTAAAAATTAACTAATCTCTATCCCCAGTTCATATGAGTTTACATTCTAGAGTCCTGGAAGAATTGTAAGATATGACTCCTGGGACACTGTCAATAATCTTTGAAAAAATCATAGAGAATAGACAAAATGTTACAATATTGGAGAAAAGCAAATGTCTTGATTTTCAACAAGTTGAAAAAGTGACATCTATATACTATATTTCAGAGAATCTGGCTTTTTTTTCCTTGGCAAAATTCTAGAAAGTGTTGTTAAAGAGCTGGTCCCTGAAGATCTAGAAAATAAAGTGATAAAAATCCAGAAAAGAGCAGGTGACTTCATCAAGAACAAGGCAATTTCCTATCTCATTGCTGAAAACAAAAACAAAAAAAGAAAGAAAAAGGTTTACTAAACTAGTAGATAGATCAGGCCAATGTAACAGATAATAGTTACCTTGATTTCAGCAAAGTATTTACCATCCTTACGGACAAGACATTAACATGCGGCCTTGATGATATTATAGGTATGTGACAAAAGTTAAGGCACAGTTTACACATTAGATGACAGGATGAGGATCCAAGCAGACCTCAATAAACCATAGCAGAGGTATCAAATGCACCACCCAGAGGCTTCCCACTGTCCAAAATGCTCCCAGGTATGACTGAACCAGGTTGAAATATTTAGAAAACTGAACAAAAATATAATAAAATATAGAAAACATTACATTTTTAAAATAAGATAATATGCGGACTGTAGGGATCCTTATGTAGGTCAGTGGCCCTGTTTCTATTTAAGTTTGACATCACTGGACTAGAGAGATGAGATGGTCTGAATGAAAAAAGGTGAAAATGTAATAGAAACAAATGTAAAGTTTTATACTTGGGCTCAAAAAATTAACTTACCAAGTACAAAGTGAGGAAATTGTGACTAAATAACAGATCTTAGGGATTTAAGTAGGGCAAAACGTCAGTATGCATCAACAATGCAATAGAATAGTCAAAAAATTTAATATATGTTTGGGTTGCATTAAGAGAAGCATAGTGTACAGGATACAAGAGGTAATAATCCCACTGAATTCTGCCATAAGCAGACCACATCTGCAGTATCATGATCAATTCCAGATACCACATTTTAAGATGAACATAATAAATAAGTTGGACAGGGTTCAGAGGACAACTAGGACAATGAGGGGCTGACTGCAAGACCATAGCATAGAATCAGACGAAATTAAAAACCTATGATCCCATGATGTTTAGTCAGGAAGGACAAGATAGCTTAGAGGTAACATGATAGATGCCTTCAAGCTGCTGAAGTAAGCTGTTGTGTGGAAGAGATATTCTGCTTGTCCTGGGTGACCCCCAAATACTGAACTAGGAACAGTTGAATAAATTGCAGAGAAGCAGATTTTAGGTTCCATATAAGAAAAGCTTCCAAAATATTAGACCCTCCCAAAGTAGGATGAGTTATCTAGAGATAGGGGATTCCCTATGACCAGGATACTTCAAAGAGAGTTTTAATATTTATTTGTTAGAGTTGTTATGAGGTAGCTAGTTAGACTGGTAGATATATAGGACTAGGAGTCAGGAAGAGCTAAATTCAAATCCTGCCTCAGATACTTATTAGCAGTGTGACCCTTAGCAAGTCACTTGACCTCTCTCAGCCTCAGTTTCTTCACCTATAAAATGGGGATAATAATAACATCTACCTAACAAGATTGTTGTGAAGAGCTAATGAAATAACACATGTGAAGCACTTTGAAAATCTTATTGAAGCATTGCGTATGCTGGCTACCATTATTGTCATTGTAAAGAGATATCTCGTGCTGATATTAATTGAATTAGATGATTTCTGAGGTTCTACTCTACTCTGAATTTCTATGATTGAGAGGCAGCTGGTTTGGTGAACAGAGCATTGGATGTGAGGTGAGGAAAACTTGGTTCCAAGGTTATCTCAGACATTTATTAGCTATGTGACCCTGACAAAGCTATTTAATCTCTCTGTCCCTCAGTCCCATCTGTAAAATGAGGGGTTTGGACTAAAAGGTTTCTAAGATGCCCTCAGGTTCTAAATCTATGATCTTGTGATTTTATGATAAAGCATTATTTTCTAACCTCTGACCCACAAAGAGCTCAGAATTTATCCTCACACTACTAGATATCTTCTGACTTCTCTTTATAACTAAATGATGAAATTTTCTCCTTTAAATTTACTTTGATGTTTCTATTTCTTCTTAGATTTTAAAATCACAGTGATTTTGTGATTAAAGAACTGAATTCAACTGACTTGGAACTAGGAAGCTCAATGGCTAGAGCAGGAGGCCTAGAGTCAGGAAGACCTGAGTTCAGATGTGGCCTCAGACACTTACTAGCTGTGTGACTCTGGCAAGTCACTTAACCCTGTTTGCCTCAGTTTCCTCATCTATAAAATGATCAAGAGAAGGAAATGCCAAACCACTCCAGGATCTTAGCCAAGAAAACTCCAAATAGGGTCACGGAGTCAGATACGACTGAAATGACTGAACAATAACTCCCTCTTAGGGTTATTGTGAGGATCAAATGAGACAGTGAATGTAAAGTGTTTTGTAAACCAATCAGTTAAAAATCAGCAAGTATCCATGAAGTGCTGACTAGGTTCTAGGCACTGTGTTAAGTCTTGAAATACAAAGAAAAAGCAAAAACTCCCACTGTTCTCTTCAAGTAGCTTACATTCTTTTTTTTCCCAATGACTTGTTTATTTACTTTTAGTTTACAAGATTCAGTTCCACAATCCCTTGAGTTTCAATTTTTCTCCCCTCCCTGCTCCCTCCCCCCATGGTGGCGTGCAATCATGTGTAGGATGTGCAAATACTTTCACATTGTACAACAGTCTGTTTGTATAGAAGGGTTGTAACCAATGAGTGAACAATGGGAAAAAAGAAACAAAATCATACATGAAAAAGAGCGATAGCATGTATTGCTTCAGTCTCCGTTTAAACTCTAGTCTTTCTAGATCTTTCTCTGAATGTAGATATCTCCTTCCATCCTGAGACTTGTAGAGTTGTCTTATAGCTGTGCATTGCTGAGAAGAGTCCAGTTCGTCAAGGTTGGTCATCACACATACAATGTGTCTGTCATTGTGTACAAATTTTTCCTGGTTCTGCTCTTCTCACTCAGAATCAATTTGTATATGCCTCTCCAGGTAATTATGAAGTCCATCTCCTTCCCATTTCTTATAGCACAATAGTATTCCATTACATTCATATACCACAACTTGTTCAGCCATT
>CM053581.1:286602996-286631172 GCA_028627135.1 Pseudochirops cupreus
TGTGGTACCTCAAAGTTGTTTTGATTTGCATTTCTCGAATTAATAGTGATTTAGAGCATTTTTCCATATGCTTAAAAATATCTTTAATTTCTGTCTCTGTAAATTGCCTGTTCATATCCTTTGACCATTTATCAATTGGGGAGTGACTTGTATTCTTATAAATTTTACTTAATTCTCTGTATATTTTAGAAATGAGGCCTGTATCAGAGACACTGATTGCAAATATTCTTTCCCAATTTCCCACTTCCCTCTTAATCTTGGTTACATTGGCTTTGTTTGTACAGAAACTTTTCAATTTGAAGTAATCTAGGTTATCCATTTTGCGTTTTATAATGCTCTCCAACTCTTCTTTGGTCATAAAGTCTTTCCTACTCCATAAGTTTGACAAGTAAGCTATTCCTTGCTTCCTCAGATCATTTACAGTATCAGTCTTTATACCTAGATCATGCACCCATTTAGACTTGACTTTGGTGCATGGTGTTAGATAATGTTCTATGCCCAGTTTCTGCCGCACTATATTCCAATTTTCCCAACAGTTTTTCTCAAATAGTGAGTTCTTATCCCAGAAACTGGGGTCTTTGGGCTTATCAAACAGTTTATTACCATAATCATTGACTGTTGAGTCTTTTGTACCCAATCTATTCCATTGATCCACTACTCTATCCCTTAGCCAGTACCAAGCAGTTTTGATGACTGCTGCTTTATAATACAGATTAAAATCTGGTATGGCTAGGCCACCTTTCCTAGCATTTCTTTTCATTAATTGCCTTGATATTCTGGACTTTTTGTTCTTCCAAATGAATTTTGTCACTATTTTTTCTAGTTTTAAGAAGTAATTTTTGGGTAGATTGATTGGTATGGCACTAAATACATAATTTAATTTAGGTAAAATTGTCATTTTTATTATATTAGCTCGACCCAGCCATGAGCAATTGATGTTTTTCCATTTAGTTAGATCTGATTTTATTTGTGTGAAAAGTGTTTTGTAGTTGTGTTCATAAAGGTACTGGGTTTGTTTTGGAGTAGCTTACATTCTAATGGAAGAGACAGCATATATACCAATCAGCACATACAAGATGAATATTGAACAGATGGGAGGTAGCCTCTGAGTGGAAAGCACCAGCAATTGAACAGAGTGGGAGAGGCTTTCTGTTAGCTATTGTTATATTTCTGCCTATCCAGCCCCACTGAGGGGCACAGGATTTTAGATGATTGATTTAGAATGAGAAGGGATCTTGGAGGCCATGGAGTAAAACCCCTTTTAGGCTGAGGAAACAGACTGAGAGAGGTTAAATACTTTCTTGGGATCACACAACTTGGCAGTGTCTGAGGCAGGAGTTAATCTCAGGCTTTCCTGTTATCAAACCCCTCACTCTAACCACTATACCACCTTGCTGGCTAAAGATTTGAACTCATAACTCTTCATTTATCAGACTAAGCCCTGAACTATTGGTTATCCCCTTTCTATTGTGCACTGATTACCAGACATCCTACAAGTTTCAAATAATATTCATTCTACCTCTTCTTTCTAATAGAAACCAAGCTCTGGATAAGTTCCTACTCATTCCTTCACTCCCCCAAATCACAGATCCAGGACAATAGAGAAGTGACCTCCTTACTTCCAACTGACACTTCCAGACCATCCATGCCTCAGTGATTTTCCTATTTACAGCTCTATTCAGTCTGCCAGGACCACCCAATCACCATCTATGTTGCTGACTTCTATTTCAGGTCATTTTCAACTTTTCTATGAGATTAGTGCCTGGCTTACAATCATCCTCCCTACTCTACCTTCTGTCCTCATCCTCTGAGACTTCAGTATTCATGATGGCAATCCCTCTAGCAATCTAACCTTGAAATTCTTTATCTTTTTGACTATTCCTTCTTCTTACTTTCTCCATCTAACTAGTTACCAAGATGTGACCATCATATGCATCAATGTTTCTTGAATGTTACCTTTTCTCTATTCCTTCTTCCACCAAGCTATTATTGGGTCCTCATAATCACCCACCCAGGCTATTCCAAATGCCTCCTAACACCTATTTCTACTTCCATTTTCTCCCTTTCAATCTATCCTTCATACAATTATCAGAACATTTCCTCATTCATACCTAGTCATGTCTTCCTTCCATGCAGAAGTCCTCAGGAGCAACTTATTTCCACTTAAGTAAAATTCATAGGGGCAGCTAGGTGGCTCAGTGGATAGAGTACTGGACCTAGAGTCATGAAGACTCTTCTTCCTGAGTTCAAATCTGACCTCAGACACTGACTAATTTGTGATCCCGGACAAGTCATTTAATTGTGCTTGCCTCAGTTTCTTCATCTTTAAAATGAGCTGGAGAAGGAAATGGCAAACCACTCCAGTATCTTTGCCAAGAAAGTCCCAAATGGGATCACAGAGAGTTGGACATGACTGAAAAACAACTGAACAATAATAACAAAGTTCAGACTACTTTATCTAGGCACTCGAGATTCACAGCCTAGTACCACCCATAGCTCAAATCACTAGCCTTCACACACATCATACTCTAATCAAACTGGACAGCTGGTACTCAATACTTTGTTATCTCATACCTCCTTGTCTGAATCATTCTATGCACTGTGGCTGGAATCTTTTTTCTCCCCATCTTTTTCTGCTGAACTCCCACCCAACATCTTAAGTCATTTGAAAAGTTTTTGTGCCATAGACATTCCCCAGCATATCCTCCCTTGTCACAAAGAAACATAGTTCACTAAAACCAAATGACATAACAACTGTGTCTGGTATAAGATGTAACATGGAACATTCGTGGTTCTCCATCTCTCTATAAAAGAGGGAAAATTCCTGTGGTTTCATGATACCTTGTAAAACATTTAAGGGAAAGATTCTACAACTTTCCAAAGTAAACCAGTGTCTTTTGATTCACTAATTAATTTTGTTTACCTTAATTCTGAGCCAAAGACTTCTATGCTATGTTTTTAATCCATTGCTGCTTTCATTTTACTGAAAAGTCTTTTATTTCACAAAATTCTAAATATTTAGAGATCTTTACTCTCATCTTTTCCCATTCCATTTTTCTTAAACTGAACATCATTGATGTTTTGTATATACGGCTATCCCTTCCCAATAGATCCCTCTTTTGTAATTAAGAACAGTTAAGCAAAACAATCTGGCACCTTGACAGGGTACACCTCATTCCATACCACTTTCTATCAAGTGCAAGTACTACCTCTACTTTAAAGCTCATCCAAAATGTCACCTCTCCCAGGATACCTTCCTTGATATGCCCCATTAATACAGACCTTTCCTATATTTTACAAAGCATTTTGTTTTGTAATTTTCTAGTATGGTTATCATGCATTCTACTAATGGCAGTTTTTACATCTTTTCCCTTAACAGAATATAAGTTCCACAAGGGCTGGTACTGTGCCTTATTGAAATTTTGTGTCAAGGTACCACCTCACACCTATCAGATTGGCTAATATGACAGAAAAGGGAAATGATAAATGTTGGAGAGGATGTGGGAAAATTCGAACACTAATGCATGGTTGGTAGACTCATGAACTGATCCAACCATTCTGGAGAGCAATTTGGAATTATGCCCAAAGGGCCACCAAACTGTGCATACCCTTTGATCTAGCAATACCACTACTAGATCTGTATCCCAAAGAGATTATAATAAAGGGAAGAGGACCCACACATACAAAAATATTTATAGCAGCTCTTTTTGTGGTGGCAAAGAATTAGAAATTGAGGGGATGCCCATCAATTGGGGAATGACTGAATTAGTTGTGGCATATGAATATAATAGAATACTACTGTTCTATAAGAAATGATGAGGAAGTAGATTTCAGAAAAATCCAGAAAAACTTACATGAACTGATCCTGAATGAAGTGAGTAGAACCAGGAAAACATTGTACATAGCAACAGAAACATTGTACAATGATCAACTATGACAGACTTAGCTCTTCTCAGCAATACAATGATCCAAGACAATTTCAAAAGACTTGTGGTGTAAAATGCTAAGCATATCCAAAAAAAAGAACTATGGAGTCTGAATGAAGATTGAAGCATACTATTTTCCCTTTTTTTGTTTTGCCTGTCTCATGTTTTTTTTCCTTTTGTTCTGATTATTCTTTCACAACATGACTAATATGCACATATGTTTAACATGATTATATATGTGTAATCTATATCAGATTGTATACTGTCTTGGGGAAGGGGAAGGAAAAGGAAGGAGGAAGGGAGAAAAATTTAGAACTCAAGATCTTACAAAAATGAATGTCAAAAACTATCTTTACATGTAATTGGAAAAAATAAAATACTATTAAGTAAAAAAGAAAAAGAAAAAGAAATTTTGTATTTTCACCAATCTCTAGCACAATACAGTGTTCCCAGATGGTGCTTAATATGTGTTAGGTGCATCCACGTTAAAATGGAAAATCATACCATGCCCATTGAAGAACAGCTTGGAAGTTTGCCCTCTCCTCTCCACCCAGGGGTGGGTTCTCACCTTGAACAACGCATTGACTTCCTTGTTATCATTCTCCATGGCCCATAACCTTTTTCTTGCAGCCTCTTGAAGTTGTTCATTGATTGCTCGCCCAGATAGGCTATACACAGAGAAAGAGAGGGGGATCTCTGAAAAGAAATAGATATCATGGGCGTGTGGAATATGGAATATGGAAATGAAGGGGGTTGAAATGGGAATAACTATCTTGGTTTCCCAAATATGACAAAATGTTTTAACTAGAACATATCAGAGTCCATCCTATCCAATATACTCATTTTGCAAAAAGAAGAAACTGAGGCCCCAAGGGGCAGGGGAATGAGTTTCCCAAGAGCATTAAGAAAATTAATCAGGGCACCTAGGTGGTGCAATGGATAGAACACCAGCTTTGGAATCAGAAGGACCCAAATCCAGCCTCGGACAGTTACTAGCTGTGTGACCCTGGGCAAGTCACTTGACACAAATTGGCTCAAGAAAGAAAGAAAGGAAGGAAGAAAGAAAATGGCAAGGTTTTGAATTAAATTCACATCTCTTGATTACCTACTACAGATTCCACTCAATAAGGAAATAGATTCTACATTAAGATGTCCAGCCCACAATTTTTGGTATGTTGTTATCCTAACAAAAATATCCTTGCTGAAATTGCAAGACTACAGAGCTGGGACTTGAGGGCCTTTGTTCTAGCCTTGGTTCTGTCACTGACTGGTTGTGTGATTTATACAAGCCATTTCTTTTCTCTGGGCCTCAATTACCTTGTCCATTAAAGCAGGTTTGACATATATAGTGTTAAAGGTGCCTTCCAGATCAGACATTTTATGTTATTAAAGCTTTCTTCAAAACCTATTATGAGTTCAGCAAGGTGCTCAGTGCTGAGGGTGGATATGAAGAGAAATATAACACGGTTCCTGCTCTAAAGCAGTCTAGCCTAATCGAGCAGATCAGACATGTGCCTGTATAAGCCTTCCTCAGCTAAAATGATCAAGAAAAAATTAGTGACAAGAGCCCCATGCCTGGGTTTAGTTCTCAGATCTGCTATTTATGCATTCCCTGTATGACCTTGGTTAAGTCACTTTCTCTCTCTGGTACTGTTTCTTCATCTATAAAATGAGAGGATTGGGCTAGATGACCTCCAAGGTACCATCCAACTCTTAGTGCCTAAGAAACCTATGCTATACATAGTCAGGGGCGGGGAATGGGAAGAGGTTATGGAGGGGTAGGGCATTCCAAGCACAGGGAACAATGTGAGTGAAGACATTAAGGTGGGAATTCATATGGTGTGATCAAGCAATGTTTCATTCAATTTGACTGGATCAAGATACAGCTTCAGTATATGGATCAGAGAATTTTGAGACAAGGTTAAAAGATATATTTCAACTAGGATAGATCTGGTGGGCCTATGGTCCTATATGTACAAAAATATTTATGGCAACTCTTTTTATGAGAAAAAAAGTCAAGTCGCTCAAATTAGAAACTAAGGGAATATCCGTAAATTGGAGAATGACTGGACAAATCCTCGTATATGAATACAATAGAATACTTGGTGTAAGATTTGGTGTAAGAAATGAAGGAAAAATAGTTTCAACAAGACATGAAAAAACTTGTATGAATTGATATAGAGTAAAGAAAGCAGAACAATTTATACTATAACATCAATATTGTAAAAATGAACAATTTTGAAAGACTAAAGAATTCTGATCAACTAAATCAGTCATGATTACAGAGGACTGAAAAATAACACTATCCATCTCAGGCCAGAGAGATGATGATATACAGTGTAAGAAATGCAGCTTTGTACATGACAACTGTGAGAATTCCCTTCCCTCCGTTCCTTCCCTCCGTTCCTTTCTCTGTTCTTTCCTTCCTTCCTTCCTTCCTTCTCTCTCCCTCCTTCACAGTTTCTGTTTCTGTCTCTGTGTCTCCCTGTCTCTCTGTTTCTGTCTCTGTCTCTGTCTCTGTCTCTATCTCTCTCTCTCTCCCTCTCTCCCTCTCTCTTTTCCTGTCTCTCTCCCTTTGTCGTAGAAAGGGAAATATGAATAAATGCATGCCCATTATATACATACATGTATATATACACATACATGGAGAGGCATTGAACTGAGTAGCACATTAGGAAGATGTCTCAGACAGTGTGTACAAGGATACAGGGTTAAAAGGAAAAGACTCGATATGGGGGAAATGTTGCTGTAGTCCATATAGAAAGTGAAAAAAGGGAGACTCCTGTTCAATTCTCCTCCCACTTTAGGTATTCAGATACCTGATGTCATAGACTGTGAGTGGACACATTTTCCCTTGCTTTTCGTTGAGACTGTTGACTGTCTGAGTCCATTGGATGGAGCTTGTGCATTGGAGGGGGCCTCTTTACCTGGAGGGAAAAAGAAAAAAGAAAAATTGAGGCTCAGAGTAAGCAATTCCCAGGTTAAGAACATCGATTGAGAGCGAGAAGGAAACTTGGAGGCAACAAATGAGGCAACTGAGGTTGAGAGAGATTGAGCAATTTGCTCAGTCACACAATAAATATCTGAGGCAGGATTTGAACTCAGCTCTTTCTGCCTCTAAGTCCAGCAAGTGGGGCAGAAGAGGCAGTTAGTTTTTAGTCAATAGTGTGGCCAGGCAATTATTACCCAGAATTGTTCAGATGAGGGAAGTACCAAGAGGTACCCACTGAGCATTAGACCTTCCAGAACCAGAGAAGACCTTAGAAAAGAAGATGTCAGAGCTGTAAAAGATCTTAGAACATAGAATTTGAGCTAGAAGGAACCTTAGAACATAATATATATAGTAACTACAAGGACATGTAAAAAGTTCCCATAGAATATAGAATGTCCGAACTAGAGGGAAACTTAGAACACAGAATGCTAAAGCTAGAAGGAACCTTAGAATATAAAATAGAATGTTAGAACTAGAAGAAACCTTAGAACGTGGAATATTAGAGCTGGCTGGTGTCCTGGAACATTAAATGATCTACAAAAGGACCCTTAGAATATGAAATATAAAATTTCAGACCTAAAAGGGAACTTAGAACATAGACTATTAGAACTAGAAGAAGCCTTATGAGTCAGAGACCTGGAAGCGCCCTTAGAACATGTAATATAAGGCATGGACCTAGAAAAAATTTGGAATGCCTCCTTTTGTCCCCATGCATTGGCCTGTCAGCTCTGAATCTAAGGCTCTGTATACACCAGACACAATATGAGGAAAGGTCCTTTGAGGGATGCCCTAGGTGGCTGGGACATGAGTGAGAGTTTCTGTGGTGAAAAGGAAAGAATTAGAATTTAAGGTCCTGGATTTGTATTCCAGCTCTTCCGTTTATTAGCCCTTTCCTGAGACCTAGTTAATGCATCTATATAATGGGGATAATAATCTTTACTATGTCTGCCATAAATGGTTGTTGTGAGATAACAAGTGAGTGAATGAGTGAAAGAATGAATGAAATGAATTTTGTAAAATCTAAAGGTTTTATATATATATATATATATATATATATATATATATATATATATATACATGCATATAGCTTAAGCTTGTATTCATAGTAGTAGCATTAGAATAGTATCATCAGAACAGGAGGAGCAGGAGGGAGTGATGATGATGAAAAAGCATGGCTGTTGTTTGATTATTGCACTAGCAAGATGTTCTCAGTCGACTCCATGAGTTTCTTGTACATTTGTTTGATACAAAAAGATAGATTTTTGGCACATAGAGCATTTATCCCACGATGTATGACCTTCTCATTGGTCATTTGTTTGGTTAGAAAAGTTCAAGTGACTTACTTTTGAACTTCATCCAGTTTCTTGTTTCTGCTTTGGCTTCTACTTTTACCCAGAATATGCCCTTATAGAGTTGTTTTCACAAAATTGATAAAGATTGTGGAATTGTCTCCTTGAAGTCAAGAATCAGTCTTCTACTTCCTTAGGAGACATCTTCTTTTGAATAACTTCTTCAGTGATTAATTGATTTCAGACTTTTTGTTTAACTCTGAGGACCCTGATTTATTGCAATCTAGGAGAATTTAAATTATCATTTGAATTATTAAATAATTATTTAGTTAATAATTATTAATAAATTATTAATTTCAATGCAACTGAGAGGCTACTGTGGGACACTACCTCACCAATCTTTTTTTAATTTCCATATATGGACTGGTATTTCTTTAACTTCTGCCCTTTTTGCTATATCTACCTTTATAGTCAGGCAGCTAGTTGGTGCAATGGATAGAGCACTGGACTTGGAAGCAGGAAGACTCATCTTCCTGACTTTAAATACAGCTTCAGATACTTACTAGCTGTGTGACCCTGGGCAAGTCACTTAACCCTCTTTGCCTCAGTTTCCTCAGCTGTAAAATGAATTGGAGAAGGAAATGGCAAACCACTCCTGTATCTTTACTAAGAAAACCCTAAATGAGGTCATGAAGAGTCTTGCTAGTGCTATCAGGGATGTTCTTCCATCTAAATTTTATAAACTGAAAACTCCCTGTTTCCTTCCCAGGCAGAAAAAGACCTTGCCAGAAATCATAGACAACTGCTATGAAACCAGCTACCATCACTGGAAGAAAGGTTGAAGATTTATCGAAAGAGAAAAAGTACAAGTGTTCAGGACCTTCAGGTGCCAGGGTAGTCACTTTGACCCAAAGTGTGTGTGTGTGTGTGTGTGTGTGTGTGTGTATGTGTGTATGCACGTGTGTGAAAGTGACAGTGAGAAAGAAGACAGGGAAGAAAGTAGCTAAGCCAGGATTATACACACATGCCTATTTGATGTTTTTAATTGGTCACACAGCTCATTGTCCTTTTTTTTTTTTGGTCATTTTTCAGAATTGTCATCCTATGAACAATGGACAATGGTCAGGAAATGGTTAGTTTTTAAAAATTATTTGTTTAAATTTGTATAGAATTTCTACATAGAAGAGAAACCTAAAACGTTTCTATGAGAAGGTTGGGATCAACTCTTCATTCTATTGATGGAAAAACCAAGGTTCAGAGAGGTGGAAGTCATATTACTGAAAAAATGTAATGTAAGAGAAAAAGAGCATTTACTACCTATATAACAGCCCCAGTTACCTCATATGCGAAATGAGAATAAGAACCCTTGCCCTGCTACCTTCCAGCGTTGTTGTAGAGAATGTACTTTGTAATACTGATTGTTACAAATGAACGCAATAAATTAATTGCTAAACTGGTTTTAAAAAAACATTGGTAACTTTGGAGAGAGTAGTTTCACTTAAGTGATGAGGTCAGAAGCTAAAATGCAAAGGTGTGAGGTGAGTGTTAGAGGAAAGGAAATGGAGGCAATGTGCTTAGATTTTTTTTTCTCAGTGTTTGGCATTAAATAGGAGATGAGCTATAAGATGACAATCTCAAAAGTTAAGGAAGATTGCAGAAATTCACAAGATTTCTTCTCTCAGCATCATATTCAGCATCACTTGCAGGTGGCCAAGAGATGTCAGATGGGGTGGCCATAGGTTTTATTGGGGTGGCTAGGTGGTACAGTGAATAGAGCACCGGCCTTGGAGCCAGGAGGACCTGAGTTCAAATCTAGCCTGAGACACTTTACACACAAGCTATGTGACCTTGGGAAAGTCACTTAACCCCAAATGCCCTGCCTTCCCCCTTCCAAAAAAAGAAAAAAAATAAGCATTTCATTAAGGGTTCACTGTGTACAGGGCACTGTGGTGGGTCCATAGATGTTTCCACTGGAAAAATTCATGGGGAGAAGGGGGAAGAAGAATTGGGTGTCCTATGAAACTTAGAGCAAGACACTGCTCTCTCTCTGTGCCTGGTTCCTCATCTATCAAATGAGGATAATAATTCTTTTCCATTTCCCTCCAAGATTTTATTGTGACAATCAGCAGCAATGCTAGCTCTTTCCTTTATTGTTGCATAGTGCTTTGCATGTATTACTGGTATGTGAGAGATGGGGGGAGGCCAGATAATCCAACGGAGCGAACACTGGCCTTGGGAATCAGAGAATCTGGCTTCAGATCCTAGCTCTGCTGCTCACAAGCAAAAAAACCTCTCTGGGCCTTGGTTTCCCCATCTGTCAAGTGGAAGGGGTTGGACAAAATGGCCTATAATGTTTCTTTTAGCTCTAGATAGATAATCTCTCAAGATCTTCACAAAAACAACCAGAGGGAAGGAAGGAAGGTACAAGTGATTTTCTTAGGGTGCACAGTGACTCAACGACAAAGGCAAATAGGTCTTGAGCTCACATCTCTGGACGGATTCTTTTCAAGTCCAGAATGCACGTCAGCTATGATGAGCCAATGCTCTATAGAGGCAGAAAAAGGACACCAGGATAGAGGATTCTAACTGCTCCATATGGAAGACAGGTGCCAGGGTGTAGGCACGGTGATCAAATGATATATGCCCAAAGACTTTATAAACTTTAAAGCCTAGATAAGCGCTAGATACTGAGGCAGCTAGGTGGCGCCATAGTGCACAGAGCGCTGGGCCTGGAGTCAGCAAGAGGCCTCTTCTGAGTTCAAATCTAGTTTCAGACACTAACTGTCTGTTCCTGGCCAAGTCATTTAACCCTGCTTGCCTCAGTTTCTCATCTGTAAAATGAGCTGGAGAAGGAAATGGCAAACCACTTCAGTATTTTTGCTAAGAAAACCCCAAATGGGGTCACAAAGAGTTGGACAGGACTAATCAGGAAAAAAATATTACTGTCAGGGGTAAGGACCGGATCTGTGATTCACATATAGGGAGGTTCCAGGTAAGGAAATACCTTTGTACTGGTGAGGGTCAGCACTAGGTCTGCCGTCGGTAGTCCTAGACAGCAGACCAGAACGTGCAAAAGTTAAGTGTCTTATGCAGAGTCACAAAAGCAGGACTTGAATTCAAGTCTTTCTGCCTCCAAAATCAGCTCTCCATTCACAACATCACACTGTTTCTTGTTGTTATTATTACCATTATTATATGTCCCACCAGAGCTAATACTCTGGACTCCAGGTATCTTACTTAACAGAGACTCAATATAGCTTGTAGGTTTTTGCTACTTTTGCCTAAATCAAGCTAATAGACCTGTACTATCCATGGTTGCTTGGAGGCTAAGTGAGACCTACCTGCTGACTGGGCCTGGGGGTGTGGGTGGGGAGGAGGGGGGCAGGACAAGTAGTGGGGTTCAAAGTAGGAGATCCCGGATTTGAGTCTTTAGCTCTGCTATGGACTAGTTGTATGAGCTGAAGTGAGATACTTCACTGCGGCAAGCCTCACTCTCCTCATCTGCACAATGGAGCTGATAACATTTGGACTACCTTGTAAATCAGTGGTTCTCAACCTTCCTAATGCCGCAACGCTTTAATACTCATATGTGGGCATATCTGCATGTGGACGGACCTGCCTGGAGATGGATAGAGGAGCGGGGTCTCAGTTCTTAAGACCAAAGGAAATATGTGTTTTCCCATGGTCTTAGGTGACCCCTGTGACCCCTGTGAAAGGGTCATTCGACCCCTAAAGGGGGTGCGACCCACAGGTTGAGAACCACTGTTGTAAATAAACTGTAAAGGTCTTTAAAAAGGCGAGCTCCATGCGTAATCCATATTAAATTGCTTGCCTTCTCAAAAAGGGGGTGGGCCACGAGGAGGGAGAAAATTTGCAGCTCAAAATAAAATACATAAATATTAAAAATTGTTTTTGCATGTAGAGGAAAATAAAATATTAAATTTAAAAGTGAAAGTGCGAGCTTGTTGCATATTGATATACTGACTGCCATTGACATGACATGTTACAGTTTACTAAGTGCTTTCCCATATATTATGCTATGGGATACTCTCAACATCAGTGTTAGGAAAGGCAGAGTAAAGATGATCCTCATTTTATATGGATGGGAAAAAAGAGAATAATCATTTTATAAAACATCTGCTATGTTCCAGGCACCATGGTGAATGCATTACAAATAGTATCTCATTTGATCCTCACAACAACCATGTGAAGTAGGTGCTGTTATTATCCCCATTCTACAGATTTGGAAACTAAGGCGAAGGAAGTCTAAGTGACTTGCCCAAGGTCACACAGATAGTAAGTGTCTAAGGTAGGATTTGAACTCAGATCTTCTTGACTCTGAGTTCAGGTATCCACTATGCCAGCTGGCTGCCTCAAGATGGAAACCTGGGGTTCAGAGAATGGAAATTACTTACTGGGAAATGATTGAATCATTGGCTGAGGCAGGATTTGAAGCCAGATTCATTGACTGTGAGTCCACAGATCATTGTCAGAGTAATTAGGAGCCCTACTTAACATTCTTTGTTTCAGATGAAGAACACAAGATAGAGTAGGGAAGCCCAGAGAGATAGAGTAGGGAAGCCCAGAGAGAGCCATCCAGCAGCACTGAGTGAGTGACTGGGACAATCCTTGACCAAGAGCTCCTGAGTCCAAATCTAGCAGCAGATCCACCGCCTTCAGCTGCCTCTCTCCTGCCTTGTTCAATTCCCCCAGAACCTTTGGGAGAAGAAAAACCCTCATCACCCACTTAGAGAAGCTCTGAACTTCCCAGCTTTTGTGGTGGTGGGAAGACCACCAGACAAGGAAGCGTGATAGGCCTAGGTCTTAATCACAGTTCCACCATAAAGTAGTTTGTGACCTTAGGCAAGTTACTCTGCCACTCTGGGCCTTGGTTGCCTTATTTATAAAAAATGTGAGATCTGGATTATGTGATCTTTAAGGTCACTTCCAGTCCTAAAACCAATGAGCCTATGAACCGTTTCTTTGTGGTTGAGAATCTAGTCCCTGTAAACCACAGCCAAGTGAGACCTGGTGCCACAGGGCTCTGACCCCTCTCAAGATATATAGCACTGTAGGCCAAGCACATCTACTCTGCTGCAGGCCCCAAACCCTGGGGAGGGGGTAATGAAAGAGAACTCACCTGGGCCCCGACACACACTCCTCAGCCGGGGAATACCGAAACAGCAGCCCATGTGTCCACCATCATCCGGAGCCAGGCCCGGGGCCCCAGGGAACACACGTCAGGGCAGTCCTGGGGGAGGATGAAGAGGGGGGGAGCCTTCCTAGCCGGCCTCCTCCTCCCAGGCACCAGAGAGCCTCTGGTCTGCTCAATGCACAATGCAGCCTTTGATTGTCCGGCCTACAGCTGGGAGGAGGCTAGAGGGAAGGGCGGGAGGGACCAGGCCAGGCCGGCAATCCCGGGGCAGCCCCACAGCTCTTGCACCATCGTCCAGTTGACTTTAGAGGGAACTTTCTGGCCTATCAGGATGTGGGACATTCTTCACATTCTGAGATGGGAGAAAGCATATTTGCTACATGTAGGGGCGGCCTGAGTGGGAGTCCCAGGGAGAGATTCTTGCTTTTCTGCTACTGTTTTTCTTCCCACTCTTACTCCCTAAATTAAGTGGTATTTTTTTAAAGGAATGTTTTTTTATGGCTCCCTGGAAAGAGGTCCCAAATCCTAATCTCTCTCTCTCTCTCTGTCTCTCTCTCTCTTTGTCTCTTTCTCTGTCTCTGTCTCTCTCTGTCGCTTTGTCTCTCTCTCTGTCTCTCTCTCTCTCTCCCTCTCTCCCTCTCCCCCTCTCCCTCCAAATGCCTATCACCTAAACTGTCCCCTGACAACAGGCCCAGAATATGTGGTGAGGGGGTGGGGGGGAGAGAAAAAGAGAAAGATTTGGGCACAGCTCAACTCCCAAACCAAGGCAACCAAAGTAATCTACCTGGTTACATTCCTTCCCCAAGTCACAGAAATAAGCATGCTGGGACTTGAAGGGGGCTTATACTTAAAACTAACATTTATAAAATCCTTTAAAGTGTATAGAATATTCTTTGTACATTATCTCATTTGGTCCTTATAGTCACCCTGTGAGGGAAGGACTACCGGCATCATTAACTCCTTTTTACAGATGAAGAAACTAAAGCTCTAAGGGATTAAATGATTTGCTCTTTCATGGTCATATAGCTGAGAAATGCCAGAGGAGGGATGTGATTGTAGCAATTTCTTAATTCCAGGCCATTCCCACTATACAGTGTTGGAGTTATCTCTTATCTGCTTCTATATCTTAGAATATAGAGCACAGAATGCCAAGGTTAATCATGTACTTAGAGCTGATGGGTCAGACTCTCTCATTTTCATAGAAGGAAACCAAGGCCAGGAGAGACGGGCAGCTGGCACAAGGTCACATGGCTAATGGTTGATTAATACCTTCAGTGAACATGAGTGTATGTCTTAAGATGTATTTGAAAGGCTTCAAGGAAGTTTCCGGTGCTGGCGTTTAAGCTGATGGGGAGGGTTCCCACCAGCAGAGGCCTAGAGGTGGGGGCGGGGCGGGCAGGCGGCGTGGGAGCACAGTGTGCAGGGGAACAATCATAGCGGAGGAGACAGGTTGTGCAAAAGGGGGAGGAAGGGAAGAGCCCAGCACCATACAGGGGGAGTGACTGTCCCGTGTCTGCGGCCAGTAAGTAATTTACTTACTGCTGGGCAGTAAGTAAATCTGCATCTCTGCTGCCAGAATCCAGTCTAGGGCTCCCTCTACCCTCCTCTTCCTAATCACCAAAGAAAGCTTCTCCGGGGCAGGAAACAGGCTTTTTGTTTGTGTTTTCTTAGTTCTCGCCTTCGCATCCCCCGTGCCCAGCAGAGCCCAACACACACGGTCGGTATTTAATTTGTGTTTGTTTAGTTAAATTCCGTTAAACAGCTACCATTTATTCAGTTCTTTGTGTCTTTACAGATATTTGTTTTATCTATTATCTCCCTTAAGAATCACAGCAACTAAAACGTGCCAGGCATTGTGCTGGGCACTTTACAAATACCCTATTAGATCCTCATAACAACCGTGAGAGGAAGCTGCTATTATTATCCAGTTGAGGAAACTGAGGCAGACAGAGGGTAAGTGGCTTGTGCAGCATCACACAGCTAGGTAGTGTGTGAGGCAAGATTTGAACTTGGGTCTTCCCGACTCTTGGCCCAGCCCTCTTTTCATTGTGCCAGCTAGCTGCCTCTAGGGACTCAAAGAATGAGTTGTTGTCCCCATTTTAAAGAGGAGGAAACCGAGGCTTAGAGAGATCTAATGCTCTTTCCTGGTGCTGTAACCTGCCCAAGCAAACTGAAGTTACAGAGCAGCAAACTTGTGGCCTTGAGCCATGCTTTATTCCAAACCTTTGCTTGCAGTGACTTTCACTCAAAACACAAGCTTGCCAAGGACCGTTGCAGAGCCAAATGCAGTCCCAGCCAGGAAAGGGAAGGGCAGGGCACTTACCAGAGCAGGGGTCACAAAGGCTGCCTGTGCTGATCTCATCCAGGGGCCCTCCCCACCTTTTCCAAAACATCATTTCCCCATATCTTGGCTCCCACAGCAAAACAGGAGCCATGTGCTTCCTACCTAAGGAAATCATGGAAACAGATCATTAGAATCCCTGGGATCTCGAAAGCACGGGGCTGAAAGGAAAGAGCGTCCTTAGAGATCCCCTCCCCTAGGGGTTCTTAATCTTTGATGTGGCCTGGACCCCCTGACTGTCTGCTGAGAACTAACGACCCCTTCTCAGAATAAGCTTTTTATGTGCATAAAAAAATACACAGGATTATCAAGGAAACAAATTATGTTGAAAGAGAGATAACATAGAGTTGTTGTGGTTGTTTTTTTAAGTTCATGGTTCCCAGGTGAAGAATCCTTGATTCTAGTCCAACTTGCTCATTTGACAGACAGGGAAACTTGGGCCAAGAAAGGGGAAAAGACCTCCTTAAGGTCACATGATTAGTGCCATCTCTGGGCGTTGCACCCAAGCCTGGCCCTTTGCCACCCCCACCCTCAATCAGGTGGCTGCCTTTGCAATTTTGTTCCCTGATGTGGCTGTTTAGGAAGGCATTTTCTCATACATAAGATACAAGAAAAGAGTGTGTGTGTGTGTGTGTGTTGTGTGTGTGTGTGTGTGTGTGCTGTGTGTGTGTGTGGAGTGAGTGCTCATCACGTACTCTAAGGGGGCTTGGCCTGGACACTCCCTCACATACACAGAGGAAAAGGAATTTATTCTCCCTATTGTGTAGCTTTTAGGGGAGCTGAGTTTTTCAAGAGCCCAATCTCATAGAGAGGTTGAAGTTAATAATAATTAATATGACTAGCTCACATTTTTGTGGTACTTTACAGTTTATAAAGTACTTTCCTCTAAACAACCTTGTGTAATAGAGAGTACAGATATTAACAGAGCTGTAACTAGGGGAGGGTAGTAGGGGCTTTGCACAGCAGGGTCAAACACCTTGAAGGGCCTGACTTAGGGGTAGGGAACCAGAGGCCTTGAGGCTACATGTGGCCCTCTAGGTCCTCAAGTGCAGCCCTTTGACTGAATCCAAACCTCACAGAACAAATCTGATTTTCACAAATTTGGATTCAGTCAAAAACCTGCACTTAAGGACCTAGAAGGTCACATGTGACCTTAAGGCAGCAGATTCCCCACCCTTGCCCCATACACTAACTCCTTCAGGGAAGTAACCATAAGGACTGTGCCCAACCAGGACTGACTGTCCTCTCTGTATCGCCACGTCAACCCACCTCCCCAGCTTAGCCCTGGATGCCATAATCACTACCTATGCCTCTGGGTATCATTAATCCCCATTTTATAGCAGTAAGCAACTAGGTGACACAGTGGACAGAGCACTAGATGGGAAGTCAAGAAGACCTGAATTCAAATTCAGCCTCACACGCTTACTAATTGTGTCACTGAACCTCTGTTTACCTCAATTTCCTTATCTGTAAAATGGAGACAATCATAGCACCTACCTTCCAGGGTTGTTGTGAGGATCACAGATAATAACTGTAAAGCACTTAGCCCAGTGCTGCGCATATCATAAGTGATATATAAATGTGAGTTATTACAGCAGAGAAAATTTGAAGCCCACAATGGTGAAGTGACTTGTCCACAATCACACAGCTACTAAGTATTATGATTAGCTGTCCTTTGTTTCTAACCCAGAGCTCCTTCAACTGCATTGCCTTGCATCCCTCCTGACCTCAGTTGACTAGGAACTTTGTACTGAAAGAATTAACACTCAGTAAATGCCAAAAAATATTCTTATCCTCAGCCAGAACCATAAGATGGTTTTTTTAATTTTTATTTATTTTTTTCAGAACCATAAGATTTAAAGGACCTTATTGATCACCTATTCCAAGCCTGTTATTTTACAGACAAAGATACTGAGGCTGACACTGAAGTGATGTGCCCATAGTTGCAGAGTCACCAAGAGTAGGAGGAAGAAACTGAACTCGGGTCTTGGCTTCTCGTCTGCTCTGCCAACCTGCTGGCATCTTAATTAAAGGAGCTGAGAAGTTAAGAATGAGTCTCTTTCTGGAGGGAAACCTTGAATTACTGCACTGTGCTGACTCCAGACCACAAGAGACAAGTGCAGCATGACGCTCAATTTTCTTAGGTCACATAAGTAGATTGGAGAGGCAATGCTTTAGATTGGGAAAGGGTCTAGCCTAGGAGTCAGGAGACCTAGGTTTAGTTCCAGCTCCAGTACTCACTTGGGCAGCTAGGGAACACAGTGGATAGAGAACTGGGAAGATTCATCCTCCAGAGTTCAAATCTAGCCTCAGTCACTTACTAGCTGTGTGACCCTGGGCAAGTCACTTGACTCCATTTGCCATTTTCCTCATCTGTAAAATGAGCTGGAGAAGGAAATGGACAACCTCTCCAGTACCTTTGCAAGAAAACTTCAATAGTGTTGTGAAGAGCTGGACACAACTGACCAACAACTAGCACTAATTGACAGTCACCATGAGCTGCTGTCCCTTCTCCGAGCATCCATAAAATGGGGGCACTGGAGTAAGCCATTCCCCAAGATCCCTTTCTGTTGCGACATTCTAAGCTGCTTTTTGGTAGGAGCAGGAGGCCGGACCATTTCCTTATCCCTGACTCTCTGCATGCGGGAATCCTTGCCCAGTCTTCAGCCTCTGGGGAACACTTGCTCCCCCTATGGCCTGATGCAGGGAATGTTTGCCTTCCCTCCCAGGGCTTTTACTACTTTATAATAAGCTTCTGTGAGCTCTCAAACACCACCTTGAAGGATGAAGCTTCCTGGACCTTCTTGGCCCTTGAGCCTTCTTTGTCCCCTGGACATCATCTGCTTCCATTCCTAAATACTTGTCCCCCATTCTTCTGCTGCCGCCATACCTGGGTACCCATTTCTAGGACCCACACTTCTTTGCCTTCTATTTATGCCTCCACACATTCCAGGGCCACCTGAGCATGTTTCTAAAATCATTTTGCAAGTGGGAATTGAATTTTCAGATTAGAGGTAATGCATCAGGGAAAGGTTATTTGATGTACTTAGAAAAGAAAACTGTTTCACAGGTCACCAGTATCCACAAAAAATGCCTAGATCCAGCAAAGGTCTCCAGTGTTTGGGGGAGATCTTCAATGGAGGGACTATGGAAGAATGAAAAAGTATAGCTAGATTATGATGTGTGCCAATAGAGGAAATACTCAAACTCAGAAGATTTTGGAACTACTGAAGTTCTAAGGAATAACAGAAAATGACCCAGTTCTAAACTAAGTAGCTCTCAAACTTCATAGAATCCCAAAACTAGATTTAGAGATGGAAAAAAACCAAAAAGAGTCCAGCACAGTCATCCCCATTTTACAGACAAAAAAGCAAGGCTGGCGAGGTGAAGGCCTTGCTCCTAGAACAGTTTAGCTATTTTTGTCTAGCTAGTTTCCAGGGTGATACCCATCTCCTTCCTAGGACTGAGGGGAAAATGGTCTTAGGAAGCCACAGAACTAGAAGGGCCCTTAGTAGATCATCATTTCATTTATAATTTGTGGTTTGCTGAACTTGATTCAATTAAAGAGGTTACATTTACGCAGCTCTTTACATTCTTAAGGGCAGGTAGGTGGCCCAATAGATATAGTACCTGGTCTGGCATCAGGAAGACTCAGCTTTTTGAGTTCAGTTCTAGCCTCAGGTACTTACTAGTTGTATGAATCTGGATAAGTCATTAACCCCATTTGCCTCAGTTTCCTCATCTGCAAAATGAGCTACAGATGGAAATAGCAAACCACTACAATA
Organism: Pseudochirops cupreus; assembly: GCA_028627135.1. Classification (NCBI taxonomy): domain Eukaryota; kingdom Metazoa; phylum Chordata; class Mammalia; order Diprotodontia; family Pseudocheiridae; genus Pseudochirops; species Pseudochirops cupreus. The sequence continues at coordinate 286,622,485 of CM053581.1, forward strand.
TCTTTGCCAAAAAAAATCCCAAATGGGATCATGAAGAGTCTGAAATGACTGAACAATTACATTCTTACAAAGCTTTGTTTTATCTATTACTTCACTTGAGAATCATAGCAACCCTTTGAGACAGGGAAAGGATGTCTCTGTTTTATAGAGGAGGAACTGAAACCCAGAAAAGTTACAATAAGTGGTTGTTGGTGTTTTCACCCAAGGTTGCACAGATGATAAATAGTAATTGGGTCTAGTGAGACATACCTCCAGTCCCTGCTACTGAGAAAGCTGAGGCTGGTGAATCTCTTAAATTTAGCACTTCTGAGATGCTATGGGATTGCAGCCAATCAGGAGTCTTTACTAAGTCTGGCACTAATTTGGGGACCCTCTAGTGAGGGATCACTGAGTTGCTTAAGGAGGAGCAGGTTGGCACAGGTTGGAAAGAGAGTAGGTCAAAAATTCTTTGCCAATCAGCAAGAGAATCAGCCATGAATGTCCACTGTATTTTCTGGGCAAGATAGGGAAAGGAAGGAAGGAAGGAAGGAAGGGAGAGAGGAAGAAAGGGAGAGAGGGAGAAAGAGAGGAAGGAAGGAAAGTCATTGGAGCTTATAATTAAGGTTCTCTAAATCCAAATCTATTGTTTCCTTCTACATTTGAAAGGACACGTGACAGAGTAAATAGAATATAGTATTTAAAGTACATAAAGCAGGGTTTAAATCTTGTCTCTTTTATTAAACAGACCATATGGGTAACTCATTTAACTCCTCTGAACCTTGACTTTCTTATCTGAAAAATGAGGATAATTATGCCTTTATTCTCTACCTTCTAGGGCTATTTTTTTTTTTTGGCGGGGCAATTGCAGTTAAGTGACTTGCCCAAGGTCACACAGCTAGTATGTGTTAAGTGTCTGAGGCTGGGTTTGAACTCAAGTCCTCCTGACTTCAGGGCTGGTGCTCTGTTCACTGTGCCACCTAGCCGCCCCGCTTCTAGGGCTATTTTGAAGTGCAAAAGAGATCATATATTTCAAGTACTTTGCAAACCATAATTATGCAAAGCATAATATAGATACATAGGACCTAGACATAAAGTTAAAAGGGGCCCTCGAGGTCATTGACTCTGATTCCCTCATTTTACAGGGGAGGAAAATGAGGTACAGAAAGGTGACAAGGGGCAGAGATGAGATTTGAACACAGGATTTATAATTCCAAATATTGCACCTTTAGGTTACACCACATCTCTTCCTATAAGTGTTGGTATATCAAACCTGACAACACAGAGTCCTCTCCCTGTTCCCCCACCTTCTATTTATGATGGGCAGTCCAATTCTTTCCATTTCTGAGAACTTAGGCCAGCTCTGTTATGGGCCTCTCAATAGACTGCAGAGGTAGAACTATATTCCTTTGTGAGATTCTAAATCATTTCTCTGAACTAATATGTATTTAAGGCTGTGACCAGCAAGGGGCAGCAACAACTCAGGATTTTTCTGCTTTTCTCAAAGAATAAGAAACCCAGATATCAAAACTCTTGGTACTGCCGAACCAAAATCCTCTTTGAAACATCTCATTGACTAGTAGCCATCCATACTCTACCAGAGGACATACAGTGATGGTGAAATCACTATTTTACTAGGTAAAAAAGGTATTTAAAATATATCTTTTATCCACTTTTGGATCACTGAATGTTAGCCATAGGGAGAGCCTATAATACTCAAAAGGATCTATAATCTCATTAATTCAGGGATTCTTTCCAATCATTAAGATTACACAGTTCATCCATATCTATCTATCTTGTCTGATTCTCATCCATGTCCTCCCCCGATTCATCACAGGAGGCGTACCCAAAGTACTGGAGGTATAGCAATAACATCATGAACATTTAAACTAAACTGAACAAAGAAAAAGATTAGAAAGAACCCTATGGACAAATATCATTAATGAATATCAATGCAAAAATACCTAATGAAGTATTTGCCAGTTGGATGCAATATTAGACTGGGGGAAGATTTATATATTATGACTGAAAAGGATTGATAAATTGGATTAAAGGATACTTTAATACCAAGCAAGCAATATAACAAACCATGTCAACAAAAGAAAAAATACAAAATGATATAATTGTAAAATCAGAGAAGGTCTTATTTATGTTGAAGACATTAAGAATCATTGGAATAGGGTTTTAAATAGCATGATAAAAGTAAATATTTGAAACTACTAGCTAAAATAATATGCAACAGTGAAACATTAGAAACATTCTTATTTTTTAAAGTGTCAAACAATGACGCCTGCTCTTCACTAATTAAACATAGTTTGGGGAACATTAGAAATAGCAATAAAGTATGAAAAGGAAAATTAAAGTATACTTGGAGGGAGAGGAATGGACAGTGACATCCTTAGAACAATCTTGGAGTGGCCCTTCCTGGTGGATTATACAGAGCATACGCAGGACATTTTCCAGCCTTCCTCTAATCCTAATATGTGTAGAGATGTTCTGGGCATTAGCAACCATAAGGGGGAGGTGGGAGAAACTGTTACTATACAGTGATGAGAAGACTTCAGGTTGTCTATAGAGCTGGAGGAGCTGATTACTCAAGAAGTACTGACCTGGAACTGAATTCACATACAAATTCACATACCACCCTTTTGGTTCTTTTCCTTCCAGCTAGTAAGACAAGAGCTGCTATGAGCTACCAAGTGGAGGAGGATCAGTAGTTGCCCTATATTTCACCTGGGTGAAATGTATCTGTGATCACAAAGCCTCTTTGGGTTTCTTGTTGCTTTTGTTGTAGTATTTGGTTTTATTTGTGAATGTGGGTACATGTATTTATTCCTTCCCTGTCTCAGGTGAATGATTATCCTGAAGAGGGAGTACCAGATGACCAGCACGACCAAGAAATTCATAAAAACCTTCAAAACTCATACCAACAGCCACAGCCAGAAGCAGCAAGAGCAGCAACAACAAAGTTCAGTTGAAAGTCTGTGCATCATCTGAACAACTTGCTTGTCCCATGTAAAGCCAAGCATGAGCAGCTTTCCAGAGGGCTGCTTCCGTGAACAGCTTTCAAGGTTCTGACTACATAGTATAGCAAACTCTCTATTTATTCAATAACAAATCAGAGCAAAACATTCACAGAAAATCAAGGTTCAGCATTCACAATGTTACAACTTATCACAGAAAATCAAAATACAGCATTCACCATGTCACAACTCAACAACTTATCACAACTACATAGTTTTCACACAAGTGGTCACATAGTTTTCAACAAAGTACAATGACTTAGTAACTCAATCATTTAGTAACTCAATCATTCAATCATCTTTAAGGGACACAAAGTACAAAAGTCAAAGTACTCCACCCCTGGGTAGTACTTTCATTTAGTCAATCACAAAGTCTTTAAGTCCTCGGTTCAATCACAAAGTACCAAAGTCAAAGTACTCCACCCCTGGATAGTTTCAATTGGAGATTAGTTTCCAATCATAAACAAAGTACATTCATTTGGTCAGTCACAAAACACAAAGGCCATCCACCCCTACGTCACAACTAGGTTACAATATCATCACAGCATTCAATACCCAAGGAGAGGTCTTTTCTTCATCTTGACCCGTTCTCAGCAAGTTCTCAGCAGTTTCTGTTCCTGGGAAGACAAAGCTTAACAAAGTCATAATAACCAACATCCTCTTCAATTCGTTTTGTGAAGTCAACCTAGGCCCAACAAAGTTGGAGGCCTCTATCAACAAACAAATCTGACAAAGTAACATCAGAACAGACAGACCAAGTACCAGCACCACAGTCATGCTTCCTCAGTCTTTAGCAGCTCCAGCTGGCCCTTGCAAGTCCTCAACACCATAAGCTCCATTCTCAAAATCAAAATCACTTTATCCAGCTTCCATGTGGCTTGCTCCAAGAAATTCTGTCTCAGTTCTTAATTCTCCTTCCTCTTCTCAGTTCTTCTCAATTCTTAGTTCAGTCTTGAGTCCAGCAGCAGCTGCCCTGCCTCCAGGATGCTTACCCCAGGAAATTCTGTCTGTCTAGCTTGTGATCTTCCTTAAATACAGTATAGCTCCTCCCTGTTCAGCACCTTCCTGTTACATCAGCAACAAGGGTTCATACCTTCTGTTTCTTTAACGGAGGCTTAATTTGAAACTAGGTGCTAAGTACCTCTCAGCTTGGCAATACAAAGGGATCTTCAAATTTCATTACTATTACATCCCAGCAGGAGTGGATTGACACATCAGCTAAGACAACATGTCCTAGAAGGAGGCAATCCACTGAGCAAGGAAGCTACTTGTTCACCACCGATACCATTTACCAGAAGCAAACTTTGTAAGGACTCTGCAGAGAGAAAGGAGTCTAGGGCTAGGAGTCATGAGATACTTGTTGGTCCCATGTATTCCGTACATATATACCTCACTGCCAGTATACTTTTAGTTTGAGCTCTTTCTCCCCAAGGATCATATGTATACAAAGGGGGAGTGTGCTCCCTAGCTTAAGGGGATTGTCTGGTGACTACTAGTCTTGATATTCCTTCTTAGCAAATATACTTTTGTAAAATGCTAATAGTTTTCTTGTCAGTTGATATTGGGGAGCATATCAGATTGGGGTTTGTAAGTGTATTCTAAGCCACAAGCCCTTAGAATTACCCTTAGACTCTGAAGGGAGACATAGCTTTCTCCCACTTTGGAAGCCTAACCTGACAGTGCAGTGTAAGTTAGAAAAATTAGCCCGGAGGTGCTATTATGAAAAGGAATAAACACTTATAATAAAGAAGTTAAAATATATTTGCAAATGACATGATTGCACACTGGAAAATCTAAAACAACCAACAAAAAATTAATGGGGTAATAAAGAATTTTAGTAAACTTTTGGGATGCAAGGTAAACTAAGGGGAAAAATTATCTATATCCTCTATACCTTAAGTGTCAAACTTAGACTACAGTCAGAAGTTCCTATGTCTCCCAAATGCAGAGCCAGATGAAAATGTAATTGGGAAATGTTCAACAAAATAAATGTACAATACAATATACGTCATGTTAATTTGTGATTTTCTAAGTCAATAGGTGGCCTAGAGGGATCCATTCTATTGAAGCAAGAGCAGGAGGAGGAATGGGGGGAAGGGGATGGGGAAGACCAAAAGGCCAGCCACGTGGGGGCCAAACACAGAGAAAGGACACAGATTAGTAGAGGGTGGGTGACAAGTGGGGGCCAGGGACAGATAAGAAATACCTGAGCACAGACAGAAGACAGACACATGGGACAGACACCCCAGCTGGGGCAAAGGTCTTCTCTCTAGGCGCTGGAGATCTCAAGGCAAGGCCCCAATCTGTGGCAGTGGTGGTGGTCTCTCCACATTTCTTGCTTTCACTTTTTTTGGTTTTGGGTTTTTTTGTAAGGGGTTATGAGGCCATAGAGCCCAAGCTGAGGGGCAGGAGCAGAAAGTGAGAGCACAGTACTGTACAGTAAAGGTAACATAGGTGGGTTTTTTTTTTTAATGTGGATTTCTTTCAGAATTCTTTGTAGAAAGTTGAATATACATAATACAAAATTTTTGTCAAGTGAGAACCATGAATACTAAAAAGGACTTCTATAGACAAATATCTTTAAAAAATATGATAAAACACATCACATTATTATACTAATCCAACAAGTATTTATTAAACATTTTCCAGGTACCAAGAGGTAGCTAGGGGGTATAGCAGCATCTGGAGTGAGGAAGACTCATCCTCCTGAGTTCAAATCTCCCCTCTGACACTAGCTGTGTGACCCTGGGCAAGTCACTTAACCCTGTTTGCCTCAGTTTCCTCATCTATAAAATAAGCTAGAAAAGGAAATGGCAAACCACTCCAGTATCTTCACCAAGAAAATCCAAAATGGCCTCACAAAGAGTTAGACATGACTGGATAATAGCAATAATGAACTAAGGATACAAAGACAAGATGAAAAACCCAGTTCTCAATGAACTCACATTTCACTGATGGGATATAAAAGTACCTAGGTAACAAGTGGAGGTAGCATGGAAATCATGGAAAAAGCTTTGACATGGGAATCACAGTTCCTGGGTTCAAAACCTACCTCTGACACTATTTGTTTGACTTTGGGGAAGTCATTTAACCTTTCTAGGTCTCAATTTCCTATTTACAAAGTAAAGGAGTTAGAGCAGCTGGCCTATGAGGGTCCTTCTATCTCTACATTCTATAATTCTAAGTAGAGACTTAATTTGAAACAAGAGAGAGCCCTAACAGGGGAGGTGTATTGCAGACTGCTAACCCTGGAGTCAGAGGACTTGGGTCTTAGTTTCCTTCCAGCTCTAGCTAGTTCTATGATCATATTTCTAGGGAACTAGGAAGGGCTTCTCAGAGGCCTTTACGAAAATGACTTCAAAATGATCTAAACCAGTGGTTCTCAACCTTCCTAATGCCGCGACCCTTTAATAGTTGTACGTGGGTGTGTCTGCATGTGAGCAGACCTGCCTGGAGACAGATAGAGGAGGTTCCTAAGACCATTGGAAATATGTGTTTTCCGATGGTCTTAGGTGACTGCTGTGACCCCTGAGAAAGGGTTGTTTGACCCCAAAGGGTTGAGAACCGCTGATCTAGACAGAAATCAAGGGAAAAAATGAACAAATGGACGATAATCTAGCAAATGTGATAGAAATGTCAATATTTCCTAAACCAATTTCCATGTTTAATATAATACAAGCAAAATACCAATAGGTTATTACATAAAATTATATACAATCACAAGAAAACTCATATAAAAATAGGTCAGAATATCAACAAAAAACATAGAAAAGAAAAGCAGTTGAAGGAAACTAACCCTACTAGGTAGCTCTCAAAATATACTACAAAGCAATAATCATTTTTTTTAAATGTCTGATTGTGGAAAAAGAATGAAGAATAGCTCAGTGGAATAGACCGTAGGAGATAGAAATAGAACACCATGAAGATAAAAGCTTAATGTCTGATAAACTAACACTTTAAAATCTCTAGGGAATGGAATTATCATTCAGTAAAAGAAAAAAAACTGCTGGGGAAAATAAGACAGTGATATGGATTTTTTAAAATGGGATTGAATTCATACCATACCTCATACCATATACCACAATAAATGCAAACTGGATGAGTGGCCGCTTTATTCTTTAATCATGAAAAATTGGAACTTTGTCTCAGCTACAGATATGAGGCTCAATGAAACAAACAGAAGAAATTATCGGAGATAAAATTAACAAGTTTGATTTTTCCAAAACAAAAGAATTTTGCCTTCCAAAAAGGAATATCCCAGATGAAAAGAAAAACAGAATAGGATAATATTTGTAGTAAATAAGCCAGAAAATGGCCTGGTGTTCAGAATTTATAGGGAATGAATACAAATCTAAAAGACTAATCACCCATACTTTACAATGTAACAATTAATCAATAGCCAAAAGTAGACAATTTTTTAAAATTGCATGCTTTATATACTTTGCTTTTATATCAACTTTAATTCTGAATAAATGCTCCAACTCAGTAAAATCTACCTTTAATGAAGATTAATAAAATATAAAAGGGGAAAAGAAGTTTAGTGAAAATAGCCAACACATATCTTTGATAATATATGCAAAATTACACACTCAGAGTCATCTGGCTCCACAAAGCAGAGATAGAGGTATATTTTCTCGACCTTGCTCTGGGACCATACCTGGTCATCATAATCATAAAGGGTTCTTTCTGTTTCTTTTTTTTGTTGTGTCTTCTTTGTTGTTCTTCTTTCCACTTATCCTGATGAACAGACAATTTTTGTAAAAGGTCAGGAAAACCATTAATAATGTCACAAAAGAGTACTTGTATTCCCTAATTATCAGAGAAGCTCAAATCAAGACAGTCTTAAAATATTACCTAACACCCTCTAAACTGGCTTTGCCAATAGTAAAAAGGACAAAAGTCAACACTTGCACTGTGAGGAAACCAGTACTATAATACATTGGAAGTGGAAATGTAGATTCATGCAAACATTTTAGTAAGTAATATGGTAACATACAATGAGTCACAAAATTGGCAATACCTTTCAACCCATTGGCATGACTTATCCTTTACAAAAAGCTATTTGAATAAACATTTTATATTCTTTTTGCAATAGCAAAAATACTGACAACAAACTATATGACCAATAACTGGAAAACAACTAAAAAAATTATAGCATTTTGATCTGTAATAGAATATTTTAAAAGCCATAAAATTACAAATATGGCACATAAGACAACATTTGTAAATATGGTTAATAAGTGATGCAAAGTGAGATCAGCAGAACCAGAAATGCATGTAGTTTTAGTATAACAAAGAAAAAATGAAATCTATAAACATTTATTAAATAATTGCTTTATATGAGGCATTGTGTGAAGCATTGGAGATAGACAAGCATGAAACAGGGCCTACCCTCAAGAAGCTCACATTCTAATATGGAAGACAGCATGTACATGTATAAGTAAGTATCTGGTTATTACATACCATGTATGTACATGATGCATAGGTATATGTATATAGATTATGTGAAAAATCAAATATAAAGAAGAAGAAGGAAGGAAGGAAGGAAGAGAGAAAGAAAAAGACAGAGAGGAGGGAAGGGAAGGGCATGGGAGGGGAGGGGAGGGGAAGGGACGGAGGGGAGGCAAGGAGAGGTGAGGTGAAAAGGAAGGAAGAGAAGGGGGAAAAGAAGGAAGAGATGGGGGGAAAG
>CM053581.1:286631672-286698545 GCA_028627135.1 Pseudochirops cupreus
TACTCTAAAAGGTGAAATTCTGAAGTGGGAGAGGATTAGAATGAGAGGAGGCAGGGAGAGACAGAATGGGGTTAATCATCTCATATAGAAGAGGCAAGGGATAATTGTTACAATGGAGGGGAAGAACAGGAAGGCAAAAGGGAAAGGGTCAACCTTACTCTCATTGAATTTGGCTTAGGGAAGGAATGACATAAACTCTAAACTGGGTATCTTGCCACACAGGAGAGTAGGGGGGATGAGGATGAGAGGTGGGATGATGGAGGGGAGGGTGAGGGGAAGGGTTGCTGGAAGTACACACTTCCGTAAAGGGACAGAGACAGGAACAGGGTAGAGAATAGAACAAGGGGGGTGGGGGGTGCGATAGGAAGGAGGGACATATAATCAGTCTCTCACAATATGCCTACTGTGGAGAGGTTCTGCATAATTACACGTGTACAGCCTGTATTTAACTTGTCCTTCCAGTGGGGGTGGGTGACAAGGGAGGAAGGGAAAGAATCTAGAATTTAAAGCTCTATAATCAAATGTTAAAAAATACATATAAATATATATATATATATAATTATTATTATTATTATTAACTACATCCAACTAGGAATTAAGATACACAAGCATTGTGTTAGGGAGATCCATCCTGCCCTACCAGAAAGTCAGAGGTACGAGGGGGAGGACATAGGAGAGAGCAGATTGGGGGAGGGGTTATACAGTGGGATGGCTGTTTTGTGGTGTTGGGTAGGGGAAAGATGGGGAGAAAATTTGTAACTCAAAATTTCGTGGAAATGAATGATGTAAACAAGAAAATAAATAAATTAATTTATTAAAAAAAATTAGAATCAGGCAAGTGGAAGCTAACAATTCTATGAGACATTAAGAATCAGTCCAACAAAATAAAAAGAATGAAAAAATAGAACAAAATGTAGAATATCTCACTGGAAAAACAAGTGACCTAGAAAAGAGGTTCAGTACCTGAAAGCCATGATCAAAAAAGAGCCTGGAAAGCATCTGTCAAGAATTATCAAGGAAAATTGCCCTGATATCCTAAAACCAGAGGTTATAATAGATGAATAATATAATATAATAAATATTATATAATTACATTAAAGTTATAGAAATAGAAAACAAAACATAATAAAAATAATATAAAATAAAACAGAGGGTATAATAAATAAATAAACAAATAAATAAAATTTGAAAGATCCACCAATCACCTCTTGAAAGAGATCTCAAAAACTCCAAGAAATATTGTAACTAAATCCCATAATTATCACGTCAAGGAGAAAATACTATAAGCAACCAGAAAGAAACAATTCACATATCAAGGAGCCACAGTCAGGATTACACAGGACTTTGCAATTTCTTCATTACAGAATCAGAGAGCAAGGAATATGATATTCCAGAAGGCAAAGGAACTTAGATTATAACCAAGAATCAACTACCCTGAAAAACTTTTAAAAAGCATAATCTTTCAGAGGAAAAGCTAAACATTCAATGAAATAGGTGACTTTCAAACTTTCCCACTGAAAAGACCAGAGCTGAACAAAAAAATTGATCTTCAAATACAAGACTCAAGAGAATCATAAAAATGTAAGCAGCAAAGAAAACAAAATGTCATTCAATAAGGTTAAATTATTTATATCCCTACATGGGAAGATGAAACTTATAACTCTTAAGAACTATATCTTTATTAAGATGGTTAGAAGGGGTATGCATAGATGGAGGGTGTGGGTATAAATTGACTTTGATGTGATGATATAAAAAATTAAGAAGTGAGAAAAGGATTGTACTGGGAGAAGAGGAAAGAGGAAGGCAGAATAGGGTAAGTTATATTACATGAAGAAGTACAAAAGACCTTTTATAGTAGAGTAAAAGAAAGGGGAGGGGTGAGCATTGTTTGAAGCTGTTCTCATTGGATTTGACTCAAAGGGGGAATAACATACATACTCAGTTGGGTGCAGAAATTTGTTTTTCATGTTTTCTTTCTCGTGGTTTCTCTCTTCTGATTCTTCTTTCACAACATAACTAGTCGAAATATGTTTAATATGATTTACATGTATAACCTATATCACATTGCTTGCCATCTCGAGGAGGGGGAAGGGAGGGAAGGAGGAAGAAAAAATTTGGAACTCAAAATCTTATAAAAGTTAGTGTTGAAAACTCTCTTTACATGTAATTGGAGAAAATAAAGTACTATTAAGGGGGGAAAATAAGGCAGGTAATACTTTATCCGTCATATTTTGTAAGTGATGAAAGTGAGGTTCAGAAAGTTTAAGGGATTTATTCATGGTCACATAGCCAGGAGGAATGGGAGTGGTGATGGAAACCATGTCTCCTAACTATGCTCCATGCTCTCTCCTCTATAGCATGCTGCTTTTCAATAAGGTGCTTTTAGGTCCTTTCCACATCCAATATATCAGCTCCTTTCAATTAAGAATTGTTTGAGTCTTTGTAATTCCATCTGCATCAAGGTATCTGGCACATGGCGGTAGGTACTTAATAAATGCTTGTTGACTGGCTGATTGACTTTATGACTCAGGCACAGTGTGCTGTAGTGGCAAGAGTGCACGGACAGGGAATTCAGCAGGCCTGGCTCTTCCATTAGTTCGCTGTGCAACCTTGGATAACTTGACTTGCTTGTTTTCTCTAACTGCAGTTTTATCATCACTAGAGATATTAATCCCTTGTCCTATCTTGCCTAATTCACATAGAATTACAGAATTTTATAAGTAAAAAGGACCTCAAAGTTCATTTAGAACAGTGGTGTCAAACTCAGCTAGAAATTGGCCACTAAACCATACATAAGGACACCTGTGCATATTTTGACTTTAAAAATACATACTAACATTATTTGTGATTCATTGTATTTTTATTGATGTTACTGCTGTTATTGGTACTGTTTCTTAATATTGATACTGTTAATTATTTTCATTTACATTTTAATCGAGTTTGGACAACAGGGACTTTGTGGGCTACCTGGAGCCTATTGACCACCATTGATCTAGACCAGCAGTTCTCAACCTGTGGGTTATGTTCAATTTGTAACAATGAAAATACATCCTGCATATCAGATATCTACATTATGATTCATAACAGTAGCAAAATTACAGTTATGAAGTAGCAACAAAAATAATTTTATGGTTGGGGGTCACCACAACATGAGGAACTGTATTAAAGGGTCGCGGCATTAGGAAGATTGAGAAACACTGATCTAGACCATTTTAATCTAAGCAAGAATACTTTCCTTAATATTCCCCACACATAATAATCCAGCTCCTCCTTAAAAATCTCCCTTATTAGTGAAACATAACTTGCTAAGGGATTACATTCCACTTTTAAACAGCTCTGATGGTTAGAAAGTGTTCCTACAACTATACCCAAAGGGCTATAAAACTGTGCATATCCTTTAACCCAGAAATAATACTACTGGGTCTGCATCCCAAAGAGATGAAAAAGAAAAGAAAAGGACCCATATGTAGAAAAATATTTACATCAGCTCTTTTTGTAGTGGCAAGAATTGAAAATCAAGAGCATGCCCATCAATTAGGTAATGGCTGAACAAGTTGTGGTATATGATTGTAATAGAATACTATTGCGCTATAAGAAATGATGAGCAGGATAGTTTCAGAAAAACCTCGGAAGACTTAAATGAACTGATGCAAAGTGAAGTGAGCAGAACCAGAAGAATCACAGTAACAGCAATAATGGATGATGATCAGCTGTAAATAACTTAACTATTCTGATCAAATCAATGATCCAAAACAATGCCGAAGGACTTATAACAAAACTTGTTTTTCTAGTGAGGTATTTTACATTTTCTTCTGTTTTTTCATTCTTTTTATGTTGTTGGACTGATTCTTAATGTTGCATAGAATCATTAGCTTCCACTTGCCCAATTCTAATTTTAAGGGATTATTTTCTTCTGTTAGCTTTTGTATCTCCAGAAAGAGAACTGATGGAGTCTGAGTACACATTAAAGCATAATTTTTTAACTTCATTTTTCTTGGTTTTTTTTTTTGTAACATGGTAATATGTTTTTTCATGATTTCACATGTATAACTGATATCACATTTCTTACCTTCTCTCAATGGGTGGGGGAAGGGTGGGAGGGAGGGAGAGAATTCAAAACTCAAATTTTTAAAAATTAAAGTTTAAAAAGAATAATTTAAATGTTTTTAATTTTAGAAAGTTTTCCTGTAAACCTTGAACCTAGTTATCTAATCAGTTTTGAATTTACCTGATTATCTTATTATCAAGCAACTCTCTACCTTGTCCTCAAGGATTTCATTAACATTTCTGTCCCTTGCTCAACAAATTCCAGTTGCTCCTTCTTGCTTCTAGAATAAAATGTAAATTCTATTTAGTTCTTAAAGCCCTTTACAACCTGAGCCCAACCTATATTTCCAGGTTCTTTAGATATTTCCTCGCAATCTAACCAGACTGGCCATCTTTCTAGTCATCATTCAGGCTGTTTCCTGTCCCTAGAATTCTCTCCTTCCTCATCTTCTGTCTCCAGGCTTCCCTGGCTTCTTTCAAGTCTCAGCTAAAATTCCACCTTCCATAAGAAGCTTTTCCCAAGAGTGCCTCCCATCCTCCAGTGTCTTCCCTTTGTGCATTATCTCCAATTTATCCTATGTATACCTTATTTGTACATAGTTATTTGTATGTTGTCTCCCACATTAGACTGTGAGTTCTTTGAGAAAAGAAACTTTTTTTACCTTTTTTTTTGTATCCCCAGTGCTTAGCACAGTGAATAATACATAATAGATGCTTAATAAATCTTTACCACCTGAATTAGTCACACCCAACACTCTATCTATCTCTTATCTCTATGCATTTGCAATGGCCCATGTTTCATGCCTGGAATCCACTCCCTTCTCACCTGTGCCTCAAAGAATGCTTTACTTACTTAAAGGCTCAACTCAAGAACCATCTTCTCCACATATTCTTTATTGATTCCCCCCCCCCCACCCCATGACTAGTGCCTTCAGCCCTAAAATACCTAGGTAGCATTTAACTATTATCATCCATTTCTACATATTCAGTAAACACACAGACTCTCTCTCTCTCTCTCTCTCTCTCTCTCTCTCTCTCTCTCTTTCTCTCTCTCTCTCTCTTTTTCTCTGTCTCCCCTATAATTCCTGGAGTGGCAGAACCCACAAAAGGATGAGGTGAAATAATTTTCCAGCCAAAGACTACTTAAAAGGTCAGCAGAAAAGGTCCAGTGCACCAGGATAAGAGTGGAGCACAGTCCAGCACAGGGCATACTAGAACAGATTGGGTCCCAGCAAACCAGGAACAGGCCTTGGGAGTCACTTAATCAGCAGCAGCAATGGCTGCTTCCAGAGCTCTCAGTCCACACACAGTAATGGAACCAAGCAACTGATCAGAATGAGATTACAAGGGGTTTTTTTTTGCTGGTACTAGGGACAGAACTCTGTTGCTTTGCCATACTCAGATCTGGGTCACAATCCTGGGTGGCAGTCCCAGGGAGAGGAAGAGCACTAGTACACCAAAGCTTGCAGGTGCAATGGAGCAGGGACCCTTGTCTCAGTTCCATGGCAGAAAAGAGTGCTTGAAGTCACTCACAGACCAGAGCACAGGCCAGGAGAGTAGTAAACCCACCTCTCCCTAGATAATACTACCTTGGAAGAAGTGAAAACTTACAGGTCACTAGAAATATCTATGAAAACAGCTGTACAAAACCCCTGAAGTTTGGGACAGTGTGCCCTCCACCCTGGAAGCAGAGACCCACTTTAACAAAGAGTTAAAAGTCAAGAAATAGACTGGAAAAATGAGCAAACAACAGAAAAAAAAATTCCAACCATTAAAAGTTACTATGGTGACAAGGAAGATCAAAACATATACTCAGAAGAAGATAACAAAGTCAAAACTCCAACATCCAAAGATTCCAAGAAAAATATGAATTGATCTTAAGCCATGGAAGAGCTTGAAAAGAATTTTGAAAATCAAAAAATAGAGGTAGAAGAAAAATTGGGAAAAGAAATGAGAATGAAGCAAGAAAATCATGAAAAAAGAGTCAACAGCTTGGTAAAGGAAACAAAAGAAAAACTACTGAAGAAAATAACATTTTAAAAAACAGACTAGGCCAAATGGTAAAAGAGGTACAAAAAACCAATAAGGAGAAGAATGACCTGAAAAGCAGAATTGGTCAAATGGAAAAGGATGTCCAAAAGCTCACTAAAGAAAATAATTCCTTAAAAATTAGAATGGAGCAAATGGAAGCTAATGACTTTATGAGAAATCAAGAAACAATAAAACAAAACCAAAGGAATGAAAAAATAGAAGACAATGTGAAATATCTCACTGGAAAAACAACCACCCTGAAAAATAGATCCAGGAGAAATAATTTTAAAATTATTGGATTACTTGAAAGTCATGATCTAAAAAAGAGCCTTGACATCATCTTGACAGATGATGTCAAGAAATTATCAAGGAAAACTGCCCTGATATTCCTGAACCAAAGGGTAAAATAGGAAATTAAAGAATCCACTGATCAGCTCCTGAAAGAGATCCCAAAAGGAAAACTCCTAGGAATATTTTAGCCAGATTTCAGAGGTCCCAGGTCAAGGAAGAACTATTGCAAACAACCAGAAAGAAGCAATTCAAGTATAATGGGACCACAGTCAGGACTACACAAGATTTAGCAGCTTCTACATTAAAGGTTTGGAGGGCTTGGAATATGACATTCTGGAGGGCAAAGGGGGTAGGATTACAACCAAGAATCACCTACGTACCCAGCAAATCTGAGTATAATCCATGAGGGGAAAAATGGATATTCAATGAAATAGAGGATTTTCAAGCATTCTTGGTGAAAAGATCAGAGTTGAATAGAAAATTTTACTTTCAAATGTAAGACTCAAGAGAAGCATAAAAAGGCAAACAGGGAAGTGAAATCATAAGGGACTTAAAAAGGTTAAACTGTTTATATTCCTACATGGGAAAATGATTCTTGCAACTCATAAGAACTTTCTCAGTACTAGGGCAGTTAGAAGGAGTATATATAGATAGAGGGCACAGGTGTGAGTTTAATATGAAGGGATGATATCTTAAAAAAATAAAATTAAGGGTTGAGAAAATGCATTGGGAGAAAGGGAAAGGGAGAGGTAGAATGAGGTAAATTATCTCACATAAAAGAAGCAAGAAAAAACTTTTACAGTGGAAGAGAAGATGAGAGAAGTGAGAAGGGGAGTGAGTTAACTTTACTCTCTTCAGAATTGACTCAAACAGGGAATAGCATATACACTCAATTGGGCATAGAAATCTATCTTTACCCTACAAGGAAAGTAGGAGGGAAAGAAGCTAAGAGAAGGGAGCGCATATCAGGGGAGGAGGCAGTCAGAAGCAAAACACTTTTGAGGAAGGACAGGGTGAAAGGAGAGAGATAATAGAATAAATGAGGTAGGGTAATAGGATGAAAGGAAATACATTTAGCAATTGTAACTGTGAAAAAAAATTTGAAGCAAGTTTCTCTGATAAAGACCTCATTTCTCAAATGAGAAATGAGTCAAATTTATAAAAACAAGAGCCATTCCCCACTTGATAAATGATCAAAAGATATGCAGTTTTCAAATGAAATAATTAATATTATCTCTAGCTATATAAAAATGCTCTACATCACTATTGATTAGAGAAATGCAAATCAAAACAATTCTGAGGTACTACTTCATACCTATTAGATTGACTAACAGGACAAAAAGGGGATATGATTGATGTTGGAGAAGATATGGGAATAATGAGACATTAATGAACTTTTGGTGGAGTTGTGAACTGATTCAACCATTCTTTAGAACAATTTGGAGCTATCATGCATACCCTTTGACCTAGCAATACTACTACTACTACATCTGTATCCAAAAAAAGATAAAAGAGAGAGAGAGAGAGAGAGAGAGAGAAAGAGAGAGAGAGAGAGAGAGAGAGGAAAAGGAACTATATGTACAAAAATATTTATATCAACTCTTTTCTTGGGGCAAAGATTTGGAAATTGAGAGTATGCCCATCATTTGGGGAATGACTGAACAAATTGTGCTGTGTGATTATAATGGAATAGGAGTATGCTACAAGAAATGATGAGCAGGATGCTCTCAGAAAAACCGGGAAAGACTTACATGAGCTGATGCAAAGTGAAATGTATTGTGTACAAAGTAGTATCAATATTTTAAGATGATTAGCTGTGAATGACTTAGCTATTCTCAGCAATACAGAGA
The DNA here is from genome assembly GCA_028627135.1 of Pseudochirops cupreus. Classification (NCBI taxonomy): domain Eukaryota; kingdom Metazoa; phylum Chordata; class Mammalia; order Diprotodontia; family Pseudocheiridae; genus Pseudochirops; species Pseudochirops cupreus. Next base: position 286,639,892 of record CM053581.1, read on the forward strand.
TCCAAGACAACTCAGAAGGACTTATGATGAAACATGCTGTCTATCCCCAGAGAAAGAACTGATGCTCTGTGAATACAGAATGAAGCATATTTTTTTTTTGCTGTCTTTATTTTTCTTGAGGTTTTGTTATCTATGTTTTCTTTCACAACATGACTAATATGGAAATATGTTTTGCATGACTTACATATGTATAAACTATATTGAATTGCTTGTCCTCTCAATGAGGAGTATGGGGAGGGAGCAAGGGAAAGAATTTGGAACTCAAAGTTTAAAAACTGAATGTTAAAAAATTGTTTTTACATGTAGTTAGGGAAACTAAAACACTAAATCATTTTTTAAATGTCTTGCTGAAACCTAAGTTTATTATGCATTTTACTACTCATTGAATTATTTTTATTTATCTATTAGTTTTGTAATTTTGTCAATAAAGGAGATGAGTTTAGTCTGATATGACATTCTTTTTTCCTCTCTCTCATTCTTTATTTTATTTATTTCAGTTATCAGTTATTTTTAGTTATCAAGCATTTTTTTCTTCCCTCATATCACACCCCCCAACTGAAAAAAAGAAAAAGAAAAATCCTTGTTAACAATTAATAATCAAGCAAAACAATTTCCTGCGTTGGCCCTGTCCACAAGTTCATCTCACTCTGCCTATTAATCTATCTCCTCTCTATCAGTAAATGAGTAGTATTCTTCATAATTCGTCCACTGAAACCTTGATTGATAAGAGTTGTTTTTCAAAACTTTGTTTTTATAGTGTTGATGCTATCGTATAAATTATTCTCCTGGTTCTGCTCATTTCATACAAGTCTTTCCAGTTTCACTGAAACTTTCTATTTCTTCATTTCTTATAGAGTAAGAATATTCCATTATATTTATACAACATAATTTGGTCAGCCATTCGTCAACTGATGAGCATCCATTTAGTTTCCATTTCTTTACCATCACTTTACCATCACTTTACACTGCTCTAAATATTTTTGTACATATAGGACCTTTTCCTTTTTATTGGATCTCTTGGGGGAATAGGCCTAGTAGAACCATTGGAGGTCAAAGCATTGTTCAGTAACTTTTTGGAGATAGTAATTGCTTTCCATTGTATTAGTGTGCTTGTTTTCCTTTAACTCCTCCAACATTTATCATATTTATTTATTTTTGTCAATTTGGTAATCCAATGAGTCTGAAAAGGAATCTCAAAGTTCCTCTGATTATTAATCATTTGGAGTATTTTTTTATATGGGTCTAGATACTTTGGATTTCTTCCCTTGAGAATTACCAGTTTATAATACAACTCACTCTTAATAAAGTAATGCTGGTTCATATTGATTATCAGTGCTTCCCTTTTCAAATGCTCACAAATTGTTCACTTAATATTGCCTCTCTTTGGGCTGTTTGGTGACTTCCCCATGGTTTTTAGAAATGTTTAAGAATGTTTGATATTGAGAAACTTTTATTCTACCCTGTTGGCTCTTTCAATCCTTCTCCCATCTCTCCTTTTGTGATTAAACTCCTAAAATAGGGAGTGGGGATTCTCTACGTGGCTGCCTCTATTTTCTTACCACCCACTCTATCCTTAACCCCCTGCTTAGCTTACATATTATGAATCTGTAGAGCTGCCATTTGGCTGGGTTTTCTAAATTACTCCAACAACCCTTGGCAGTCAGAGAATGGGAAGGGAAAATCTAGATCATGGGTGGTCCAAGCTGGGCAGAGTGGTAAGGGAAATCAGAAGGGGGTTGATGGACTGGGAGAAGAGTGAAGTAAAGCATTAGAGGTTGAGATGAGAGTGAAAAGCAGTTTCTGCAGGAGAGAGGATATAGGAAAGGTAAAAAAGAGAACAAACTGATCAGAAAAGGGAATTTTAGAGTTTAACACCTAGGAGGTGGGGCAGTCCTAAATGATGATGTAATTTCTGGGGTATATTTTCTCCCCCATTAGAATGTGAGCTCCTTCAGAGCAGGGACTGATTACTTTTTGCTTTTCTTGTCTAGTGCCTCACACAGTACACAAGTAATGAATGTTTGTCACAGTGCTTGGCACATAGTAGGCAAGTAATGAATGTTTGTCAACTGACTGACTGACTGGTTGCTTCTGAAGGGCTCTCTCAATCAAAATCCAGCCACCCTCTCATGAGCTAGCCCTTCCCTGGGCCTCAGTGTTCTAAGTGTTCCAAAATAATTCATGTTTCTATAGCACTTTAAGGCTTACAAAACATTGCTCTCACAGCAACCTTGGGTGTTAGGTAATGCAATATTTACTGGTGGGTAGCTAAGGTAAAGTAGAAATGAAAGTAACTAGAGAATTAAGAAGTTCAAAGAACTGTGTGCTTAGGGCATAGGATCTTATAGGATTTAGAATCCAGGTTTCAGTAAATTCAGGAAATAGAAAGTGATATTCTGAGCAAAGTTTACTCATGGTAGAAGTGGGAAGCAGCATGATACCATGGAAAGAACACTACGTTTGGAGTCTAAAGATCTGGGTTCCAATCTTAGCTGTGCTTGTCAGTCACTTCACCTCAGTTTCCTCATTTGTAAAATGCAGAGATTGAACTAGATGGCTCCTAAGGTCCTTTCCAGATCTACCACTAAGGTCCTATGTCCTAAGGTTCCAACTGTAATTCTATAGTTCTATGAATGAACATTCAATGGGGGCATGATGAAACTGACTAGTAGAGGAGCAGATGGGGATAGTAGGAATTGGGAGAGAAAGAGGACTTGGCTGAATAAGGTTGAGAGGCAGCATAACATAATGGGAAGAACACTTAAATCAAAGTCTTGAGAACTGGATTTAAGTCTTGGTTTCATATCCTTATCAAGCTGTAACACCATGAGCAAATGACAATCTCTCTAAGCCTCAATTTCCATATCTATAAAACGGGAATAATGAAACTTGTACTTTCTACTTCACAGAGTTTCTGTGGGAAAAGTACTCTGTAAATCTTAAAGTGCTGTACATTTTTAAGTTTCATATAATTATTATTACAGGAGAAGGAAATGGGGTAGAGAGTGAAGAAGAGTCTGTGCCTAGAGGAGTAATGATAGATAATGACAATTTGGAAGAAGCTAGACAGGAAACCAAAGAGACATTGTAGAGATGGGGTAACGGGAATTACAGTGCCAGAAAACAGGGCTGCTCCAAAGTCCTCCTTGGGATATTGGGATGATGACTTGGCAAGCATTCTGACCCAGCCATACTGGCTCATTATACTTTCTGAGTAACAGGAAGCAATGAAGCTTGAGATAGTAGATAGGAAGTAGTCCTCAGCATCAGAATGACCTGGGTTCAAGTCCCTTCTCTGACCCATACTTGCTGATGTGTTCCTGCTTAAGTCACTTCATTCCTCAATGCCCCCAGGTCATTCTCAAAGATTACAAATTACACAACAGTTGCAGGTCTGCCTTGGAAGAAGGAGTTTCCTCACCAGGAGTTTCCCCCACACCAATAAAATCACTGGTCCAGACCCCTTCCCCACCAGAAAAAAAGAGTAAGTAGATTGCTGGTTGAAACTTCTAGAAATTTTTGAACCAGATGTTATCTGGTTACGGACTCTGCAAGTGAGGAGGGTAGACAGTTAATCAAAGGCCTCTAGGTGGCACAGTGGATAAAATCCTGGGCTGAGAGTCAGAAAAAAACAGTTCAAATTCAGCCTCAAATACTTAGTTGTATCACCCTGGGCAAGTCACTTAACTTCTGTTTATCTCCATTTTCTCATCTGTAAAATGGGTACAATAATAACACCTCCCAGGGTTGTTTGAGGTTCAAACAGCGTTCAGATTTGTAAAGAAATTAGCACAGTGGCTCCTATGTACATAGTAGATGCTTAATAAATGCTTATTTCCTTCCAATCAACGTAGGATGGACAGGAGTCTTAAAGGAACCCCTTTTGGGGATCACAGAAAATGATGGAGCCCTCTCAGAGATTCAGAAAAGTGAAGCAGGCTGGCATCAGGGACAAGACAAGGAGGTACACCTAAGGAGCCCAATTACAAAGACAACAGAAATACTTCAACAACCATGTACACCAACACTTCCTTCTCTTAGCCTGACCCTTGTTTTTCCTCTGTCCATCCTTCTCTGCCTCCATCCACTCTGGTCTTTGCTTTGTTTCTCAGAGCTGCTGGAACCACAGGTCCTTCTACTCAGGCCCTACCACTGCCTGGCAGCCTCCAAGAACAGGAGCTTCTTTTCTTTGGCTGAAGGATCTTTGCCCTGCCCTGATGACTTCCTGCTGACCCACCCAATTAGCCTGACCCTACACTGACCCATCCCTTACTGCTTAACCCTTCCTCACTCAACCTGCTGACTGAAAGTCTGTGTTTATACTACACCAAAATGCAATCGGGCTTAACATTGGTCCCCAAATCTTGTGAATGAATTTCTAAACATTCTTATTTCTTTAACTACTACATTCTAGCACCCATGAATTTGCCTAAACTGCTTGAATGGGATTCTATTTTTAATACATTTTGTTGTGGTTGTCTGTCTTTACATCAGTTACTTGACCCTCTCTCCTTCCCCATTGAAATTTCGTTTATGAAAAAGAAAAAAAAAATCAACAAAAACATCTCATCTCAGTGACCATGCTCTGCCAATTTATATAGTAGTCTAGTCTGTCCTAGTAACTTCTTGCCTCACCCTGCCATCCCACCCCAAAGCCATAAAGGAGGGAGGAATGTTTCACTATCTGTATCCTCTGAGGCTATAACTTTGTTTTTTAGTTCCTCTGTATTCAACTTCCTTTCAGTGATCTTTCATTTACATTGGCGATGATACATTTGTGTTTTCCTGTTTCTTGGTAGTCCTTATTTCATTCTGCATCAGTTCATGCAAATTTCCCCACGTCTTTTGAATTCCTCCTATCTGTCATTTCTTACTCCATAATAAAATACACTATACTACCTCTTGGCAAATGTGTTTAATATATTTATTAATCTCTGTTTATTCCCTGACACAGAATTAGAGAATAGCCAGGTTGGAAAGGACTGCAGAGGCCCTCTTGTTCATTCTAAACCTGAACAAGGATCTCCCCTACAACATACTCAACGAGGTCAAAGGATAATCATTCAGCCTTTGTTTGATAATCTCAAGTGAAGACAAGTCAAGTCAACAAGCATTTATCAAGAGTCTATGATGTACCAGGTATTGTGCTAAGCAAGAGGGATGCAGGGAAAGGCAAAAACAAGCAGTTTTTTATCTCAACTACTTTGCAGTTTAATGGGAAAGACAACTTGAAAGCAGCTGTGTACAAACAGGATATATATATATATTTATATATAGGATAAATTGGAGATAATTTCAGAGGGAATACACTAGAATCAAAGGAATAAGAAAAGGCTTCTTATAGAAGGTGGGATTGCAAATGAGTCTTGAAGAAAGCCAGGGAAGTCAGGAGGCAGAGATTAGGAGGGGAATCCCAGGCATGGATAGTCAGTGCAAACACATAGAGACTGGAGATGGAGTGTCCTATGGGAGGAACAGAGGAGGCCAATATCACTGGATCACAGAGTAGGTGGCAGAGTGTAAGGTTTAGGAAGACTAGAAAGGTAGAAGGGGGTCAGGTTACGAAGTTCTTTGAATGCAAAATGGAAGATTTCATATTTGACCTTAAAGGTGAACCTGGAAGTGAAAGGGAACCCACCACCTTCAAGGCAGTCCATTTTGGACAGTTCTATTTGTTAGGATTTTTTTTTTTCTTTATATCAACCCTAAATTTTCTTCTTTTGTCACTCCATCTATTGTTCTCACTCATCCCAATCAGAATAGATCTATTCCTTCTCCCACTTGACCTTTCAAATACTTGAAGACAACTAACAGATCCCCCTAAGTCTTCCCTTCTCTGGGGTAGACCCTTAGTTCCTTCCATCGATCCTCATGTGGAATAATATTAAGACCCTTAAAATCCAGATGAGAAAAACTCAGATTCTACTAATGTAAGCATATCCATATTCACAAAAATACTGAACTAACCATGAGGAGATTTGGGATTCTTGTCTCAGTTCCACTAATCTGATCTGAAATAACAACAACAAAAGCAATATTTTACAAATACAATAATTTACAAAATAATAAAAGCAATAATAATAAACAAAAGCATTTATAAAGTACCTGTTATATGCCAAGCACTGTCCTATTTCCCTTCTCTGAGCTTCTTCATCAAAATGAGAAGGTTGCCTGAGGTTATAGAAGGTTGTTAGAGGGCACCTAGTCCAAACTCTTGGTAAATGGGAAAAAACCCTGCAATGTCCCTATTAAGTGGCCACTCAACCTTTCCTTAAGTGTTTCCAGTCCATGGGAGTTCCATTGCATTGACAGGAAATTCTTATTGATACCAAGCAAAAATGTGCTTCCCTGTAATTAACTCCTGTTGTTCCTGACTCTGCCCTTTGTGTCCACAGAGAACAAGTCTAAGCCAGTCCCTACCCCATGGTACCCCTTCGGATAGCTGAAGTCACTGACCCTGCCTAGCCTGTCTTCCCTATTCCCAGAAAAACCTTCCAGTCACTAATCCCTACTAGCTATGTGACCATGAACAATTCATTTAATTTCTGTGAGCCTCACTCATCTATAAAACAGGGAGAAGAGTAACTGTGGCACCTACCACATAAGGAAGCTCAAATTTGAGAAAATATGTGTGCAAGGATGGGGTTAAAACTACCCTACTCAGTCTTAACCTTAATACCTTAACCAGATGAGAACATGTTTCAATCAACCAGTCACTCATAAGCCTTAGACTAAGTGCTACAAAGTCTACAGAACTAGAATAAAGTTGCACAAAAATCATGTTTGTATAGGCCAAGGAAACATGCTTGTACTTTATGCTATAAACTATCAAGCAAGTTGAAAAAGGGTTAATTCCAGAAACTGGGATGTGTGGCTGAGAAGGAACCATCTGCAAAGGAGGGGGAAGAGAAGCCTAAGCTTTGGCCTTGGTTGGGTCTATCCCTATTTGGCTGAAGGAGGACCACACTAACTTTAAAGGGTTTGGAAGATTTTGGACTTTGCTTCTTTCCAGTCAATGATCTAGCAGCTTCCCTGGCTCAGACGGTAGCAGTGTCTGCACTGAGAGGCAACAACAGATGGATACAGAGAAACTTCTTAGCCACCACACACATAAAAGAACTCATGATCTCCAAGCACGAGCCCACTTTCCTCTGAACTCTGTATACATTTTGGGGCAAATGTGTCACAGACATTTGAGGAGATGTTCTGTATCAACTGCTTTATTATAATACCTTTGTAAATATCCCTTAAGTAGCTTAAGGCTTGCTGACTAAATTGATTCTCAGCTGTTAATCTTAGGTTGAAGAACACTGGTAAGGGCTTGAGCCAAGGCACTAGAGAAACACCCCAAATCACCATCAAGGTGAAATGTAGCTGGCCCAGCTCTGGGAACCTGACTGCTCAGTATGAGTGGGAGGGGAGATAAGGCTCTTCGGAGTTTATAGCAGCTACAGATGTTAAACTCTTGGCAAATATTAATGTGCTTCTTCTATCAATGCTGCTTTTCTTGTTGTTGTAATTATAATATTATTATTATCATCCTATGACATGGTTTCCAGTTTCCTCATCATTCTGCTCATCTTCCTACAGCCAAACTCAAGCTTGTCAGTGGTCTTTCCAAAATGCCACACAAAGAACTGGATATAATAATCCAGATGGGGTCTGACCCAGACATAAAACAGCAGGATAATCACTTCTGATTTTTACTGACGCAGCCTAAGGAATGATTTCTAAGATCCCTGTCTGATCTCAAACTCCATGACTCTACTTTCTTCTTAACCTTTATGACTTTATAAGTCCCCATCTGAGCTCCTTTGGATCAGGGCTGGGTTTTTTTGGCCTTTCTTTGTATCCCCAGGGCTTAACACAATGCCTGGCACATACAAAGTGTCTAATCAATGTCTAAGGACTGATTGATCATTTTTATAGATTGACAAGTAGAATTCTATATCTCAATCCTATGAGAGTACAGCTCATTCCCTCTAAACCAGGATAAGGTTTTCTAAACACAGACTATCAGAGCTGGATGGGATCTCTTAGAATACAGATTCCAAGACTTAGGGGCTGGATGGAGGGTATGGAATATTAGAATACAGAACATAGAATGTCAGAGTTGGAAAGCATCTTAGAAAATGGAATGCCAGAATTATAAGGGACTTTTCTGCTATCCCACATTATGGGCAGGGAGGGAGACTGAAAGCCTGAAGTGGGAAGCCAAGGATACATTGTGAATTAGTAGCAGAACTGGGACTAAGACCCTGGCCTTACCCCTAAGCCTTGACCTTTTTCTAATATTCTGTGCTATTTCCTACATTTCCACCATCCAATCACACACACACACACACACACACACACACACACACACACACACACACACACACACACTGTTTTTTAGGGTGATAGTAAACCATATGAAAGTTGGAATTACCTAGGACAGTTAGCCAAGAGCCAAAATGAGTCATACAATGATTTCCTTGCTAGTTTCCTTGGGCAGGAAAGCCTGCCTACAGAGACCTAGTTGATTTTCTTGAGTGTGGTTGGTCACCAAGTTCTCAGCTGGTTTCAGTGCTTAGGCTATGAACACGGTGTTAGAATAGAATGTAGAATAAAATGCAAGAGGGAGAATAGAGATAGAATGGCAGAAGAAGAAGGAAGAGGAACTATGTTCTTAGGCCTCGAGGGTCTAAAGTAGGAGTGTCAAACTCAAACAGAAACAAGGTCACTAAATTGTACATAATGATCTCTGCCAGTGCATATTGACTTAGAAAACCACATATTAACATTGTCTATGTTTTATTGTATTTTACATATTCTTTGAAATATTTCTCAATTATATTTTTATCTGGTTTAGCTTTCATTGGAGAGTGAGGACTCTGACTACTTAACACCTCTGGTAGAGAGTATTTCTTTTCTTTTTTTTTTTCCTTCCCCTTAGGGAAAGCAAAAGAAATAATATACCATTTTTAGAGTCACACAATGTTAGGGATAGAAGGTCCAAACTTACCCTCCCATTTCATAAATGATAAAACTGAAACTCAGGAATCAGAAATGGTTTACCTAAGATAATACAAAAACTTTGTTGAAGAATTTAAGCTAAGCACCTATATCTCTTATATTCTAGTCCAGTGCTTCTCCCACTATTACAGCTACTGAAAATCATAGGAATAGGCAGGAATCTTCGAATCCAGAATGTTAAGAGCACAGAATGTTAGAGTTGAATAGAAACCAGATGGATTATAAGACCTGGAATCAGGACGATAAGAGTTCAAATCCTGTCTTAGATACTGTGTGATTGCAGGCAAGACTTTTCAACCTGTTTCCCACAGTTTCTTATTTGTAAAATGAGTAATATAATAATATCACCTGCTTCCCAGGATTATTTATTGTATAGATCAAATGAGATATTTGGAAAGCGCTTTACAACCCTTAAAGCACTAGATAAATATTATTGTTGTTACTGTTATTATCTTAAAAGCCTCAGGTTTTCTGACTCCAATTCCAGTGATTTTTCCACTCTACCTCTCTGCCTCCTGAATAGAAATCAGCGTTCCTGACATCTAGTCCTAGATTCTTTCCAAAGCAATCTTTTCCCATATTTTTCCACCCCTCTCACTCCAGGCCCAATGAAATTCCTTTTTATTTTTTGGCCTTCTGTGGCATAGTGTTAGACCTGGAGTCCAATACTACTTGGGACATTTAGTAATTACATGTGTGACCCTGGGCAAATCATCTCTCTTGGAAATTAAGTTTCTTCATCTGTAAAAGGAAGATAATAGTTGTTGTACTGCCCATCTATTTGCTCATGGTACTTAAATATCAGTTATTTAATAACACCTTGGCTATTCATTGGTTATATGACCACAAGTAAGTCACCCTTCTCTGAAACAGTTTCCTCCTCTGTAAAACTTGGGAGGAAAGTGATTTATAAACTCTAAATCTTAGCTGTTTAATAATACCTTGGCTGCTCATTAGCTACATACTCGAGCAGGTCATTTCATCTCCAGATGAAGTAGAGAATTCTGTTTGGCATTCAAGGCTCTTCAAAACTTGTCCCTCCCCATCTTTCAAATCTTCTTACACTTTATTTATACAACTGCTGTCTCTTCCCCCTCCCCCCTGTATTCTGTGTTCCAGTAACACAGCCTCCCAAGTGTTCCCCAAACCAAACTCTATCTCCTGACTGAGGTCCTTTTCACTGGTTGTCTCCTTTGCCTAGAATGTTCTCTCTCCTCATCTTTGCCTCCAGACTTCTCTGGCTTCCTTTAAGCCCCAGCTAAAATTTTTCCTTCTGTAAGAAGTCTTTCCCAGTCCCCTTTAATTCTGATGCCTTTTCTTTGAGACTACCCCCCAATTTATCCTGAGTATTGTTTGTTTGTACTTAGCTGTTTACAGGTTGACTTCCCTTCAGACTTTGAGTTGAGAGCAGGGTTGTGTTTTGTCTTTCTCTGTATCCTCTGAATTTACTACAGAGCTTAATTACTAGTCAATAGTAGGGCCTTTGTAAATGCTCCACTGACCAACTGAGCTTCCAGCTCACCATCTACAAAATGGAGAGAGTAAGATTTGTACTTCCTACCTCATAAGATATTTATGAAGGTTGGGAAGAGAGGGTGGGTGACCTATTGCAAAGAAGTTGGAAATGTCAAGTACAAATTACTGTTCTGTCACTGGGTAAGTCATGCCCCCTAAGTTTCCCCATCTACAAAATAAGGGTAATAAACTACTCTGGTAGCCTGTTTCCTGAAGAAACTTAAGAGTCCCAGATTTTCTGACTTCAGTTCCAGTCATTTTTCCACTCTACCTCACTGCCTCCTGAAAAGAAACCAGCATTCAGATTTATAAAACCCTTAAGATTATAGAGGGACTGGAAGGCATCCTTAGGGACCACCTAGCCCCGCCCTTTCCTTTGGAATTGAGAAAACTAGTCCAGAAATGGGGAAATGACTTACCCAGAGTCAAGCCCCTTATTAGTAACAGAGCTAAGGTTTCAACTATGTGCTTTACATCCCACCACAAACCTCACAGCCTAGAGCTAGAAGATTTTAAAGATCACTCAGTCTAATGGTCCAGGGGTGGGGAACCTGTGGCCTCAAGGCCACATGTGCCAGCTAGGTCCTCAAGTGCAGCCCTTTGACAGAATTCAAACTTTTGTTCTGTAAGGTTTGGATTCAGTCAAAGGGCTGCACTTGAGGACCTAGAGGGTCCAAGTTTCCCCATCTGCAAAATAAGGCTAATGAGCTACTCTGGTAATAATAACTCACATTCAAGTTTTACAAAGTATTTATTTTCCTCATAAACCTTAAGTATGAGTTATTAGTAATTTTTCCAGCTTAGCTACTTTTAGCTGTTTGTCCTTGTGAGAAGCATATTCCCACTCTGGTCCTCAGTTTTGCATGGCCCCTCCCCCCCTTCTCCAGCACGAATGAAGACATTAGATCAGATAATCTCTAAAGTCTAGCCCAGCTCTAAATCTACAATCCATAACTTAAATTCCATCAACTCTTGACACTCCTCCTTACTTCCTGCAACTAAGTCACACAGACTTCTTATACAATTCATTCCCGAGTGTTCTTCCATTCAATGACATTGGCCTCCTTGCTGTTCCTCATACCAGACACTACATTTACTGCTTCTGGGTATTTCTACTTATTGCCCTCCATGCTGGGAATTCTTTCTCTCCTCTTCACTGCCTCTTGGCTTCTTTTAAGTCCCAGTTAAAATCCCACCTTCTAAGGAAACCTTCCCTGATCCTCCTTAATTCTAATGCCTCCCCTCTGTTACTTATTTCCAATTTCCCTGAATATATCTTGTTTGTGCCCAGTTGTTTTCATGCTGTCTGCTTTGTTAGACTGTGAGCTCCTTGAGAAAAGGAGCCATCTCACCTTTCTTTAAATTTCCAGAGCTCTTCACGGTGTTTAGTACGTTGAAGTAGCTTAATAAATGCTTACTGACTAAATTCCTTTCTCTCTTTGACTGTTTGCCATAGGGCCACCTGCTAGAAGGAGCATTGGATTTTGAACCCGAAGATGTGGGAATAGATTACATCTCTCCTGTTTATCAGCTGTATGACTTCCACTCTCTGGGCCTCAGTCTACACAAATGCAAAATGAGGTGGAACTGCGGCCTCAGCCTCGAAGCTACATGCGGCCCTCTGGGTCCTCAAGTGCAGCCCTTTGACTGAATCCGAACCTCACAGTGTGAAAGTTTGAATTCATCAAAGGGCTGCACTTGAGGACCTAGAGGGCCACATGTGGCCTCGAGGCCACAGGTTCCCTACCCATGGACCATTACACTGAGTGATCTCTAAAGTCCCTTCCAGCTCTAGCGATTGTGAGGTTTGTGGTAAGATGTAAAGCCCATAGTTGGAACCCTAGCTCTGTTACTAATAAGGGGCATGACCCTGGGTAAGTCACTTCCCTATCTCTGGACCAGTTTTCTCAATTTCCAAAGGAAGGGGCCAGGCTAGGCAGTCTCTAAAGGTCCCTTCCAGTTCCAAATGTTATAATTTTAAGTGTTTTGTAAAGCTGAAGCGCTTTAGAAACGTGAAATATTGTTATGTTTCCCGGTCCCCCCGAAATGCCAGGAGCCTGAGAACATTTCATTATATCCAGCAGGTGGCGGGCGGCAGCTGGCCATCCCCCGCTTCCCTAGGCACTGGTAAAGCAAGCAAACCCTGCGGGAAGGCTTCTTCCCCGGGTCTCCTTCCCCTCCTCTTCTGGTCCCTGTTCCCTGGCAGAGTCCAGACCTCCCGAAAGCATCCCCTGCAGACTCTCCAGGCACGCGGCGGGGCGAGGCGCGGAGAGGGCATTCGGGGCTCCCCGCGTCGGCTGGCAGGCGAGTTCTGGGGTTGGGCGAGGACCTCGCAGCCGCGGCTTGGCTTCCCTTGAACAGGAGCGGGGCTACAGCCTGGCTCCCTCCCTCTTTTCCCTCCCTCCCTCCCCCCCATCCACCCTGCTTTTCCCTCCCTCTCAGTGGTCCACACCCCCTTGGAGCGCTCACAGGAAAAGTCCAGCTGGAATTGCTCCGCATTGCATGGTAGAACCGTGGAGCCAGCGAGAGCGCAGGCGAGGCACCGGGGCAGCGGCACTCAGTCGGTCTGTCTGTCCACGGGCCTGCATGCCTTGCCTGCCAGCCTATCGGCTTGTCATTCATTGCTTCTGCCTTTTCAAGACTGAGAGCAGTCAGGAGGCAGAGAGAGGCAGACTGGGGGCAGAGAGGGCATACCTGGGATAGAGAAGACCACAGAATCATAGGATTTAGAGCTGGAAGAAACCTTGGAGATCATCTCGAGTCCTCTCCCTCCTAGCCCCTCCTCTACCCCCTCTCTCCGCCGCCCCCCCCCCCCCCCAGGTGAGCATTGGAGCAAAGAGAGACCACATTTAAAGAACCGCCTTGGCCTCTTTGTTGAATGAGAAATTCAGAGCCAGGGCGTCACCATGAACACCAGCAGTAAGTACATCTATCTATTCCTATTGCTTCCCTATGGGAACCGGGGGTGTTGGGGTGGAGGTGGAGGGGAGGCTGCGTTGGCTCTGACTGAGGAGCAGGAAGGCAACCCTGCATCTGCAGGAACCATCCACACCCAGGCTCCTGCCTGCTTTTGTTCCTACGTGGGAGATGAGGTTCAAGGCAGGCCTTTCGGAGCAGGAGGATGCCACCCATCTCTGACAACTGCCCTGTAAGGCACTTGGTCTGTCTGGTAGTAGTCAGTAGTGCCTGGGTCAAGCTATTATCCAGATATGGGTGTCTGTAAAGAGCTCTCTGGGTGCTCTCTGTCCCCATCCCCAGGCCCCTGCTTGGGTATAAATAGGCAAGAGCAGGTTGGTGGGTGTGTGCAATGGTAGCCAAATGTACAGTATCCCAGGCAGATCTCTCCAAAGGCCAGTCTAGCTCTTACAGTGTTGAACAGTAATAATAGCAGTAACTCACATTTCTATAGTAGTTTAAGGTTGACGAATGCTGGATGGGGGTGGGGAGGAATGACTGTATTTAGAAACTAATGGGAATGTGAGAAGGGAAGCAGGCACTGTCTGTGAATCGTCCCTGCATACCCCAGACGACAAATGGTCTGCCGGAGCTGGCTCAGACATCTTCCTGCCAGATGGATTGGGTGGGACCTATCTTTGCCAATTGGTTTACAGCTGTTGGAAAGCGCATGAGCAGCTGGGGCATAGTAGAAAACACTTCCAACTAGGAGACAAGAGCCCTGGGTTCAAGTGCTGACTCTGTTGCTGACTTGCTGGTATGACCTTGGTCAAGACCCTTGTCCTCTCTGGCCCCCTCTATTCCTCTATTAAAGGAGTGGTTTCTGCTAGATGGTTTCTGAGGTGCCCTCCAGCTTTGTCCATCCATGAGTTGACTGCTGAATGCTCAGTTCATGAGGCCGGAAAAAATCATTCCATGAAGCTGTGTCCTGTGGAACTTATTCTCCATCTTTGGACTTTGAGGCTGTGGTCATAGAGCAAAAGTCCATGAGACTGAAATTAAATTTATGTTGTCCCCTTCCTTCTGTGTGTGTGTGTGTGTGTGTGTGTGTGTGTGTGTGTGTGTTTGTGCGCTGCGTTCAAAGGAAAGCAAGAATTTCAGGATTCTTTATGACCTCAAAGTTCCCTTCCAGTTTAATGATTTTGTAATCCTCCCAGATACATGTCCTGGATTTTGCTCGTGTTTGGTTTGCCAGTCTGGTTATCAGTTTGGCTCTGGGGTAGGCAAGACCAAAGGCTTGAGGCAGGGTCTTTCCTCGAGATTTTTACCTGCAGTTTTTAGTAATTAGTGCAATATGGTATAGTAAAAAAGGTATTAGAATTTCCACCTGTGCCAGTGATTCTAATCAGCATCTTGTCAGTTTTTCTGGAACTTATTTTTGATTGGAGACTCTTCATTGTATGTAAAGAGCAGAGATGTGTATGCATGAGAGATCTGGTTGACAGAAAGAGAACTGAATATGTTTTGAGTCTCAACTTTGTCTCAAAGTGGCTGTGACTTTGGACAACTAAATTGACCTCTCTGGGCTTCCGTTTCCTCAGCTGTATAATGGGGATAATATTTGGACTGCTGACCTGATTAAATTGTGAGGAAATTGATTTTTAAAGTGGTAAATAAATGTGATACTTTATAATGGTTGAGCCTCTGGATAACTCTTTGAAAAACAGGATTAAAGAGACCTTTTTCGTCCAGGGAAGGGAGGAAGGAGTAGTTGATAATCCCTTTTGTAAAGGGCTCCCTAGGGCAAGTCTGGCATATGCCTTCTGTCTTCAGAGTTCTTCTACCAGTAATACTAGGAGTTCCATTCTCTTTTTCTAGTTTCCAGGATAGTTGTCTAATGGCCAAAACTAGGGACAGGCAAGATGAGTATCAGCCTAGTGTGCAGCAAGCAAGAGGACACTATGAAGGGTATATTTTACATGGATTTTTGAAAATGAAGATGTTTTAATGCTAGGGGGAATAATTAGACTTAATTATTAATTGGACAGGTCATTAGCCATGCCCGGACCTTAGTTTCTTAATTTATAAACTGAGAAGATTAATTGATCTGAAGGGAGCCTTATTTTGGATTTGAAAATATTCTGGATTTGCAAATAAGTGGCAAAACCAAGTCTTCTGACCCTATATTCAATGTACTTTACGCCATGTCATTGACTCTGTGATCCCTAAAGTCTCATCCAGCTATTTTGTGATGTCAAGTAGCATATTATGATAAAGACACAGAGCCTATCATGGACAATAATACAAAGGTGTATTATTCGTACAGATGAGTTGTGCAATTTTCAAATCTTGCTTAGAGTAGATTCATTCCTCTTCTATCTCCTAATGGTTCCCACCAAGATCAAAAGAGTCAGATACTCTTGAGTTGGGAGTGATTTCATAGAGGCAATTTCTCTTCAGGTATGAGTTAGATCGCATGATCTCTGAGATTCTGTGATTCTGAAGAAAGCAGGGATTTGGAGAAAAGGCAGCTCCAGGAAAGAAAAACAAACAAAAGCACATATTCTTTCCTTGGTTCTAAAAATAAATAGTTTTTCTCTATATTTGAACTGTCCTGGGCAACTTTGTGTACAGGGATTTGCAGAATCATAGTGGATTCTATTACAGTTGTAACCTGTAATAGTATCTTTGAAAAGGGCTCATCCAGCCTCTGATAGAATACCTCCGCTGACTGGGAACTCATTACCACATTCCTGCAGTAGCTTCAGCCTCGTCCATAGTCCCTGTCTCATCATGATAGAAAATTTACACCATCTAGAAAGGAGGTGTGACACAATGGAAAGGCTTGAAATTAAAAGGCCAGAGACTGAATCTGGTTCTGACACTTCTTTGCCTCAGTTTCCTTATTTTTGAAATAGGTTTATTCCTGATTGTGTTAAGAAAGTCTTTTGTAACCTTAAAGTACTACAGCTTTAGTAAAATTGTTGGATTGTCTGTTGCTATCTGGAATACACAAACCCCTCCCTTAACATCCTTACTACACTTAGCAGAGTCTTTTTTAGAGAAGTCAGTCTAGAATCAGACAAGGTTGGGCCATTCTCTAGTCTCCTCTGGGTCTCTCTGTCCAGATGCTGATAAAATTGGAGAAGGAAGAGACAGGTGTGGCCTCAGGCCTTCAGCTAAGGGCTGTCTGGCTGGCAGGTTTGCACCATCAGGGTTGAACTGTTCAGAATCCCAAACAGTCTTGGGTGACAGCCTTGAAATACAAGGCACGAGCCTCTCTAAGAAGCAGGAGGGAGGTGAGGGTTCCCACAATCCTTTGCCCTGGTCACACCAGACCTAGGTTTCAGTTTCAGAGACAAATTTTAGGGATGAGTTGAAGCATGTACAGAGAAGAGTGATCAGATGAGAGGACTAGAATCTTTGTCATACAATGATTGATTGAAGGAATTTAAGCTGGGACCGACAAGATTTAGGGAAGATATGATTGTCTTCTAAGGCTGTCCTATCCCACTTCTCACCCCCACTTAGCCCCTCTGCTCAATTTAACAAATAATTCAATTGGCATCCACCATGTACAAGTCCCTGGGAATACAAAATTGAAAATAAGGCAATCCCTGGCCCTCAAGGAATTTACAGTATAATGGGGGTGGTAGGTAGGATTAGTATGGAGATAAGTATCTATGCAGCCAAAATAGCTGGAAAGACCTTTAGAAATCATATAGCCCCTTGAAAGCACCAGATAGAACATGATAAAGGCAAAGGCAAAGGCACAAAAAAAGATAGCTTTCAGCTAGGGGATGGGAGTGGGGTGGCAGTTACCAAAGAAGAGAATGATTTCTCTATTGAGGAGGCATTTGAGCTGGGCTGAGCCTTGAAGAAAGGGTAAAGGATTCCTCCAGGATCCAAAGAAAAGACTTGCATTCTGGGGCAGTTCTGCGTAAATGTGCAGGAAAACGTAGGACAGGATTGGGGAGCAACATATAGTCTAATCTGGCTGGAATGTGGGAGGCAGAAAGGAGATGAGGAGAGGGACTAGATCTGTGATTCCCCTGATAGAGGAGATTCTACATTCCCTGAAACTTAGTCTTTTACAATTGCCTAGAGCTCTGAGAGATTAAGTAACTTGCCCAAGGTCACACAGCCAATATGTGTCAGAGGCAGGAACTGAACCCTGGCTCTAAAGTGAGGTCTCTGCCCAACATCCCCCTCTGTTCTTGTGGAGGGGAATAGAGTGAAATAAGTTTGAAAAGGTAGGTTGAAGCCAGTTTGTTAAAGGCCTTAAATACCAAATGAAGAAGTGTGTGGTTTTTTTTCTTTGTCTTTGAGTGCTGGGGAGTCGTTGATGGATTTTGGCTAGGGGAGTGACATTGTCAAATTTGTATATTAGGCAGAGTGTGAACGATGGCACTGAGAAGGGAGAGACTGGACAGACACAAGGAGAAAGCTTTGATGCTGCCAGCTAGGTGGCACAGTGAATAGAGTGCCAGGCCTCAAGTTAGAAAGACTGTCTTTCCTGAGTTCCAATCTGGCCTCAGATACTTACTAGCTGTGTGACCCTGGCAGGTCACTTTACCCTGTTTACCTCTGTTTCCTCATCTGTAAAATGAGCTAGAGAAGAAAATAGCAAACTGCTCCAGTATCTTTGCCAAGAAAACCCCAAATGTGGTCATAAAGAGTTGGACAGATTGAAAAAACAACACTAACTCTAAAGAAAAGAGAAAAGTGAGGATACCTGGTCCAAAAGGGAGGTGACTAGATAAATCAAATGTTTGTCATGCCTGGCTTGGGCCTGAGATGGATTTTCTGAGGAGAAAAGTGAGTGGGTACATGGCAGTGCAGGTGTTCTTTATTCCTCTCTGTCCCCTGCTCCCATACTAAGTGCCCTCCACCCCAGATTTCATTTCCTATTTCCTTTGAAGTATGGCATATTTCTACATCGCCTCTTCTTCTTCTACCTTCCCTTACACTTTCAAAACTCCATCTCCCTCCAGGCATTTCAGCCAAGGCACGGTTACAGACCATAATAACTGGACTTTACAGATATCTATCCGATGCAGCCCTCTCATTTTACAGAGAAGCTTAGACCCCAAAAGAGAAGGGTTTGGCCCCTAATCCTTCTAGTTCTAAGTCTGTGATCTCTCTTTCCTAAAGGGAAGCAGCCTCAGTCACTAACTTGGCCCATCCCCATTACTTTATTTTTTGAGTGAAAATGTATTAAACACTTGCTATGATCCAGACCCTGTGCTAAGCACTGGGGACACAAATATTTTAAAAGACAGTCCCAACCCTGAAGGAACTTACATGCTAATAAGGGAAAACTATTCATAAAGGGAGTGGTGACCAGATAGGGGGGTTTTGTTCTGGGGAGAAGGAAAGAGGGAAGGAGGAATGATACTGGCAAAGTCAGGCAGATGGTGAGAACTGTCCTGGGTGAATGGAATATGAAAGTGAAACATCCATGGTCTGGTATGTGGGGCCAGCCAGTAGATAAAGGGGGGGGGGGGAGCTGAGTGGGCTAATTTGCAAAGATTTTATTAATGCTTTTTTCTTTTCCTTTCTTTCTTTTTTTATATCCCTGTCATCCCAATGATTTCTCAGCCTCAACCCCATGAAATTCTCTCTTGGCACAAATAAGGACAGTTGAACAAAACGTATGCCCTGCTCTGCTCCTGTTTAGCCTACCACCTCTTCACCAAGAGCTGAGAAACATGCTTCAGCATAGGGCCTCTGAAATCACCATTTTCTAGCCTGGAGGCCAAGGCTAATCTTTGTTCCTCAAGGAATAATATCATAGGATTTAGAGCTAGGAAAAAAACCCTAGAGATCCAACCTCCTTATTTTACAGATGAAGAAAAGGGAACCCAGAAATGGTAAGACACCAGTGTCACATAGGCAGTAAGGAGCAGAATTGGGATTCAAAACCAGATCTTCTGGCTTCAAAGCTAGTGCTCTTTCCAAGACATCACCTGTCACTACAATTTCTCCCTGGACAGTACATTTATTCCGCTTATTTCATCTGCCACCACTATGCACTATCCCAGATCTCTGTCTCTGGCCCTCATCTGCCTTTTGAGTTCCCACCTCTTATTTTGAACTGACTATCAGGGATCACAGGGACTCACAATGGGGGGAAGAGATGATTTGGAGTCAGACTTATTGTTTCATTAATATAGGGAGCACCAGTGAGGAATTTCCTCTTCTTATGCAGGTTGGGACCTTTTCTTCAACTTATGACCTTGGAGAGGTTCCTGAGAGGATTTAGAGATTAGATGACTTGCCCAGGGTCATCCAGACAGTGTCAGAGGTAGGAATTGAACCCAGGCCTTTCTGCCTCTGTGCCAGCATGGCATAGTGGAAGGAACATTGGACTTGGAACATAAGGGATTATCTTGTCCTTCTCCATTATGATACAGATGGGGAAACTGAGGCATGTAGGGGTCAAGCGATTTGACCAAGGTCATGCAACAGTTGAATCCAGATATTCTTAGTGCTGAGACCAGCTCGTGCGCGCACATGTGCTCCCTCTCTCTCTCTCTCTCCATACTCAGAGAAAGGGGTTTTTTGCTTTTTTTTTTGTTTTTTTACATATATATGACACTCTTCTGTTCCTCCGCTTCTTCTCTAGAAATTTCTTCTTGTTTGGCTGTGCAAAAGTAACACTGATTACATTCATTTACTCAAAAGTGTTCACTGCTTATGCCTGATTGCCATGCAGTACAGAAATGATTATGCATGTCATTAAATAGGTGTCAGATTAATTTTGCTGTGAATTTTAGTTGATTACAACTCTAAGCTCCGTTTATGTGGGGCAGAATCATTGTGAAATAGGGGAAAGAGGCCCTGGAGTGCAGGGCATCTGCCTTAGAATTGGAAGACCTAGACTAACGGCTTGGATTTGCTGCTTAACTAGCTGTGTGGCCTTAGGAAAATCACTTTCCCTCTTTGCACTTCAATTTGCTCATCTGTAGAATGGGGACAATAATAAATAATGGCACTACTTACCTCGTTGTGAGGCTCAAAGGTTTTCATGAATGTAAAAGATTTAGTATATGTGCTCTTCAATGTGAGGCATATTTCTTGTTTTCCAGAGAGTTCCTTTTAAGCCACTCATTAAGGCAGACTGGAGGCAATGTAATATAATGGAGTGGTACTCACTGGACTGGGAGCCAGGAGACCTAAGTTCTTATCCTACTTTAGAAGTGGAACTCTAGTATATGATTTTGGACTCCCAAGCAACAAGCATTTATTAAGTACCTACTACATGACAGGCACAGGCACCCTCTCTGAGCCTCAGTTTCCTCTTCAGTAAAACAGAGAATAGCACTCAATGTCTTTCATCACTGATATTATTTGTTCTATGACCTGAGCACCTTTCCAATTCTGAAATTCTCTGGGCCCCTGTAAGGTCTCCTCTTCTCGCTCTGATGTTCAACAGTCCTTTTAAGCTCTCACATTCTGTGCTCAGTTCCTGATGGAGTCTGGGGAGAGAGGGCGGAGAGATGGGATGAAAGGAGCAATTGAAGAATAATCAGAAATGAAGATAAAGTGACTTTGAAATTGACAGTGTGAGTCAATGGAAAGATACTCAATTTACACTCCAGGTTTAGGGAGCACATTGATTGCCTCCAGCAGCATGTGCTCCAACGTCCTCCCTCCTGGAGGCTTCAGCTGTTTTTCCCCAAGGTGAGTCTATTACAACTAATCCAATCCTCCACCAGGAGCTGCTGACCAACATTTTCTGGGTGGTTGTTGTAAACTCAAACAGCAGAAAACGGTCACTTCAGGTGTGGGAGCTTTTCGTGATTCTTATGACTTGTCTTTACTGACTGCTGTGATAATATTTGATTGCTTATATTTTTTAAATGGTGTATTTTATTCTTTTACTCATTTGCTAAAATACTTCCCCAGGCTGACTTTCGGTAGGAATCAGTGCTCAGCTGTGCTTATTGGGGTGGGGGCGGGGAGAGGGAGGTTTGGGGGGAAGAAGGGGAAGGAAAAGGGGACAAAGCTGAATAATGTATAACCTCTGCTTCCATGGAGCTTACATTCCAGTAGGAAAAATGGAAAAGTGGAAAGAGCACTAGACTTGGAGTCAAAAGATCTGGATTCTGATCCTACCACTACAATTTGCCTCATCTGTGATCTTGGATACATTATTTCCTCTCTCAGGTCCTTAGTTTCCTTGTCTGCAAAATGACAGGGCTGGCCTAGATCTCAAAGGTCCTTTTAAGCTCAAAATCTTGTGAACATAAGCACAAAATGCTTGTTCTATAATACACTGGAAAGTGTAACATGTACGTAATTAAGGAGGGGGGGAGAGGAAAGAGGAATTTTTTTTTGGAAGCAAAGATTTCTACAATCTGGCCCCAACTGACCTTTCCAGCTTTTTCTTATAAAACGCCCCTTCAGAGAACTCTGAGTTCCAGCCTAACTGGAATACTCTCTCACCCAAGTCTCATCCTCACAGAATCTGAATTGGCAGGCATCTCAGCAGTCATCCAGCATAATCCATCTGAATTAAGAATTCTCCCTATCACAGACTAATAAATGGTAATCTAGCTACCACCTGACATCCAGCTATCTAGCACACTTTCTTGGGACAGCTCTAATGGCAAGGACATTTTTCCTCACATTCGGTAGAAATCTGCCTCCCCAGGCCAAATATCTCTCTTATGTATATTATTGTTGTTATTCAGTCATTTTCAGTTGTGTCTGACTCTCCGTGACCCCATTTGGAGTTTTCTTGACAAAGATACTGGAGTGATTTGCCATTTCCTTCTCCAGTTTATTTTACAGATGAGGAAACTGAGGATCACACAGCTAGTAAGTGTCTAAGGCCAGATCTGAACTCAGAAAGATGAGTCTTCCTAACTCTAGACCCAGCATTCTGTGCACTTCACCACCTACTTGAAAATACCTATAATTTTCCTCTTATAACTTCTTTTCTTCTGGATAATACACCTTCTTGCCCTCTCCTATCTTCCTTTAACAGAAATTTTTCAATCTTCTCAATAGTCTCCATCCTCTAAACCTACTCCAATTTGTCAGTGCCCTTCTTAAAATATGGCACTCAGAACTGAACTCTAGGTTGGGCTGACCAGTGTGAGAAGACAACAGGACTATCATCTTCCTCACTCTAGAAATAATGCCTGTGTTAATACAGCCTAAGGTCATTTTGAGAGACAGTGTGGCCTAATGGCTATAAGAGCTGGCATTGGAGTTAGAAAGGTCTGGGTTCGAGTATTACTGGCTTTGTGACCCTGGGCCAGGTACTTAACCCCACGGTGTTTCAGGAAACTCTATAAGATGATCAAATTGCAGTCAAGTCATGAATTTGTATAATGTAAATATTTTCAAAGGTTCCATGAAACATTTACATTGAAAGACGTGTAGTATCTACTGAGTACAATGGGAGGCACTGTACTAAGAAAATGAAGGCAAAATCAGTTCCTGCCTTCAAGAAGCTCACAATTTGATAGGAAGAGACAGTGTGCAAACAACTTTGTACAACAAGATATACACAGGAGAATTTGGAGATAATTTCAGAGGGAAGGCACTAACATTAAGAAGGTTTGGGAAAGCCTTCTTGGAAAAGGTAGGGTTTTGGCTGAGATGTGAACAAGACCAGGGAGACCAGGAGGCCAAGGTGAGGAGGAGGGAGAATTCTGGGCATGAGGGATAGCTGGTGAAAATGGATGGGCTCCCTCTGATATTTGGAGTGTCTTGATTGAAGAACAGCAAGGAAACCAGACTTCAGAAGGAGATTAATGTGCAAGCTATGGTAATAAAGGGAGGAATTCCTTAAAACAATGGAACAGCTTGGCACAGAAAAAGTGGTCATGGATTTTTTTTTTACTTCCACGTTATTCTGTTTAGTCATTTTTCAGTCATGTCTGACTCTTTGCGACCCCATTTGGGTTTTTCTTGGCAAAGATACTGGAGTGGTTCATTTGCATTACTTCTCCAGCTCATTTTACAGATGAGGAAACTGAGGCAGATAAGTGACTTGCTCAGGGTCACACAGCTGGTAAGAATCTGAGACCGGATTTGAACTGATGAAGATAAGTCTTCCTGGCTCTAGGCCTGGTGCTCTATCCACCGTGCCACATAGCTGCGTCTATATTATTCTAGTGACTCATTTACCTTAAATTTCACTAAAATCCCCAGGTCTTTTTCGTACATAGTATTGTCTAACCCCTTTTCTCCATCTTTTATTGTGTCATTGAGCTATTAAACCCGAAAGTAGGAAGGATACTTATCCCTGCTAAATGTTAATTTAGTAGATGAAGAGCATCTTTCTAGCCTTTTTAGCTCTTTTGGGATCCTATATGTCCTGCCTCCGTATACCTTTTTGCATAGTCCTTCAAGCCTGGAACAGGCTGCCCCCTGTTCCTGTCCATCTTTCTGCTCCTTCTAAGTCTGTTTTCTAATGCTGCCTCCTCTGTAAAGTCTTACCCTACCTCCACCTATGCTGACACCTAAAAGTGATCTTTCCCCTCCTGAATGTCTCAAGCCGCCCTTCTTGAATTCTTGTCACCTTATACCTGGGGTACAGGTATCTCTTCACTTCTGCAATATTCACCACTCCCATACCCCTGGTGTCATTGACTGTGAATTCCATGAGAACATATGAACTTTAAAAAAAAATTTGTAACCCCGACTCCTGGCATAGTGTTCTAGGCGGGGCTTGGTAAGTTGCTATAGAGCTGAAATTTGGTTTACTTACTAAGCCTCTCTGGGTGATGTTGTAAGTTCATCCATAGTTGGATTTTTGTTTAATACATGTTGTCCTTGATAATGGGAGAAAAATGGGTTCAGCCTGACAGCAATAGGAACGTTAGAAACATCTGCATTGTCACCAGTTTCAAAATAGGCGTGGTTTTGTTTTTCCTGATAGAGCTGATATGTATAATTTAAGTACTTTCAAGGATGCAACCAAACACTTACAGTGATAAAGACGTGCCCTGAACCTACCCTGTCCTTTCTGAGTGTCCTCTTTACAGAAGAATCAGAACAAATAGGGCAAGGCATGGTCTCTCCCCAAGCCTCTTTTTGGCTAATGCTTTTGGGTCAGTAACTAGCAGTGTCAGCTGGAAATCTGCCTTCCCGCCTTCTGTGGCATGTGATTTTCATCCTACTACTCTCATTTCCCTTTATGTAGTGCTTTAAAGTTTATCAGGCATTTTCTTCACGATTGCCTTATGAGAGGAGTAGTATAAATATTATGATCCCTATTTTACAAATGAGACAAACAATAGTCCTATGGTCCCAGTCACCACGTGAAATGCTGCTTAATGGTAATGTATCATCCTGCTTCCTAGGGAGGTGACTGCATCTGTGGAGCAGAGTAGCTTTTAAGTCTGGCCTAGCTGTGTCACCCCAGTAGGGCGTTCCTTGGCAGACAGAGCGCCATAGTAGAAAGATCGTGAATTCTGAGTCAGATGACCTGGGTTCAAATTTCATTACTGCCATTTATTATATCTGTGACCTTGGGCACATCACTTTGGTTCTCTGGGCCTTCATTTCTCCATCTGTAAAATGAGGGGTCTAAATAGGATCGTCTTAAAGGCCCCTACAAGTTCTAAATCTTATGATCATGAGATTCAGCAAAACAAACCTGCTTGTGTGTCCTTACTTTGCTGGTTGACCCCTTCAGGGGAGGTTGATATCACATCCTGTTGCATGCAGTTGGGGCCAAAATTAGGGCAAGCAGTATCCTGTCCCTATATCCTGGAAGCTGGCTTTGTTTCCAGGGCAATTGGAGAGGGGGGTGGGAAGGAGAGGTAAGAGAAATCAAGAGACAGATGCAAATGAGGATATTTTGAGGAAATTTGAGCCAGCCCCAGGTCATCCCAAATCAAAGGCCCTCCGGGAAGCACCAATTCTACGTGGTTTTAATAACAACTGACAATTATAGAGGGCTTTAAGGTTGACAGAACATTTTATATTGTCCTCATTTTTATACTCGTGACATCAGGTATTATCATTTCCTTCAGGAAGAGTCAGATTCAGAGATGTTAAATTACTTGCCAATAGTAACAGCTCGTAAGTACCTGAGGCAAGAATAAAACTCAAAGTCAAGTGCCCTCTCCCTTATACCCCACTGATTTTGGTACATGGGCTGTGGGTTAGTGAAGCAACCTTAGAAAACCATCAAGAATGGGCCACTGAGGGAACAGGACTTCCATTTGGTGGAACAGGGAATACCTTCAGCCTGGGGTTCTTCAGAGTTCGTTGTGAGAAACTGAATCAGAATCCAGACACTCCTTTCAACAAAGCTAGAAGCAGCTAGAAAGGCTCCCCTCTCTGCTAATTTGGTGGCCTGATGTAGATGCTTCAGAAATGTACTCCTAGCACTATGGAATCAGAGCATTTCAAGGGAGGAAGGATCTCAAAGCTCAGTATCCCAGCTCATACCCAAGCAAAGTCTTTCTACTGCATCCATGCCTTCCAGGTGTTCAACTGGACTTGGCTGAAAGACCTCCGCTGATGAGCGGTGACTATGTACAATTTTCTGAAGTAGTTAGAAAGGACATGGGCATCTAAGCACACCTTAATCTGAACAACAAAACATATCTCTGTAACATCCCTGACAAGTCCTCATTCTACCTTCATTTGAAGATCTCACCACCTCTCAACAGCAACTAGAAGGGACCACAGAAATTATCTACTCCCCAAATAAGAACTCCCTCCATCATATCCCTTACAACTGGTCATCTAGACTCTACTTAAATATCTCGTTGATGGGGAACTTGCTACCATAAAAGGCAACTGGTCACGTAGTTATAAAGGTTACCTAGTTCAGCTTGTACCCAAAGCACAATTTACTTCTATAGCATCCCTGAGAAGTGGTCACTGAGTCCTTGTTTGAACACTTCTCATGACAGGACGCTCCCTCCTCAAGCAAGTCACTCCATTTTTGGACAACTCTAATTGTCAGAGAATTCTTTCTAATATTTAGCAGAATTCTGCCTTCATGAAGCTTCTATTCATTGCCCCTCATTCTGACTTCTGGATTCAAGCAAACAGAGCCTGACTCTTCTTTCATATTCATCAACTTTGTGTTGATCCAGCTGTTAGGAAGAGTGAAAGAAGTAGCTTTTGGAAGGGGAAAATGAGTTTTCTAAGGTTGAGAGATCAACTCTTCTTCTGGTGTCCTAGAAGGAATTGGTCAGGGCCACCACAATTATAGGCAGCTCTCTTCAGACCACCTGGAGGGAGATTCCTCTGGCTATCCTGGATTCTTTGTTGCTGTTCTTCCAGGCCCTTAAGCTCTCCCACATCCCATTCCCATCATGGGACTGAATTGGAGGTCATGATATCATGGAGTCATCATGACTGATCTGAAGAGATGTTAGAAAGCATCTAGGTCAAGTACCTTATTTGACCAAGATGGGAACCAAGACCGAGTTGGCTTAAGATACTTGTCCAGATTCACAAATTTGGCACATGACTGTGTTAGAATCCAAACTCCAACTCCGAGTCTTCTAACTCCAAATCCAACCCTCTTTCCACTGAACATAGCCTGCTGTTTCCTTGTCCAGGCCCTGGCTCTTCCCTGTGCTAGTCCTGGGATTTTCCCCATTTCTGGGCTTTAGTTTCTTCACCTACAGAACGTGGGATGGAGTGTCCTAAAGAACCTCGAATGTCCCTTTCAGTTTTAAATCCTCAGGTCCTGTGTTTCTCTTGCGTTTCCCAAATCCTACCCAGGCACGGAGAGCTCTGGGCCACTGACGTATAGCATTATATATCACATGTAACAGCTAAACAAAAGCAAAGACTCTATCTTCAGTTCTATCAACATTTATTAAGCACCTACTGTGTTTAAGACATATAGATAGTGATTCATGCACAGAACTTACAAAACTGATAAGGGGCAAAGATGTGTTCGGATTACAGTGGTAACAAAGAGAGCATCTAGGTGGCATAGTGGATAGAGCACCTTGCCTGGAGTCAGGAAAACTTATCTTCCTGAGTTCAAATCTGGCCTCAGACACTTACTAGCTGAATGACCCTGGGCAAGTCACTTGACCTTGTTTACCTCAGTTTCCTTATCTGTAAAATGAGCTGGAGAAGGAAATGGCAAACTATTCCAGTATCTCTGCCAAGAAAACCCCAAAGGCAGTCACAAAGAGTCAGACATGACTGAGAAACAAATGAACAACAAACAAAGAAGAGGGAGATAAAAGCCTTAGGTTCTTATTATGAATTTATTTTCAACTGTGCACTACCAGAGGGTTTGCTTCAAGATAATTGACTTTTTTCATCATAGCAACTTATGGAGTAGGAAGCCTTTGCTCTACCTACACTGA
Organism: Pseudochirops cupreus; assembly: GCA_028627135.1. NCBI lineage: Eukaryota > Metazoa > Chordata > Mammalia > Diprotodontia > Pseudocheiridae > Pseudochirops > Pseudochirops cupreus. The sequence continues at coordinate 286,667,632 of CM053581.1, forward strand.
GGAAATGAGGGATGCTTAAAATAATTTGTGAGCCAGTGTGATTCCTTGAAAGCATAATGATGACAATCAAAACAATAATAACTGACATTCAGCTAGTACTTAAGGCTTCTTGAGGTGCTTATCTTACAACCCTGCGAGCTGAGGAATAATAACAACAATAAAAATAGGTGACGTTTACGCAACATTTACTAGGTGCCAGACACTGTGCTAAGTGCTTGAGAATTATTCTCATTGGATTCTCACAGCAACCCAAGAGATAGGTAGGTACTATTATTATCGCCATTTTACAAATGAGGAAACCGAGGCAGACAGGTTTAAGTGACTCACCCAGGGTTGCACATCTAGTAAATAATCAGGTTGGGGTTAGAACCCAATTTCCTGGCTCGAAATCTCATGTTTCAGAGTAATGTGCATAGATATCATATGTGAGACATAGACTAAAGAACTTCTCAATATAACTCTAGAAATATCATAGAACATAGAACTCATATGTGGAGTGCAGTGGAGAGAAGGCTGTGTTTTAAGTCAGAGAATTTGGATGATCTTTGTTCCTTACTTTCTGCATATGTGAGTTTAGGAATATTGGTCTCAGGGTTTTAATTTTTTTCATCTATAAAATCAGAGAGTTGAACCAAATGAACTCAAATGTTCCATTCATCCCCAAACCTTGTGTTATCATGAACTTATCAACCAAGATGTCTCTGTCGTAAAACTGTACAGACCCTTAGAATCTTCATACCACCCAGAAGTTCTGGGGTGCCACATGAGTAATCAGAAGCTCTCTAGCGACAGACACTGGCTTTGATACTTATTTGGTTCGTGAGCTTCATTAGAGTGTCCAGGATGAGGAGGCGCTAGCTTGACTGTTTTCAGACCTGGTCATATCTCTTCTGGAGGAATCCATTCTGGGCACCACCTTTTCAGAAGGAAATTGCTAGAGTCTGCCCAGAGGAGAGAAAACCAGGTCAGTAAATCACTAAAACTCTATCCAAAGAGTATCATTTAAAGGAATGATCACCATTCTTTTACCACTCTCTTAAGGTGGGCGTATCTCAAGGGATACTATTTTTACTTCCGGATCCTGAGTCAGAAACACCTGAGTTCAAATGTGGCCTTGAACACTTATTAGCTATGTGACCCTGAGCCAAGCCGCTTAATCTCTGTCTGCCTCTGTTTTCTCATCTGTAAAATGGAGATAATAATAGCACCTGCCTTCCTTGGTTATTGTTTTGTTTTGTTGGGGGGATGGGGTGACAATAGGAATTAAATGACTTGTCCAGGCTCACACAGCTGTTAAGTGTCTGAGGCTGAATATGGCCTAAGGTCCTCCTGACTCTAGGACTGGTGCTCTATCCACTTTCATATTTACTGTAAAGATAAAATGAGATGATATTTGTAAAGTATTTTGCAAACCTTGAGATAGTATATAAATGCTTTTAATATTGTTCAGTCTTTTCAATCATTTCTGACTCTTCATGACCCTATTTGGGATTTTATTGGCAAAGATACTGGAGTGGTTTTGCCATTTCCTTCTTGAATTCATTTTACAGATGAGGAAACTGAAGCAAACAGGGTTAAGTAACTCGCCTAGGTTCACACAGCTGGTAAGTGTCTGAGGCTGGATTTGAACTACGTCTTTTCTCTTCAGGCTTGGTGCTCTATCCACTGTGTCACCTAGCTACCCACGTAAATCCTAGTCATTTATTATTCATTTGTATTAATTATTAACTGTACTATTATTATTATTTCATTGATTCCTATGGCTTTAACTACCACTTTGATGCTTATGGCTCCCAAATCTCTAGGCCCACCTCTAACCTTTCCCTCAGATCTCCATACCCCCATTTACAACCACATATAGACCACCTGGATACCCCACTGGTAGCTCAGGTCTGGCATTTCCAGCCCTAGTCTTATTGTCTTACTGTCTTTTCTAGAAAATACATATTTCCTTTTCACTTCTCTCAAGGGAACTGCCATTCATCTGGTCTCCTATTTTCAAAAGCATGGTGCTTTTGAACTCTTCCCTCAACATCGCATATCCTGTGTTCATGACCACCTGCCTGGACTATTGCAATAGCCTCCTAAAATTTATTTTCTGTTTCTGGACTCTTTTGCCTTCAAACCACCCTCCACGATCTTCCTTATGCATAAATCTAGTCAAATCACTCCTCTGTTCAGAATTTTTCAGTGATTCCCTATTATTGATCATTTAAATGATCCTAGATCTGCCATAATATAATCCAATACTACCCTTCTAGCCTTATCCACTATGGCTTTCCTTACTCTACTCTATGACCCTGACAAACTGGATTACTTAATATTTCCTGCCACCATATATTTGCTTATATATTTTCTATTCCTGGAATGTTGTCCCTGTCCATCAGCGTATTCCTGCCCAGTCTCAGAAACAACTCAGACCTTACCTCCTCTAGGGATCTTTCCTTGGTCTGCTCAGACATTATCAACATTTGCCACTGCTGACCTCATATAGTACTGTAGACTTCTCTGTTTTGTAGTCATCTGTGTCGAATCTCCCTACTAGACTGTAAACCCCATGAGGGTAGGGACCATTTATTATCTAAATTTTGTATCTACTTCAGCTCAGAGCACAGCTCTTCTTCACCCAGTAAGCACTTTAAAATATTTGTTAAATTCAACTGAATGAACTAGGAATATTTAGAGCAGAGAAGAACTTAGGGACATAATCACTCACTTGAGATATCTGAAATTCTTCAGTAGAAAAGGATTAGGATTGGTTTTTGGTTGAAGGAACTGGGGATGTTTAGTCTAGAAAATAAAAGACATAGCAGGGAAACATAGCTGCCTTCAAATATATATCACATGGAGGAGGGCTTAGACGCATTCTGCTTGGCTCCAGACCAACAGAATCAGGAGCAAACGGTTGCAGAGAGGCAGATTTGGGTTTGATATAAGGAAAACCTTCCTAACAATTTAAATTGTTCTAAAGCGATACTAGTCACCTTAGGGAGATTTGGTTCAATCCAATCCAATATATTGGGTATTTGTAGTTTGTCAGACATTGAATTAAGTGTTGGTGATACAAATGAAAACAAAGTAGGTATTGCCTTCAATGAGTTTGCATTCTGTTGGCTAGGATATCGAAGGTTCTCCTTTACTGGAGATCTTCAGGTGAAGGATGGATAACTGCTTGTTGGGAATGTTGTTAAGGGATTCTTGTTGAGGTACGGAATGGACTAAGTGACGGACAAGTGCCTTTTCAACTCTGAGATTCTATGGGCCCAAAGGGTAGCACTAGTTACTAGTGGGTGGAAGTTATATGTAGACAGATTTTGGTTCACATTAAGGAAGGAACCTAGAGTTGTCCCACAGTGGAATAGGCTGTCTTCTGAGGAAGTGACCTACCTATAACTGTCAGTCTTCAGAATGTTGGGATAATTAGCCAAGGTGATCTCTGAGGTTCCTTTTAGCCTTGAGGCTCTGTCATTCCATGAAAACAGAACCCAGTTGAGGTGAGCAGAGGTAGGAGGGAAAAAATGCTCAATAACTGGGGGAAAATTAATTAAAAACAAGCCAAAAAAAGGCTTTCATGAATATTAAAATACATATTGGACCTCTGCTTGTCCAGAGTGAAATCTTTGGATCAAAGGATTCACAGGTACTTTTCCCAAATTTTTTTTTTTAACTTTGATCGCACAGCCAGGAGGTGACAAAGTCTTTTGTCTAGATCCAGTATTCTCTTCACCATACCCTGCCGCCCCCCCAATATGCAAGCAGGCTAGGTGCTGATGGTAGACTTGCCTCATTTTTAGCAATGTGTCTGGATAATTCTTTGCTGCTGTGTTCTGGGAACCTGCTGGTATAGAAGATAGAGCCAATTATCCTTTAGTTTAATTCCTAGGGTTAGTAGAACAATTTCTATCTGGTGTACAATTGTTTATTTTACCTGGGACCTAAGCCCAGGCTTATCTCTTACCTATTTATTTGTTCCTTAACTGGATGGGAGTAGTGAGGGGAGGGAGCAGGGAGGGAGATGTTGACTTGACTTTGCTAGTTTCCTGTTTACAATCCTGTAGGTTCAGATAGCTCACCATGTCCTCCTTCTGTACAATAGCAGCCTGAGCCAGTGAGAGGCAGTGGAAATAGCCTTGAGCTGGGGCATTAGGAGGGGTAGGGTTTCCCTTTTGTCTCTTACGCTAAAGCAGTTGTGTGATTTGGACAAGTCACTACTCTCTCTAGGACTCAGTTTCTTAGAATTTTAAAATCTCAGAATCTTTAGGAAATTCTTCTGCCTCCCAGTAGTTACCTCCCACCTACTATTTTCATTTTTGTCTCCTGGGGCCAAGAAGAGCAAGCCTAATATTATCTGAAGATGACACTCGTATTATCCCAGACCTTGAGTTCTCAGTCTCAGTTCTTTTCAACAATCCTGGTATGGCATGGTCTCTAGTCCCCTCTTAATTCTGGTTGCCCTACTTTGATTATGCTCCAATATGTCAATGCCATTCATAAAATGTGGTGGCCAGAGCATATGGGAAATAGAATGTAGTGTGAATAGTGCGCTGGCTCCAGAGACAGAAGAAGTGTGTTCAAATCCTGCCTTTGATGCCTACTGCCTGTGTGACCTTAGAAAAGTCACCTTCCTGGGCCTCAGTTTCCTCATCAGTTAAGTAAGGTGTTTGGATCATCTGACCTTTGAGGCCCCTCCTAGCTCTAAATCTATGATTCTATCATCTAGCATACCGAATGGGGTCTAACCATAGTAGTTTCTTCATCTGAAAGACAAGCCAATTGGCCTAAATGATATCTTTCAGCTCTGAATCCTATGACCCTATAATCTCAAGGTGTGAGCAGACCAAAATGGTATCTAGTACCCAAATTCTTTCTATTTCACTTTGGAATGGCTGAGCCAAGAATTCACTTCAGATATTAGGCAGCCATACTGGGAGCACTGACTCAGGGCCAGCTAGGAAGCTTCTCCATCTCCCACCCCACCCTGGTCTGTCCCCATGCTGCTGCCCCCTTCCTGAAGCCTGATCTAAGCTAGGAACAGAGATTTCCTCTAAAAGTGGCTAAAAAATACCAGGATATGCAGAGCTGCCTTCTCCTAACCCTTCTTTGAAACAGAGTTTGGGTTTCAAAGGGCTTTTCCTGCTGGGACAATAATAATAATTGTATATCAGTGCTTCAAAAGAACCATTATTTTATTTTATTTTTTTTACAATGGAGGGGCTCCTTGAATTGACTCACATTCCAACCTTCCAAAGGCTGAGCAGACTATCTTCATGAGAGGCTGTGGTCAAAATTTAAACACCTAATTGCTAACCTACTACTCCCACCTCCTTTTTGGTAATGAGCCTCTCCTAATGTAATTAAATCTAGTATTTAAAGACACATATAGTTGATAGCTTGTTACACAGTAAAATCCAATCCAGGCCAGTGGGACCCCCACCCCTACGCAGAGAGTATGTTCTGCTGGCATATCCTTCAAGACCCCAAGGTCAACTCCATACCAAGATGAAGCATTAGAGAAGGACCTGGGTGAAAGGAGAAATAATTTCTTACACTCATTTAAGGCTCCCTAATCCAGAAAGACAGTGTAGTGTTGTGGCTAGTGATGTGACCTTGGAACAAGGAAACCTTGAATTCTAGTCCTGTCTTCAGTACATAATGACTGTATAATCCTGGGCAAGTCACTTAATCTCTGAGTGCCTAAAGAGCAACTCTTTAAGACTATACATTGCAGATATCATGCAGTGAAACTTTATTTTAAAAAGGCAAAACCATTCTTAACTCACAGGACTATACAAAAATGATAGAAGGGGATAGGAAGTATGGATTTGGCTCACTGACCAGGTAGTTTGCTGACCCCTAAAGTAAAAATCTCTTGGGTCTCTTCCTTTGATGAAAGGATCCATGGCTGCCCCAATGTGGTTATTCTCTATATCTATACAGACCACAATACCTCTATCCCTTCTCACTCTATGTAATTCTTTTCTTTGTCATAAATCCTCCATAGAAGATTGATTCAATGAATTAGAACCCTTTCTTTGGATTTGTCAGTACTTTGCAAATACTAGGACAGTTCTGGATCATTTCATCTGCCATCTCTTGCTTTTAGGACAAGACCAACCTACCTAATTTTCTATTCACGCATGTCCTTAAGGATGTTTTTTTATGTCATTTCTTGGACATGTGTCATCAGTGGTAATATGTGAAAGAGTAAACAGTTGGATATTTGGGATTAATTCTGGTTGTGTATGCTGATGTTTCTGTTTGGTACAAACCTCACCCTGGTGCAGATATCCAAATTGCAAAATTCACTCAGAAAAAAAAAAGTGTGTGTGTGTGTGTGTGTGTATGTTTGTGAAAGAAGAGGATTCAAGTTCAAGTTCATCACTCAACCTATCCAAACCTCCCAAAGAAGTCACGGGATCACAAACCCTGAGCCAGAAGGGACCTTAGAGGTCAACTAGTACAATCTCCTCTTTTCTTTTCTTTTTTTTGGAGGGGGAAAGGCAGGGCAATTGGGGTTGAGTGACTTGCCCAAGGACACATGGCTAGTAAGTGTTAAGTGTCTGAGGTCGGATTTGAACTCAGGTCCTCCTGACTCCAGGGCTGGTGCTGTATTCACTGCACCACCTAGCTGCCCCATACAATCTCCTCTTTTCACAGATGACAAATCTGAGGCCCAGGGAGATTGAGTGATTTAACCAAAGTCACATAAATTCTAGCAGAATTAGGACCATAGGATCATAGCTCTAGATATGGAAGGAATCTTAGAGGTCATCTGGTTCAAATTCCTCATTTTACAAATGAGAAATTGAGGCTCAGTGGTTAAATGATTTGTCCGTGGTTATACAGATCAGAAGTGTTATCAAAAAACCAGTTCTTCCTAAACCATGGTCCAGCATTTTGTCTACTGTGCTACCCTGCTTCTCGTTCAGATGTAGATCTTCTGATTCCAAAATCATATGGAAATCACTTATTTGAGGGGTTGCAATGCCCCATTAGTCTCCTCTGTAATTTTCTGGTCAAGACTTGAGTAAGGCTAATGAATCATAATAACAACTCCCATTTACATAGGTTTTAATTCAGTTGGGGGAAGGGTACAGGGACGGGGACCAGACCTGTAATTTCATTTGTATGGTGAAATATCAATGAGGAAACTCAATTTCATTTAATTAATTTTAATTTAACAACAAACATTTATTAAGCACCTACTATGTATAAGGCATTATACTAGATGCCAGAGATAAGAGACAAAAATGAAATAATCCCTGAACTCAAGAGGCTTATATTCTACTGGGGGTGAAATCAACATATACTTAGATAAGCAAATGGAAAATATTTTTATTAAGCAGACACAAAGCAATTTGGGGAAGTGGAAAGAGCAATGCAGGAAATGGCACTTGACCTAAGCCTTGATCCTAAGAGGGAGAAGTGAGAAGGGACAGCATTCTAAGCATAACTTGTGCAAAGACACAATGGAATGTTGTGTGTGGGGAGCAACAAATAGGCCAGTTGGTTCTTGAATATACCACATATGAGGAAGAGTAATGTGAAATCATACTAAAAAGACAGATTGGAAGCAGAGTCTGAAAGGCTTTATTTGCCAGAAACATTTATATTTTATCCTAGAAGCAAGAGAGAACCAATGAAGTCTTTTGCCTAGAGGAGTGCCATGGTCAGATCTATGTTTTAGGAATGCCAGTTTGGCAGCTCCCTGAAGGATGAACCAGAGTGGGATTCTGGAAGATTTAGAAAAATCAATTAAGAGGATATTGCAATAACCCAGAAGAGAAGTAATGAGTGCCTGACTTACAGTGGTTGCCATATGAATGGATAGAAGGGGACATGTGGGAGAATAGAAGTAAGGATAAGTGAAGAGTTGAGGATAGCTTTGATTGTACAAATCCAAGTGATTGGAAAAAAATAGTGATGTCCGCAACAAAAGGAGGAAAGTTGAGAAGGGAGGCAGGTTTCAGAGAGAAGACTGCATTTTGGGGGGAGCGGAAGTTGAGTTTGAAGTGCCCAAGTATAGATGTCCAGCAGGTAGTTGAAAATGTGGGACTAGAGCTAGGGAGAAAAATGAGATTGTATCTATTTAGGGATCATCTGCACAGATTTGGCAATAAGTAATAAAAACGACCTTTTTATAGATTTACTTTCCAGGCAATGCTTCAATACTCTATTTAGGTCAATACAACTCCCTCCAATGAGGTTAATTATTCTTAAGATTTTTTTTAAAGGGTCACAAGATTAATGTCAGGGTCAGGACTTGAGTCATCCTTTCCTTGTAGAGCCAATACTCTTTCCAATAATTGCTGAGCTTCATAGATGAATGCTACCTGACATTTATGGAACATTTTTTTAATATAGTACTATAAAGTACCCTTACATCCACTAATTCCTTTGCTCATTCTGTCCCCTTCCTACCCTACCTTTTGTAATCTTGCACAACCTTTGGAATCCAGCTACTACTTCCTCTGTGAGATTTCCCCTAATATCATTAACTTGAAGTGGTGTCTCCTGAGCACATAGTCTATCATAGTTATATGTGGGCATGAAATGTGGTGTCATGAAAATCAGGATGTGGAGTCAGGACATCTCAAGTCAATCTTGGAACATCTACTATGTTCCATGTGCCATGTTGCCCAGGTGCTTTAACTTCTCCGATTCCCAGTTTCCTCTTCTGTCAAATGGAGATGATACTTGCAGTACTCCTATGGTTTTCAAGAGAATTGCTTTGTAAAATGTTTAAAGTATCACATAAATCTGACTTATTATTCCCTCACCCCTACTCCATTAGATTGTGTGTTGTTTGATTGCAGGAACTGTCTTATTTCATCTGTATATCTCTTGTATCTATTTAAGTCATGGGGGGGAATGACATAGGACAGAACCAAGGAGGGAGCCCCATACAAATCTACTAGAACAGCAGTTCTTAAATTTAATGGTCTTAGGACTCCTTTACATTCTTAAAAATTAAGGAGGACCCCCCCCAACCCCAAGAGCTTTTGTTTATGTGAATTATAGCTATCAATATAACTATCAATATTTATTGCATTAGAAATTAAAACTTCTTATATAAAAATAGTTTAGACTTCATAGACTCCTGGAAGGGTCTTGAGGGCCATTGGACCACACTTTGAGAACTACTGAAGGAGAGATCTTACCTAATCCAGGTTGACACAGATCCATCCACTGTTTAAATACAGTTGTTCAACCATTTGCAAATTCATTTAATTTGTTATCACCTACAACACCTTTAACCACTTTAACTATAATGTATCATGAGAAAATTTGTCCATTGTTTTACTAAGATCAAGATATAATGTCCACTGCATTTCTTTAACTGTCAAAAAAAGAAAATGAGATTAATTTGGTCTGACTTATTTTTAGTGAACTAATGAGCCCAAATTGTGTCCTAAAGATCACCATATTCTTTTTTGAAGTGCTTACATACTAAAATGTTTGACCTATTTGGGAATTTTGATGGGGATCAATGTCAACTTTATTTGTCTATAATTTTCAGCATTCACCCCTTTTTCACTTTTTTGAAAATCTAAACATTTTCTCCTTTCTCAGTCTTTTGGTATCATTCCCAGGCCATTTAGGACTGGGGAGAGGTTGGATAATTGAGACTTGATTATGGAGCTATAGAATTAATTATTTACTATATTAAGTTCTTATACTGTTCAGATAACTGACTTATCCTCCATATACATTCTAATACTTTCATTGGCAGGCAGTGGCATCAATAAGGTATTCCTTGATAAATCTCTTACATGACTTTGAAAATGAATCTAAATAAACAACTTTAAAAGATCTTAAGGACTCTATTTAGTACACTAACTGACCTTAATTCCAGAGGATCAGTAATGAAATATGGCTGCCCACCTCCTGACAGAGAGGTGCAAAATGATTCCTTTTTCTGGACATGACTAGTATGGAATTTTTTTTTTGATTGATGAATTTGCTTAAATATGAATATTTATCACAAAGATTTTCTCTTTTTTTCCAATGGGGGAGGGGGAAGGTAAGAGGGTGGGCAAATAGATTTTTAACTGAAAAAAGTAAATTTAATTTTTAAAAAGAAAATTAGTCTAAAAAAGAGAGATATTTGTATAACCCTTTAACAAAACTTTATCATTATAAAATAATTATGATGATGATGATGATGATTCACATTCACATATCTATGATGCTTTAAGGTGTATAATACCTCTGTGAGAGAAATATCACAGACATTATTATCCCCATTTTATGGATTAAAAAATAAAGAAGCTTAACAGCTTAGAGAAGAGAAGGGACTTGTCCTAGGTCACAAAACTAATATCCAAATCAGTACATTATGTGTCTCTCTGGGGCATTTTAAAAACAGAGTTTCAAATAGGAATGATAGCCTTATTAAATTACTATGATTCCTATTTTTAATTGCCTCCAAAATGTACCAAGGAGACCCACAAATGTCCTTACAACGCCGATAATGGTAATTTTATGTGAGATCCATTCCCAAGGCAAAGGGTAGACAAGACTCTGCCTTCCACGCCACCCCCAACCACTATCACATACCCACAGGCACATATAGAGAGGGCTCACACCAAGGTGGCAGTAACTCTAGCTGGCTGACCCTTTGGATAGTTTTCACTGATTTTTGTCATAAGGTATGACATTGACCAACCAAACAGGTCCAACCCTGCATTCCAGAAAAATTGGACTGCCGAGTCTGATTTTCTGTGTGTCACCCTTACATACACATGACCTCAGGGAGTTTCATGCACCTCAGCATAAAGAGCAATATTTTAATTCTCCTCAACAAGGATGAAATCACTGAAGTTATCTTTGGAAGAAGTGAAACTCTAGGGAGACAATTAGCAATTTAGCATTTCTAGTTCAGAGGAAAATATTAGTTCCACTGACTGAAGAGAAGAAAAGAAATGGTGTTAATTATAATTAAGACTTGGTGACTATAGAAATGTGAAATTGATAATATTATCCCTTAAGGAAGAGTGGAGAGCTCCAATGTGGCTGCTGGAGTAGAAAAGAACACTGAATTTGGATTGCAAGGACCTGGTTTGTGGTTCAAGTCATTTAATCTCTCTAAGCCTGTTTTCTCATGTATGAAATGGAGGGATTGAACTGAAGAATCTCTAAGTTCTTGATCTTATGATAAATCACTATTAGCCCCTCAGGGCCTCAATTTCCTCTGATAAACTGAGAATAATAATACTTCTATTTCCTCCTCCACCAGTTGTAAGGAAATCATGTACTTCAGTGTGTTACAAAAGCACGATTTCATAGGATCCCAGAATTAGAACTAAAAAGGTACCTCTAAGGTAATATATTCCACTAGGTGATACATTGGATAGAAATCTGTGCCTAAAGGAGAGAAGACTTAGGTTTGTGAGTTCAAATCTGGCCTCAAACACTTACTAGCTGTCTGACCCAGGGCAAGTCACTCATCCCTATTTACCTCAGTCTTCCTATCTACAAAATGATCTGGAGAAAAAAATGGCCAACCACTCCAGTCTCTTTGCCAGGAAACCCAAATGAGGTTACGAAGAGTTGGGCACATATCTAGGACAACAACAAATCCAGCCCTCATTTTTGTAGATGAGGAAGCTGAGGACCAGAGAGGTTAAATGACTAACCCACAGCCATACAAAGTGACCAGTGGCACAAGTGGGATTTGAGCCAGGTCTTCTAGCTCTAGACCCACTGATCTCTCCACTATATCATGATGCTTTTGGTTTTTTGCTATAACAATTTACATACACCTTCTACAAGGGCATGGAGAAATCACATTTGTCTAATTCCTGCTCTCTGAAACCCCATGCTCAACCAGGAATCCTACATTTTTTATATGTCTCTGCCACTGATTGCCTGTGTTCCCTTGGGCCACTCTCTTCTCTGTGCACGTCAGCTTTTCTGTCTATAAAATGAAGTGGATCAGATACTCTCTGAACTTATCCCTGGATAAGAACAAGGTTACCAGGATTTTTGCTTCAAAGGATCCTTTGCTAGGGGATCTGGAAGAGAAGGAACACTGTAATGCTATTGAACATGCATGTGATCTTCAAAGAAATCCTGTGCCATAGCATAGGCAGAATTCCTCTTTTACAGATGGGGAAACAGAGGCTCATCAGACAGAAGTGATTTGCCCCAGGTTACACAAACAGTAATTGATAAAGCCAGGATGAGGATTTGGGACTCTAAAGTTTTCTGTAAAATGAAGGGGTTGGCCTTAGTCCCTTCCAACATTCACATATAATGGACTATTTTCAAGGTTCCTTCTAGCTCTGGAATTCTTTGGGGTTCTTTCCAGGCTGAGCATTCTATGGGACTGCATCCTAATCAGAATTAGGAAATACCTTCAGGATCATTAGGGAATCAAAGAGAAAAAAATAAAACAAGTCCTTTAGACTGAAGACTTCCCAAATCAAAATTCTGCCTTCTCTGGGCTTTATAGTTTCCCTTAAAACTTTTATTCTTGAGTAGATAAATGTCAATAAGCTTTTAGGTTAATGGAATTTTTGGCTTCCCTCATTTCTCATCAGAGAAGAGTCTGTCTGTACTCTGCTAATGGGCATATTATGTGGGCCTTTAACCCACATGTTAATTATTGTACCAGGACTGACTCCTGGATTCCACTGGGGACAGGATGTCATTTTGCATGGAAGGGATACTTCTGAATGCTTTTTTTTTTTAAGAGAAGGCAAAGGGAGCTGTATAAAAGGGTTTGTTGTTTCTGAATGCCCTCTAAAGGAAAGAATCTGGACTGGAAAGTTAGGTGACCTGCGCTGAGTTTGAGGCCTGTCCCAAGTTTGAGGCCAGACTGCCACTGACTAGCTCTATGACCTTGGGCAAACCTTCCATGAGCCTTAGTGTCCTCCTAATGCTGGCCTCCTAGGGGCACCAATGAGATGATGGATGAGTGTTTTGTTGCCATAAAACAGTATACAAATATAAACAGTATATAAGTATAAAAATCCTGTTTAGTTTGTTGTGATAATTGGTAGTAATAACCAGAATCCATGCTTAGTCTATTGAGGATGCTGGGACCCAAATCAGAAAATGGTAGAGTTTCTGTCTTGTTGATTCACCTGTCACTAGGTTGTTGCATAACAGATTTGGAATGTAAGATAGGGTGAATACCTGACTGGGTGAAAAGCCTAAATACTTCCTGGTTATGAAGAACTGTGCTTTATGTGGAGAAGAGAAAGAAATTACAAAGCAGAGCCCCATTTCTTTTTCTTTTTTTTTGCTTTTTGGAGGGGGGAAGGGGGCAGTTGGGGTTAAGTGACTTGCCCAAAGTCACGAGGATAGGTTTTTTTGTGTGTGTTAAGTGTCTGAGGCCGGATTTGAACTCCAGGGCTGGTGTTCTATTCACTACTCCACCTAACCACCCCCAAGAGTCCCATTTCTGAATGGACTCAGCTCAGGTCAAAGGACCTGCTTACTTGGACATCATCAGTTGAGGTGGTTTGGATTCTCAATTAGCCATATATGTTTTGTTTTGGGGTGACTGACAGGTGGAGGTATTTCATGGAGGCAATTTGATTGCCACCTACCCCCCATTACACACATATATACATATACATTTCCTACAAGATGTTTATCCCTCCTAAAAGGTAGACCTAGAACTAGATCTATGTTCAATAAATTGATCCATCAGTCAATAACCTTTATTAAGCACTTACTATATGTGTGTCAAAAACTGAGCAAGGTGCTGGGGATAAAAAGGCAAAAAAAGCAATAGTCTCTGCCATCAAGGAGTTTATATTCCAGACAGAATAAATATAAAGTAATTTGGGGAGGGAAGATATTAGGAGATGGGAGCAAGGAGTGGGATGGGTAGGAAACAGAAAAGGTTTCATGTGTAAAACAGATTGCTTGAGCTGAGGGTTGAAGGAAGCTAGGGATCCCAAGAGAGGGCTTCCTGGGCATCAGAGAAAGACTGGGAGATGGAATGTAGTAAGTAACAGCAACAGGGCTTGTTTGGCTGAACTGTAGAGGATGGGGACAGGAATAATATGGAAGGGTGAGGGTGGAACTCTCAGGCAGATTTTGCCCTAATTTGAAGAAGGACTTCCTAATTAGAGTAATACCAGCATGGAGGACCCTCTCTAAAGATAGTGAGCCCATGGTACCACATTCACCAAGGTTGTTCTTTCTATGCCTTGAAAGTAAGAGTGGTGGGGGACGGAGGAGAGGGGAAGACATTCCTGCTATTAATACTGAAATGAATCTATAACCTCATTGATTCAGGAGTTCCTATCAATAACTTAAATAAATAAAATGAAATCCATTTATGTTTGCCCATCTTGTACAACTCTTATCCAACTCCTCCCAAAAGTTTGACCCAGAGGGTCCTCCCCAGAGGCCTTTTTCTCTTTCTCCTGACATCACAAGGGTATCAGGGGAGCACTCTAGCCATCCACCTGCCATCCTTCTCTCACTTTCCACACGGCCAGCCCATGTTCTCTTCATGTCATGGCATTCTTTGATGTATCATCCTGTTCTTCAGAGTTACTTGTTGGTTTTATGCTGCAACCTGCTCCTACTCTCCTTGCATCTCTCCATTATCCTTTATATGATATTAATCTTTAGGAAGCAAAGCTGTTCATGGAAACAATGATAAAATGTTTGTATTGCAAAGATGGACCTTTGCTGTTAATGGAAGGTTGTGGTCAGAAAAAGTATTTTGCAGTTTTTCAAAATTAATCTAGCCTCCATTGCTTCCTCTTTCTCAACTCTTGGCCAGTTCATTGTCCATCTGTATTGTCTGTACCAGATAGACATACTGTTAATACAAGCTTGACAGGTCGAACATTCAAATGCATGTGGAAATCTGGGCAATGGAAATTATTCATCCATTTTTATGTGGATGGGCAGAATATCTTTTGAGTGGCTGCTGATCTCTTCCAGGAGGCAATACAATGTTTTGGGGCTTGCTCCAACCCACACAATATCATGTACAAACAGGACTCTCTGGATTATTTTACCATCTACTGATAATCCCTTCTCTACCTGAATTCTACATCGGACCTCTCCATTTCAAGTGTTGGATACTTCTGAGGGGCAAACATCTCTCCATTTTATGCTTCACCTGCTGTTTATTATCAAAGGGTCATTGAAAACAGCTATTTCTCTTGTTAAATCTTTCAAGGAATCTTGAATGGTCTTGATATGAGAAATGCTTTGTTGCAAGACAGCCTACAAAGTGGCATTTTGTTCTATTGAGTGGAATGCTTTTTTTTAATAACCAACAAACAATTAAAATGGGATCTTGTATTCTTTTTTTAATTATAGGAATTTAAATAAACTTTTATTGATGCCTTTTTTATGTCATCATAGTTTTCTCCAACATCTTTCCTCCTCTTCTTCGCAGAGAACCAGCCCATATAACAAATAGTATTTGTCAGGGGGGGAAGGGAATCAGCACAATTGATAAGTATATTGAAAAAGTCTGAAAGCATGTGCAATGTAAAACTCCTATGTATCTCTTATCTTCATGAAGGAGTGGAATGAAGAGTTTGCTCTCATATCTCTTCTTTCAAGTCATGCTTGGAGATCTTGTATTTTCTACATCTTTTAATCAACTGTGAGATAATAGCAGTGTTCATTGTTGAATACCATTTTTGGAAGCCTGTTTGTTCTTTACCAACACTGTCATCAAGGGCACCCTCAATTCATGTATAGATGTCCTCATAAAGATTTTATGTATAGGGGAAAGCATGGAAGTCAGTATAGCTGCTGAAGATTTTTCAGTCACTTTTTTTGGAATTGGTAAAGTGTGAGATTTCGTCCACATCTTTCACATCTTGCCTCCTTTAGATAAATTGGTCTTTCAATGTTCCATAACTGTATCATCTTCAGCATGAATCTCCTTTCTATATATTTGATCCACTCTGGCAGCTTTCCCTATCTTTGTTCCCGTTAGTGTTATTTCTGCTTCCTCTTTAAGTGCCTCAAAGACTTTGAGCTCAGAGTCTGTGTGGTGACTCTACTATCCTTGATGGAAGAAAGTTGACTGTAATAATTTTTGCAGGTCTTTTCCATTTTTCTTCTGTTTGTATCTTCTTTTCCATTTTAATGATTGGATGCCCTTGGAACGACTTTGCTTAGCTGGATATTTTGCCAAGCTTTTATCAGATTGGTTTTCCCTGCACTGCATCTCTCTGTTTTATGAGACAAAACTTCTGATAATCGTCAATCATCCTTCTTCATAAGATTTTACAGATGAGTTTATATTCTAGTTCTGTGTTGCCTTTGGCAGTCACCTCTCTCCATTTGTCAGGAAAGTCAAATGTTTGCTGATGAAGGTGCTTTCTGGGCTCTTTTTTGTCTCCTTATTGTAGGAATTAATTTACATTGGTTTAACTTCTGGATAAAATTATTGTACTGAGCATGTCAATATCATTTCTGCCATCCATTTAGCATTTCTGATTTTCTGTAGCTTGTTTAAATAATTCAGAGTTAAATCCTTTAATTGTATTCCATATCATTTTCTCATTTCTATTCTTTTCTTCTTGTTTATTATAAATTCTGATCTTAGCTCTGATTATTCAGTGGTCTAACCATGCATAGACAGTTAACTCAGGAATAACTGCTATCAATAAAAATCAATGCTAAGGCTATTAATATCCAATAATTATGTTGGTGGTTTATGATTCTTCAAAGCTCTTTATGTAAATTACCTTATTTGATCCTCAAAATGACATTTTGAGACTGTCAGGGCAGATATTATTAACCACATTTTAGAGTCAGGGAATCTGAGATGTTGAGACCACTTGCCAATGGTTACACAGTGAACAGTAGCAGAGTCAAGATTCAAACCCAGGTCTAACAGCTCCTAATCTAGTTTTGTCTTCATGACCCCACAACTTCAAAGCAGAGCAATCTATCTAAATCCCATCCCTCCTTCAAGGTAATACAGAGGCATACATCACCTCTTCCATGAAGCCCTTCCTAACCAACACCCACAGAAACTCCCTGCCCTGACCTCTTCTAGCATTGTTAAGAGGGAGAGGAGAGACAGAGACAGAAAGACAGTCTCACACACACACACACACACACACACACACACACACACAGAGGGAGAGAGACAGAGAGACAGTGACAGAGAAAGAGACAGAAAGAGATAGAGAGGAAGAGAGAGACAGAGAGACTGAGAGAAAGAGGGAGAGAGAGAGAGAGAGAGAGAGAGAGAGAGAGAGAGAGAGAGAGAGAGAGAGAAATGGCATAGACTAGACAAATAATCAGAGTGGGCTTCCTGGAGGAAGAGATGTCTTTAAATATGGATGGCAATAGGAAATGATGGAAGGGGTTGGAGGACATCCTAGCTTACAAGCAAGAGCAGGCAGGCAGTCTCACCAAAAGCACAAAAGTAGGTATCAGAACCATGTATATGCAGAGGCTGCTTAAGGAGATCTCCCTGGGTGGTTGGATGGGTGATAGGGAGTCTTTTAAAAATATATATATATTTTTGTTGGGGGAGTGAGGGAGGGAATGACAAGATAAAAATTGTGTTTAGAAACAATTACCCTAGCAGCTGTGCACAGAGGAGACTACATGCAGAGAGACCATCTAGGAAGTTGTGGGAGGGAGAGTAGGAGAAGTCCTGGACTGGGAGTTAAAAGATTTAGATCTAAGTATTTGCTCCCAACACCTGCCCAATCTCTCCCTGGACCTCTGGTTATCCATTTGTAACATCTGAGAGCTGAATGGGATCATTTCTAATGCTTCAACTTTGGCATTTGATGATCTGTGTTTTAAGGACCACCCTCAACTCTAACTTTCTATGTGTTCTAAGGTACTTTTAAAGTTTAATATTCTGTATTGTATGTTCTGACAAGAATTGACATAAGCATAGTACTCCAGGGTTTACCAAGCTCTTTCCTCAGAAAAACTGATGAGGTGGATAGGGCAAATATTTTTCCCATAGGATTTGAATGTAATTTCAAAACCATCTTGCCTCTCCACATTCCAAAGTCGCTTATAGCTCTGACATTCTGTAGTCCAATTTTCCTTCCAGCTCTGATATTCTTTGTTCTAAGGTCCCCTAACATTCCGGCTTCTATGTTCCCAAATCCCTTCCTGACCCTCTACATTTTAAGGACTCTTTAAGTCCTGATTCTATAATGTTCCATATTCTATTGTCCCTTCTACTTCCTAAGTTTTTGTCTCAGGCATATGACTTGCATGTCCAAGATGTCTTTGACATAGGAGGCCCAGGTCACCATTTCCAGGCAGTTCATTTTAACATTAAACCCAAGTAAGAAATTTCACAAAAGCACTATCTACCCATTTTGGGTAAAACAAACAACAAAAAACCCACCAAACTTTGTGCAGAATGAATCAAAATAAATTTCTAGGTAAAAAAAGAGAAAAAAAGGGGGGTGGCTAGGTGGCGCAGTGAACAGAATACCAGCGCTGGAGTCAGGAGGACCTGAGTTCAAATCCAACCTCAGACACTTAACACTTACTAGCCGTGTGACCTTGGGCAAGTTGCTTAACCTCAATTGCCCTCCAAAAAAAAGGAAAAAAAGAGAAAACTCAATATTAAAGGTTATGCAACAGGCATTAAATATTTGCTAAGGGAATGAGATGACATAGTCCAAAGTTCCCTAGGGTTGCACAATAAGCTTTTTTCTAGGAGGCACAAACACATATTCCTCTGTCCTGTGACTGAGATGTCTTCCATCATACACTACCACCTAATAGATACAATTGCTTCAATGGAGTCCAATAATCTCCTTTGTTGGATCTTTGGTTCTATCTACTTTACCTCCTGCTTCAGATCCTTTTCCTGCTCTGCTAGTGTTATAGCATTTCAAGCTTCAAAGAATCTTATCTAGTCCAACCTTTCTTATTTTATAGAATAGCGGTTCTCAACCTGTGGGTCGTGACCCCTTTGGGGTTGAATGGGGTCGCCTAAGATCATTGGAAAACACATATTTCCAATGGTCTTGGGAACAGAGACACCGAGACATGCTCCTCTATCCATCTCCAGGCGGGTCCACCCACATGCAGATACGCCCACATACGAGTATTAAAGGGCTGCAGCATTAGGAAGGTTTAGAACCACTGTACAGAAGAAGTGATGAGATTTGCCAGATGTAACACAGAAAGTTAGTGGAATATTCAACATTAGGACTCAGGTCTCCTGCTCCAGGGTCTTAGGTCTTGGTGCTCTTTCTCCTCCGTTGTGCTGCCCTCTGACGGTGCTCTCTGGTGACAAAATGTTAAGGACAATAACACAATAGGGAAAACGTTTGGAGGGAAGGATTTTTGATACTGCCCCCAAATTTCGTTAGTATATTCTATTCCTCCAACTTATTGGGGCAACATTGATTACATAGCTTACTCCCAAACTTCAGAATGGCTCTCTCTCATCTAGGAAATGCAACTAGGAGCATTGGACTTGGAGTCAGAAGATTTGGTCTTGAGTCTTGCCTGGTTCTGCCTTTTAGCTGTGTGATCTAGAGCAAGTTATTTCACTGCTATGGGACTCAGTTTCCCCATCGGTAAAATGAGGCAGTTGGACTCCATGATCTCTATGGGCACTTCCAGTTCTGACATTCCATTTTCTAAGGTACCTTTTAACTCTAAGTTCTGTATCTTATGATCTAAGATCACTTCTGACTTTAATATCATATGTTCTAAAGGTCCCTTTCAGTTTTGGCATTCTATGTGCTATGTTGGAAGATGACTTCCAGGTCTGACAGTCTATATCAGGGGTGGGGAACCTGTGGTCCTGAGGCCACATGTGGCCCTCTAGGTCCTCAAGTGCAGCCCTTTGATGGAACCCAGACTTCACAGAATAAATCCTCTTAATAAAAGAATTTGTTCTGTAAAACTTGGACTCAGTCAAAAGGCCACACCCAAGGACCTAGAAAGCCACATAAGATCTTGAGGCTGCAGGTTTCCCACCTTTGGTCTATATTCTATCTTCTAAGAGCCCTTCCAGCCCTGACACCTTATGCTTCTTTGAAAGTAAGCATCTTTCTAAAACAAACAGCAATTTAAGGAGAACCATCTGCCAAAGTTCCATGAATTAAACGTGTATTTAATTTAACTGTATTAGGATGTTATTTCAATACCAATTGACTATTAAAAACATTTGTGAAGGTTTGGCAAACAGATTAATGCTGTGTAGAATTAAATCTGGGGAAACTTTCCAATAATCAGCAGGGTGTTCACACATTGTCCTATTAAAAGATAACAACTTTTGACAAGCACTGCTAAAGGATTCGATGTCTTACAACATTCTCATAAAAGCTCTGTGGATTGTGTGGAGGCTACACAGTGTAGTGTTAAGAACCTTGGACAGAGAACCAAGACATCCCAGTACCAGCACCAGGCGCTAGGACTCTGAGTCATTGCCTTTCTTTGGGCTTCAGATTTCTCCCTCTAAAATGGGTTTAATAATGTTTGACATACTAGCTTCCCGGAACCGCTGAGAAGCAAATGAGATAATGAGTGTGAAGGTACTTTGAACACTGGAGGGTCATTATGTACAGAAAAGTCACTGATGAAGATATACTGAGGCTGGTGAGTAGTGTACTGCAGTTAACTTTGGATTTGGAATCGAAAAAGATTTGTATTAGAATCTTGCCCTGAACCCTTACTTACTGTTATGGGCCAAACTGTTTACTCTCCCTTCCTCCCTCCCTTCATTTCTCTCTCCCTCTGTCTCTCTCTCTCTCTCTCTCTCTCTCTCTCTCTCTCTCTCTCTCTCTCTCTCTCTGTCTCTCTCTCTCTCTAATAGGAGGAGAACCTAGAATGCCTATATTCTCAGGGCTGTGGTCAGTATCATTCATGCATGCATTCATTCATTTGTTCAACAAGTATTTTTAATGAGAGAATGTACTGTATGTAGTACATTCTGTGGCCACAAAGACAAAAATAAACAGTTCCTGCCCACTAGTGAGTAGCTGACAGTCTATTGAGGGAAACAATATGTTTGTGGAAAACTAAATAGAAAATAGATACAAGGTAAATTTACAATAATATTAGGGGTGGGGGTGGGGTCAAGTTGGGTTTCCTGGAGGAGGGGGAAGTTAAGCTGATTTTTGAAGGCTTCTAGGAGGTGGAGATGAGGAGGAAATGCATTCCAAACATGGGAAAGAGCCAGGACAAAGTCGTGGAGGCATATAGCAGATGGAATGATGGGAGATGGAATGTCCTATACAGGGAAAAGCAAATAGGCTAGCCTGGGTAGAAAGTAAAGTGTGTGAGTAATAGAGAAAGAACAGAGGAGATAAGAATGCAAAGCACTTTGCAAACCTTAAAGTATGAAGTTAAAAATGACTGCTTTCATTAAGATGCCTCTGGGCCTCACCTGCTGGGCCTGAGTCCTGTTGCTTCTGTCCTACCCGTATTGGCCATATGGAAGTTAGATTTTCAGTAAAGAAATGAAGACGCCATCATCTTAGTCCTGAGGGTCTCCTTCCCACCTACCTTCCATGCTGTTTTTCACCTCCATTAGTTGGCCTAAGAGATGTCCTCACGTTGTCTCCAGGATAATGGTGTAGTAAGAGAAAAGGGCCCTGAATGAGAATCAGAAAAACTAGTTTCAAGTCCTTTCTGTGTGCTCTTGGCCATGTCACTGCTTTTGTCTGAGTCCTAGTTTCTTCATCTGTTAATGAGGTGCTGGATTTAGATAATCCCTAAGATTTATTCTAACTCAACCTCATATTCCCTGACCCCAAGTTGGACACAGGTGTATGGAAACCTTGAGGGGGAACCAGACTACACTGAGTTGGCAGACCCATGTTAGGAAAGGGAGAAGAACTGGCCTCTCCTTATTCTGAGGGGCACATTACTCTTGGGTTGCTTTCTTGTCTAGAACATGCCTTTAGTAAAGGAGTCATACACAGTTCTTAAGAATACTTTTATTTTTAAATTCTTTATTTTTTGTTTTGTTGGGGTTTTTTTGGTGGGTGCATATGTGTGTTTAAAACATGAGTAATATGGAAATGTGTTTTGCATGACTTCACATGTTAATTGCTATCATATTACTGATCTTTTCAAGGGGGGGAGGGGAAGGAGAAAGGGAGAGAATGCAGAACTCAAAATTTTAAAAAAATGAATGTTAAAAATTTTTTAATGTAATTAGGAAATATTTAATGAAATTTTAAAAATTTCAAAGAATTCTGCTGACAGGATGATAAGGTTTGGAAGAGATGGCATGTAACTGTCCCTTGAATGAATTTCTCTACATAAATCTGAGAATCTCACAGAAGGACTGTCATTAAGGTCCTCACTTGAATACTGTTTGACTGTCTTGGCTGATAGTTTATTAAAGAAACCTGTTTTTCTTAATAGACTTTTTTTTCATTGTTATCTTTTGTTTTCATATCACCTAAATGTCCCTCTGTGTCTTCCCCTTCTCCCCCTTTTGGGGTGCTATCCTTTTTATTGAAGAACTTTTTTTAACAGAAAAAAAGAAGAGAAAACAACCAGCAAAACCTATCAATATGTTGGAACAACCTTACATCATGTACATAGACCATAGACCACCCCCCCAGCCCCACCTCTGCAAAGGAGTCATAGTGAGGTGTCTGTCAAGGCCAGCTGTTTCTCCTTAATTCATTGTTTGACAGCTGGAGTGTGGAGAGGGGCTGGAGTTGGGGGGAGTTCGTTGCTTGTTTTAGCTTTGATTTTGAGCATCCTAGTCATAACCAGCACTAGTTGCTTCTGGGGTGGGAGCCAGCCATGCTGAAGGAAGTTTCATAGTCTTAGGGCTGAGGCTGGAGGGCTTTAGC
The DNA here is from genome assembly GCA_028627135.1 of Pseudochirops cupreus. Taxonomy (NCBI): domain Eukaryota; kingdom Metazoa; phylum Chordata; class Mammalia; order Diprotodontia; family Pseudocheiridae; genus Pseudochirops; species Pseudochirops cupreus. The sequence continues at coordinate 286,690,392 of CM053581.1, forward strand.
ACTGGAAGAGGAGCCAGATCAGGGTCAGGCCAGGCTCATGCCTGTCTGAGTGACTGGGAAACCAGGCTAAAGTGAGAGTCAGGAAGCATCTTTCTTATTTAGTCTAAGGGTCTGAGCCCTAGCTGGAGGAGGCCTCAGGGAAACACAAGGCTCTGGAATGAAAGAGCTAACACAGCAAGGCTCTCTGGGCCCTCTGTTTGTGCTGTAGCAGCCGAGAGGGAAGCAGGTGGGGGAGGGAGAAGAGAGCTGGCACTGGGCTCTGAACAGACTTTTTCACTGGCCACATTATCTGGCAAGGGCCACCTTCTGCACACAGTCAAGGGATCCTAGGCATGGAGAATCTGAACATCCTGTAGAACTGATCCCTAGTATCTTCATCCCAGCATTTGTGGGTTGGGAGACCTAGATGTTGAATTATTAGTTCAGGGTCCTGAGTCCTCTTCCAGCCTCTGGAAGAGGCTCCTACAGATTCACTCCAAACACCAATCAACAAGCCTACTATTATTAGGGCCTACTATGTGCTAGGTGCTGGGAAAATAAAAATAGAAAAAGACCTTGTCCCTGTTCTCAAAGAGCTTAGAATCCTAAGAGAAGGAAAATGTATGTATGTGAATAACTGAAACAAGATAATGAACTAAGGGCAAAGCAGATATCCAGCTGAAGTGCTAGGAGACTTATGGGGGGGAGAGGAGACCAATTTCATTTGAGGCAGATGGGAATGAGAATGAGGAGGGGGCAGAGAATGTTCCTGATCAAGGTCTTAAAAGAAAATATAGGCTTCAAAAAGCAGAAATTGGTGGGTAATCTGTTCCAGGCATGTGTAATGGTGTGAGCAAACTCACAGGATAGTGAATAACTCAATTTGGCTGGAGGTCAGAGTGAGTGTATGTGTGTTACAAAGGGTGGGGCAGAAAGATAAGGTTTAAAAGGTAAGGAAGTACCCTAAAATGGGGTCTCAAATGCCAGGATTGGGAGTTTATGCTTTATTTGGCAAGCAATGGGGAGCCACTGAAGGTTGTTAATGGAGTAGGAACTAATATGCTCCCTCCCTCCTGAACTAAAGATGGATGAGGAAACTATAGAAAGGCATATCCCATAGAACTGGGAAAATGTACAGTAACCTTCAGATAGCTCCGTGAGGAATGTGAAGTGGGAGGACTTATTCTTGGTTCTGGCACTGATGTCGTATAGGATCTCATTTCTCTACAAACTGTGATATTTTGTTGTCTACTTTATGTCCCTGATGTTACCATATGAGATGAGAAGAAAAGCCTTGCCCTTCAGAAGTCAGTGATACGGTGGGAAGAAAGCAGTTAATGAACATTGGTTCAGTACCCTCTATGTGCCAGGCACTGTGCTAAGTACTGGGGATATACAAAGAGGCAAAAGACAGTCCCTGCCCTCAAGGAACTCACAACTTAATGGGGGAGATAATGGGCAAACAAAAATGTACAAAAAGCCATGTACAAGGTAACTAGGTAATGACTAGGAGAGGAAGTTGTTGTCCAGTCATGTCTGACTCTTTGTGACCTTGTTTTGAGGGTTTTCTTGGCAAGGATACTGGAGTGGTTTGCCAGGAAACTTAGGCCAACAGGGTTAAGTGACTTGCCCAGGGTCATACAGTTAGTAGTGTCTAAGGCCAGATAAACTCAGGAAGATGAGTCTTCCTGACTCCAGGCTTGGCACTTTGCTGCCTAAGAGAGGGAAGGCACTGGAATTAAGAAGGGTTGGGAAAGGCTTACTCTGTAGAAGGTGGGATTTTAATTGAGACTTAAGAAAGCCAGGAGATAAAGATGAAGAGGAGAACATTGCAGGCATGAAAGACAATCAGAGAAAATGCCCAGAACTGAGACAGACTATCTTCTTCATTGGAATAGCAAAACCAGTGTCAATGGAGTCCTGGAGAAACCTGGGTCCTAATACCAGATCCAGATCCCTTAACCCCCAGTTACCTTGGGCAGGTAACTTCCTTTCTCTGGACAGAAGTTTCCACATCTGTAAAATAAAGACTGTTAGCCGAATTGTCTGTAATATTCCTTCCAACTTTGCTGTTCTGTGCTTTGTGTTTTCAGGTCACTTCCAGCTCTAACAGTCTGTTTTATGTTTTATTTTCTAACAGTCTATGTTCTAAGAGTCCCCTTCTCCCTTTGACATTTTACATTGAATGGACAAGAGGCAGAACCTCTCAGACTGAAGCCAGTTGGCAGCTCATGGTCCTTGGATTTCCCCACAATATATTAGCACTTTATACCTTGCCAAAGAGTCAGGGGAAGTAAACATGTTATAGCTATTAAAGCCTCTGGCCATAAGGCCAAGTGACTGTGTTACCCATAACACAAAGACAATTGCTGGCTTCCTGCAGTTCTGTACTTTAGACATGATTTCCAGTAGCCCCAGTGAAACTGAATTGTACTTCTCAGAAAAATTCAGTTCTGCCTTGTATAGAGTTCCCTTGCAGCTCTAAAGTTTGAGGGCAGGCAGCGTGTTGAAGAGAAAAGAACATTGGGTTTGGAGTCTGAGCTGCCCCAAATGCCCTTTCTGCTTGGGAATATCCCAGACTGGGAAGAGGCCAAGACAGAATAATGACTATCCTGAAAATCTCTACATCCCTTGATGTTCCTCCTAGCTCAGCCTTGACCTCTTTCTCTGACACTATCACAATTTCCTTCTAACTGGTTTCTCTTGTCTCTAATCTTTTCCCTTCCAAACCATCCTCCGAGTCACTGCCTGAGACATCTTCCTAATGAACCCTTCTTGCCAGTGTCACTCCTGTACTCAAACACCCTTAATGGCTCTCCGTTGCCTACACACTAAAGTATAAAATACTAAGACTACTACTTAGGGCCCCTCTACCACCTGGATCCAAATTATCTTTCTAGCCTTATCTTTTCCATTCAATTTAATAGCTTCATTAAGTGCCTGCTTTGATCCAAGCTTGTTAAGTGCTCAGGGAACAAATAAGAAAGTCAGTCCCTGCCCTCAAGGATCTTACAATCTAATAAAGCAGTGGTTCTCAACCTTCCTAATGCTGGGACCCTTTAATACTTGTATGTGGGCGTGTCTGCATGTGGGCAGACCTGCTTGGAGATGGATAGAGGAGAGGTCTCTTGGTTCCTAAGACCATCGGAAATATGTGTTTTCTGATGGTCTTAGGGGACCTCTGTGACCCCTCCGTGAAAGGGTCATTCGACCCCCAATGGGGTCACGACCCACACGTTGAAAACCGCTGTAATAAAGGAAGACAATAGGGGTAGGAAGGAAAAGGGGTAGGGACACCAGGGAAATACCCTGAGGGGCATAAACTTCCTGGATTTGAAATCTAACTAAGTCACCCATGGCAAATGAAGTTACCTGGAACATTCTGAGCCCTCTACAAAGAAAGGCTTCATCTCACATTGTAACCCGATCCTCTTACCAATATATTCTGTGTTCCTTATTCTTTGTTTCTGGTTACCCATCCTTTTCTCTCTCATAACCAGTGTTCATGCCATTCCTCAAGCATGGAATTAGACTCCAATGTGTAACTGACCCTGAAAGCCAAACCCAGATGTCCCCTCCTTCATAGCTGAAAGTCATTTCTTCCTCAATCAATTAAATGCAATCAATATTTATTCTCCCACACCCTCCTCCACCCCCTATATGGTACTTTACTGGTTCTCCTTTACCCTATCACAATCAACCTTGTATAATCTTTATTTGTGTTCATGTCATATTTCCATCCCTTCTTTCTTGTTCCCCTTCCACCCTGCTCCACCTCTCCCCAAATAGATTGTAAGCTTCTTAAGGGCAGGGGAACTATCTTTTTTTTTCCCCCAAGTGTAGGATCTTGTTGACTTGAATGGGTTCAAGGTGGGCCAACTTTTAGTAGAGGGAAGGCAGCAATGAAGTTGGGGGAACGCTGCAAAAAGTACCCCAACATCTTAATTGTATTTCACTGAGCTGACCCTGAAGGGAAAATTGTTAAAGGATCATAGAAAGGCCAATTCATTTTTTTAAAAAAAATTATTTATTTGGAGGGGGGAAAGCAGGGCAATTGGGGTTAAGTGACTTGCCCAAGGTCACACAGCTAGTAAGTGTATCAAGGGTCTGAAGTCAGATTTGAATTCAGGTGCTTCAGACTCCAGGGCCAGTGCTCTATTCACTGAGCCACCTAGCCTCCCCTGAAAGGCCAATTCAAATGTTACCTTCTCAATTTTTACTATCTCTGATATTTTTACCTTCTCTGATTTTACTATCATCTTTCTGTGCTATGAATTCCCAGAGAATTATTACCTCTCTCATATAATGTTCTATTTCACATTACAGTTATTTTTGTATGTAGCTTATATACTTACTAAAATATAAGTTCCTTAAGAGGCAAGATAGCACGGTGGAAAGGTTACTAGACCTAAAACGGGAAGATCTAGGCTCCGTTCCTGGCGTTGACACTTACTAGCTGTGCAACCATGGGCAAATCATTTAAACTCCCTGAGTCTCAGTTTCCTTATCTGTAAAATGGGCATAAAAACACCTGCACTGCCTAAATCACAGGACTGCTGCAAAGAGAGCTTCTTGTACACTGTAAGGTACTGTGGAAACAGGAGCACTTATTGGGGTCCAAGATGACATTTTGTTCATTTCAGTTGTCCTTATCATGAGGAAAATAAGGCCCAGAGATGAGGAGTGGCTTATCTTCAAAGACACACTGCTTGTTCAGAAAAAGCTGAGGCTAGAACCCAAATCCCCCAAGTCTTTCTCAGTACCAGTTTTACCTCCCTATCTAATTTGCCTACCTGTCTGCACCTAAATCATCCTTGAGCAGAAAACCAACTGCCAGATTACTAGACTGTAAACTCCATGAGGGCAGGGACTATGTTTTACCTAAAATTAATTTGGTCCCCAGAAGCTTGCACAGTACAATACACATTCGAGGTATATTGTGGGCAGTCCAGGGGTGGGAAACCTGTGGCCTCTGGGTCACGTGTGTCCCTCTAGATCCTCAAGAGCAGCCCTTTGACTGAATCTAAACTTCACAGAACACATCCCCTTGATAAAAGGATTTGTTCTGTAAACCTTGGACTCAGTCAAAAGGCTGCACTCAAGGACCTAGGAGGCCGCATGTGGCCTCGAGGTCGCAGGTTCCTCACCTCCCCACGAGGGCTCCTGGACTTCCACCTGGAGAATTTTCACCATTTCTTCTAACTTGTCCCAGATCTATCATGCTGCTGCTTGCTAGACATCTTCATACCATAATTATTAAATTGGTGCTGGAATTGTGGGAAATGATGTGTCATTCCAATACTCTGTGACTCTAGTTATTATCCCTTTGACTTCCCTGACCAAAACATTGCACTCCATTATATGTGTTGTCTCTCCCTATCAGAATATGAGCTGTTCGAAGGCAGAGACTTGTTTTGTTTTTTGGGTTTGCTCAACACAGTGCCTAGCACATAATCAGTACTTAATAAATCCATTCTTCATTCGCTCACCGTTCACTGAATAACTGACTGAATCAGCGAGACGTTAACCATATTCTTAAAGACAGTCCAGCCCTTCATTGTGTTTACCTTAGAGCTCTCCTGCTTTAGCTTCAGTTCATGGCTCTCGCTTGCTCTTGAAGGACCAGTGGCGTGTGGCTGTTCTAAATCACAAAGTAAAGCACATTTCTAAGGCAGGAAATACTAGCAGCATTGCCAAATTCCCCCTCTGGCCAGGCGGACACACTGATGAATGTGGCAAAGAGCAGGGGATATGCATTTCTCTAGTGAGGAAGGCCTGATAAAATCCCTTAGGATTACAGATTCTGTGTTCCCAACGTGCTCTCCACAAATAGAAGAGAATTGCGTCACATGCTGGCCATCTGTTAAAACCATCAGGAGTACCAAGTCCCAGACCTCTGGTGCAGCCCCAGCATCCATGGAGCCAGGCCTGGCACTGAGAACTAACCCTCATCTACTGTTTAAGCTCTCTTGCTGGGGAGTGAGAACAACCTCCATACCCTGAATGCTCTATTAAGGTGACCAGCTTACAACATGGGATCATGCAAGGAGCTCTGGATTTGGAGTCAGAAATCCTGGGTCTAGACCTTGAATCTCTGCTATTTGTTAGCTGTGTGACTTTGAACAGATTGTTTGACTTCTCTAAGACTAAGCTTCTTTAAAAATACCCATGGTAGAGGTGGCTAGGTGGCGCAGTGAATAGAGCACTGGCCTTAGAGTCAGGAGGACCTAAATTCAAATATGACCCCAGACACTTAACACAAAAACTAGCCGTGTGACCTTGGGCAAGTCACTTAACCCCAATTGCCCCACCTTCCCCCCTCTAAAAAGCAAAAAAAAAAATACCCATGGTATATAATCTACATTAAATTGCTTCTCTTCTCAATGGGGGGAGGGAGGGCAGGGAGTGGGAAATTTGGAACTCAAAGTTTTAAAATGAATGTTAAAAATTGTTTATACATGTAAATGGGGGGGGAGGAATAAAATTTTAAATAAATTTTTAAAAAGTGAAAAAATGATCTGGGAGAAAAATAGCCATGGTAATACTGATTACCTTCCTTAGAAAGGGGTGTTGTGTAAAATACCTTATGAACTTCATGGTGCTATGTAGATGTGACTTCTTTTCTACCTGTGTGACCATGGACAAAGAGAGGAATTATTTTACTATTATGTTATTATTACTAACATATTATTAATATTACTATATAGTATATACTATAATATTAATATTACTATTATATTATTCAGTTAGGATCTAGGCTTTTTGCCTCTATTTTCCTATTTAAGGCCCAGCCTTATTGATGATTGATTAATGAGATTGTCCTAGCCCTCAAAGAATATGCTTTTCAATCTTGGGTGGGACCTCACCCTACAGTAAGAGACCTAATTTCTGTTTAGAATGTAAACAGAATTCAGCCTATGGGAGTTCTTACCCCAGGGGAAAAGAGTCCCAGTCCTTGTACCCCTCAGTTAGAGTGTAGGATAATCCAGCTCATGAAGCACAAAACCAGTGGGAATCATTTGGGTACAGATAGACTCCCCTGTCCAACTTGCAAGAGGCAGTTGAGTCTCATGATTAAGCCACATTCTCAGCAGGAGGAGCTGAAAACTCCTAGCTCACCTCCTTATTAAATGTCTGCCAATCAGGATTGATTTTCCACTCATCAGGGGAATTCTTTTTTTTTCTCCTTTAAAAAAATATTTATTTACTTTTAGTTTACAACATTCAGTTCCACAATCCCTTGAGTTCCAAATTTTCTCCCCCTCTCTCTCCTCCCCCCTCCCCCCATGGCGGCATGCAATCCTATATAGGTTCTACAAATACCATCACATTAAACATTAGTGAGGTTGTAAAGAAGAATTATAACCAATGGAGTGAACAAGGAGAAAGAAGGAACAAAACAAAACAAAACACAAAAGAGAGAGAGCAAGTAGTTTACTTCAATCTGCATTCAGACTCTGCAGTTCTTTCTCTGGGTGTGGATATCCCTTTCCATCATGAGTCTTTTAGAGTTGTTTTCTAACTTTGTATTGCTGAGAGGAGCGTAGTCTATCAAAGTTAGTCGTGACCCTTAGGATGTGTCTATAATTGTGTACAATGTTCTCCTGGTTCTGCTCTCTTCACTCAGCATCAGTTTATATAAATCTCTCCAGGTTATTATGAAGTCCGTCTGCTCCTCATTTCTTATAGCAAAGTAGTATTCCATTACATTCATATCCTACAACTTGTTTAGCCATTCCCCAGTTGATGGGCATCCTCTTGATTCCAATTTTTTGCTACCACAAAAAGAGCTGCTATAAATATTTTTGTACATATGGGTCCTTTTCCCACTTCTATGATCTATTTGGGATACAACCTTAGAAGTGGTATTGCTGGATCAAAGGGTATGCACTTTTTTACAACCCTTTGGGCATAGTTCCAAATTGTTCTCCAGAATGGTTGGATCAGTTCACAACTCTACCAACAATGCATTAGTGTTCTAATTTTTCCACATCCTCTTCAGTATTTATCATTTTCCTGTTTTGTCATCTTAGCCAATCTGACCGAGGAGATGTAATAGGGGTGTTTTGTTTTGCATTTCTCTAATCAATAGTGATTTAGAGCATTTTTTCATATGCTTATAGATATCTTTAATTTCATCCTCTGAAAACTACCTGTTCATATCCTTTGACCATT
>CM053581.1:286698645-286761758 GCA_028627135.1 Pseudochirops cupreus
TCTTCCCTCCTAATCTTGGTTACATTGGATTTATTTGTACAAAAACTTTTCAGTTTACTGTAATCAAAGATATCTATTTTGCATTTCGTAATGCTTTCTATCTCTTGTTTGGACATAAACTCTTCTCTCATCATAAATCTGACAAGTAAACTATTCCTAGGGGCATTCCCTTTTACAAAAGTATTTAAGACTTTCAAGATCTCCATGGTTTTTGTTTTGGTTACTGAAAGAAACCAATGACCACTAATTTATTGATTGCCAGCTAGCCTAATTAATAAACTGACTATTAATTACCCAGAAACTATCTCTCAGGGTTTTTCTTCTGTTACAAGTTGACTTAGTCATGCAGGAGTTAGAGGCCTTGGATCTGAATCCTCTTTCTGTTCCTCACTGCCTCTGCAACCTTGAGCAAATTAGAGTTAAAGTCCCTACTCCCTCTGTGCCTGTTTCCCCTTCTGTAAAATGAGAGGTTGGACTAGATCAGGAGAAGGAGAGGAAAGAAAGGAACAAGTATTTATTAAATACTTACCAAATGCCAGGCATGTGCTAAACACTGCACAATTGTTATCTTATTTGATCCTCATGACAATCCTGGGAGGGAGGTACTATTATAATCCCCATTCTGCAGTTGACGGGTTAAGTGAGTTGCTCAGGGATGCAGAGTCTGAGCCTGGATTTGAACTCAGATCTTCCTGATTCCAGGCCCAGTGTTTTGTTCACTGTGTTTCTTAACCTAGGGTCTATGAACTTTTTAAAACTTTTTTTAAATTTGCTAACTGTATTTCAATATGAATAGTTTCCTTTGTAATGTTATGCATTTAAAAGCATTATTCTGAAGGGTCCATAGTCTTCACCAGGCTGCCAAAGTGGAGGTCCATAACATAAAAGAAGTTAAGAGGTCCACAGAAAAGGTTAAGAACCATGGACTAAATGATCCTGAAGGCCCATTCTAGATCCCAAAACGCTGTTGTTTCCAGGCCCAACTCCATTCTCTGTCTGCTGATGCCCAGGCTTGGGCTTCTGAATGTTGAGTTGAGGCCACATACTTCAAATTGGACACCTAGGTGGCACAGTGGATAGAGTGCCGAACCTGGACTCAGAAAACTCCTCTTCCTGAGTTCAAATGTGGCCTCTAATACTTACTAGCTATGTGACTCTGGGCAGGTCATGTAAACCTTTTTGCCTCAGTTTCGTCATCTGTAAAATGAGCTGGAGAAAGAAATGTCAATCCACTCCAGTATTTTTGTCAAGAAAACCCCAAAAATGAAGTCACAAAAAGTCAGACATGACTGAAACAGCTGAATAACAACAATAAACTTCAAATTGAACAGACAATGAATGAGCACCCATTTTTTTTTTTGCTTTTTGGAGGGGGGAAAGTGGGGTAATTGGGCTTAAGTGACTTGCCCAAGGTCGCACAGCTAGTAAATGTTAAGTGTCTGAGGTCATATTTGAACTCAGGTCCTCCTGACTCCAGGGCTAGTGCACTATTCACTGCACCACCTAGCTGCCCTGAGCACCTATTTTTTATAAGGTCCAGAAACAGAGAGATAGAAACATAGGCCAGTCTTGGAGAAGTTTATGTTTCATCCCAGGGGATTGTAATAAAAGCCTGTGGTAAAGATAGTATGGTATAGTACAACCAACACCGGTCTTGGAATCAAAAGACCCAGGATCAAATCTGAGCTCTACCCCTTCCTGACTGTGTGAGCTTAGGCAAACCATGTTGAGTCTTACTTTGTCTTACCACAAAATGAATAGTACAGCAATTGCCTTACTTATCTCACTGGGTAGTTGTGAGGAAATCACTTTAAATAAGTGTGTTATTCATATGACCTGACTTGATATCTTTATGAAGGGTATTGAGATAGGAATTCTCAATAATCTTGGGGTAAATGAGATCCCTTTTGGGGGCAGTGCCTAATGATATGAAACAGATGTGAAAGATTAATTAATCCTGTGTAGCAGTTCTCAAACCCTTACCAAGAACGCAGGTCTCTTGTTTATGTGTAAAGTATATACACATAAGAACACAGACATATCCCCTTGGAAACTTCAAATATCCCCAAATACACAAAGATCAGAACATCTCATCAAAGCTCACAAGAAGAAGAAACGCCCACCTCCTGCATTCCATGGCAGCATGGAGCAAAACCATGTCAACTCCACTCCCACAGCAATATGAGAGGGGAAAAAAACTCTGGGGATGGAGAATGTAGAGGAAGCAGTCATTTAAGATAGCTCTTGGTTTAAAGAAAAGATCTTTACTTCAGTGGAAATGCTGAGAGTTAACAACATATGAGGAAATGCTATTAAATTCAACAACCATCTGTTAAGTGCCTACTATGTGTAATAATAGTAGCTAACATCCATCTACGTAGCATCTAATCCGCTGGAGAATGAAATGGCAAACCACTCCAGTATCTTTGCCAAGAAAACCTCATGGACAGTATGGTCCATGGGGATCATGAAAAGTTGGACATGACTGAACAGCTGAACTACAACAACATATGGTACCTACTATGGTGCCAGGCACTGTGTTAAGCACTTTACAATTATCATTTCATTTGATCCTCACAACTCTGTGAAGGAGGGGCTATTATCCCCATTTTACAGATGAGGAAAACAGGACAGAGACTAACTGTTTTGCCTGGAGTCATATAGCTAATAAGGTACTTTGTAAAGTACTATGTGCCAAGAGAGGGAATGAGAAAAAAGAGATTAAATTCACACTTTTGTGGAAGAGCCAGGGGAAAACCAGAATTACATAGTGAAGAGGTAGAATGACCTGGTTCGAATATTGGCTTTGTCACTTACTACCTGTGTGACCTTGAGCAAACAACTTGTGCTCTCTGGGTCTCCCTTTCCTCATTTATAAAATGAAAAGCTCTAAATCTATGATGCTATGATATTATGACCCTTTAGGTCACTATCAATTCCAAAATCCTATTATGATTCCAAGATTTGGTGAATGGCTTGTGGGATGGGTAAACAGTGACTGCCAAATTTTGTGTCTGAGTCACTGGGAGTCATGGTGGTATCACTAATGGAAATAGGGAAGTCAGAGTGAGGGAAGGCTGTTTGGAGAATGCCACCAAAAAAGAAGGAACGATTTAAATGGGCAGTATTTCTGGAGATTTCAGAAGAGAAAACATTCTAGGCATAGGGAACAAAGGCTGTGAGCCTGGTAAACACTTGTTGGTGGCAGGGAGAGGAGAGGGGAGCAACTCATCCTGTTTGGTGGTAGCAAAGTCTCCAAATGTGGTAGCAGGGGATGGGGTAGAAAGGAAGACCTTTGGCTTAGTACTACTGAAGCCACTGAGGAAGGTGGGAGAGTGAACTGAGAGTTGAGAGATGATGAGGACAGGGAGAGTGTGGTGTAATTCAGTAACATGAACATCGTGGAAGGAGGGGACCTTGAGTGAAGGCAATAAAGCAAGCAATAGCAGAATTCATAGAAGAGGCTGTACTCTTCTCTTTGCCCTTAGACCCTTGGGGGTACAATTTGAGATAGAGAAGAAAGCACCTCTGTTGCAGTGGCATGGATGTCCCCATGGTGGTATTAATCACAAAGACAAAGTAGAGGGAGCATGTCATAGTAAAAAGAATACTTGGACCTGGAAACTAAGATATACTGCCCATCTCTCTTTTGTTACAGATAAGGAAACTGAGGCACAGAGGGGTTCAGTGATTTGCTCAAGGTCACACGAGTAGTAAGTAGTGGATCTGGGCTTCCAACAAAGGTTGTCTAACTCCACAGCTAGTGCTCTTTGCATTATTAATAAAACCATTGACAACATTTAGTAAATGTTTCCTATATGCTACACATTGTACTACATGCTGGAGACGCAAAGAAATAGCAAAAACAACCCCTGACTTCAAAGAGCTTACATTCTAGTGGGAGAGAATAATATAAATCAGAGTACAGAATAAATGAAAGGTAGCCTTCACGGAGATGGCATTAAGAGCTTGGGAAAGAGAGTGGGGCAGGAAGAAGCTCATGGAGAAGATGGTGGCTCTTGAGCCTAGTCTAAAAGGAAGCCAATGGTTCTAAGAGTTGAGTTTGAGAGGGAGAACATTCCACACATGAGAAACAGACAATACAAAGGCAAAGATATGGGAGACGAAGCAGCAAGTTGTTCAGTACGGCAGGTTGAAAGAGTGTGTAGATTGTAAAAAGATTGAAAGATAGGAGGGAACAAAGTTGTGAAGAGCTTTAAATTCCAAACAACTGAATTCATACTTAATCCTTGAGGCAATAGGAATCCACTGAAGTTCACTGAGGGATGGGAAGTCAGACCTAGGCTTTATGAAAATCCCTTTGGAAGTTGAGTGGAAGATGGATTACAGTGAGAAGAGGCTTGAGGCAGGGAGACCAATTAGAAGGTAATTGAAATAATCCAGATGAAAGGTGATGAAGGTGGTAGCTATCTGAGTGGAGGGCAGGGGACATACTTGAGAGCTGTTGTAGAGAAAGAAATTTTAAGATTTGGTATTTAACTATATTGAATATGTGGAGTGGCTTCTAATTGGATATTTGAAGTAAGCTCGATAGAATTGAGGATAACACCAACATTTCACACTTGGTTGAGAAGAAGGATGTTGGTTCACTCAAAAATAATAGTGAAGTTCAGAGCAGGAGGCATGATATCATGCTTCATGAGACATATAGTCCTAGGAACCAAGGGAGCACAGACCAAACTATGTGTCTTGGTGGAGAATTTGGATTTATCAAAAGCACCAAAATCCAAGGAGTTGAAAATAGAGCAAATGCTAATTGGAAGGATTGGCATTCTATGACAAAAACTATTTATTCAGGATCAGAAGGTAGGATTTAAGTGAGGTGAATGTTAGGGGGACTTCAGACTTTCATGGGCACAATCATATGTGGTCACTGTCTGGATCTACCATAATTCCTCCCTAAAATCATCTCTTCCCTCACCACTTAGGCTGTGGATTCAGACTCATGGGGATTTAGATTTCATATTCCCTTCACTCACAGGGTCCTGAGCATCCACTGGAGCCCCAAGGGAAGTGAGGCCCAGAGTGACGGCCCTCTGTATGTGTGTCCATCCCTATCCCCAGCCTCTGAGCTCAGGAGGTGAGGGAGTGCAGCCGTGTTTCCCCAGTCAATCTCACTGTCTGGTGTTTCACTTTTTAGCTAAGAGCTTCACTGTTTATATCACACTCTCAAGTCACAGCTTCCATCACATCTCCAAGTCAATGTGTCTGCTGTTGAAATCACAGGTGTTCCTACCCTTCAGGAAGGGTTTCATGTAGAACAATAGACTCCCCACCCCCTCCTCACAGTTCTAAGTCTGCCAGGCTATTAGAATCCTAGCCCAGAGCTAGAGAGGCCCCTAATGGCATGAACCACAGAATGTCAGGGCCTTAGATTAGAATGTGAGAGGTGGAAAGGATCATGACTGAAGAGGCTTTAGAATAGAAGAACACAGGCTGCCAGAGGTGGAAATGACTCTGGATTTAATGTGACAAATATCTATTAAGTACCCATTATGGATTAGGATCAGTGGTTCTCAACCTGTGGGTCGTGACCCCTTTGGGGGTCAAGCGACCCTTTCACAGGGGTCACAGGGGTCGCCTAAGACCATCAGAAAACGCATATTTCTTAGGAACTGAGACACTGCTCTTCTATTCATCTCCAGGCGGGTCCGCCCACATGCAGATAGGCCCACATACAAGTATTAAAAGGTCAGGGCATTAGGAAGGTTGAGAACCACTGGATTAGGTGCTATGCTAGCTGCCAGGGACACAAAGACAATTTTAAAAAAAGACCCAGCCCTTAAGGAACTTGCATCTTACTGCAAGTAAATAGATGAGAAAATGCAAAATAATTTGAGGAGGGTGGAGAGTATGCTTTTGATAGAAGGTGACATGTGAAAGGAAGCTAAGGATTCTGAGATAGAGAAATGAGAAGGTAAAATCAATCAATCAATCCAAGTTTGGTTTTTTTTGGGGGGGTTACCTTTTCAAAAGCCCTATTTTTTTTTTTAGAAAGCTGAACTTTTAATTTGCAAATAAATTGTGTAACCAGATAAATTTCATACTTGGTAGAAGGCTGTTTTCTGCCTTTACTTTTTGTTTATTATTCTTCCTTAGAACATAGAAGGCCTGTGCTAGAGAAGAGCTTAGGACTCAAAATGCAGAATGACAGTGCTGGAAGGGGACTGAAAATCAAGAAAGTGAAGGTGAAGTGAAAGGAAGGCTTCACGCATCACATCTTATACCCAGACAGACTGGAAGTCGGGACAACATGCGCACAGAGTCTAAGGGCCAGAGTGTGTGAGCGGCTGAATGCTGAGCACACTGGGATCTCAAACACCCAGGCCTGCCACAGAGCCCAATGTGTGCTTTGTCTTAGAGAACTCTTCTTTGGGGGCCTGATTCTGGAGAGTAAGGTCAGGGAGGGAGATTTCAGAGGTGAAAATATGGAGACAAGTTAAGTAAAATGTTGGGTTTCATCCTAAAAGGAAGCCACAGAGCTATTGTGACATAGGAATTCAGCTGGGTCCCTGAGAAGCAGATCCCCAAGTATACACGAGTCAATTAATGAATGGCAGGAGCTTCTTGCCACCCCTGCACTACAACTTCTTAAGCTGTAGGGGTAGTGAATAAAGCACTGGACTTCGAGCCAGGAGAACGTAGGTTCAAATCCCACCTCAGACACTTCTTAGACATATGCCTCTGAGAAGTCACTCACTTTTTTTGCATTTCACTTTCTTTATTTGTAAAGTGAGAAGGTTGGGCTCTGAGGTCCCTGCTAGCTCCAAATACAAGAACAAAGATGTTCAAAATGAAACTCATCTTTCCTGTATACACCCGTCTTTTTTCCACATTTCCCCTATGCATGGCAGCCTGTCAACCAGCACTCACTAAATGCTTATGATGTACCAGGTGCTGTGCTAAGCATTGGACATCATTCTTCTTCCAGTCAGTTAGGTTGGAACTTCAAAGCCACTCTTGAGTCTTCCCTCTCCTTCCCTGTCAAATTTTCTGCATCTCTCTTCTCGTACAGGGACAGCCTTAGTTCCACCCCTCATCACCTCTCACCTGGACTGCCATAATAGCCTTTTAAATGATCTCCCTGCTCCAGTCTCTCCTCTTTCTAATCCACCCTTTACACAGCTGCCAAAATAATTCGCCTAAGGCACAGGTCTGCCCATGTCATTCCCCTGCTGGAAAATCTTCGGCTTTTCTACTTTGCCTCCAGAATGAAAGAAAGACTCCTCTGCCAGCCATCTGAACTCCTCTGCCATAGGAGTTCATAACCTTTTGTGTTTCATGGACTCCCTTGGGCAGTCTGTGAAACCTATGGACCTCATCTCAGAAAAATGTTTATAGGCAATGGAAGGAAAATGCTGAATTTCAGTTTGAGGTTAGTGAAAATAAAGATGGAATTATTTTTCCCTTATGGACCCCCCTGAAATCTCTCCCCAGATCCCTTAGGTGGAGGGAAGATGTGTCTATGGAACAAAAGTTGAGAGCCTTTACTCTATGGTGTGGCATTGTCAACTGGATTTCAACCTGCTCCCTTTCACAAACTTTTATTCAGCGAAACTGGATTACTGGATGCTCCTTGAACTCTACAAAGTATAGATCCTGCCTGGAATGTGCTCTTTCCTCTTCTCACTTCCGAGATCCCTTGTCTTCCTTCAAGGCTCAACCTTTCCTGGGGCTTCCAGTTATTAATGTTCTCACCCTTCCTCAAATTATATTCATGCATGCATATATGTGTATATATTTATATGCATGCATATATTCACACACCATATGTGCACATATGGTGTGTCAATATATAAAAGCATATCTACATAATGTGTATCTATATAAATATTTACACATGTATACATATATGTAGTATATAAATATAAATGCATCATATGTGCATATATGCACGTGTATATAGGTATGTGTGCTTGTATATATTCACATATATACACATAGTAATATAAATGATTACATGCATATGTATATATATATAGTGTATATAAGTAAAACCATACAATATATGTACATGTGCATGTATATTATATAAGTGCACAGCATATGATATGTGTATGTTTGTGTTTCTATATACATGTAGTATGTATTTGTATACGTATATGTATGCATGTGTGTGCATGTTTATATGGACACTATGTAAATGCACCATATATACTTATACTCTGTGTGTGTGTGTGTGTGTGTGTGTGTGTGTGTGTGTGTGTGTGTAGTGCATTTCAGGCCCCAGGGACATATTTGTTTCTCTTTTATCCCTAGCACTTAGCAAAATGCCTTTTATTTAGTAGGTGTTAATAGATGCTTGTTGAATTGATTTAAACACAGGTTGAAGAATGTCAGAGCTAGAGGACTTTAGAACCTAATAATAACAAATGACATTTAATATATTGCTTTAATCTTGGCAAAGTGCTTAATGTCTGTTATCTCACTTGAGCCTCATAGCAGACCTGTGAGAGGTTCAGTAGGTATCATTATCTCCATCTCACAGCTGAGGAAACTGAGGCACTGAGCGTGTAAGCAGCTTGTGCAGGGTCACATGGCTATGAGCATTAGACACAGACATAGAAGTCAGCTCTTCCTAACCCCAAATCCAGCACACTATCCATTATGCCATGCTGATGTTCACAAAACACGGAATTGGAGGAGATCTTAGAATATACATAGAACGTTAGAACTGGAAGGGAATATAAGAGAGCTGAAAATGAGATGACAAGATGGGAGCTTAGAACAGGGAAGCTGGAGCTAGAAGGACATGTACCACATAGAACATCAGTGCAGTAAGAACATAGAGCATCACATCTGGAAGGGACCTTAAAAAGAAACTGTCTTAGAGTCTCATGACCTGAATCTGGGTCCCTCCTCCACTGCTTACTAAACATGTGACTGTGGACAAATACCTTGCCTTCTCTGAGCCTCAGTTTCCTCATCTGTAAAGACAGACAATTATATTTGCATTACTCATCTCACCCAACCATTGTGGGGATCAAATGAGATAAAGTATTTTGTAAACATAAAAGTCTCATGAAATATGTGCGATTAATATTCTATTGGGATTGACTTAAAGTATATCATTACGTTATCTATCAAGAAAGAGTTGGTTAAACAAAATGATCTTGTTAAGAAGTCTTATGGGCAAATTTAACCTACTTAAATGAACAAATTATTTTTAGGCACTCTAGATGGACCAATTTATAAGTAATTGATATGCTAATTATAAATTGGTCTCACCCATGAGAGGCAGCCTGTTGTAGAGAATGGAGTGCTGACCTCAGAATTTGTAAGAGTGACCTAGGTTTGAGTCAGGCCTCTAAAGCCTGCTGCTATATGACCTCAGAGCAGATTCTTTAGCTTTTCCAGTGCTCTAGGCCATTGGCCTGCATTGGCACAAGAAGTTTCCTCATCATCGTATCAGTGAAATCACAGGTCCAGTCTCCATCCCTATTCTCTCATCCCCTAAATCAGGTTAGTAACTTGTGAGGTGTGGGTGGCATGGACCCTTTCGGAAGTCTGGTGAAACCTATGAACCCCTTATCAGAATAATGGTTTGTTTGTTGTCTACATTCACAATTGAAAGAAATACTAAATTTCAGTTAGAGGACCCCCTGAAATGTATCCATAGATCCCTTGGAACTCTTGGACCCCAGATTAAAAATCTCTGGATTAAAGTGATTCCTCTTATTTCTTTGGGCTAAATCTTGGACCAAATTCTAATTACTTTAAGTGCATGTAAGCAATATAACCTATTTTTTCCTAATGATAATTCTTTTCACACACACAAATGGTAATTTCCCATTTTTTTCTCACTAATTCAGAGGGGGCAATTCCACAATTCTGAAAAAATAAAGTTACACATGTATGTAAATATACATGTGTATATACAGATATTTATATTTGCACGTCTACGTGTGTGTGTTGTGGTGTGTATACACACAATTTGCCATGCAAACACTCAAGTCCTCAAATGGATCCGGGAATCTCCTTGATTTGGACATTCCTTCATAACGAAGATCCAGACTCACACGCGGCTACCCATTCTATGGGGCTGTTATCCATGTCCTCTCATAAGATAACCACAGGATATCCACCCAATGTACTGGAGGCCTTCCTTGCTTTCTCATGATATCATGATGAGAAAACCAGTGGAGTACTACCTCTGCTCTGTTCCCCTTTCCATGTGACCCACCTGTCTTCTCTTCCTATCTCACATTTCCCTGATATATTATTTTTATGCCTGATTTTTTTTAAGTTACTCGTTAATAAAGAAATCCACCATCCTTCTTATTGGTTTGAGGCAGAATATTGATATGAGGTGACTGCCCTTTCTTTGGTAATTCTCACTCACTATTCAAGATGGAATAGCCACAGGCTCTGGCTTGTCTAGTCAGACTAGCCTGGGGTCAGTTCTTATCAGTGAAGTCCACTAGCCTTCCTGACCATCTTGTATCAGCATTAACCTTCCCTCACCTCCTGTCATTCAAAGACATAAATAGTCCTTCCTTTTCCAGGAACATGGAAGATAAACCATCATCCCCTTGGACTAATACCCAGAGGGTTTGACCGCCAAACACATCAGAGTTCCTTAGGAGGTATTCAGTCCCTCATAAGTGTGATTCTTTTCTACTCTAATAGTAATGATGAATAACTCAGGTGTTTGTTGTGCTTTAAAAATTACAAAATTATAAATAAAAATTATAAAATTATAAAACATTTTCCCTTTAACAACTAAAAACAAGACTGTGTAAGTATTTTACACATAATAAAACTGAGGCAGGGTGAAGTAATTCGTTCATAATTAACAGGGAAAATAAGTATTAAACCCTGGAGCTCTGACTACAAATAAATTAGCAAAGTTTTGTGGTAAGTGAAAATAACACTTCTGTCCTAATCATTTTGACCCTTCCTATTTTTTGGTTGAGACAGGAGAGAGAATTCTACAAAGGAGAGAAGTCAAGTCAACAAGCATTTATTAAGTGCCTAATGTGTGCCAGGCATTGAGCTCTACAGAATACTCCCCCCCCCCCAAAAAAAGAAGTCCCTGCTCTCAAGGAGTTCACAAACAATTATGTACAAACAAGATAGTGCAGAATAAATTGGGGATAATGTTCGAAAAGAGGCACAAAGATTAAGGAGCACTAGGAAAGAAGACTTCTTGTAGAAGGTGGGAAGTTAGCTGAGACTTGAAGGAGCCAAGAGGCAGAATAAAGAGGATGAGAGCTCACAATAGGGGACAGTCAGGAAAAGTGCCAAGAGTTAGGAAATGGAGCATCTTGTATGAAGTACAGCAAAGAGGCCAGTGTCCCCAAGCCATAGAGGATGTGGAGGGAATAAGGTAGAAGATTGGGAAGGCAGGAAGAGGGCCTGATCATGGAGAGATTTGAACACCAATCAGAGGATTACGTATTTTATCCTGGAGGTGATAGGATAGTAAATAGGAGGGTGACACAATCAGATCTTCACTTTAGGAAGACATTTGGCATCTGAGTAGAGGTTGGACTGGAGATGGGAGAGACTTGAGGCAGGGAGATCGACAGAAATATCGCAATATTCCTAGAAAGAGATGATGAGGCAAGAGTGATGGCAATATCAGGGGAGAGAAGGAGACATATATGAGAGATGCTACAGTGGTAGGAACAACAAGACTTGGAAACTGATTGGATGTGAGTATGAGAATAAGGAGTAGAGGATGACAACCAAGTTGTGAACCTTGTTGACTAGAAGGTAGTGGCACACTTGACAGTAACAGAGAACTTAAGAGGGAATTTTAGGGGAAAAGATAATGAGTTCAGTTTTAGACAGGTTGAGTTTAAGGTGGCTGTGAGATATCCAATTCAAGATATCCGATAGATATTTGGAAATGTGAAACTGGAGGTCAAGCGAGAGGTTAGAGTTGGATAAATAGATCTGAAAATCATTTGCATAAAGAAGATAATTGGATCCACGGGAGCTGATGAGATTACTCAGTGAAAAAATAGAGAGAGAGAAGAGAAAAAGGCCGAAAAAGGAGCCTTAGAGGACACCCACAGTTAGGGTGCATAAACTAGATGAAAATACAGCTAAGGAGACTGAAAAGAAGTGTTCACATAGGTAGGAGGAGAATCATGAGAGAATAGCGTCATAAAAGCCTAGAGAAAAGTGAGTATTGAGGAGAAGAGAAAGATTGACTGTGACAAAGGCTACCAAGAGGTCAAGAAGGGTAAGGAATAAGAAAATTTGACAATTAAGATATCATTCAAAACTTTGGAGAGAGCTGTTTCAGATGAATGATGAGGTTGGAAGCAAGACTGTAGACCATTTAGAAGAGATTGAGAGAAAAGGAAGCAGATACCAGTTGTAGATGGACTTTTCAAGTTTAGCCACAAGGGAGAGGAGAGATAAAGGATGGTAGCTTTTGGAGGTGGACAGATCAAGTGAGATTTTTTTGAGGATAGGAAGATGTGGGCATTCTTGCAGCAGGGAAGTAGCCAATAGATAAGGAGAGATTGAAAATGAGTGAGAAGATGGAAAGAATAGAGGGAGAAATCTACTAGAGAAGACAAAATGAGATCATTTGTAAAAATCATTTGTGCATGTGGAAGGGTTAACCCTGGAAAGAAGAAAGGCAACTTCTTCATTTGAGATGAGTGGAGGAGGGGATAATGGTAGAAGGCATCTGCATAATGTGAGTTGAGGAGGAAGAGAGAAAAAATGGTCTCTTGGTTTATCGCCTCAATTTTTTCCTTAATTTTTCTCAGTAAGATATAAGGCAAGGGTCTCAGCTGAGAGTGTGGAGGAAAGAGGATACATAACAGACTTGAAGGATAAACAGATTTGGAAAAATTGATATGATGAGTGGGATAGTGAATTGATTAGGGAAGTATAAAAGGATTACCTTGCTATCATGTGGTCTTAGTTGAAACTATTTAACATAAATCGGTAGGGGACCCAAGTCAACATGGTTTCATTATTTTCTCTATCTTCAATCAACAGCACATGAGTAGGAGTAAAGGCAGTGGATAGTAGGAGTAATCCAAGACTGAGGCTTGGGAGGGCAAGATTGATGATAAATAAAGAGGGAAGGAACTTAAGAGGAGGCCAGTATAAAGTTTAACTGCTTCACCCAGAAATTAAGATGGGGAAGGGAAGAGAATATAGTCTGTGATGGGAAGGGGAGGGAAGGGAAGATAATATAGTCTGGGAAATAACTAAGAGGTAGAGTATTAGAGGTTATAGTAAAGATAAAGTACAGGGTTAGGGGATTCAGAGAGGGAAAAGTGGAATCATAACTGATTCTGATCCAATAAAGGAACTTCAAAGTTCATAGACATGGAAGTGGAAGACTTGTAGGTGATGGCAAGATCGAGGATATGACCACTTCTGTGTGTCCCTCAAGTGGGGTGAAGGAACAGCTTATCAGCAATGAGTAAGTTGAAGAATTGGGAGAGTGAGGTGTTTGAAGAAATACCAATATGTACGGCAAAGGCCCCTGGTAGTAGGGCAGAAGCTGGGGAGAAGAGAGAGACTGTGAGCCAGGCACTGAACTTATTAAGGGAAGGAGAGTATCCCAGAGGCTGGGCTCTATCCCAGACGACAGCCAATAGACCTTGATTGAGTGATAAATATGGACTGAATGAATCTGGGAGGGGAGGTTAATGAGTGGTGGTAGCAAAGACCCTAGAAATATCAAAAGAAAGCAATGGACATTCCAACTCCTCTACTCCAACCTGGGAGTCAAGGATATGAATGGAAGAGCAGCCAGTGATGACAAGGTGGCCAGGAAAGCCGTGTCATTAGGAGGCAGCGAAGTACGGGCAGATAGAACCCTGGAGCTAGAGTAAGAAAGACCAGAGTCTAAAACCTACCTTAGACACTTATTAGCTGTGTGACTCTAGGCAAGTCTCTTAACCTCTTTCTGCCTCAATTTCTTCTTTCTGTAAAATGAGAACAATAATAGCACCCAGAGTTGTTGTAGGATAAAATAAGATAATACTTACACTTTTCAAACCTTAAAGTGCTATATAAAAGCTAATTTTCATTATTTTTATTCTTCCTATTCCTATTAAGGAGGGAGCCAGGTCTCAGTGAGTGTAAGAAGATGGAAGGTGAGAAAGGGAAAAAAAAAGGTTAAGATAAAAGCTGATTTGTTACCTATGGAGCAGCAATTCCAGATGGCAAAGAATGGGTAGCTTTGGAGTAGGTTATTGAAGTGATGAATTAAGGGTAATGGCAGGAAGCAAGAGGGGAGGAAGGATGTAGTTTCTGAATATCTTCAGAATATCTCAATATCTTTATACTTACAGCGTGGTTAATTTTTGTGAATGTTCCATTTGTTGAAATTGGGACATTTTCTTTCATGTGGAAGAGTACAGATTTGGGGGACCTTATAGGTCAATACCCATTCAAAGCAATAGCTCATAAGCTCCCATGAATATATTTCCATTTACAGCCAGCCAGAGGACATAGTCTCCCTTCCAACCCCACATTATTTCATCAACATTTCATCAAACAGTGTAACAAATAAAGAGATAGGGAAAAAATTCCTACATGCACCCTTGGGTTCCACATGCCAGGAGAACATTCACAGAGGACACACATGTGAGAAAAAACAAACAAATAAATAAATGTGCAAATGGACAAATGAATAAATAAATAGATAGATAAGTAAGTGTACATATATATATATATATACATATACGTGTACACATATGCATACACACAGAGTGTGGATCTATGTGTGTATACACACATGGCCAGGGAACATTGTGAAGAGGTATGTGCCAGGAACTTTGTGGCCAGGCTACCAACATGGCCAGGGTAATTTACAATTTACTCTGTAGTAATATATTGTATGGCTTTATTATTTATTTATCTTTGTCATCTCTAATGGATGAGTTTTCTTTACTGGGCACTTTACTGTCTCTGCTGGGCATCTCCTCTAGGCTCACGGTCACTAATTTCCTCTTTGCTATATAATCTTTTGGGATTACTGCTCATCATTCTTAAGGTGTGGTGACTAGAAAGTTTCTCCCTAACAAGGGGGCAATAGCTACAAGGGATGGACAGATCAAGCAAGTACTTTTTTGAGCCTGTGAGCCAGGAGACCTACCTAAAGAACACAAAGCAAAAAGCCAGTCAGAGTACTTATAAGCCACAATTAAATCTGTCCCTTTGAATGTCTTTGTCTGGTGCTCATCCAAAGCCTGAGACAACTATTTTGACTGCCTCGAAAATTCTCCTTAACTCCTATTTAACTCCCTGTAAGTATCCTCTGCCCCCGCAAAAATTATGCTAGAGATTCTGTGAAAACAAAACAGAAAGAATAAGGAGGGGTGTGTGTGTGTGTGTGTGTGTGTGTGAGTGTGTGTGTGTGTGTGTGTGTGTGTGTGTGTATAGATAGGTAGTTCACTCCTAAGATCCTCTTTGAAATACAAATGAATCTGAGCAGAAAACAGGGATAAAAACTGAAGAAAGTAGCAAGGCCATTTCCCTCCAACCTACTGACCTATTTACATAGAATCACAGAAATTTATCAGGCATAAGGTCTAACCCATCCTCTAAAGGAATTCCCAGTGTAATATATAAGGCTGGTGGTCGGTCATTCAGCTTCTAAACTGAAGACCTCTGGCATATATATGTGTGTATACACATATATACACATGTGTGTGCAATTATATGTGTGTGTATTTATGTGCATGTGTATACATACATACACGTATATATATGCATATACTCTCTCTCTTTCTCTCTCTCTCTCTTTCTCTCTCTCTCTCTCTCTCTCTCTCTCTCTCTCTCTCTCTCTCTCTCTCTCTCTCCCTTAATCCCAGGGGCATCTAGGTGGCTCAGTGAATAGAGCACCGGCCCTGGAATCAGGAGGACCTAAGTTCAAATTCAGCCTCAGACACTTAACACTTACTAGCTGTGTGACCTTGGGCAAGTCACTTAACCCCAATTGCCCTGCCCCCCCTCCAAAAAAAAAGTACTTCTCCCAGTGCCTTGCATACTGTAAGCAGTATACAAATGCTTAATTCTTTCCCCTACATCTATTATATACTAATACATAGTACAGTAGTGGGAAAACAGTAAGTGCTGTATAAATGCTCTTTCCTTTCCCTTCCCCTATAGCTGCTAGCATTTACTAGAGTAGCTCACACATGCTAGGTGCTACATAAATGCTTGTTCCCTTCCCCTGTATCTGCTAGTACTTAATACAGTGGCTGGCACATCATAGGCACTTAATAAATTCTAGTTGACTGACTGACCCGTTAGTGTTTGTGCTGTACTGTCTCTCTTTACTGTATATTTAAAGAAAAAAAACACATTTCCCACAAAGAGCTCTTTCTGCTACTGTACTCAAACAGCAAGCATTTATTAGCATCTAATATGTTCCAGAAACTCTTTCAACAGTCTCTGCCCTTAAGAAGCTTCTATTCTGTCAGAGGAAAGCAGATTCATAGTGCATATACAGGACTGTGTAGACAAAAAAAATGCAAGGTAATCTGGAGGAGTGAAGGCATTAGCAGATGTGGGGCTCAGGAAAGGTTTTGTGTAGAAAGTGGTTCTTGTGTTGGGCTTTGAAGGCAAACTAGGGATTCCAAGAGATGGCGGTGAGAAGAGAGTGCATGGGGATGGAAGATGGAGTGCTATGTGGGGAAGCCAGGTTGGCTGGACCAGAGAGTGCATGAAGGGGAGTATTATATAAAACAGTCCACTGTCTGTCCCAAGGCTGGGAAAGGACAGGACAAATTACTGGTGCTGGGGGAAGATTCCCAGTGTTTGCTTATACAGTCACATGACTGCTTTCTGTAAATAGCAGATAACCCAAAGTGTAACTAACCAAGGGGAGAGAGATTACAAGTTTGATTGTGGTGCTCTGGGTTTTTCCTATTGGGAGTCACAAACAGTGGACAGTTTCCAAGGTCCTAGATGGTAGCATATAAATCCTTTCTGAAGATAGTTGGCCTCGCTTGATAATGACCTGTTTTCTTTTTTTTCTTTTTCACAGTTCCTTATCAGCAGAACCCCTACAACCCTGGGGGAGGCACCAATGTTATTCAGTGCTATCGCTGTGGGGACACTTGCAAAGGGGAAGTGGTCCGTGTGCAGAATAATCATTTCCACATCAGGTGTTTCACCTGTCAAGGTAGGAGGCCCTGTTCCATTGCCCAAACTCCCAAGCATGATGAGACCCCTTGAGAGGCCAAAGGAGGTGAAGCAAATGCCACCCACCCCATGAGCTGAGGTCCTTCCCCTACATTTTCTCAAAAATTTTACCCAATTCAATAAATAGAAATAATTGCTTACCTTTCTTTAGCACTTTGAGGTTTACAAGTCCTGCTATTTTTTTCCATTATAACCCCATGAAGCAGGTAGTACATGTTTTATCATCCAGCTTTTATAGATAAGGAAACTGAGGCTCACAAAAGTTGCTCAGGCTCTCATAACTAGTGAGTAGTGAAGTCAGGATTTGAACTCAGATCTCTTCATCTACTGTTCTTTCCACTATATTATGCTTCAGACTCCATGCAGAGCCATCTGTTGGGTGCTAGGGGAGGTAAAAAATGTAGATAAGAAAGGGGTCTCTGTCTTTAGTCTCATTGTGTTTTCTTACAGAGCTCTATTTCCAAACACAAAGGAAGGTGGGAAGAAACTTCTAAGTATGAGATGGCAGGACCTAGCTCAGATTGTCAAATTTACTTCAGTGCTCCAAGGTTCCATGATTCCATCAGTGTAGGTACTAATTTCTTCAAGCAGATGACACTTTAGTAAGTGATTCTTCATGAGTTAATGGGACCCCAAAAGTTTATCAGTCAGTAGCCAGCCTGAAATTCAGGATCCTCCTTCATCCCAAACCATCAGATGACCTTTAATAACAAGACAATAGACTTAGAGGCAGGAGGGACGTCAGAGTCCATCTTGTCTAACCCCTTTATTTTAAGGATGCAGAAACAGGGTGCCATAAAGCTTAAATGACTTAGCCAAAGCCACACAGATAGTAAGTGTCAGACTGGAATTCCTACCCAGGTCCTCCGATTCAAGAACTGGTGTTCTTTCCATTATGCCACAACCTGTTCTGAACCTTGGATGAAGATCTTTGGTCTGGCAGATTCTTTTCCTTGAGGTTGGGAATGGCACCACCTCCATGAAGCCTTCCTGTACTTCTAGTCAATTATGCTTTCTCCTCTCAGGCCTCACATGACATTTTGTTTTGCCCCTCTAATGTGCTTGTTTTATGCCTATTTCTGTTTGTGTCTTACGTTTCTACCAAATTGTAAACTCCATTAGGAAATGTAATATATCTTATCTAAACTTTGTATCTTCCACCAGGACCTGGCACAGTTCTCTGTAAACCTTAGTCACTTAAAGTATTTGTTCAATGCTGAATGAATAGGAGACTGTTAAGAACTGTGCATTGCAGAATGAGGGTCTTGAGGTTTTTCCCATGGCACTACTTGGCTAAAACATTTCTGCCCTCCAATACTTTATTCATTTTATATGCCAAAGGGACCACAGATTTAGAGCTGGAAGGCGTCATAGAGGCCAACCATCTCATTTTTCCAGTGAGGAAACAGGGACCCAGAGAGTTAAGTGACTTATCCAAGGTCATACAAGTGACAGCAAGTGGCAGGACTAGATTTTGAACTATGCTTTAATTGATGTGTACACTTAACTCTCTACACTGTAGTAACACATAGATGGAATTCATTAGTTGCTGTTGATAAAACAATCTGTCACTTAGTGGTCATCCCTCTAACAATGGATATTTACTCTGATTTGGGCTAGTCTTCAGTCAACAGACACATCAACAGGCCCAGTTTTTCTGGATTGTTACAGCCTAGCCAAGCTTGTGCCCTTCTGCATATCCTTTGAGAGCCCAGGGGCTCCTCCTCACCAGAGAGAGGCAGTGGAAGAGAGTTATTTAACATCTGGAAAAAAAAAAGTATCACTTATGCTATTACACTGAATTGATAGCATCTGGTGGATCACAGTTTCTGGGCAAAAAAAATATGAATGTCTCTGAGAGTACCTGTTTTCTGGGTAATTTCGATTTCCTTCTTGACAGTAACAATCTTTGGAGGTTAGGGATAAGCCAAAGCTATGCCTTGTGTTAATTTTATGAAGTGTTTTGATTCAAAGCAGATGGATTGTGGATTATCCATAATCTTTGTGGCTGATATTAGGATTCATAGAATCATATTTGAAAGAGACCTTGGGGAGTTATCTGCCTAGCCTACAAGAGTTTCTTTTGCAACATTCCCAAAGAATGGTCAGCCCACTGGAACCAACTCATGAAGAACCTATTTAGTTTCCAGACAGTTCCAATTTTTAAATTCTTCCTTATTTTGAACTAAAATCTATCTCTCTGTCATCTCCAACTATCAAATGCGGAGATCTATTCTTAGCCTGAAGTCTAGGCAGGCCTTCCTGGGGCCACTTCTCATCAGTGGCTCCTGCCTCTAGTTACCTGGCCAACATCACTGACCAACATCACAATTCCTTTGATTATATAGACCTACACAGACAAGCAGAATCACGAAGTGCTAGGTCTAGGGCTAGAAGTGATCTCCAAGACCATCTAGTCCGTCCTCTTTATTTTACAGATGCGGAAACTGAGACCTAGAGAGGTTTATCCAAGTCACACAGATAGTCTGGATTTGAACTCGGGTATCATGTTCCTAGTTCAGTAGGAAAGTGCAGCAATCTTTCTATGGCACCACGCAGCTTCCTCATGAGTGATCACCATTTTCTTAGGAATACAGAAGGAAAAATAGACACATATGTATATGTATGTCTATCTATTATAGAAACATAGATAGAAAGATGGAAGGGACCTTAGAGCCCATCTAGCTCAACCATTTCATTTTATAGAAATAAAGAAACAGAAGCATAGCAATATGGAGTGATTGACCTATGGTCATTTAGGTGGTAAGCCGTGGGGCCAAGAAAGGAAGCCTGGGCTTCCAACACCAGATCCAGCGTTCATGGAACTGCTTCAAAGCCTGGAAGGGAAGCTATGTGAGTTCTAACATTCACATTTTAGAGATTAGGAATCTGAAGTTCATAGAGGTAAAAGAAGAGCAAGCGCGTAGATGTCATAGAGCCCACAGCTAGTGATGGAGCCAAAGTTCAATCCCAAGTCTGCCAGCTCCAGGCCCAGCTTTCTTTCTGTTGTTTCTTCTCAACATTAGAGGGAATAAAACTGTGGTGATAACTTAGTTCCATAAAAACATCATGGCACAGTGAAAAAGAACATTAGGCTTAACAGGTTTGTGTCCCAAATCTTACACTTCCCAGCTGTGTGACATTGGACAAGATGCTTAATATCTCTGGACCTCAGTTGCCTTATCTGGAAAACTTGATACTATGAATCTCATGGGATCATGGTGAAGAAAGTTCATTGTAAATTATAAAGTACTATAAAAATATTTTATTTTTATTAGCAATAAAAATGTTATAAATAAGCACTTGGTTAAGTGATATTATTATAGAGTTTTACAGCTTTATGAGGTATTTTGGCTGTAATTCATTAACTATACTCTTATGAAATGATAGCATTTGGGACAAGATCATAGGATTATATACAGCATTTAGACTGGAAGGGACTATAGAGATCATTTGGTCCAATACCTTCATTATAGAGAGAAGGAAACAGGACCACTTAGGGGAAATAGGACCACATAGGGTCACAAGAATAAAACCCAGTGTTTGAACTCAGGCTCCCTGATTACAAATCTAGCTTTTCTTTCACTGTTCTACAGAACCAATGTCTGTCTGACAATGTCTATGGGAATCATATGCTTGTCTGATGGTGCAATTACTTCCCAACCTTTTCGCAATGTTAAACATCTCTTTTCCTTCTCCCTAAATGCTATGTGGCATAGAGGATCCCCTTAACTTAGGAATCACTTATATTCCAAATTTCATGGATAAGTCCATTGTTTGTAATTCAGAACTCGTTTGTCCAGAAGGTACCCCATCATCTGTAGGAGTTAGGCTCCTGACCCAACCCACAAAGTTTGTACAAACCAAAATGCTCTAAGGGATCATGGGTCTCCAAAGTGAAAGGATCATCCTAGAAATCAACCCTCTTATTTTGCTCACAAGGAAAAGGAAGAGTCATGTGATCACAGATTTAGACCTGGAAGAGACATATAGGAAGGTTGTGGGGTCAAACTTTCTTATTTTACAGGTAAGAAAACTGAGGGGAAAAAATAGGTCCAAGATCATACTGCTAATAAATAGCAAGACTGGAATTCAAAGCCACATATTCTTATTCCAGCATTTTCCCCACTATATCACACTTCTGTCTCATCAGTGGGATTCAGTAGTCCCTGACTACCATTAGTAATAGTGTTTCTATAGGATAATGTTTTTAGAATTCTAATTTGCAAAGCAATACATACACACACATACACACCACTAGAATACATTCCCTCTTCATCTCTGCTTTCAGAATATTTATCTCTCTTCAAGGGTGAGCTCAGGTACCACTGTGTAGCTTTTCCTGATACTTTCTTCACCCCCTAACACACTGCAGCTACAAGTGTTTTCTCTCTCCTCATATTTTCTGGAACATTTTGTCTGGATCTCTCTTTTGCTCCAATGACTACTACTTTGTATGTGCATGTCATATCCCACCTGGTCGAATATAAGCTCTTTAAGAATGGGAGCTATGTCATGTTCATCATTGTGTCCCCAGCACCAAGCACAGTTCCTAAATAAATGTTGGATGGAAATGATCTGTCATTCTATGTTTCAAGTTCTAAGGGCCCTTCCAGTGCTGACCTTCTGGCTTTTGGGTTCCAAAGCCCTGTCAGTTTTAATAGTCTTAGATTCCCACCAGCCTTTCCTCTGCTGTCTCTTAAAGGTGATCCCTATTAGCTCTATCATTAAGAGAATTACATATAAAGTGGGCAAAATAGAGTTCAATCAAGGTAAATGTGGGACAAGATAAATCAAGCAAATAAAAATAGTGGGGATCACTCACTCATCAAGGTGGTGATCAGCTTTAAAAAGAAAAAAAAATGTGATACAGATGTAACTGTAACAGTAGGACCAAGCCCTATAAACCTTAGAACAGCGGTTCTCAACCTGTGGGTCGCGACCCGTTTGGGGGTCAAACGACCCTTTCACAGGGGTCACAGGGGTTGATTAAGACCATCAGAAAACACATAATTCCCATGGTCTTAGGAACCAAGACACCTCTCCTCTATCCATTTCCAGGCGGGTCTGCCCACATGCAGATACACCCACATACGAGTATTAAAGGGTTGCGGCATTAGAAAGGTTGAGAACCACTGCCTTAGAAACTAATGCTTGCTCTGTGGGGAGGCCCTTCAGGGGCCTTGCAATGAGAAGGAAGTGTAGACACATGGAAGAGGGCTTGAAGAGAGCATAAGAACCCTGAAGGTTTTGAGCAAAGGAAACTGTGCTTACTTGGGACTGTATCCTTCAATCTTCTAACCAGCTTCTAGTTAGGCAAGTCAGGCAAATGGACTTTAATCCTTGAGCACAGATACACAACGGCCTTTGATTACTTGCTAAGGAAATAGGCCAGGAATTCTCAGTATTAGACAAAAACAAGCAGTCCCGCCCCCTCCATGGAATGTAAGCTCCCTGAGGGCAAGGACAGCTTTTGTCTTCTTTGTATCCCCTACTTTTAGCACAGTGCCTGGTACGTGACAGTGAGCACTTAATAATACTGATAGCTAATAATAGCTTGCATTTGTGTAGCACTTGAACCTTTGCAAAGAATTTGTACAAATGTCATCTCATTTTATCCTCACAACAACCCCAGGAAATAGGTACTATTATTTTCCTCATTTTACAAGTGAAAAAAGTGAGGCCAGTACAGGTTAAGTGACTTGCCTACTGTCACGCAGCTAATAAACATCTGAAGCTGGACTGGAACTCAGATTTTCCTGACTCCAGGTCCAACATTATGCCACCAGTTGCCTTTGAATTGAATCAAATAGGTGAAAAGAAAGTTAAGAGTTTGAGGAGGGAGAAAGTACTAATGAGTGAGGAAATTGGAACAGGCTTCACAAAGCAGATGATACTTGAGCTGAACCTTGAAGACAGAGATGGATGTTGAGAGGTGACATTGGGATGGGAGTGAATTCCTGACAGGAACCCATTCCTCGGTGACCTCACATCCCAAATCCAGTTCAGCCTTAACCGTCCTCAGATCCCTGTCTCCTCTGCTCTCCCCTTCTGCTGTGACCTCTGGGACCCTTCCCTACTGTTATGAAACTCCCCTTCAGACTACTTTTTTTTTCCTTGCACATTCCTACCATCTTCTGGTGCTCACAGAACTCTAGCTTCTTCCTGAAGACACCACATGTCTTGATACCCTCTGCAGATTTAGCTGCTCCTTATCTCAAACTCCCAAATATACAGGGCCAGTAGACATAGTTGGATAAGTTCAAATATCACCTCTTATTTTTACTACTTTTATGACCTTTGGCAAGTCACTCAACCTCCCTAGGCCTCAGTTTCCCCACTTGTAAAATAAGATTGCTTTTGATAGTCTATGATGCCCCTTAGACTCGTAAGCTCATAGATCTAGAGTTGGAAGGGACCTTAAAGGCCAAATAGTTTCATCTCAACCCTCATTTTACAAATGAAGAATCTGAGGCCCGAGGAGGTTAAGTGAATTTCCCAAGTCCACACATCAGTAAGTAAGCATCAGAAGTAAGATTTGAACCCAGGTCCTCCAACTTCAGAGTCAGCATTTTTTCCTCCCTAGAGCTCCTGCTCCCATTGTCTGTCAGTATCCACCTGTCCTCCTTTAACATTCACTCCATCCTGTCCACATCCCCACATGGCCCTCAGGGAACTCTCCCTCTTCTTAGTCTTCTCCCCACTAAATCATGCCCACTTGAACACTCTGGTTTCTCAATTTTTCAGCTTCCTCGGCTCCCTTCTACCTCTGTGATCCTATAAAGCAAAATTATAGTATGTAAATATCTCATATTCAAGTTGACTTTTCTAGGAGGGGATAGTATATAGGTAGTGGTGAGATGGTCTACTGTAGGTAGAGAGGAAGAGAGAAAAAAAACCAATGGAAAGACTTTCCTAAGGATAAGAGTTGTCATTCACTTATTCATCCAGTAGAAATGTCACATGTCTATGTGCAAGGCCGTGTTCTTGGCCCTAGGGTAAACAGGTCTAGCAATTCAACAATTCTTCAGTGAAGTCAGAAAGCATTTATGAAACCATTACTATGCCCTGGTCACTGTGCCAAGCACTAGGAATACAAATACAAGCAAAAAGAAAGACAAGCCCTGCCCTCCAGTCTAACAGATGAATATAATATATTAAAGGAAATGGACAAGTGGTATGGAATAAGCAGAAATAGAAAGAAAGGGGCATGATAGAGAAAGTCCAGAGAATCAGACATGGAACCTGGAGTCTCAAACAGATCAAACCTATCCATGCCCTCTCATCTTGTGTGATTCTTGTCCCTATCCTTCCATAAATCCTCCATCGAAGATAATGTACTGAAGGCCCTACTCTAGGTCTCTTAATATTTGGTGGTTACCAGTGACACCCTTGGGGCTATGGGTTTTCACTCATTTTTTGCTGCATGACTTTCCCATCTCCCTTTCTGATTTTAACACAACCTTGATGATGACATTTATGCCTCCTTTTTCCAAGGGAGGAATGGTGGATAACATGCAACAGTCTACTTATACCCGTCATGAGTCTTTCTATTGCCTTTTGAGTCAGCCCAAATCTGATTCTTTTGTGATTGTGCTGTCCCATGACTTTAGCCATAAAGTTTCACTGGAAGAATACTGATAATAAAAAGATGATCTTTACAAGCAAGTAGCTTTATATTGTGCCCAAATGAAATCTAGCCCAATCTCTTACTATTTAATTGCAGGCCAAGTTTTTTGTCCCTCTGCAGAGCCTGGTACAAGACATACATCCTGATATACAACTCAGTGGACTGCTTGTCCAACTGCACATTGGAATCTGTCACCCATTCACATTTTCTGTGTTAAATTTCCTATGCCCACATCTTTTGGGTGATTACAGGTATCATTGAGGAAGCCCTGTAGTAGTCTAGGTATTCAGTTACTCTCAAAGAGCTTTCCCGTCCAGGAAATTATCAGAAGATTTTCTGAAAGAAGGCTATGGCATTTTATCTTGTAAAGATGATACTATAGGAAATAGTAATTACAACGAGAAGAATATCTCACCCTTTATATGGTGAAAGGGATAGAAGCCTATTTTTATGGGAAGGTTTTCATATAATCTTTCTCAGAGGCAAAGTTCCTTCTAACAAGATGACTTTGTTATTCTACAAAAATCTCTCCCTGTTCTGAGAATTCATTTTGAATCAGAGAGATATTTTTGAATGCCTATTTCAAAACAGTGGAATCCTAGGGTTGGTAGGGACCTCAGAGAGCACAAGACCATGGGCCTAGAGTTGGAGGGTGATTCAGAAACCAACTAGTTCAGCCTCCTCATTTTGCAGATGAGGAAACTGAATTTCAGAAAGGGGAATCAACCTGCTAACAGTATGTGGTAAGTTAGTCTTAGAGCCAAGCTTACAACCCAATTTTCCTGACTCTCAATCCAACACCATTTGTACATCATAGCACGGCTACCTCTCTACATAGAAGCAACATGAGATAGTAAAAAGATCACTGGACATGGAAGCAAAAGCCTTAAATTTGAGTCTTGGATTTTCTACTTATTAACTGCATGATTTTGAGTAGGTCACAATTTATTGAAGCCTCAATTTATTCATTTGAAAAATGTGGATAATGGGCCAGCTAGGTGGCTCAGTGAATAGAGCACCAGCCCTGGAATCAGGAGGACCTGAGTTCAAATCTGGTCTCAGACACCCGACACCCTTACTAACTGTGTGACCTTGGGCAAGTCACTTTACCCCAATTACCTTGCAAGAAAAATAAAATAAAATAAAATGTGGATAATGAATCCTTATACCACCTATCTCAGAGGCTTGTTATGAGGGTCAAATGAGATAACATGTGTTGAGCATTTTCTAAACTGCAAGATTCTGTATAAATGTCAACTGTTTTTTTGAAGGAGAGCATGTTCTAGTGGAAAAAGACTGAGACTTCTCATCAGGGGACTTGGATTCAAATCCTTCCTCTGATACTTACAAGTTGTGTTACCATGGGCAAGTCATTTCCACACAACTTGTATCCTTTTCTGTAAAACAGACTTAATGACAATGACACTACCCACTTTACCAGACTGCAATGGAGAAAGTGCTTTGTAAACTTAAATCACTATATAAATGTCTAGCCCAACTCCCTTCTCTTTACAGAAGAGGAAACCAAGACCAGGATAGGGGAAGTCACTTTTCCAAGGTCAGACACCAAGTCAGTGACTGAACTGGAACTACTGGTTTCTTGATTGCCTGGCTAGTATTATTTCTAATATGGTCTCTTCAAGGAATGTAGCTTTTTGTTTGCTTTATAGTGAGAACCTTTCCATCCTCCTTCAGCCTCCATCCCCCTCATCACATCATTAATCAGGACTGAGGCCTTGGCTTACTCAGAGACCCTACTGAAATGCTCTCCTCTTACCCCTACCAGACCTCAGGCTTACCAGTTCTGCCCCTTCATCCTCTCCACCCAAAGCTCTCTATTTCCGTTCCCTTGGGGTTGATATGGAGGAAAGGACACACCATTCCAAGCTTTCTTGTTGGCTTCCTGATTTTCCCTGAAGGGAAAGGTAGCCCTGGGGAAAAAGGACAAAGGAGAGAAGAAGAGAAGGGAAAAAACAGTAGCAGCTTCCAAAAGGGTCGGAGGCCATGACCTAATGAATTCCGTAACCATGATATCAGCTGATATGACCTCTGCCCACACAAGAACAATTTGTACTTTAGCCTTCCTCTGAGACTAGGTACTACTTGGTCCTAATGCACATTCACAGTGTCTGATCAAAGGAAGGACTCTCCTTGACACAACCACCATACGCCCTCACACGCATACATACATATGTTCTTGTGGGCAAGTCAAGTATCTGGGCAGTTTCCTCAACTATAAACAAATACTTGTACTACCTACCTCACAGGATGGCTGTGAAGAAAGCCTTTTATGTACCTTCAGATGCAACATAAATGTGAACTATTAATATCATGACATGAGATAAGAGTCATTAGTCACTACCATCCCCCCCCAACACACACACACTGCCTGTCTGTGGGGTGGGCTTTGAAGACATCAAAGTCTCACTCACACTTGGTTAAAATATATAATACATATAATAATATAATATTTATAATATGATATTATATACATATATATGTATGTATAAATGTGAGGAGGCTTGAAGTCAGCCTCTCTTCTTTCTCCTTGTCATGAACCTACAGAACATCAGAGTTGGACAAGATCTTAGAATATTGAACACCAGAGCTGGAAAAACCTTAGAGCATAGATCTCAGAGCTAAAGGACTTTGGAGTATAGAATGTTAGAAATATATGGAGCCTTAGAACATAAAACCATGAAATGCCAGAGCTAGTAGGGACCTTAGACCATAGAATGTCAGAGTCAGATCATTAGAACATGGAACATAAAATGTTCAGAGCCAGAAGGGACCTCTAAGTGGAGAGCAGAGAATGCTAGAACTGGGACAGCCCATAGGCTGTAGTATATGCAATATAATCACCAACTTTCAATACTTTCTCTTTTTTTTTTCTTTTTGGAGGGGGGAAGGCAGGGCAGTTGGGGTTAAGTGACTTGCCCAAGGTCACACAGCTAGTAAGTGTTAAGTGTCTGATGCCAGATTGGAACTCAGGTCCTCCTGACTCCAGGGCCGGTGCTCTATTCACTGTGCCACCTAGCCATCCCTCAATACTTTCTCCATGCAGCTTTCCCTGGGCCTCCAGCAGATGTGTTCTTTCTTCGTCTGAACCTCCATAGTGCTTGTAGATACTTTCTTTATGACTATTATCTGTGTCATAATATTAATAGTTCACGTTTATGTTGTGCCTGAAGGTACATAAAATGCTTTCTTCACAGTCATCCTGTGAGGTAGGTAGTGCAAATATTTGCTTGTAGTTGAGGAAACTGAGGCTCAGATATCTGACTTGCTCGCAGTAACATAGTAAGTGTGAGAGCTGGGAGCAGAACCTAGATTTTCTGACATCTGACCTCTTTCCACAATCTGTATCTATGTTATTGATCTCTTCTGTTAGATTGGGAGTTCCCTAGGGGCAAGGGTCTTATTATACATATATCTACATTTCCTTCAACAAGGAAATTATTTACTAGGGGCGGCTAGGTGGCACAGTGAATAGAGCACCAGCCCTGGAGTCAGGAGGACCTGAGTTCAAATTCAGCCTCGGACACTCAACACAAAAACTATCCATCTGACCTTGGGCAAGTCACTTAACCCCAATTGCCCAGCCTTCCTCCCTCCAAAAAGCAAAAAGAAAGAAAGAAAGAAAGAAAATTATTTACTGAATGAGCGAATGATTCTAATTTTAAGTTAAAGGTGCTACTGACTTGAAGTGTGACCTTTGGCAAATCCTTTTCCTTTCTAGGTCACAATTTCTTCCTCTGTAAAGAACACTGGACATAGATAATCTCTCAAGATCCTTCTGACTACCTGATAGTTCTAGTCCTGGAGTTCTGTCACTAGCCTTGTATGATCTTGGACAAGTAATTTCCCTTCTCTAGAAGACCTCAGTCTAGAGGGCAACAACTAAGTGGGCCCAGTGGATAGAGTGGTGGGCCTGGAGTTAGAAAAACCTGAGTTCAAACCCAGTCTCAAAACTCTTACTAGCTGTGTGATTCAGGACAAGTCACTTAACCCTGTTTGCCTCAGTTTCCTCATCTGTCAAATGGGCTGGAGAAGGAAACGGCAAACCACTCCAGTATCTTTGCCAAGAACACCCCAGATGGGATCACAAAGTCATAAATGACTGAACTACAACAACAGAAGACCTCAGTTTCCCAATAATTATACTCACCTTGCTGTAGGACTTGATGATTTATAAAATATGCTCGCCCCAACAACCCTGTGATTTAGGTAGTCCATGTATTATTAGTTTCACTTAAAAGAGGAAATGAGATTCAGAAAAGTTCAATGATTGCCCAGAGTCTGCCAGCTAAGGGCCAGAGCCTCCTGACTCAGGCCCACCACTCCTTTCCTCTATACCACTCTCTAGTTGGTTTTCAGGATCTTTCCATCACTCCCATAATCCCCATTATTCTGATGGGTGAGTGGCAGATCTAGGCACTGACTCTGAACTATCCCAGTGAGGATCCAGGGGGATCTCTTGCTGGCCTAACCCTGTCTTTTCCCCAACCCTGTGTTTTCTGTCTCCTTCCCCCATTGCCTCCCTCCATCCACCCCAGTGTGTGGCTGTGACCTGGCCCAATCTGGCTTCTTCTTCAAGAACCGTGAGTATATCTGCACCCAAGACTACCAGCAGCTCTATGGCACCCGCTGCCACAGCTGCCGGGACTTCATCACAGGCGAGGTCATCTCCGCCCTGGGCAGGACCTATCACCCCAAGTGTTTCGTGTGCAGCTTGTGTAGGTGAGTAAGCAGGGTGGGGAGGGAGGGGGACAAGCCCTGTGGAGGCCATCAAGGAAAGAAGCTGTTCCCATCTTATCATTTATCGGTTTCACCCCATTCGACATCTCATAGCTGGAAAGGACCTTGGAGGGCCTCTAGTCTAATCTTTCTCCAGGTACAAGAGCCCCCTTAGTTACATATATCATCCAACTTCAGTTCAGAGACTTCTAGTGAAAAGGAATCTATTCTTTTGTTGGACATTTAATTATTAGAAAGTTCATCCTTGTAATGGGCTGGTCCCTTATTTTGGAACTTTGCCTGCTTTGGGCCTAATTCACCTTTCTATACCCATATTTTATCCCTAGCCCTCTGTTGGGGTAGTGATGTGTTTGAGGTAGAAAATTAGGAGCAATTCTCATAGCCTAAGGGAAAGAATTTTTTCTGGTGACAGAGGACCAGATTTGAGTCATAGTCTTAGAGAACAATATGGCAGAACAGAATTTATATTGATCTTGGAATTAGAAAGTCTGAGTTTTGAGCCAGAACTGGATTTGATTAGATCTTGGTCCCAAACTTGCTATGTGACTTCAGACAAGTCACAGAATCAAAGAGTCTTAGAATTTGGAGGTTCCTTAAAGGTCATCTAGTCCCAGTTAGACCCACACAGAAGCCTTCTCTGTAACAACCCTAATTAATGGTCATATATCCTCTGCTTAGAGAACTTACTGTGTTCCACAGTGGCCCATTCCATTTTTGGATTATTCTAATTATTAGTAAATTCTTCCACATGTTGAGCTTAAATCTAATTCTCTACAGCCCTCTGGGCCCAAGTTCAGAGCAAGTCTAATTCAATTGATCTATAAACAATTCCTAAACATTTACTATGTGCTGGGACTGTACTAAGCACTAGGGATATAAAGAAAGCAAAAACAAACAAACAAAAAACACCAAAATTTTCTGAATTCTAGAAGCTCACATATTAGTGAGGGAGAGAACTTGTGAACAACCACTACCAAAAAATAGTGTAAACCGGAGGTAATCCGGAAGGAAGGTTCTGGGGCAGGAGGGTGCTGGGTGGGGAACGCAGAAAGTCTTCTCACAGAAAGTGAGATTGAAGCTGGGGCAGCTAGGTGGTGCAGTGAATAGAGCACCACCGATCCTGGAGTCAGGAAGACCTGAGTTCAAATCCAGCCTCAGACACTTGACACTTACTAGCTGTGTGACCTTGGGCAAGTCATTTAACCCCAATCGCCCTGCCTCCCCCACGCCGAAAAGCAAAAACCCCCCAAAAAACAAAGAAGCCAAAAGGGGAGGTAGGAGACGAGTCTCCAGGCATGAGAGAAGGCTGATGAACAAACTCAGGAGATGGTATATGCTGCACAAGGAGTAAAAAGAAAGTCAGTGTCTCTGGATTGTGGTGTATGTGGAGAACTCTTCCATGCAGCCATCCTTTGAACACTTGAAAACAGATCTCATACTCCCTTTAAGTCTTCTTTTCTTGAGGCTACTGATCCCTGTAAAGCACTGACCTTAGGCCCTTTACCACCCTGATTGCCATCCTTTAGACCCACCCAGGTTTGTCATTATCTTTCCTAAAATCTAGGAAATCTACAGGGAAATGAACACAATGCTCCAGAGACTCTGACCAAGGCAGCCAGACCGCCATAATATTCTATTAATTTAGTATAAAAGAGATGATAATTAATGGGGGGGGGGTTGGTTGCCATATCACCCTGTTGACTCATATTATATACTTCCAGGTCACTAAAGACTCTAGTTCATTGTCTTCAGTAATTGATTTCTAGCCATGCCTCCCCCAATGCTGGGCTTGTGCAATAGCTTTTCTGAAGCCAAATGTCATGTTTAGCCCTGTTAGATTCATTCTTATTGAATTTTGCCAGGAATTCAAGGCTTGACCTCTCTTGGCCCCAATTTTCTCCTCAGTAAAATGAGCAAGTTGAACTGGACAATCCTGATGGCCCCTTCCAGCTCCACCATTCAGTGAGTCTGTAAATAGGATTGTGGGCTGGGAGAAGCCGGAGCTCCCAGGGCAGCCAAATCAAAGGGGCCAGCTAGGAGGTGGGAAAAGAGCTGGAATTCTGGGGAGAACAGCATGAAACGTGAGAAAACACAAAACACAGGGGGAAGGTGGCATCAGCAGGGTGAAGATTTGTCTTGTGTAACCTCCCTCTCAAGAGGACATTTTTTTTTTATGGTGGAAGACTACTGGCCACCAATCAGCCAACCAGCAAACATTGAGGAAGCACCTATTATGTGCCACACTCACTATACTAGGTACTGGAGATAAAAATACACTAATAAGACATTTTCTGTCTTCAAGATGCTCCCATCCTAGTAAGGGGAGACAGCATATTCAGGGACAAATAAATATGGAACATATATATGTGTATATGTGCAACTATCTATCTATACCCATATTGAGGGAGGGACACTAATACCTGGTAGAATCAGGAATGGCCTCTTAAAGGAGGTGACAGTCCAAGCTTTCAAGGGAGTTGGGGTTCTAGGAGGTGGAGGTGAAGAAAGGAGACCATTCCAAGCCTGGAGACTAGCCCATGATAAAGCTCTGAGGTGAGAGATAGAAGAAGCCAAACTCGTATGCAAAGAAATTATGTACAAGAAATAACAGCCAAGGCTAGTTTGGCCAAAGAGCACATAAGAAGGAGGAATAACATATAGTCAGTCTGGAAAGATAGGTTGAAACAAGAGTGTGAAAAGCTTCCATCACCAAATAGAGTAGTGGGCATTTTAATGTAACATCAATGGGGAGCCACTGATGTTTCTGGAGATTCAATGGTTTGGTCACATCTTTTAGGAAGATCAGTTTGGCAGCTGGCAGAGGGCAGATGGAAGAGAGGAAGGACTGGATGCAGAAAGAATGACTGTGGTCGCTCAGCAAAGAAGTGAAGAGGCTCTGGACTAGGGTGGTTGTGGTGTGAGTAGAGAGAAAAGAAAAGATTCAGGAGATATAGAAAAGGTAACACTGACAAGATCTGGCAGCTGATCAGAGGGAGTATGTGAGTGAGAATGAAGAAGTGAGGACAGCTCTAAGTCCTGAACCTGAGTGACTGCAGAGCAGTGATGTCCTCAGTAGAATTAGGAAAGTGAAGGGGAAGAGTGGAGTTGAAGAAGAGAGAGTTCTTTTGGAAAGGTTAAGTTGGAAATGCTTGTGAGACATCCAGGTGAAGATCTTACATCAGGCATTTGGGGATGTAAGACTGGAGCTCAGGAGAGAAATGAGGGTCGAATATGAATGTCCAGAAGTCATCTGTCATGGGAGCAAAAGAGCTTTTCAAGAGGTGATAGAGTGTAGGGAGGAAAGAAGGGCCTGCGGCAGAGCCCTACTGTACACACCCATGCATGGGGGACAGGATACGGATTTTGGACCTGCAAAGGAGAAGAAGATAGATTGGTTTTACAGGTTGGGAGAAAACCATTGTAGGGAGTTGTCACGAAAACCCTGGTAAGGAGAGAGTATCTGCAGAAGCTGTAGCTCTTCCTTATTCAACTCTGCTGATGGAGCTGTGACTAAGATAGAGATGATTATATAGAAGTCCCACATTAGCCTCTTCATATGAACCCAGGCTTTTTTCCATTCCTCATTCTGTAGTCAGAAACTCAACCTGACAGAAAGGAGACAGGAGACCTCTAGGGGCCTCCCCCGGACAGACAAAAGCCAATGTTTCCAGGGCAACTCAACCTGGCCTTCAGCTGTATCTTTGATTACAAAACCAGATGATTGATGGTCAGATGGCTTCAGCCTGACCTGTGCTCCTCTGAGAATGGTTGTCTACCTGCCCCTGGTGTTCCTCCTTCCAAAGCCCTGGGACACAGGTAGTGGGGCTGTAGCCTCTGACACACATGAACCTTCATGGAAAGGGAAGGGCTCTGGAAGTGGTGTGAGTGCCTCCAGTGATGATCCTTGCTATGCTTAGCCTGATGTATCCACCTGCCTCCTAAGGTGGTTGTAAGGTTCAAATAAGATAATCTATGTAAAATGCTTGGCATATGGATTGATATAAAAATGTCACTCATCATCAGAAGCATTATGTCAACTATTCTTACTGCTACCATAATTATCATTTTCCATCAGTAAGTGGTTTTTAAGTATCTACTGTTTGCTGGGCACTTTTCTAGGTGCCAAAAATAGAGACAATAAGGGAAATAGTCCCCTGTCCCTAAAGGGTTTATATGCTATCTGGGGAGACAATATATACACATATAGATATATAAAAAATAAATGCAAGGTAGTGGGGGAGGAAAAAGTTCTATCAACTGGGAGGAGAGACAAGGTAGGTCTGATGAAAATGGTGGTATGTTTTGCTGAGCATTGAAGGATATTAGGAATTCACTGAGTGAGGAAGAAGTGCATTCCAGGCACAGGGGACAGCCTGTGATTATTGTTATTGTGGTCTAAGGCATGGTGAAAAGAGAGTAAATGGAGGCAATGAGAATGGATAGCGTCTTCAAGAATTTCAGAAGAGGAGGAGAGAGATTGGACAATAGCCTAAAGAAATAGGAAGGTATAGTGAAAGTTTTCTTTTTTTTTTAATAATGTAGGAGACTTTGACATGACCTGATCATGAAGACAGGAGGAACTGAGAATGAGGGCTCTTGTTAGAGGGTGTGATCTTGATGAGAAGGGCTACCTCATCTTCAAAGTCGAGAGGCAAGGAGGAGGGGATGATGTCAAGGAATTTTGAGGTGAAGAGAAGGGGAGAGGAGAGAACTCACAGTGCATGGCCTCTATTTTATTAGTAAAATAGGCAGCTGGGTGCCACAGGAGTTACACCACTGGTCCTGAAGTCAAGAAGACCTCAGATACTTACTAGCTGTGTGACCTTGGGCAAGTCACTTAACTTCTGTCTCAGTTTCCTCAACTATAAAATGGAGATAGTAGCACCTATTTCCCATAGTTGGAAGGATCAAATGAAATAAAGTAACACACTAAGCACAGTGCCTGGCATGTAGTAGGCACTTAATAAATGCTCGTTTCCTTCATATAAAAGAACAAGGTAGGTGAGGTTATCAATTGAGAAGGTGAGGAAGAGGAGGTTTAAGAGATTTGAGAAGAAAAGATCTGGAAGACCTTGGGAGTGGTTTAGAGAAACAATTAGGGAGACTTCCTCCAGTTTTGTTCAGTAGTATGAGCAGGAACAGAGGAGGTGAATGGTGAGAGTAATCCAAGGTGAAAGTCTGGTAAGGTATGAGTGGTGACAGGACAAGGAGGCAAGTAATCATTAATACTAATAATTATAATATACTAACAATAACATTTTTATAAATACATTAAGGTCTGCAAAGCGTTTTATACATATTATCTCATTTTATCCCCATAAAAACCCTAGGAGATGAGCGCTATTATTAGCCCCATTTAATAGATGAGCACACTGAGGCTCAGAGAGGTTAAGTGACTTGCCCAGGGTCACACAGCTAGTAAATGAGGCTAGATTTGAACTCAAGTTTTCCTGACTCCGGGTCCAGAGCTCTATCCACATTTCTACCTAGTCACTTTATGATTTGGCAGTAGATTTTAGTATGGAATGGACACAGGGTCAAGATTCGGAAGGGACAAAGTCATAGCACAACAGAAATAATGAGCTGAGGAGAGGGGTCCTTGGAAAACATGCCAACGGTCCCTCCCGGGAGCGAACTCAGCCCCTCCCCCTTGGTGGGACTTCCTTGAGCTTGCAGTCAGCCAGCGTGGCCTGTGAGAACACAGAGTCACCTCCACACATGAGGAGGCATCGGGAGAGGATGTTATTGGATATTATGATCCTCTGTGAGCCCATTAATCATCATGTTGGCGACAGTTCCTAATTGTCACCAGGGGAAAGTCTAACAGGCGAGATGGGACATACACAAGGGAAGACTTGAAATAACAGTAAAAGACATAAATCACAGTTCACAGCAGCATTAGGAGAGCTGTCATAGGCCAGGAGGTGATTAATTGCAAGCGTGTGGCTCGGAGCATAAGGTTGTTGAGAAGAGGGAGTTTGGAGGAGGAGCCATTGCTTTTGGAGTTATAGGCGGCCTGGGAAGGTGGAAAGACCCACGTGGTCTTAGCTGTCTTGAGTTTCAAGCCCAGCTGTGCCACTTATAGCCATGTGACCATGGGCAAGTCAGCTCACATCCTTCCTTGGGTCTACATTCCTACATTCATAAGATGGGGACGATGAACTCTTTGCAACGCCCATCGAGGGGTTGTTATGAAGCTTTGATGGGCCTAAAGTGCATCTCAGGCCTTGAAGTGCTACATAAATGTTCGCTATTATTTTTATTGCTGCAAAGGTGGATAACGAAAGAAGGCCTCACAGAAGAGGTGATTTGGGACTTGGAGACTCATTAGGACTTCACTGAGGTGGACGGAGGTTGTGACTTGCCCAGGGTCACACAGTTATTAAGTATCTGAGGCTGGATTTGAGCTCCAGTCTCTGACTCCAGGTCCAGTGTTATATCCATTGTGCCATCTAATCTGGCAGCATCTAGAAAGGTTGAAGGAGAGGTGGGTTGGATTATGAGATCAGGGAGAAAATAACTCATTAATATAGCATTTTAGTATTTGCAAAATATTAAATTCCCAACAATCTTGTTAAGTGGTAGACAGTGCAAGGATTGATTATCTACCCCATTTTATAGATGGCAAAAGTGAGACCTTGAGAAGTTGAGTAACATAGCCACAACTTGTCTGAGTCAGAACTTGAATGTAGAAGTCTTGACTCTTATTCTTTTTATTTTGGTGGGGAAGGGGCCAGGGTT
The DNA here is from genome assembly GCA_028627135.1 of Pseudochirops cupreus. Lineage (NCBI taxonomy): Eukaryota > Metazoa > Chordata > Mammalia > Diprotodontia > Pseudocheiridae > Pseudochirops > Pseudochirops cupreus. The sequence continues at coordinate 286,734,932 of CM053581.1, forward strand.
GAGGAGGAATGGTCGTGGTGGTGAGAAGGCAATTGGGTTTAAGTAACTTGTTCAGGGTCACACAGCTGACAAGTATGTAAGGCTAGATTTGAATTCAGGTCCTCCTGACTCCAAGACCATTGCTCTATCCACTGTACCACCTAGCTGCCCTGTCTCTTATTCTTTCTACCACTCTGTATGGACAGAGTGTAACAAGATATGCCGTCCTTGGATAGATCAAGACCAGCCCATCTTCTAATTCAGTTCATAACAAGATAACCCCACAAGGTTGAGCACACCCCAGAAAGATAATCATAGAATATCAGAAGTAGAAGAGAAAAAATTAGGAGGAATCTTAAAACATAAATTATCGGAGCTGGAACAGAACTTAGAACGTAGAATATAAGCTTAGAAACAAGGCTGTGCTGGCCAATGTCTGACAGCCTCTGAAAAAATGGACAGCAGGACACACTTCTACATCCAATCTACATTATTTTCTTCATCATTTTCTTAAGTCTAGAAAATTGACGGTACAATATATCAAGCTCTTGTTGGTAATATTAGTCATTTCTGAGGCATAGACACTCAAGCTGAAAATTAAATGGCCAGTTCTCTTTGAGGAAAGCTGACTTGAGCTGGTTCCAGCACAAAAGAGCTTAGAGACTGCCTTAAAGATAATTCACCAAAGCAGTTTGATTAAGTGGAAATGTCACTAGCCTAGGCATTTGGAAACCTGGCTCTGCATTGCAGCTCAGCTCCCTAATTTTCTGTGCAACTTAGAAGACTAGAATCTTTAAAAAAAAATTTTTATTATAAACCTAGCACACAAATAACATAGCAGCCAGGTGGTACAATGCACAGAGTGCCAGGCCTGGAGTCAAGAAGACTCATCTTCCTGAATTCAAATTTTACCTCAGACACTTACTAACTGTGTGACCCTAGGCAAGTCACTTAACCCTCTTTGCCTCAGTTTCCTCATCTGTAAAATGAGCTGGAGAAGGAAATGGCAAACCACTCCAGTATCTTTGCCAAGAAAACCCCAAATGGGGTCACAAAGCTTCAGACAGGAATAAAATGACTGAACAACATACAGAACCACCCATCCATGACTCAATTAATAAATCCTAAAGAGTTGACTGAAGTACATAGGAGTTAGTGGCATGCCCATGGCCGCACAGCTAGTAAGTATCAGAAGCAGGTTTAGAAGTCTTTGTTTCTTGACTTCAGACCCAGCATCTGTTCATGCATTGTGGCCATATGGACTCAGGTATAAACTGAACAGCTATCAGTCATTGGGGAATTAGGATGGTAACCATTCTAACACAAACATTCAGGTATACAATAGGAACAAAAAAGGAACAAATGAATCTGAACTTCCTGTTTGTAGTTTGTTCAGAAAAAATGAAAGTGTATGTTCATGTTAATAAACAAATCATCCCATTTGTTTCTTTGCTTACTGAATTTTTTTCTTTTGCACATTTTTTTTCAGATTGTGTTGCGGATATATAACTGTGTCAGTAAATATAGTTATTTTGGTCCTGATTTCTATATTCTGCATCACTAAATGTGACTTCTTGCATGTAACTCCATTCTTCATAGTCGATGCTTCTTAAGGCGTTATTCTTGCTATAGAATGTTATATTTCTTTTTTAAAATATTGTACGAATTCAATTTCATCAATAACAAACTGGTGAGACCATTTTTCAGTAGTCTAGCCAACGTCAAATTTTACCATTTTAAATTGTATTTGATAATTTAATAGATGCAAGGTAGCTTTTCATTTCTCATCATTTTTTCAGGTGTTGACTGATTTGGTTTTTTCTAGAACTATCATATCCTTTAAGCATCTGTCACATTAAGGAGTGGATCTGGTTCTTATAAATGTTTGCCAATTATATTTGACTTTTATCAGTGATGTTTATAGCAAATATTTTTTTCTCAATCTGTTTTTTCTTTACTTTATATTTTGCTTTTTGTTGTGCACAAACTCTCCATTTAGATATAATCAAACACATTTATTTTGTCTCCTATAATTTCATCTCCTTGTTGAACAGCCATATGTTTCCCATCTTTCCATAACTGTGATAGACGTATCATTCTATAATCTTACTGTACTTTATTAAGCGATTTGTTTTGTATAACAAAATAATTTTATATGCAATAAGGTTCTAATCTTCCTTGTATCAATAATGTCAATCCTCTCTCAACCTTTAACATGCATTACACTAAAGATAATTCCAATGTCTTATACTATCATCTCAACGATTTTACAAAAATTATATTTCCTCACCCAGTTCCTTGTTTGAAATGGAAAACTACTTTGGAATTTCTTTCTCCACTCCATTCTCTTTATTGTTGTTGTTGTTGCCGAGTCCTTTTCAGTCATGTCTGACTCTCTGTGATCCCATTTGGGGTTTTCTTGGCAAAGATACAGGAGTGGTTTGCCATTTCCTTTTCCAGCTCATTGTACAGATGAGGAAACTGAGGCAAACAGGACTAAGTGATTTATTTTTCTAGGGTCACACAGTTAATAAGTGTCTGAGGCCAGATGTGAACACAGATCTCCTGACTCCGGGCCAGGTCCTGTAGCCACTGTGCCACCGAGCTGCCCAGTCTCATTCGTTTTACTCCTTTTTTTTCTTTTAGTCTTTATCTGTAACACCCAAAGTCGGTATGTTCCTCTCTTTTCCTCTCTTCCTTTGTCCTCCCACAAATTTGCTTGAATAATTCAGTTCTTAATCGAAGCCATGTTATTGTTCTCATGTTGTCGCCAGATGGTCCAACTAGTTAATCACAACTGGAAAGAGCCTGTTGATTTTCCTACTTTTCTCTGGCTCTGTGCTTTTGGGTTTTTTTGTTTTGTTTTGCTTTATTTTAGTTATACATATTAAAACTGGCCTTAAGGTTGGCTCTGCACTCCACAAATTGTTCAAACTCTTGTGAATTCTTAAGTGATCATCTTTTTTGTCTTCAAAAAGAATGCTTGAGTTTTGAATGGAGGCTTTCACTATTTTTGGTGTATGATATTCCAGTTTCTTCAGTTATTTTTCATGTTATAGAAAAGTCTGAGCAGGTTTTAAAGTTTGTGATAACTTTCTTCTTTGGCTGCTTGGAAAATAATCTCCTTGTCCTTATAGCTTGACAATGACTTATTTACTTTGGTTTTCACTCTGACTGGCAGTTTGTGATTTTTATCGTCTACTCCTGTTTTCAATTTCTCCTCCTCTTTTTTGTACAATTGACCCAAGTAGTCATATTCTTTTCTTTCAGGAAACCAGAAAATTCATTTTCCCTTTTTTATTCTATCCTCTTGAGGCATCATTTTCATCTGCATAGATTCTAAATTTTTTTCCAGTTTTATAATTTTATGGCATGTTTTCTGCTTTTCTACCATTCTATTCTCCAGTCAAATAATTTTATTTTTTATTATCAATTAAATAGACTTCATTTGCTTACATTTTCACTGTTTCTAAAATATTCCATTTCATCTTCAAATTATCCAGAAATTTTTTATTCAGACTCATTCTTCCTTTAGTTCCATTAGTGAATGCCTTGAGAAAATCTAGGGCTTTTTTTTTTTAGTGTTTATTTTGGTATTGTTCAAATTTATTTTTTTCTTCTGGCAGATTTTTTTCTGTTTATCTTAAGTCATTATATTCTTCACTGTAATAGAAGGCTTTTTTGTTTATTTCTTTGAGTATTATTTTCCTAAAACCAACTTTATTTTGAAGATTTCTACTAGTTTCCTTGGTGACTTTTCTATATCCATTTTTCATAGAGTTATTGAGGAACTAGTTTCTTTGGTGACATCTCACTCCTTCATATTCTCAAAAGTCTCCAAGCCTTGGATCTTAGAATATCAGAAATCACAGAGCCCTTATACTTAAGCAGGGGTTTCCTCGAACTAGAACGACCAGCAAGCGGTTACCCAGTATCAGCATGATGACCTTGAGAGACAGGGAGGGAACTCATTGCCTCTAGAAACAGTCCATTCCATTTTTTGGACAGCTGTAATTATTAATAAATGCTCTTGTGGTGAGCCAAAATCTTTTTCTTAAAAGGAGTGAAGTTAAAAGCTTTACTCCATACAAACTACATTTACCCTGTAGTGTTGGAAAAGATTAAAGTCTTTTCTAGCTCTGAAATTCTATGTTTTAAGGTTCTTGTCTTTCTCAGCTCTGAAATTACAGATTTCTATAACTTAGTCCAACCTGTCACTTTATGGATGGAGAAACTGAGGTGTAGAGGCAACAAGATCCCACATCTAATGAGTAATAGAACCAATCCCAGACTATTCATTAAACCATGATTACCACTTACTCCCATATCTTAACCAGAAGCATTCTTAATATTTACATATTTCAAATACTTCCCCAAACCCTACCACCTTTCTCAAAATCATTGTGAGTATGAATATCATAATATTCCTGGCTCAACAGGTCCCAGAATATATCTGATAGGGTCTGTGTATGTTCATACTCTAAAGAGGCAGTATGGTACAGTGGGGAGAGCAGTGGACTCTCTGACTTGGGAGTCAGAAGATATGGGTCCAAATCCTGATTTTTTTACCACCTGTATAAATTTAGGCAAGTCATTTTCTCTCTCCAAATTTCCCTTGATTAAGGCTGTTCAAGCAGAGAGAGATAACAACATATCAAGGTTATTATAGAAGAGAATCCTGAACAGGACTGGGAACTGGACTCTGTCACCTCTGAATTCTTTTTTTTTTCTCTTGCTTGTGTTTTTTGGAGGGGAAAAGGCAGGGCAGTTGAGGTTAAGTGACTTGCCCAAGGTCACACAGCTAGTACATGTTAAGTGTCTGATGCCAGATTTGAACTCAGGTCCTCCTGACTACAGGGCCAGTGCTTTTTTCACTGAGCCACCTAGCTGCCCCTCTGAATTCTCTTTCAGAATTCTCTGTACTTTCTGTGATTGTAAAAGCATCAGCCTGGGAATCAGGACATCAGAGTTCCAGTGCTCCTCTTCCCCCGATTAGCTTCATAACAAACCTTTTCCTGTCTCTAGGCCTCAGTTTCTTCATCTATGAAATGGGGATAATTATGCTTGCCTCACTTTCCTCATAAGATTTTGCAAGACTAAGATGAGGTACTGCAAACTGATTACTTTAAAGCACTATATAAATGTGTTATCATTAGGCAGTATAGTATGAAGAAAAAGCTCTGACGCCGGAGTCCAGAGGTCCTGGGATTGAATCCTAGCTAAGCCATTCATTATCTTTGTGTCTTAGAGCAAGTCACTTTAACTCTCTTCTATAAAATGAAGGGATAAGATAACAATGATCTTCAAGGTCCCCTCCAGCTCTAAGCCTATGATTCACTATTATTATTATTTCAGTTCTATGACATCTAGGCAGAAAACAATTAGAAGATGTGCTGAATTTCTTATTCTTCTCATTTACAGGAAACCTTTCCCCATTGGTGACAAAGTGACGTTCAGTGGCAAAGAATGTGTTTGTCAGACATGCTCCAACTCCATGATCAGTGCCAAGCCCATCAAGGTTCATGGACCAAGCCGTAAGTGTGGGCCTGCTTCTGTTCCCTCTCATGCCCATGCTCTGTTGTCTCTGAACACTGACCGTTTGTGGCATGCGTAACTGCTGTGTGACCCCACGAGAGAGTGGGTGTGTTGTCTAAATGTGTTATTAGGGGACCTGCAAGGGAAAAGTTGGAATTTTCACTTTTCTTCTCAGAATTAGACCACACAGCCAGCTACCTTCCTTTGTAACCCAGTCGGGACAATGGTAGAATGAAGCTAATTTTCTTGTCACTAGGTAACAGGTAAAGCTGGAAATGCCCATTAGAAATCTGAAAATCAAAGAATTTCACTCAAGGTAGCCTGATGTGTGTTTGTAGGTAATGCACCTAATTAGAGCATATGGACCAAGCTCATGTTCTGCAGACCCCACACCAGGGAAAATAACTACTGGTTACTGAACAAATTAAGACCATGATACTTTAATGAATCTATTACTAAGTTATGTGGGTGCTCTGATACTAGTCAAAACCCCTCAACCTATAACATTCTTACCCATTTTTAACTATTATTTTTAAACAAAATAATAATGATAATAGTAGATGATTGATCAGTCAATAAACAATTATTAAGTGCCCACTATGTGCTAAGAACTGTGCTAAGTGCTGAGAATACAATACCTGCTTTCAGGGACCTCACAGTCTAATGGGGAAAAAACCATGTAAACAACAACATATGAACAAACTGTATACAGGATAAATTGGAGAAAATCCACGGAAGGAACGCCCTAGAATGCGGGCATCAGTGGTATCACCTTTGAAGGAAGTATTTAATGGTAATCACAGGTTTCTTCTTCAGGCATGTTCTTTTCAACATTTTTATTAAAACTTATTTTATTCAATATAATTTTATAGATTAGATGGCATAATTAACAAATTTGCTAAGGACTCAATGTTGAGAGAGAGAACCAACACATCAAATGAAAGAATCTATATCCAAAAAGATTTCAACAGACTAGAACAATGGCCCAAATCTAGTATGATAAGATGGAATGAGACTTATGTAAAGTCCTGCACATGAAAGGTACCAGTCCAAAATGAAGCAAACATGGCTAGATAAGAGATCACAGTTCATGTGGAAAAAAGACCTGAGGTTTTTAATAAGCAGCATTCTCCATGAGCATCAATGTTGGGACCCAACAACCTGAAAAAAATAATATTTTCTTAAGCTGCATTGCTACAAGCACATCATCCAAACTAAGAGAAATGACAGCCTTACTAACTCCCCCTGGTCAGGTCACACCTGTCCTGTTGTATTGACACATTTTAAGAAAGATTTTGACAAATGGCTGAAGTAGGACAACAGGGATTGTGTTTTGTATATGAAACAAAGTAAAGACATTTGGTTTAAGAAGAAATTAATGCTTGTCTATCTCCCTACGAATTGAGAGACTTTGGTTCTAAACCTGGGTCTGCTGCTGGCTGGCTTGATGATGGTAGTTACCTACCCATCGCTTTCTGAGTCTGGGCCTCAATTTCTAAACTAGTCAAATGAAGGGTTCAGGGTTGATGGTCTCAAAGCTCTCTTCCAGCTCTGTCATTCTGAGATTCCTTATAGAATTATAATTTGTTGGCAGTATATAATCTCAGAGATAGAAGGAACCTTAGGGGTGTCATCTAAGTCAACCCTAGAATCCCCCTTAATGATCATACCTCCACTCGCATTCCAGGGATGCAGAAATCACTACTTCTTGATCACCCCCCCCATTCCACTTTCAAATTAAAATTAAGCAAATATTTATTAAGTACATATTACTTGCAAGGCACCATATAACAGGTTTCAAAGACAAATATTAAACAGCTCCTGCCTTCAAAGAGCTTACAATCTACTAGGGCTTACAACATGTAAACTGATAAGGAAATGTGATAGTTGAAGGAGGGAGAGAGCCATAAGAACTAGGGAATCCAAAAAGGATTCTCATTAGAGATAGCACCTAAGCTTATTCTTAAAGCCAAGGACTTAAAGATGAGGGGGAAGTCTCTTCAGGGTATGTGCAAATATACAGAGGTGGAGACGGAACATTAAGTTCAGGAAATGGGTAAGTTGTCCAGCTTTGCTGGATCACAGAGTTCATGGAAAGTAGTATGAAATAAGGCTGGAAAGGTAGACAGCTGCCAGACTGGAGAAGGCCTTAAAAGCTCAGACTGAGACGTTTGTATTTTTCCCAGAGGCAATGAGGAATCACTGATGTATGGCAAGAATTATATCTCAGGAAAAATTATTTTGAAAGCTGTATGTCATATCGATCAGAGAGAGGAGGAAGTGGAAGCGGAGAAATAAATCAGAAGACTATTGTAGTACTCCTAGTGGGAGGTGATGAGAGTCTGAATTAGGGTGGTGCCATTGTCAGTGGGTGTGAGAGACGTTGTAGAGGCAGAGTTCCCGTGATTTGTAACTATTTGATTATAGGAGAAGGAGAGGGAAGTATCAGGGATCACTGAGGTTTTGAGAATGGAACCATGCTTCAGCTGAGGGCAACACCAACCTCCCAGTGCCTCAGGCTCACAAACTAAGTGTCACCCTTGATTCTTCCTTATCTCTCACACTCCATGTCTAATCTGTCACCAAAACCTGTTGATTTCACCTTTGCGACATCTCTCAAATATGTCTCCTCTCCTCCGACACTGCCACCACTCTGGTGCTGGCCCTTACCACTTCATACCTGGACTATCGCATTAGCCTTTTGGTAGGTCTGCCTTCCTCACGCTTCTCCACAGTCTGATCCACCCTCCATTCAGCCACTAAAGTAATTTTCCTAAAGTACAGATCTAATCATGTTACCTCACCCCTTTAGCCAATAAACTAAAGGCCTTCATAAACTAGCGCTCTTCTACTTTTCCAGTTTTATTATTTGCTCCCTGCCACATACTCTTCAATTCAATGACATTAGCCTCTACTCTGTTCCACAAACAAGACATTCCATTTCCCTATTCCGGTAGTTTCTCTGACTGTCCCCCATGCCTGGGATTCTCTCCCTCTTCATCACCACCTCCAGGCTTCTCTGGCTTCCTTTAAGTCTCGGGTAAAATCCCACCTTCTACGGCAAGCCTTGGCCAACCTTTCTCAATTCTAGTGCCTTCCTTCTTAATTATTTCCTGTTTATCCTGGTCATACATACTTGTTTTCCTGTTGTCTCTCCCTCCATTAGACTGTAAACTCCTTGAGGGCAGGAATTGTCTTTTGCCTCTTTTTGTATCCCCAGCACTTAGCAAAGTGCTTGGCACTAGCCAAAGCTGAATCCATATTTATTGACTAAATGACTCATTCACTCTGAACAGAAAAGTGGCAAGGTTCTTGAGAGTAAGGGGCAGTTAGGTGGTACAGTGGATAGAGTGCCAGCCCTGGAGTCAAGAGGACCTGAGTTCAAATCTGGCCCCAGACACATTAGCTTTGTGACCTTGGGCAAGTCACTTAATTCTGTTTCCCTCAGTTTCCTCATCTGTAAAATGACCTGGAGAAAGAAAAGGCAAAGCTCTTCAGTAACAGGAAAACCCCACAGAGAGTCAGACGTGACTGAAACAACTCAATAATATACCTTAAGAGCGAAAGCTGTCTTTTGCTTTTGTTTGTACCTTGTCGCTTGGCATGGTGCCTGGTCTACATGGTAGACACTTGAAAAGTGCTTGTTGACTGACTGATTGGCACACTGGTACCCACAACAGAAAGAAGGTATTCAGGAGAGGTAGGTTTAAAGGGGGAGTGCTAAGATTAAGATGCTGATGGAACATTCAAGTAGAAATGATGAATAGACAATTGGAGGAGATACAAGACTGGCATTCAGAAGATAAGGACTGGCTATCTAGATTTGGGAATCATCTGCTTTGGGAATGAGATTTCTGTGTTATTGTACCCAGCCTTTAGAAGTGAATGTGCTGAGTGGCTAAGTGTCTACTTTGACTGTTTCCTTTTTTTTCTGACCTTTTGCTGGACCTATCTCCATTCTTCTCCATCATATTCTTTAAAACTTCAAGACTCCATGATTTCATCCAGGAAACACTCCCTTTTCTGATATAGATCCCAATCTTTTCACTTAGTCATTCATTTACTCATTCATTCATTCATTCATTCAACAAACATTTGTTAAACCAGGCACTGTACTAGGCACTGAGGATATGAAGCACAAAAACAAAACTGTCCCTGCCCTCAATGAGCTTACATTCTGTGGGAAGCAGGGAATAGCACATTCATGGATACTATAAATATAGAATCTCTGCAAAGTAAGTACAAAGTAATATTTTAGATGGGTACTAAAAACTGAGGGGTCCAAAATGGCCATGTGTAGGAAGTGGCTCATGAGCTGAGCTTTCAAAGGAATTCTGAAAAGCGGAGATGAGAGAGCATGGACATGGGGGACAGGCCAAACACAGGCATGAGGACGGGAGATAGAATGATTGTATCATGGGAGAAACCAAATGGAGGCTAGTTTGCCTGGAACGTAAAATTTGTGAAGAGGATTAATATGCAATAAACCTTGGACAACAGTTGACCAGATTCAGAGAGTAAATGACTTTAAATGCCAAGACAAGGGTTTTATACTTCCTCCTACAGGAAGAAGGGAGCCCTAGCACTTCTTGAACAGAGGAATGACATGTTCTTCCTTGTGCTTTGGATATATTGGTTTGATAGTTTCATGGAAGATGGTTTAGAGTAAAGCTAGAGTGAACTAGAGGAAGAGATTTCAATAAGGATAACTTAGTAGAAGTTCTCTTGAATTACTATGGACAAAAAAATAATCCATCATTAATAACTATCTAGTGAGGGGCCTCTCTACACTGAGCTGAGTTGGTCTGGGGACAACAGATGCACAATCCATAGTCAGGCCCTTATTCAAACATTATCTAGCTTGGTGAAACCTGTCAAGGCTCTCCTGGAATAACCTTTGGGAACCTAAAGTCACATCCATGACTGGCTAAGGAAAGGAAGAGAGACTTTGTCATCATCTTTGTCTTAATCAAATAATAGCTCAAATTTTACCAGTACTTAGAATCATAGATGGTTAAGTTGGAAATGACGTTAGAGAGCCTCTGGTCCATTTCTCTTCTTTTACAGATAATAAAACTAAGGCTGTGAAAGAAATTACTTTCTCGGGGTCACACAGAAATGATGAATGACAAGTAGTGCTTGAGCTCCTGACTCCTGACTCCAAAGCCAATGCTCTTTACCAAACTTTACAGTTATGAAATACTTCTTGCAAATTATCTTATTTGATCCTCACTATGACCCTTGAAGCAAGGAGTACAACTGTACTAACCTTGGTTTTATAGAAGAGACCAGAGAGGCGATTTTACTTCCTCAAGGCCACCTAGCTAATAAACATCAGAGCCAGAATCTGAACTGGGTCATGTGATTCTAAAATCATGGGGCTTTCCCTTACACAATTGGCTCTGGGTTACATCCTGATCACCTCCATACCTATGAGTCCCATAGTTTTGGAAAATAATAATTAAACAGTAATCATATGGTACTTTTAAGATTTGCAAAGCACTTTACAATATTATCTTTTTATTTTCACAACAACCCTGAGAGATAGGTACTATTATTATCCCCAATTTTACAGATAGGGAAACTGAGGCCAACAGAGGTGGAGTGATTTTCCCAACAGCAAATAAGTATCTGAAGCCATATTTGAACCAAGGTCCCCTTGACTCCAGGCCCTAAACTCTATCCACTGTACCACCTAGCTGCCAAAAGTAGGAGAGAGTTGGTGCCCTAGAGAGAGCCCTGATCTAAGTCAGAGGACCTGGGATTAAATCTGATCTGTGGCACCTCTTACTCCCTTTCTGAGCTTGGGTAAATTCTATGATTTTGGCATGTGCTTAAATATTTGTTGAATTGAAACCCACAGATTCTGACTCCTAACTAAGGAATTTTTCTCTTATCAGAGGCAGTCAGGTGGCACAGAGGATAGAAAACTGGGCCTGGAGTCAGGAAGGCCAAATTCAAAATTGGCCTCAGACAGACACTTACCATCTGTGCAACCCTGGTCAAGTCATTTAATCTCTGTTTGCCTTAGTTTCCTCAAATGTAAAATAGGGATAGTAATAACACTTACCTCCCGTGGCTGTTGCAAGGATCACATAAAATTATGTTTGTAAAGTGATTAGCATAGTGCCCCCTCCTAATGAGCTGAACACTGAAAAGCATATGATATGACATGTTCTTATGATTACAAACGCAATAATAATCTGGGGGGGAAAGGAAGTGGGGACCCTGGATGCTCCTTTCAGTGTGTCTCCTTATCTTTCCAGACTGTGCCGGCTGCAAGGAGGAGATCAAACATGGCCAGTCTCTCTTGGCCCTGGAGAAGCAATGGCATGTCAGCTGCTTCAAATGCCAAACCTGCGGGGCTGTCCTCACTGGGGAGTATATTAGCAAGTGGGTGTCTGACTTCCCCACCCCAAGTGACTTTCCTATCCCAAGGGGACCCCAAGGTTGAGGTGTCTTTCCAGAGCGAGGAGGCTGATCCGGGTGGATAGACAGAGGCTAAGGAGTAGCAGTGAAGGTTGGAAAGCTCTGGGTTGGAGTCTTAGCTATGTCACTAACTGCTGTGAACTTTCACCCTCTGAACTTCAGTTTCTTCCTCTGTAAAATAAGCACATTGGATTAAATCAGCAGTTCTCAACCTGTGGGTTATGTTCAATTTGTAACAATGAAAATACATCCTGCATATCAGGTAGATTCATAACAGTAGCAAAATTACAATTATGAAGTAGCAACGAAAATAATTTTATGGTTGGGGGTCACCACAACATGAGGAACTGGATTAAAGGGTCACGGCATTAGGAAGGTTGAGAACCACCGGTCTGCATTATCAAGTCCCTTCCAGCTCTGACTTTCTATGGACTATGTTCTGAGGTGCTTGGCAGCTGAGGGAGAAGCCATCTCAGGGACCTGGTCCAGTCCACTGTTCAGGCCAAGCTCCAGGCTCCACTGAGTTGTGCAATCACTACAAGGCACCTGCCAGAGTTCATTGAACGGCTCTTTTCAGCCCCTCTGAACCCATAGGTGCATCTAGTGACAGAAATGATTAATCCATGGAGCATTAGACCTGAAAGGATTATCTGAGATCACCTAGTATAACTCTCATTTTATGAAGGAGAAAACTGAGGCCCAGAAGGGTTCACCCAGAGTCTCAGAGAAGGCTGGTGGCAGAGTTGAGTCTCCAGCCTAAACCCCTCAATGCCCTGCTTCAGATAGATTCCTTTTCATTATCCTTGTCTCCCTATTAAACCATCCTTATATACTATAATATAAGACAGAACCATATTAAAAAGCATTTAACAACAGTACCCATTTTGAAATAACTTTTTAAAGTCCAGAATCCTATTAAGCTAAATCCTGTTCTTGGCTGCTGGTGCCAACTTACTTCCAAATAAGAAACTATGCCAACTCTGAAAATCAAGAAATTGGTATTAGACATGGAATTGTAGCACAGGGAAACTATTCTCTCCCCACTGCATCTCCCTGGACCCTCACTGGCCAGCATCTCTGCCTTCCTTTCCTCCAGTTCATGTTATTTAACAAGAAGTCTCTAGAGTGACCACCAACTCTCCTGAAATCTTGCCTTGGCCTCTATTCAGGCAGTAGGAAAAAACATAAGACAAAGTTTAGAAATGGAAGAATGGGGACAGGGTGAGGTAATAGAGGACTAAAGAATGGGAAAGAACTTGGAAATTATAAGGAGAAAAGGAGCATCTCTGTCCCCCTTCTGTCCTTGTTTCTAGGGCCTTCAACTAATTGCTTCTCCTTAAAGTACTTTACAAGATTTCCTGGTTAATTGAGAATCTTATAAGCAATGAAAACCCTATGAAGGAATGAATGGACACATCAGGGTAGAGGGGAGGACTGAAATTGAAAGGAAGACTGAAACTAATGCTCCATATATGTTGTTTTCTTTTGATTTTTCCTCTCATCTTCTCTTCTCACATGAATTCCTCCAACAGGGATGGAGTCCCCTACTGTGAGACTGATTACCATTCCCAGTTTGGCATTAAGTGCGAGACATGTGACCGGTATATCAGTGGCAGGGTCTTAGAGGTAAGTTGGCACCAGGGACCCAAAGAAACAGGAAACAAATTCTCTTTTTATAGCTGCTCTACTTCTGCTTAAGTGGAATGAGCCCCAAAGGCTGGGACTCAGTGCCCCTAGACCCCAGTGACTGTTCATCACATTGTCCAGAATAAAAGGAGTTCGTCTGAGGATGAATTGTCTCTCATCAGGAGGCATATATGAGCAGTTGAGGAGGTTAAATTAGATCACTTTGGATGATACTTATACTCATAGAATCTGAGAACCAGAAGGGACATCAGATATTATCTAATCCTGCTCCTTACTTGTGCAGGGATCATTTCTATATCCACCTAATTCTTGAGTCTCAGTCCACTGAGCGGTCACAGAGTTATTGCAAGAGGTCCATAAAATCATTTGTGTTGCATGCTTCATCTTGGCATCAAAGATTTTCTCAATCAATGAACACTAATGGCATAACTACTGCCGTGTGTGTGTGTGTAGGTGGGGTGGGAGTTCATGACAATTTTTGTTATTTCATAGGGGTTCTAATACTTAGCACAGTACTTGATGCACAGTAAGAGATTAATAAGTGCTTGTTGCCTTGTTACTTTATACTTGAAAATTTCTGGGAAACATTACCCAACAGATTGCTCCAGAAGTGGTCAGCCATAGAATTCCAGACTCCTAGAACTAGACGGTAGCCTAAGTATATCTAATCTAATCTGTATTTGAGCAGAAACACCCTTTTCCCTCCAATCAGCCTATGCTTGAAAACCTTGAGTGATGGGGAACTTACTATCTGCTGGGGTAGTCCTTTCTATTTTTGGATAGCTCTAAGCTCCAAGTTCTGTCTTAGAGCCAAGATATATGTCATGGTTACTTTCACCTGTTGGTCTTAGTTCTGTCTTCTAGAACAAAGAAAAACAAGCCAAATCCCTCTTCCATATTGACAAGGTTGTAAATGTTTGAAGACCAAGATCATGCATTTTCTTTTCCAGAATGAACAGTCCCATCTCTATTAATGGATTCTCACATGGCCTGATTCTTTTCCCATCCTGGAGTGATGTACTCATTTTATTAAATTAGTCAATCAATAAGCAGTCATTAAACATGCTAGTGGTGGTGCTAACCACTGGAGATACAAAGACAGAAATGAAACAGTTTCTGCCCTCAAGGAACTTACATTCTATGTTTGCTAATGTCCTTCCTAAAATCTAACACCAATTCTGAAATTCCAGCCTTTGCTTGCATTTAGCAAAAAAGGATCTTACTCTACTTCACAGGAAAGTTCATCCCATAGTTATCTCTAATAAATAAGGGAGGTGATAATCCCATTGTTCTCTGACATGGTCAACACCATCTGGAATATGTGCCTAGTTCTGGGTGCCAAATTTTAGGAAGGTCAGTGATAAGCTGGGGAGTATGATGCAGTGGATAGAGAGTGGGTTTAGAGTTAGGAAGTCCTGAGTTCAAATATGACCTTGGACACTTACTAGCTGTGTGACCCTGGACAAGTCTTTGCCTCAGTTTCCTCATCTGTAAAATGAGCTGGAGAAGGAAATGACAAACCACTGTAGTACCATTGCCGAGAAAACCCACAATGGGGTCACGAAGAGTCAGAAACAACTAAAATGACTGAACAACATATAGAGGAGGACCCTCAAAACCATGTTATATGGGAATGGGGGAATGTGAGGTGTGAGGCCTGGAAGAGATGTGACTTAGGGGGAGAGAGATGCCCACCTGGATACTAGGAGAATTATGTGGAAAAGGGATTAACTTGTTCTGTTTGGCCTCTGAGGGCAAAACGAGGAGTAATGGATAGAAGCTGCATTGGGACAGATCAGACAATATTAGAACCACAGAGCTGTTTGATAGAGGAATGGGCTGTCTTGGAACCTAGAGAGTTGCATATATCTTTAGGTCTTCACTTCGAAGTAAGATGTCTACTTGTTTGCAGGGATGATATGGGGAATGTCCCTGATTATAAGATCCATAGATTTAAAATTGGAAGGGTCTTCAAACTGATCTAGTGACTAGATTCTAATCCAACCCCTTCATTTTACAGCTGAGGTAACTGGAAACTCAGAGATTAATTGACTTGCCTAAGGTCACAAAAGTTAACAAATGGAGCTAGAATTAACTAAGGTTTGGGTACGATTGCTGAGGTCCCTTCCAGCTCTGAAATTCTAACCAGGACTTTCTTGGAGCAGGTGGGAGATATAACGGGATCCTGGGAGAACAGATACTCCAATCCCCTTGCTTTGCATAGGAAAAGATGATGACCCAGAGACATGAAGAGACACACTTAAAGTCACATAACTAGTGAGCAGCAGAATTTGGACCCAGGTTCTTTGACTCCAAATATGATCCTCTTTCCACTTGATTCTTAAAATTTTCTTCCCTCTCCATAGACTATATCATGGCCACCCCACTCCACACACATACTCAAGCCCACAATCACCCTGCCCACCTTTAGCTACCACCAACTAGCTCCATACCCTGTCTGAGGGTAGATTCAAGGGAAAATTGATGTTCCTTCTACCAGATCCAAGTGCAGTAGGACTTAAGCATTAACGGTAAAATATGAGGTTTTTTTTAGGCACTGATATAATGTACTTATTTCAAAATGGGCTTCTCTAAGCACTTGACCCTTACCCATTTCCTTGTTGGTCCATCACCATGGCAACGACTTCCCTGCATCTTCTTTTTAGGTTTCTCTGCAGCAGCAGTGGCCGTAGCCAGCGGCTGTTTGCAGCAATTGGTTTGCCAAACCTTTTGCAAGGCCTAACTTGTCTCACCAGCTTTCTAAGCCTTTACACATCCTTGGAGACATAGTAGATTGAGTGCTGGATTTGTAGTCAGGAAGAAGTGAGTTCAAATTTGTCTTGAGACACTACTTACTAGTAGTGGGACCCAAGACAAGTCGCTCCAACCATTCTAGACTTGAGTTTCCTAATCTGTAAAAGAGGAATAGTAGTAGTCCTCACCTCAAAAAGTCATTGTGAGGATCTAATGAGACAGTTTCTGTAAAGTGCTTTGCAGACGTCAGAGTGGCATATAAAGGTTAGCTATTACTATTATTATTTATATGTCATTACTATGATAGTAATTACTGATATTTTAAATAATTTTAATTATTAAAATTATTATAATAGCAATTGAAAGAGCACTCCTCTAGAAATCAGGATTGCCAGGCTCAAGTCCTGACTGTCAGTTACTCACTATGTGACACTGGACAAGTGTGTTCTTCTGGTCCTCAGTTTCCCTTTCTATAGAATAATAAAGTAAGAGATGACTTCCTAGGCCTCTACATCAGCTATTGATCATTTTCTTTTTTTTATTCTTTTTTTTAGAAGGGGGAAGGTAGGGCGGTTGGGGTTAAGTGACTTGCCCAAGGTCACACGGCTAGTTTTTTGTATTAAGTGTCTGAGGCCGGATTTGAATTCAGGTCCTCCTGACTCCAGGACTGGTGCTCTATTCACTGCACCACCTAGCCGCCCCACTTAATCATTTTCTTAAGCTCTCTAAACCTCAATTTCCTCTTCTTTTAAAATAAAGATATTAGGTTTAGTGATCCCTAAGCTCCCCGCTTCCAGGTCATGTATTCTAAACTATAGATCTCTAAGGCTATCCATTCTCCAATCCCACCATCCTTGGCTGTACAACATTCATTCCCTTTTTTGCACCAGGAGGTCTTCCTGTTCCCATACAATACAGATTCGTTCCTTCCCTTGTTCCTTTGTTCATGGTGCTTTCCCAGATCCTATGTGAGCAACAGCTGTGATACCCTTTCCTCAGTGTTAGCCTTCTCACTGATCTACCTTTCTTTTCTGATTGGTTGTCCAGTCTCAAGCTCTCCCTGCTCCCCATGTCATACACTGCCCTATTTTTAAAACTTCAATGACTCCGTGTTACTTCCGGGACCAAATGCTAAGTCTTCCATTTGTCATGTGAAGCTCTTCATACCCTGGCCTCTTTCCACCTTTCCAGTCATCTTTTACTTTACTTCTTTCCATACTCTATGAGTTAGCTCCTTGACCTTCTGGCTATGCCTTGCAACACCTCACTCCATCTTCTGTCTCTTCGCTCTTGTACTAGCTGTGCCCCCATGCCTGGAATATTCTCCCTCCTTACTTCTACCTCTTAGAATCCCTGTCTTCCTTCAGGAATCAGCTCAAATTTTACCTTCCACAGGAGGCCTTTCCCTGTCCCCTTGGCTACTAGAGGTTTCCTTTCTAAGATTATCTTCCTGAATGTATCTTGTATGTACCTATTTATTTATAAATTATTTCTCTCATTAGAAAGTAAGATCCTTGACCACAGGGCTTCTTTTTACCTTTCTTTGTGCCCCCAGCACTTAGCACAATTACTTATTTAGTGAGTGCTTAATAAACGTTTGTTACTGAGTGACTGGCCAGCACTTACATTGGTACCGCAAAATGGGAAGCAAACAATCTGATGTACTACGGAAAGAATAATGGGCTAGAGTCCAGTGGACTGAATGAATCCTAGCTTCTCCACTTGAATGACCTTCAGCAGCAAGTCACTTCTATCTCTGACCCTCAGTTTCCTTGTTTGTAAAATGAGGAATTTCTCACTTGTACTGCCTCCTAAGAGTATAAGGCTAGTACTATGTGAATTTGAACTACTGTCAGTAATTTAGCAAGCACTCTGTAAACACAAAAAGCTATATAAATGTGAGTTATTACAGTCTAGCTGGGGAAATAACTAACACATAAAGGAGAAAATAATAAATCAAAATGTACATGCATTTTTAATGCCAACATCAATAATTAATTATAATAATGATACCAATGGAGAAATAGCTTGTCTTAATGGTTAGAGAGCCTCCTTCAGGGTGAGAATGACCTGGGTTCAAGCCCTTCCTCTGATGTATACTGGCTTTGTGACGTAAGCAAATCACTGAATTTCTCAGTGGCCCAGACTATTCTCTTTTTCCTCTAAGCCTATAATTCTTTTTTAATTCTCTAAGACTTTAAGTTACAGAATAACTGTTACTCTTCACTGGTAAATGGAATTTCCTTGCTAGAGAGTTCTTTACATTGATAGAACCTCAGGCTTAGATGAAATAATAATAATGATGATATAAAACAGTGGTCTTGGGCTAGTATATAATATCCAGGACAAGGGAAATAATGATCCTATCATCTTTTGACCTCGTCAGACCAGATCTGCAACATATGGTTAGTTCTGGGTATGATGTTTGAGGAAGAACATTGATGAGTTGGAACATGTCGAGAAGATAGCATAAAGGATCTTTGAAGGGACATGAACACAACGTAAATGAATCAATTGGAAGAAGTGGAAATTTAATATAGATAAGACTTGGGGGAGGAGGACATGATTACTAGCTGAAGTGGGGAAGAGCGATTGGACTTGTTCCACTTGACCCCAGGGCATAAAACTAAGTCCGGAGAACTCAATATAGCTAGCTAAATAGACAGACAGATAAAGACATCTATCTATAAACACATATTTATTTTTATTTTATATATACTTGTAAATAGATATTATATAGACATAAATATCTATCTTAGATTTATAGTCATCTACAGCCCTCTTACACTGCCTTGAACAGATGTTGCCTGGTGATGAAGAGAGAGGGCCTTCTGAGAGAACAGGGTAGCTCCTGCAGCAGTATGCAGTCAGGACAAGGCAAACCATATACATGAGTCCAATCAATCAACAAGTACTTATTAAGCTCCTGCTGTGTGCCAGGCACAATGTTAACTCTAGTCATCTGACTAGAGAAGGTCAATGAAAGAGAGGCAACTAGATAAGACAGTGGATAGAAAATGGGACCTTGAGTCAGAAAGATCTGAGTTCACATCTTGTCTTGGATGCTTACTAGTGTGTGACCCTGGGCCAGTCACTTACCTTCTCTTGGCCTCAGTTTCTTCTTCTATAAAATTGGGATAATAACAACAACAGAGTCGTTATGAGGATCAAATACATTAACATGTAAAGTACGTTTTTAAATCTTAAAGCACTATTTATCTGTGTCTATCATCTATCTATAATCTATCAGTCTACCTATCAATCATCATCCTTCTATCTCCATATATCATTTAATCTGTCTGTCTATCCATCTACCTATCCATCTGTCTGTCTGTCTGCCTGTGAGATCAATAAGGACCTGGTGGTGCATACGAGCCCATGATGCCCATTCACTGGCTCAGATTTGGTACACTGAAGCAAAGGGAGATCCTGTAAACTTCTGAACAGGAGAATGATGGGATGAAAATAGTATTTGATGATTCAGAGTGTGGGATATATCCTGGGTTAGGGCAGAGGGTGACCCCAGACCAAGATTCAGGATGGTGATGACCTAAGTAAACAAGAAGACATGCGAAGAAGATTTGGCTAAGTCATATGCAAGCTCCAAATGTGTTGATAGTTTGATATGGCAACCAAAAAGGCAAATGTGATCTTAGACCACATTAATCAATGGATAGTGAATGAGGAGGGTGATGGTACTGTTGCCCTTTCTTGGTCAGATCATAGTGGAAGTATTTTGTTTCACTCTGGACACTGCATTTTGGAAAGGGTATTAGCAAGCTGAAACATTCCCAAAGAGGAGAACAACCAGGAGGTAAAGTGAATTTTAATCCATGTCATGGGATCATGGGGCATAAAAGGAAGAGTGGAATACCTGGAATCAGAAGAGACCTGGGTTTGAATCTTGCATGTGACACTCTGTGACCATGGGTGCTTTATTCTATGAACTGTAACTTACTCATCTGTCAAATGGGAATAATAATAATAATAATAATAACTGTTGGACCTTTCTCGTGAGGTTGTTGTGAGGCTCAAATGAGACCATGTAGGTAAAGTGCTTTGTAAAACTCAATGCTGTTCAGATGTTTAATTCTGGGTCTTCATGACTCCGTTTGGGGTTTCTTTGACAAAGATACTGTGGGTTTGCCATTTCCTTCTACAGCTCATTTTTACAGATGAGGAAACCGAGGCAAACAAAGTTAAGTGACTTGCCCAGGGTCACACAACTAGTAAGTGTCTGAGGCCAAATTTGAACTCAGGTCTTCTTAACTCCAGGCCTAACATTCTATCCACTGAACCATCTATCTGCCCCTTGTAAATCTTGAAGCATTATTTAATTGTAAGCTTTTAGAATTACTGAAAATGTCCAAGCAGAGGCTAGTCCAAGCAGAGATCACTACCCAGGGATATTGTAAAAGGAATCTATCCATCAGAGAGCCAGCTTAACTAGATGACCTTTAAGGTCCCTTTGAAATCAGAGGTCCTGTGCCTCGTGGCTGTAGAACATATTATATATACATTATCATTTTATTCTAAAGAATATTCAGCCTGGAAAAGAACATTGAGATTATTCAGTCTGATCCTTCTACTTCATCAACAAAGAAACTTAATTCCATAGAGGTCAAGTAATTTGTCCAAGATAGTACAATTAGCAAGAGGCAGAGCTGCTGGGACTTGAACGTAGGTCTTTTAACTATTTTAAGTATTTCTCTATTCTTTCCACTACACCATGCTGCCTGTCTGACCCTGTCAGGTAGGAGGGATCATCTGGTTTCTATGAAGTTTAGAGATCACTGAGTCCATCCCATCTGCCCACCCCCATTTTAAAGATGAAGAAACTGAGGCCCTTAAGTCCCTATTTTATGGAAAACTAAGGAGGTGGAACAACTTTCCTGAGGTCACCCAGTAAAGTAAGTGGTAAACCAGAGCTGCAACAGAGTCTGGGTCCCACTCTGGTTCTGTTTCTACTGTACTACATGATCGATCTTTACTCGTGTTTACTCTCACTTTGCTCTGGATTCTTTTTCTTCTTTCTCCATCCTGTGACTTTTAGCTTTCCTTGAAGCCCTCCTTCTTTTCTTCCCCCACTGCCAACCTAAGCTCTCTTACTTGTTGCCACTAGGTCATTGTCCCAATTATCACAGTCCTTCCTCCCTTCCCCTACTATGTTCTCACCAAAAAGGTCCATAGCAAAGCCCTAGACTGAATCCCTTAAAATGGATCTTCATTCCTTAACTCCACCTATTGGTCTCCATTTGGAACCGTCTTTCTGATTTCTTATTGATCAGTTGATCCTGACTTCCTAAAACACTCCTCCTTATTTCCTGATGTATAGGATTTCCTCTTTGAATCTCAGCTGCTCTAAATGCATTTCAGCCTTTTCCTCCTCCAGGGACCCTTTTTTGGAGGAAGGAGGAGGAGGAACTTGGCAGTGGGGGGGGGGAGAGGTGACATTCAAGAAAGAACCAAGTTTCCATTTTGTCGTTGGCTGCTACCATCCCAGAGCCTGTAATTGAGGTGATGGGAAGACACAACGTGGGAACAAGCTACCAATTAGACCAATTATTTCTGTCAGGGAGCTGGAATACCAGGCCTGCAGGGTCCCAGTTTAGGAAAACAGCATGCTACCTCCAAGGATTGGGCTCCATTACCTTCCTTGATGATAAATAGGATTTCTCAGTGATGGGGGCACAAAATCCTAGGAGCAAGTACTGCTTTAAAAAAAATCCAGAACCTTTGAGGTCCTTGCTTAAAACAAAGGGAGTTGTTTAGGCAAGAGAAAAGATGACTCACTTGGGACATGACCCCTCAAGTATCTGAATGGCTTTCATGGGGAAATAGACTTTTCCTCTTAAGCCCAGAGGGCAGACCTGGGACCAATGAATGGATGCTCTGAGGAGGCAGAAGAACTCATTACCAATTAAGAGTTGTCCAAAAGTGGAAGAGGCTGGCTTGGGTAGAAGTGGATTTCCCCTTCCTAGAAGGCTTAAAGTGGAGTGCTCATTAGGGGTATTATAGAGGGAGATTCCCAATTAGGAATGAGTTGGTCTAGAGACCTCTGAAGTCTCCTTTAATTCTGACTGTCTCTGAATCTACATTGCCCTCATTTTGTAATAACACACAGTATCCTTTTGGAAGACTGCATTTTTAACAAGCTTTTTAAAACTCAGCAAAATAAAGCATTTTAGCATCTAGCTCCTACAGCCCCAAAAGGTAAGCCGGCCCCAAATACCTCCTCAAAAATGAATCTCTAATTGAGCAGCCCTTTCACAAAGGACTTACTTATTGTTCAGTTCCCAGATTCAGTTCCTGTATCTGCTAAAAAAAAAATTACTAATAAAAAAATAAAACAAAGAACTTCCATCCCCGGGAAGAATTGAAGACCAGAACTAATGCTGATTACTTGCTTTGTGACCTTGAATGCACTGTATAAATTCTCTGAGCCTCAGTGTTTTCTGCTGTAAAATGGGGATAATACCTACTCCCCTTACAGGGCTGATAGGCAGATCAAAAAAGATCACATATGGAATTACAAGGCCCTACAAATATACCAAATTAAAATATTCTGCCACTCATCATAGAATCACAGAATCCAGCCTTCAGGGACCTAGGAGCAGGAAGTCTCAGAACTAGAAGAAACCTTAGCCACTATGTAGTCCAGGCCCTTGATTTTACAGATGAGGAAATTAAGGCTTGCAATTGGGACCTGATTTGTTCAAGGTGACCCAGTGGTGGGTCTAGTATTAGCACATATGTATGACTCCTGACTCCCAGACCAGGATTCATAGGATCAGTGGGGCTCTTCCAGACATAAATAAATGCCTCCCTCTCCCCTAAATAAGTCAGTGTTTGTTCTGCATATACTTTTATGTGCGAATGTATGTATGTGTTTTCTCTCCCTATGAGCTTGAGGTCAGGAGTTCTTTCGTTTTGAGTGGCCTTAACAATCAATATAGTGCCAGGCACACAAAAATGCTTTTTGATTGATTGATTGCTAGGTCCTAGGGATACAAAGGCAAAAATGAAACTTTTTAATTCCCTCTGAGGCTTATACTGTGTTCTGTGAAGGGGCCAACTAGGGGAACTGCTGCAAGGAAAGCAACATAAAAATAGGTACCACTATCATTCTTCTAACTAAATAATCCTCCAGGAGATGACTAAGGCCTCACTGTAATGTGCAGGCAACCTGAGTTGTTGAAGGGGATGCCTCCAAAGCTAAAGGACCCAAAGGTCTTACCAGGCTTTATGTAGTGAGGTGTTCTGTGTCTGTGCTCCAGTAAGACTAAGGAAAGGGAAGGGAACAGAATAAGCATTTATTAATCACCCACTGTGTGCCAGGAACTGCACTAAGCAATTTACAAATCTAATTTCATGTGATCCTCACAACACCCCTGGGAGGCAGGTACAATTATTATCTCCATTATTGAGGAAACTGAGGTTAACTTGCCCAGGGTCACAGAGTTTGTAAGCATCTGAGGTTGAATTTGAACTCAGCTCTCCTTCTCTCCAGGCAAGAGTGGGGCCCGGAGTCAAGAAGACTCATCTTCCTGAGTTCAAATCTGCCCTCCAGACTCTTACTAACTGTGTGACCCTATACACTGCACCACCTAGTTGCCTTTAAAAAGGAATGTTTTATTCACAAAGTATCATCACAAATATATAAAATTACTCCTCTGACATGTGGAGCTTTATCTTTCACCCTGTACCACCTCAGCCTGTGGAGAGGGGAAGGGGATCACATTCACAGCCTAGCTTGGTTCCTACACAGCACAGTACCAGGATTCAAGTCCAAAGCACCCCCTCAGGCTCCAGTTCCAAGCACCCTGGCTTCTCCAGGCTTCCCTGCTGGGCTGCTGGGCTGTAAGACCCTGCCTGGAATCTTGGCTCCAAAGTGGCCATAGCTTGGGCTCCCAGGAATGGTGGGGATTACCACCTGCATGGAAACCTAGAAGGACAGATGACTTAGAGCAGAAAGAAACTCCCCAAGGGCAAAAGAAACATCAGAGTCAAGGGAATAAGAGGGAGAGCAGAGGTCGAAAGTCCTTTCCCCACTGCTGGTTCAGTTCATGGTCCCTAAGCTATGGGTGAACCGTGTTCTCCACTCTCTGGACTCAGCAGGATGAATGGGCTTGTCACCCAGGGATTGGCCTCCAAGTGGTGACATTTTTGGACGCAGCAATTCACAGAGAGCTATTTAGAGAAGCAGCATGGTATAGCACACAGAGTGCCGGCCCTAAAAGCCTGGATGTTTGCTAGCTGCATGGTCCCAGGCAGGCCTATAACTTCTCTTCACCTCCATTCCTTCCCCTGTAAAGTGGGGATAATAGCAACTGGAACATTTAACTTCACAGGGCTATTGTGAGGAGGATACAATGAGATAATGTACGCAAAGTATTCTGCAGATCTTAAAACTATCGATAAATGTCAGTTGCAATTAATATTATTTATTAAGTTATGGAGAGGCTGGGGGCTAGGAAGCTCCATCCTGCTGAAATCAAAGATCTTTGGAAATATTGAAAAGAGCAAACAGCTTCTATACCTATTTTCTCCCCGCTGGCATGTGTAAATTTGTACTTCCTAAACTCATGTTGAGAAGTAAGATTTATGCCAGAGATCTGGGGTCCACATGATACCATAACAGAACAGCATTCAGACCCAGTCCCCCTCCCACTCTCTCCCACCCTCCACCATCTGATCACTATTTGGCTACCTGGCTTCTCATCAATAAATGCTTGCTGATTGCTTCATTGTCAGTTTCTCAAAACCAGCTTTATTCAGTAGGATGGAGAACTGGGTAAGGATTTAAAATGTGTGAGTTTTTCAGTGGAGTAAAATTAATAGGCTCTAGTTGATGTTCTCAGCATCCCTTGTAAGGGTGTCCTAATACAATAAAGCACAATGCCACTTTAGCCTTTTGAAACCACAGTTTATATATCATGCCCATAGCTCAAAGCTACAGGTTTCATAGGACTTAGAACTGGAAGGAATTTTAGAACTCATATAATCAAAATCCTCCCTTATTGGTGAAGAAACAGAGGCAACGACTTGTCTAAGGTCATGAGATATTAGTAAAGTGCCTAGCATGGTGCTTGGCATGTAGTAGGTACTTAACAAATGCTTATTATATTCCATTCATACAGATAGTAGGTACCTGTATTTCAATCCAGTTCTTCCAACTCCAAGTCTATGCTAATGTCATTTTATGATACACACCCCCACTTTGTTGTTGTTGGTGTCTGTTATACCATACTGCTTTCTCTACTATGCTAAATTCCTTCCTGACCCTGTTATTCAAAGTCCTCCAGTATGATGGTGAACTACATTGTCAGGTTTGTCTCCTCAACCTATTGCCCTACACAAGCCCTAAATGAAGCTTCCCCTCTAGCTCAGATGGTCTCACAGTCCCGCCAAAAATGCCTTGCATTATCTCATCTCTGCTGTTTTGCCCATGTGGTCTCTCTGACTCCTTTCTAGAAAAGCAAATTCTCTCTCTCTCCATCTTTTCTGACTTCCTTAGGTAGCCATTATTCTTCCAACTCACTGGGTGAGCATGGTGTAGACTGCACACTGGAGACCTGTTTTCAAATTTCAGTCCTGCCATTAATCAACAAAAGTACCCTAGCCAAGCCACTTAATTTTTTACTGCCATCTTGTTCCTCATCTTTAAAATGGGGATAATAATCCCTGCCTTGCCTTCTTCCTCTGCTTCCTGTGAGGAAAGTGCTTTCTTAACCTTTAAGATACTATAGAAGTGTCAGTCATAGAGCATGGGGAGAGGGGATATTGGGAGAGAGGAGAAGAACCTTTACCCTAAGGGCCACTGATCCATCAAAAACTTAATCAGGTCCTTGCATAATCCTGATAATGTAATTCAGTTTGTATAGCATTCACATTTATTACCCTTTTTTAGTCTTCACAACAGTGCTGTGTTGTGAATATTTGGGGCATGAATATTACACCCATTTTAAGGATGAGAGCAATGTAGCTCAGAGTTAAGAGACTGTCTTGTCCAAGATTAAACAGCTCTTTCATGGCAAGATTCAAATCACAAGTATCAACTAATTAGTTTTGAGGTGGTTGTGAATGCTAGGGTGTCTACAGGGAGATGGAGAAAGATTGAGAGAGTTATGAAAGGTTTGGCTCACCTACTTTTTAAATTAAGAATGGAAAATGTGAGGCTTTACTCAAAAATATAAACAGGATATATTTTTTTAAACTATCTGTTCCACATTATGATGGATTAAGGGAACAGAAGACAGGACCAGGAAAGACAGTAAGAAGGAGAGAGTCATCTAAGGTAAAGGGGATAAGGCAGTGACAAGGACAACAAGATTAAAATGGTTATTGACCCTAGATGAGTCATCTGACCTCTCTAGTCCTCAGTTTCCTCATCTGTAAAATGAGAGGGTTAGACCTCAAAGGTTCCTTCCAGCTCTAAATCTATGAGCTCTGTGTTTTCTATGATTGTATATTCAATGAGATT
>CM053581.1:286762258-286810058 GCA_028627135.1 Pseudochirops cupreus
ACAAATGTATATGCTACAGTGTATTAAAGCTACAAATATACAATACATATTATATATATGCTATATTCATAATATATATAGTATATAAACATGTATGTATATCCTATATGTATAGTATATGTAAGTATAGTATATGTGTATACATACTATATATATTCTGTATTTGTAACTTTAATATACTATAGCTTATATATACTTATATGCATGTGTAGCTTATAAACACACTGTTGATAGATGGATAGATAGACAGACAGACAGACAGAGAGGAGAGAGAGATGGATGAATGGGTGGGAGCTTAATGGTCATTTAACTAGACCCCCTCATTTTAAAGCCCCCTCAGATTATAGAAACTAACTAACTTGTCCAGATCATACAGCAGAAGACAATTAGACTTCAAGGATTCACAATTTCCATAATATAAGTATGTCTTTCACTGACACAAATTGCTGTGTCTTCCCACTTGAATAGATCACTTAATTCAGGGGTTCTTAAACCAGGGTCAGAGTCCAAAGAAAGATTTTAGGGAGGGTCTGTGAAGTTGAATGGAAAAAAAAATGCATCTTTTTTTTTCTTCCACTAACTTCTAATTGAAATACAGTATTTCTTTCCATTATTTAAAAATATTATTCTGAGAAGGACTCCAAGGTTTCACCAGAAGAACCTCTGGTTTAATAAGTCCTTTAAAAATTGAAGCTTTGATGAGGCTTTTAAGAAAATCATCACTTGATCAGCACTCATCTAATTACAAACCTTTCTGCATTTATTGTCTGCTCCATGAACGAT
Organism: Pseudochirops cupreus; assembly: GCA_028627135.1. Taxonomy (NCBI): domain Eukaryota; kingdom Metazoa; phylum Chordata; class Mammalia; order Diprotodontia; family Pseudocheiridae; genus Pseudochirops; species Pseudochirops cupreus. Next base: position 286,763,042 of record CM053581.1, read on the forward strand.
TGCAGTCCATTACTAAACCTATACTCAAATCCTTTCCAGTTTGGTAGGGCCTGCTGGAAATTACACTTCACTAGCATTGCCTCTTAGAACCTAGGGTCACATTCTCATCACAACTGAAGCATGAGTACTTTAATATATGACGTGTAGTTGGAATTTAAAATTTTAAATTTCCTATCAAGTTTTGTGATTTTCATTAGAAAAGCATCATCCATATTCTGCATCTGGCTGAGCCATCAGTGTGGTACTCATTGTTATTTCGTGGTTCACTCACAATGAAAAGGGTCCTCAGAGTAACATCTCCATCTGGTGGGCCTTTATGATATTGCCATGAAATATTCTTTTTAAACACAGTTGTAATTTTGAAACTAGTGACACAAATGGGATTTGACATCAGATACCAGAACTCCTAGGGCAGGTAGGTGGTGCAGTGGTTAGAGTGCCAGTCCTGGAGTCAAGAAGACTCGTCTTCCTGAGTTTAAATCTGGCCTCAGACACTTACTAGCTGTGACCCTGGGCAAGTCACTTAACCCTGTTTGCCTCGGTTTTCTCATCTGTAAAATGAGCTGGAGCAGAAAATGGCAAAACTGCTGCAGTATCTTTGCCTAAAAAATTCCTAATAGATTCACAAAGAGTCAGACATGAGTGGAAAACAATTGAACAACAACTGAACCAGAGCTCCTAACAGATACTTCATTTTAGAAAAGTTTCTTCTGGGCAGATGAAAATAAACCAAGGACTGATTCTAGTCCATAGTTGGAAGTTCCTAACCAGGATAGCTTGAGTTATCTCAAGAACTGGTATTAAAAAACAGTCCTCAAAGGAATCTGTTGCAAAGTCAAGTATATCCTAATAGGGTACTCTAAAAAGTTGTAAGTTACAACTCTGAGTACACACACGTACACATAAATATATATGTATAATATAATGAGATATATATATATATATAATATTAAGGCAGCATAGTGCAGGAAAAAGAATACTGGATTTGGGATCAGAGTACATAGGTTCGTGTGCTCTGTTACCTGTAGCACTCAACATCTTTGTGACCTGAGCAAGTCACCTAAGCTCACTGGGTCTTAGCTTTCTTATCACTAAAATGAGAGTTTGAGTAAATTACCTCTAAGGTCTCTTCCAGCTCCAAATCTATAACCTTATGAATTGATTCCCTGTAGCTAATGTTATGGGAGAAAAGAGATGACTGCGGACAGTCGTTAGGAGGCATAGTCATTTCCAAACTGAATGGAGACATTTAGAAGCACATTCTATTTCAACCACTTTAATGTAGTCTTAGCGTAGGGGGCTGATTCCTGGTCATAGGATTCTCTAGAGCAGTGGTTCTCAGTGGACGTGGTCCAGGAACTCTTAGGGGGTCTCTGAGACCATTTCAGTGGGTCTGTGACATCAAAACTATTTTCATGATCTTCAAGCATTTTCATTTATAACTTAGTAAAAATAAGCAATATAAACAAAAGTTCTTTGGGGATAGGGGAATCTTCAATAACTTATAATAGTATAAAGGGGTCCTAAGACCAAAAACTTTGAGAAGCGCTGCTCTAAATTCATGAAGATGGGCCAGAGAGTCACTAAAGGCAGGCTCATAGCTTTCGTCCCATGGGAAATAGGAAGTGATTCAACAGTACTGTGTGTTCTTGTTGGGCTCCTTAGTTTTTCTCTGGGGCTTTCTACTCCCTGGGCAATTCCGACCATCTGAGAAATGGCCCCACCAGGAACTTCAGAAAGTATAATAAGGTTCTACTCTCTCATCTTGGGGATCTTATCTTTTTCTCTAAAATAATGTCTGGGAAGGAAGGATGGAAAGAATTAGGATGTTGTGTGTGTGTGTGTGTGTGTGTGTGTGTGTGTGTGTGTGTGTGTGTGTGTGTGTAATGTAAAGAGGTGTGGCAAGGTGCGTATGGGAGTGCATTCAAAACAATATAGTGGAAGGAATACTGATGTAGCTCTTTGGACACTTGGGTTCTAGTCCTAGCTCTGCAGTAGACTAGCTCCGTGACCTTTGACCAATCACTTCCTTCAAATGGACTTTAGTTTCTTCCTTTGCATAATGAGACTAGATGACTGAAGGTCCAGTTGAACTCAGAATTCTCTAACCGTTGTTCCTCTGAGTTGAGCTCTTCTGTCAGGATTGGCATGAGGGAGATGAGTCTACTTTTCTTCCAGAATAGTAATACAAGAGCCCACTGTATAGATAACACTGGGTTTGTTGTGGGTCCTATAGGCTAGTGAGGTGGTGCTGGATAGCTCATGTTTATTTAAAGAGAGGCCTAAGAAGTCTGAGATATTTAGTAATTCACATATGAAGGTTATACAAGAGGTCCCACCTGCCCTTTTCATCAGCTACTCTGCATCATTTTGAAGCCCACTTTTATCTTCCTGTATCCATAGGCAGGAGGAAAACATTACCACCCAGCCTGTGCCAGATGTGTCCGCTGCCAACAGATGTTCACAGAAGGAGAAGAGATGTACCTCACAGGTATGTACATTTGGGGGACAAAGAAAGAGAGGGAACACAAAAACTCTGTGTGTGTGTGTGTGTGTGTGTGTGTGTATGTGAGAGAGAGAGAGAGAGAGAGAGACTGAATGAAAGAAAAGCATTTAAGTGCTTACTATGTGCCAAGATTTGTGCTAAACTCTGAGGATACACATATGCTAGCAAGAAAGTTCCTGCCCTCAGGGAGCTTATATTCTAAAGAGAGAAACAACATAGATTGATGGATGGATGGATGGATGGATGGATAACTTGTAAGAGAAAGACCCAGGCAAAGAGCCAAATTCTATTTAACACATTAGTAATTTTCTATCAAATATGCTCTATTTTTAAAAATTAAGAGAAACCTGTGATCCTTCTTACATAGTTAATATGTCATGGTATTTTATACAGTGTCCTTACTGAAGAACTCTAGTAATGGGAAAACAACCATAGTGAATTTTCAACATGAAATTACTTGTGTTGAAGGAAAGGTAGGTAGGTAGGTAGGTAGATAGATAGATAGATAGATAGATAGATAGATAGGTAGGTATCTGGACTAGTGGTGAGGGAATGCAATTACAGTCAGGGAAGTCAGGAAGATGGTGAGTAGAACAAAGTAATAGTCCACTGACACATTTTTCCCCTAGAGGTAATGGTAGTGTTGATTTAATAAAATTATCAGAGCAAGAAATCTAAGGAGGGAGGGAACTCTTGTAGAGCAACTGGGCAGAAAATGCTCTGGAAGAGAGGAGACTACGTGGCCTAAGGTAGCACCAAGTGGCTTAGCTCCTCCCAAGCATAGTCTCTAGAGGTCCAGTTTAGAGGATGGAATGGTTGCAGGTAGCAGCGAGGACAATGACCAGCTGATAGGGAGAATCTGTCTCCCAGATTCCCTATATTGTCACTGTCTGCCTTTGTCTTCAAAATGCAATCATTTCTCAGCTGGCTGTTGTGATGGCCACCACTTCTCCTGTGGACTTACATGGGAGGAACCTCGCTTGGTTTCAATCATTTTCTGCCTTGTATGAATTATTTATGCCTATGTCTCATCCTCCATACTACAGTGTGAGCTCTCTGAGGGCAGGGACTGGATCTTACTCCTCTTTGTATCTCATCTACTGCCTAGTACATGTCTGAGGAGGGTCATAATTCATATCTTCAAGTGTCAGAAAGACCATCATGGAACAAGAATTAGATTTCTTTCTGTTGAAGTTAACAACCAGGTAGTAGATAAGAGCCTAACATACAGCAGCAAATTGGGTTCAAAGGGCTCACTAAATCTTTTTTTTTTTTTTTGCTTTTTTTGGAGGGGAGAACGCAGGGCAATTAGGGTCAAGTGACTTGCCCAAGGTCACATGGCTAGTAAGTGTTTAAGTGTCAGAGGTCAATTTGAACTCAGGTCTTCCTGCCTCCAAGGCCCGTGCTCTATTCACTGTGCCACCTGGCCAACCTGGCTCACTAAGTCTTAGTGAGATAAGACCTGTGACTGTAATCTGGCACTGGAAAAGTATACCTTATTAAAAACAAAGAACACAGATAAAACGGAGGTGGGGGGAGTAGCATATATATATGGATCTATTTGGAAGAAAAGGTACAAATATGCAGAGGCAGAAGGAGTTTCCTTACCTGGAGTTTCTAGTACCATAGAAATCATAGGTTCAGTCCTTTTCCCTACCACTATACTTATATGTGTCAATGTTGTATCCCCCAGGCTTTAGAATGTAGGCTACTTGAGGGGAGGGACTGTTTAATTTTTGTCTCTTTATCTCAGTGCCTGGTGCTTACTATGCCCTTCATATACGCCAGTTGATTGATTGATGACCAGTGACAGCTTTCTCCAAGTATTTGAAAGGCTGTCATATGGATGATGGATTAGACTTTTTTCCATTTTACCCTGAAAGGCAGAACTAGAAGCAGTGAGCAAATACTACAGAAGTAGATTTAGCTTAATAGGCAAAAAATTTCCCAACATCTGTTTGTATGTATGTGGGAGTTAGGGAGGGGGCGAGAGAGGGTAGTGAAGGAAGGAATCCAACCTCGGGTTTCATTTGTGTGAAGAATTCCTCATCTAGAAACTCTCCTACCAATACACGTTGACAACTCAGCTCTAATTTGTAGCTGTAGAGAGTTGTCTCAGGCACCCAGAGATTAGAGGGTCATTGAGTCGCATAGTACCGGTCAGAGGCAGGATTTGCACTTAGCTCTTCCTGATGCCAAGGCTGGCCTTCTATCTACTACACCACACTGTCTTTCTTCTAACAACAAAGCTATCACAAAGAAGGACAGTCTGCCTTAGGAGAAGGTATCCAGAGAAAGGCTGGATAAACATATATGTCATAGAAGGGGACTCTCATTTAGGGGTTGGACTAGCCAACTGTTGTGGTTCGTTCAGACTCTGACATTACATCTTTCTGTGACAGACAGATTGGAGGTCAACTTAAGAGCTTCAATGATTAGAGAAGCTTCCAATCACTGGGTTCACTCAAGGTCTTGCTACATGATATTGCACAAATCACTCTTACAAAACAGAGACCAAGAGACAGGAGTGTGCTAGAGTTAGGTCACATGAGGTTGATAGAGCTGATCATTAAATTTCAGTGTGAAACTTAAAGGTTGTGAGCACATTTTTTTTCTGGGGAGCTGGTTGTTAAACATTTACCAGTACCACACTAGTCAGAGAGTTTTCTATAAAATGAGGGGACTGAATTAGTCTAGAAGATCTTTTTTAGCTCTGATACACTAATTCAAGTCCCAGCGCTGACAGGCAAGTCGCTTTATCTTCCCCAGTTTTTTGTTTGTTTTTCTTTTCTTTTCTTTTCTTTTTTGAAGCAATTGGGATTAAGTGACTTGCTCAGGGTCACACAGTTAGTAAGTATCTGAGGCTGGATTTGAACTCAGGTCCTCCTGACTCCTGGGCTGGTGCTCTATCCACTGTGCCACTTAGATGCCTTTTTTTAAAAAAATCATATTACATAAGTGAGGAAACTGAAAAATCTAAGAATCAGAACCCCTCAGCCTCAGAAGGGATCTCAGAGGTCATCTAGACCAAAGACCTGGAACACTCCCTACTGCTACCCAAACCAGATTAAAATATAATTGAGAAATATTTAACAAAATACGTAAAAATACAATAGAACTTAGATAATGTTAGTTTGTGATTTTCATAGCCAATACACCAATGCTCCAGACTGTCTTTTACCTGAAAAGGAATCCCCAATAAAACAGGCCTGACAAACACTCATTCCTTGAAAATAGGAACCTCATTACCTACTGACATAACTTATTATACTTTTGGAGAGTTCTAAGTGCTTTCTTTATGTGGAACAAAAGGCTACCTCACTGCTACTTCTACTTGTTCCACATATAAAGCCAATTCAAAAGAAAAAAAAAGTTTCATATATCACAGTATCAAAAAGTAAAATGAATGCACCTTTATTGGAGCTCTGTTCTAATAAAGTACATGACCTATATGTTAGGTTCTTTCAGCATAATCATAATAATATTTACATAGCACTTTACAACTATTGTCTCATTTGATTCTCATAAGCACCTTTGTGAGGTAGGTGATATTGTGATCTCCATTTTACTGATGAAGAAACTGAGGCATGAGGAGGTTAAGTGACTTACCCAGGCTCACACAGCTAGTCACTGTCCAAGGCTGTATTCAAACTTAGATCTCCCCGACTACAGGTCCAGCTCTGTACTACCAAGCTGCCCTAGCATCAATCAGGTTTTCTCATTTCTTAGCTCAAGGTTTATACAAATGTTATGAACTTCCAGAACAAATTGTCTCTGAGAGGAGGACCAGCCCCAATCACTGTACGAGCCATGTATGCATTCAGCTCTGCATACGAGTGATATTTTTTTTCAACATGTATGCATCTAGTTGTTTTTCAAGCTTTTTGGTCCTAGATATCTTCTCTGACACCAACCAGAATGTGTTGAATCCCTGTTTCCTGAGGCAGTCCTTTGAATATATGTCCCTCTAAGATTCAATTGAATCTGTCTCAGTAAATCAACAAACATTTATTAAGAGTCTACTCTGTGCCAGCCATTGTATTAGTACCTAGGGAAACAAAGACAAAGAAAAAATGGTCCCTACTCTCAAGGACTTTATTTTCTAACAAAGGAGACTACAAGGATATATGTAAATATATACAGAATAAATTATAAACAATGCAAAGGAGTTTGGGAGGGAGAGCATTAGCTACTGAGGGGATGAAGAAAAGCTTCCTATAGAAAGTGTTTCATCAGCTGTCTTGAAGGGAGAGGGATTATATGAGGCAGAGGTAAAGAGCGAATTTATTCCAGATAGGGGGAGTTGATAGTGCAAAGACCTACATATGGAAGTGCTAAGAGAGGAGAAGCCAATTTGACTAGATCACAGAGTGTGAGAGGGGCAGTAATGTCCAGGGACGCTTGCAAGGTTGGATCCAGATCATGAAAGACTGTATAAGCTAAACACGCATTTATACTTTATCTTACTAGATACAGGGAGTCAGGAGGGTTTATTGGGGCAACCGGATGGTTCACTAGATAGAGCGCTGGGCCTGGAGTCAGGAAGACTCATCTTTGAAAGTTCAAATTCAGCCTCAGACACTTACTAGCTGTGTGATCCTGGGCAAGTCACTTAACCCTGTTTGCCTTAATTTCCTCATCTATAAAATGAGCTGGAGAAAGAAGTGCCAAACCACTTCAGTATCTTTGCCAAGAAAACCCCATATGGGGTCATGAAGAGTTGACTGAGATGACTGAACAACAACAACAAAAGTTTATTGAGTAAGCAAGTGACATAGCCAAATCTGTACTTAAAATCGTTTTGTCAATAGTGTACAGGATGAATTAGAGTGAGGAGAGACTTAAGGCAAGAGGACCAATAGAGGCTGTTGTAAAAATGTAGCCTAAAGGTGATAAGGCTTAAACTAAGGTGGTAGGCTTGTGAGCAAAGACAAGGGGATGTACAAGGGACATATTTTAGAGACAAAAACAAGATTTGGCAACTGATTGTAGGGTGAGGGAGAGCAAGGAGTCAAGGGTAACTCCAAAGTTAAGAACCTGGAAAACTGGAAGGATGATGGTGTCTTTGGTAGAAACAGAAAAGTTTTTAAGAGGGGTGGTTTGGGAGGGATAGATAATAAGTTCAGTTTTGGACATGTTGAATTTGAGATGCTCTGAGAATCCAGTTTGCAACATCTAATAAATAGTTGGTGATGTGAGAATGAAACTCAAGGGAGATACTGAACCTGGATGGAAGTATCATCTACATAAAAGTGATAGTTAAATCCATGTGAACTGATAAGGTCAAGTCATCAAGAGAGTAGAGTCATAAAAATCCAGAGAGGAGAAGGTATCCAAGAAGATAAGGTGGACAACAGTGCCGAATTAAGGATGAGGCCTGAGAAAAGACAATCAGATTTGGAAATTAAAAGATCGTTGGTAACTTTGGAGAGAACAGTTTCAGTTGGATGTTAAGTTTAGAAGCCAGGGTAGAAGTGATTGAGGCATGGGGGAGTGAAGAGGAGATGAAAGCAATGAGTAGAGACAGTTTTTCATGTGGAACCCTTGAGCACGTTTGAAGTTAGTATGGAAGGAACCATAGAAAGAGACTGAAGATTGGGGTTGGGGGACTGATTGAAGGGGCAATCTGCTGTATTGTTCCAGTCCTTTCAATCAATATTCAAATGACATCATCTCCAGTCTTCTTTCCATACAGATCATTCTCCTCTGAATAACTTCCAGTAAGGTCCCTCCCAATTCCAAGATGCTACGACTAGTTATTTTCATAATTATTTCATTATCATTAATAAAATTCTGTAATAATCTCCTAGGAAGGGGCCTTAAAAATCATCAAGTCCAAACTCCTCATTTTACAGATGACCCAAGGGGGTATGGATGAGTCATTTGCCCAGAATTTCTTGCCCAGGATCACAAAGAAAATTGGAGGTAGACTCTAACTAGACTCCAGTTCTCCTACCTCCAAAGCCATTGCTTTTTCCATTTCATCAGACCACAAGACCATGAAATCTTTATGATGTTTCAACTGCTCTCTGTATGAGCCCCACCTCCTCACAACCTCTCAATACCACATTCTCAGGAAAAGCTCTTCCTGATTCTGCAATGATATGGGGACAACTGGGGACAATTCCAGGTACTGGAGAAAAAAGAATGTTTTCAAGAGTAAACATATGTTTTCACCCACTCCCCCCCAGGAATGCTGTGACCTATGTGAAAACAAATGTGATGATGAAGACTTCTCTGCCTTATGCTAGGTTGGTCCTACCTTATGTTAGGGTATCTCAACTGTTGATTGTTAGGTTCCTATGACTTCTGACTTGTGTCTGGATAATAAAAATAATAACAATAATAATAATTCACATTTATATTATGTTTTAAGGTTCATAAAGCCCTTTATAAATATGTATGGATGGATAGACAGAAAGATAGATAGATGATAGATGACAGATAGATAGATAGATAGATAGATAGATAGATAGATGAGGGAGAGAAAGAGAGATATGAAATGTAACCTCATTTGATCCTCACAAAAACCCTGAGAGGTAGGTGCTATTTTTATTCCCATAGAAATCGAGGCTGAGAGAAATTGTTTACTGTAACTAAGGCATGATTTAAACTCCGATCTTCTTCAGTTGAAGCCCAGCACTCTGTCCTCTCTGATGAGGATATTATTGCAAAGATACAGATGTCGTTGACTTTGGGTCAAAGAGCCATGATCATCTAGTCATTGTGTATACAACACACCTAAGGCCTCAGGCAGTTCTTAGTACAACCCAATGCACAAGACTTTCCCAGATTTATAGAGCAGGGGTCAACATCAGACAACTGCCCAATGAAAGCCACCTGAGGAACTGGAATCCCTAGAGTAGCTCTGCTCTGTCATAAGGAAGTCTTACCTAGTTGTCTTTTTCTACCTCCTATAAAAATACTCAACTGTGCCAGTAAAGGGCCATTTTAGAGTATACCAGCCCAGAGGGCTAGGCTTTTCCTGCTTCTATAGGAAACCTTAGAGCAGGAGAGATGGATGTCCATGTTGGGTCCATTGGCAGCAACTAACAAAGTCCTTACTCTTACATTTAACTTCCATGTCTTCCTGATTGTGCTAACAGCCTGTTTTTTCCTTGATCTCTGAACTTCATAGCCTGTCACATAAATGATTGAACTTTGAAGGCTACTGGAGCAGTGATATGGTTGGGTTCTAAGCCCCATTCTCTGCCACGGAGGTCAGTCTAGAGTAGCTGAGGATAAGGAAGTTGGCACAAAGGGGCTGAGAGGGATGAAACCAAATCATTTAGAGAGTTAGGTGGTACAGTGAATAGGGATAGAGTGCCAGACTTGGTTGGAGTCAGGAAGACAGTGAGTTTGAATTCTGCCTCTGGCATTCTTTCTAGCTGTGTGACCTTGAAAAGTCACTTTAACCTGGTGCGGCTAGGTGGCACAGTGAATAGAGCACCGGCTCTGGAGTCAGGAGGACCTGAATTCAAGTCTGGACTGAAACACTTAACATATACACACACACAAACAAACTAGCCGTGTGACCTTGGGCAAGTCACTTAACCCCAATTGCCCTACCTTCCCACCTCCAAAAAGCAAAAAAGAAAAAAAAAAGGCAAAAAAAAAAAAGAAAATTCACTTCACCCCATCAATTTCCTCAGCTTTAAAATGGGGATATTAGCCTCTACTTCACAGCATTGTTGGAAAGATCAAATGAGATCATTAAGTGCTTTGTAAACCATAATGTGCAATATAAATGTTAGCTGCTATTATTTGTGGGGGAAACCCAGGCAAAATTTGAGAGAGAAGGGCAAGTCAGTCAGTCCAGGACACAGATCCAGCTAAGGTTACTGGAGCTGGAAAGCTTTTAAATGTCCCTGGCCTTAGAGGCAGTATATTATTTATAATGGCAAGAGCACTAGATTGGGGTGGGGGTGGGGGTCAGAGATCTCGAGTTTGTATCGCAGCTCTGCTATGTATTATATGCATGACTTTGGACAAGTGTCTCCCCATTCTGGGCCTCAGTTTCCTCATCCATAAAATTAGGGCATTAGATCAGACAATTTAGATGAATTCTTCTAATTCTAAATCCTATAATGGAAACACTGCCCATCCTTAGGGCTAACTCCTGTCCATTTCCAAATAAATCAAGTTGTAGGTTCAAATTTCTCTTTAGTTCCCATCTCCTCATTCCCGTCCCTCGAACCAACTTTTGGCCTTTTTTGGTCATATTCTTGCATCTAGCCTTGGCATGACCCTAGAGTTTGATTCCAGGTCCCAGGCTTTCCTGGGCTTTTCCATCCTGTTACTTTGTGAGTCCTAGGTGCCAAAGAAGCATGATATGATGCTGACTCCTGAGATAGTCAGATGCTGAAAGAGTTAAGCTGTGCAATATAGCTAGTTGACTTTATAATAGGGTGCAAAATTCCAGTGTCAAACCTAACCCAGAGACAGTTTTGGGGGTGGGAGGTATTTTCTTCCTTGCATTTACAAAGGGTTTGTCACCTAATGAGCCCAACCATTCTGGCTTCTGGGAGAGGGGCTGTAATTACAGGGCTCTATTCCTCCCCCACACATAGAGAGTTCATCTGTCCTAGGCTCTCTCTGCCTTAGGGGAAGCAGAGTGACTCCCAGAGGATGGGGGCTGTGTATGCCTGGCTATCTGTCAGTACCATGCCAGCTCCGGGGGCTGTGTGGGTGGCAGGGAGGGTTGTCCTTGCCAGCAGCAGTACACGTGACCATCATTGGCACCTCTCACTGCCAGTGCACTAGGGCCCACACAGCAACTCCCAACAATGGAAAGAAAAATCATTCCATCCAAGGCAGTGGGGATGAATGGAAAGAACCAAGGAGACAAGGTTTGAGCCCCAGTTCTGCCAATAACTCACAATGGCACCTATGAAAAATTGCTTAGCCTCTCTGGGCCTTAATTTCTTCAACTGGGAAATGAGGTTAGAGACACTAAATGATTTCTGAGGTCTTTCCCAACTCTAACACTCAATGGTCTCTTTTTGTGCTTGTGTTTAAAGCTGGCATTTAACCACACACATAACTTCATTTAGCATTCACCTGTACGTATAGTCAATGGCCACTAATGTAATCAGAGATATGTATTTATTGATAGGTATGGTAGGTAGTCTAGAAGTAGAAAGAATACTGAACCACAGACTGTGAAGGGTTAGAAGACACCACACAGAACATCATAAAGATAGTTAAAATAACTCACATTGAAGGTTTGCAAAGTACTTTACATCATCTCCTTGGATCCTCACAATAACCCTGGGAGATGGATGCTCTTATTATCTGATGTTATGATGTCCCTTGACAAGGGACACATAGCTAGTAGGTATCTGAGACAAGATTTGAGCCCAGGTCTTCCTGAATCCCAATCCAACCATCTATCCACTCCTCCATGGCATTCATTTAGTACATCATTTTACAGTCAAGTAAACTGAGGCCCATGGAGATGAAGTGACTTGTCCAAGGTTCCACAGCCAAGTAGTCCCAAAATCTAAAAGTTTACTGACTCCTAATTTAGGATTTTTTTCACTTCATGCTACAAGAGGTCACTTGCATCATATGATCAAGAGATCCCACAGCTAACAGGTGGAAGCTTTATTTTCGCCTGTCAAGGGTATGTCATCTGGAGTCCATGAACCTTTTTAAAAAATATTTTGATAACAATATCTCAATATATATAATTGGTTTCCTTGGTAATCCTGTGTGGTTACAGTCAGAAGTATCTGAATTCAAATCCTGCCTCAGATGTTTAGATACTTAGTAGCTGTTTGACCTTGCGAAAATTGCTTAATATCTTTGAGCGTCAATTTGCTCATCCATAAGAGGGGGATAATAGCAATAGCCCCTACTTTGCAAGGCTGTTGTGAGGATCCAATGAGATAATAAATGTAGAAGGTAAACTTCAAAGAGCTATATGTAAATGTGAACTAGCTATTATTTTATTGTTATGCATTTAAAAACATGATTCTGGATCACCCAGATTCCCAAAGGAGTCTATGATGCTGAAAACATTAAAAAAGCAAAAACAAAAACTGCTTTATGTGATTTTTTTTGCAAGAGGGGAGTACCAGGCCTATGGTTTCTTTGGCATGTGAAACACTTGCCAAGAAAGCCTTGCTGTCAATGTAAATGACATCTACTCTGCAATTTGTAGTCTTACAATGTTTCCTAGGGCATTGAGGGGTTCAATGATTTGCTCAGGGTCACAAAGCCTATGTGTGTCAGAGACAGGGCTCAACCCCAGTTCTTCTTGACTCAGAAGTTAGATGTCTATTCACTGCACCCCAATACCTGTCTTTTATAGGTTTACAAGTATGAAAATCACATTTTTTCTTAACAATTAATTATTTGGACTACCACTAGGTTAGCTCTGGGCATATGGCAAGAGAGCAGGGTTGGGTGGTAGTCTCTCGCTATGGCTTGCAAGATAGGCCTACATCTTTAGCAAATTACTTTGAAGGAGCCTGTTATTCAGGAGGGGTGGTATCAGTAGAGGACTTTTTATTACATCGAGTTTAGCTACTTTGAGCCTTTCCTCTGGCCTCTGAAATAAGGTCTCTTTCAGTCCTAACAACATTCCATCCTCTGTATAGTCCCTTGAAACTCAGACATTCTATAATCCAAGTCTGATTTAAATACAGAAGATTCCAGGATATTCTCCACATGCCAGTTGTCCCTGGGTAATGGATATGACCTTCCTCACTACCCACACCACTCCCAGCCCCAGAGTCTACTGTAAAAGGGCCAGGAAGGGGGCAAGCTCTTTAAGAGCCAGGCTGGAACAGTCTCTACTTTGTTATGCCTTCAGAAGGGGGAAGATTCCAGAAAGAGAAGAGACAGGCGGGGTCCTTGGCTTTTATTTCTGAGTGTAGCCAAAGTTCCTTTTTTTTCCTGCTTGTCACCCACATGACCTCCCTAAAGAGGTCATCAGTATTAATTTCCACCATTTATAGACAAGCAAAACAAGGCATGGGAAAAGTTCAAAGCAGCAATCATTGTTCATTGAAGAATTCTCTACTCTTAGAAGAATGAGGCCATAGAACTGGGGCCTTAGAGCCCAACCCCTTCATTTACAGATAGGGAACACTGAGGCCTAGATAGAATAAATAATTTTCCCAAGGTCACACAGAAGATTACTGGCATATTGGGGACTTAATACTGAGGTCTATTGATAGCCAGATCAGGGCTCTTTCAAGTATACCATATAGCTGCTTAAAAGATCACTCAAGCAAACAAATGAAAGAAAGTCTGAAATTGAACTCTAAGATACCTTTCAGTTCTGAAATTCAGTGTTTTATGTCCAAAGGTATTTTCTAGCTTTCATAGTGTGTCTTCTATGTTCTGACACTATATGTTTGAAGGTCCCTTCCAATCTATGAGACTCTATGGTTTATGTTCTAAGTTCCCTTCCAGCACTGACATTCTGTGCTCTAAGAGCCCTTCTGACCCAAACATTCTATGTTCTAATGTTCCTTCCAGCTCTGACATAGAATTCCATAATATCATCTGAAAGGACAACATAAAGGCACAGAATCATACCCTGGAGAAAATCTCAGAGACATGAAGGCCTGAAGAAAAAAGGCCCAAGAGTGATACATAGAGAGTGATGGCTAATATTATTAGCAGAGAGACTTCTGGTTGTTTCTATGGAGAGAGTAGGAGAGATTGTTTTGGTAACTGTTGTGGTTTAAACTCTGGGACACCAAAAATTGTTGCAGTTTCATGATGTGTTGTAGTGGAACCATCTCAAAGAATTCACAGTCAGAGCATCTCTAATCCAAGTATAGGCATTTATTGAGATTGACGCATCCCATGAAGCAGACTAAGTTCCAAGAGGAACCAGCAACTTCAGAGAGAGCAAGATGAATTTTTATAGGGTAAAGATGCAATTACCTAACAGAAATCATGAATATTAAAAAGGCAGGAGGGTTTGTTAAGGGACTAGGCAATGGAGGAGGGATCCCAGTCTCAGTGGAATTGTGTATGTATATATGGTACTGGTATTATAATAAGCCTCTCTATGTCATAAGTTCACTCTAAGTCAGGTCTTTACTATTACTGTGAAGGCACTATCTTAGGGTGGGCCCCTTCTATGGTTTGGTGGTCAAGCATCCTGCTCTACATCCTGGTGGTGCTGTCTTCTGATTGACTAGCTATTGTGGTCCTGTCTGGTCAAGATGAATAGTTAGGTACTGTGGTCCTGTCTTGGACTAAATGGATGATGTGGTTGTGATTGAGTACAAGAACATACCTGTTTCTGTGGAAATGGGTCTGGGGGCATGGCTAGGATCTCATCATATGGACACACCTGCTGTTTTTGTGGGAACTAAGAGTTTGGGGACACACCTGTTGTTCCAGTGAGCAGTGAGGCATATATGAAGAAGTTAGGACACTGGTGCAGGGGGGAGGGGCGGGGGGAGAGGTGGAGAGGGTAGGTAGGTACAATGGGCCTGCTGTTCAGTGAGGCCTATACTGGTTAGACTGTTGGGGATGGGGGCAGCTCTATTAGGATTTCATCACTAACTGCTAATTCTTCCCCAGCGTATTGAAGAAATGGATTGCTAAAGTATGGAGAGACTACTCATGCTGATTAAACTATAGATCTTTCAAATAACTATTTATAGAATATCTACAATTAAAATAATAACAGTATTAATAACTCGCATTTCTTTGGGAGTATGAGGTATATGAATCACTGTTTTCCCACAATTCTGTAGGGGTCGGTAGTATAAGTACTATTATGACCATTTATGTAAAGTTTACTGAGACCCAAAGAAATAAAGTCATGTGTCAAGAGTCACACAGCTAGGAAGTAATAGAACTGGGTGAGTGGAACCATAGCAGGTTCAATTGCCATATCCTTTCCAGAAGCAATGGTAGTATTGTGTAATAACTTTCCGCAAAAAAGTAGAGAAAATCAGGAGGGAGCACAGCATATGTGCAGTGACAGGACAGGTGGCAAGAAGATGGCCAAGGTGGATAATCAAATGGTATGTGAAACATGATCTGGGGTCTGGAACTGGCTAGATATAGCAGATCATATGTATCATAGAATATAGGTCTTAGACTATTTATCTTCACAGTCTCATCAAGCTTTAAATCTAATGCTATGAGCCTATGACTCAGACTATCAGAGGTGGAAAGAACTTCAAAAGTCATGTCATCCAACATATACCTGGGCAGAAATACCTTCTACGATATCCCTGACCAGTGCTCATTTAAGACCTCCGGTTAACAGGGAGCTTAGTATCTCCTAAGGCAGGCCATTGCACTTGGGTCAGCCCTAATTGTAAAATGTTTTCTCATACTGGGCAAAAATTTGTCTCTCTATGGCTTCCACTCCCACCAGCACCCCTCACACAGACACTGCTCCCCTAGTTCTGCCCTCTAGTGTCAAACAAAATAAGCCTGATCCCTCTTCCATATGACAACCTTTCAAAATCTTTTGAAGACAGTGACCACATTCCCCCAATAGTCTCTTTTTTAAGCTAAACATCCCCATTTCCCTTAGTCAATCCTGATACAACATGATTTCTAGAACCCCTATCATCCTGTCCACCTTTCTCTAAACAAGCTCTGGCTCGTTAATAATGTATTTCTTCTGTTCAGACGCTCAGAATTGCTCACAATAGTTCAACTGTGGTCTCGTTAGGGCAGAGAACAACAGGACTGTCACCACTCCCCACCTCCACAGTGGAAGCTAGGCTTCGATTCTCACAGCCTCAGATCACATGTGCTCAATCAGCTTGTCGAATGAATAAATGAGTGAGTGAATCAGTGATGAATGAATTGGAATGGACAGCATAGAGTGAGGATGGATTTGAACATGTCTAAATGTATGTTGTTCTCCTGGGTCACTAGGTTCTGAGGTATGGCACCCTATCTGTAAACAGGCAGCCCGGGCAGAGAAGAAATTAAAGGTAAGCAAATTTAGGTAATGCCAAGTGATGGGACCTAGAAGGTATCCCTGGTTCCCCCAACCACTGTCTGAATCCATGTGAATGGATACAGCCTGCCTGGTACCTTGTACAGGTGAAGAGACAGAATCCCAATCCTCCTTATTAGATCTGTGAGCTGGGACAGCTTCTCTCTGTTTTCTTTTCTCTCATCTGTAAAGTAAAGGAAATGGCCTGGGTGGTCTACAGCCCCTTTCAAGGCTAAATCTATGGTTGTGTGTGCCCACGGGAGCCTTATATCCTCAGATGAAGACTTAATTTAGTTCTCACCCCGATTTTACCCAGTACATATGGTTTAATGGAAGCAACATGGTAGTCAAAGCATCAGTAACTGTATCCTGGTTCTGTTACTTACCAACCAATGTCAAGTCACTTCCACATCCTAGACCTCAGTTTACTTACACAGATGACGTAGTAGATAAAAGATATGGACATGATTTTATGAGATCATTCAATTTGATTTAGAGATTTTATGGATTTGGAGATAGAAAGACCTGAGTTCAAATCCTACTTCAGATACTTAGTAGCTGTGTGATCCTGAGCAAGTCTCTTAATTGTTGCCAGCCTCAGCTTTCTTATCTGCAAAATGGGGATATATTATATATAATTATTAATAGTATATTAATTAATTATAATTATTATATAATATATAATTATTAATTAAATATTGATATTATTATAATACACCTTACCTCCAGGGTTGTTGTAAAGATTAAAGGAAGTAAAACATGTAAAGTGCTTTGCAAACCTTAAGGCATTCTATAACTCCTAGCAATTATTATTATCATTATGCTCATCTGAAAGTAGACTCTTTAAGATTGCTTCCAAATTTAAATCTTATTAAACCTTTCTGGATACAGGATTGCTGAAGTAGATATCTTTCTTATCCTTCCTGCCTCCTTGTTATTTAGTAGTCCAGCTGAGCCACTGACCTATCCCTTCCTCAGTACGGGAGAATCTCATATAACTAATAACAATCTATTGCCTACACAGGACACTTTCTAGCTTAAAAAGTTTTGTCTTACTCACTGTTTCATTTGATCCTCACAATAGCCTTGTAAGGCAGTTCAAAGGGTTTTGTTTATTTGCTTGTTTGTTTTGTGGTAGAGCTAGGACCCAGTACAGTTTCCAATGTGTTCAAGGGAATTAAACCTCTCCCATTAGCACTTACTGGAAGGATATTGTGTAGTCATGTCTTCAAAATAAGTCTAGTCAGACTACCCTCAGGCTGTTTCTGTTTTGTGCCACCTGAGCAACCTGGAATATCCCCTGATTCCCTACTGCCACCCCCACCAGATTGTCTCCCCTCCCTGTCACATTGACCAAAAGAGATTGCTTTTTCGGAATCCTAGTTGTCTCAGGAATACAGAAGACAAAACTCGTTGGCTTGAGGCCAAGGCCTGAGGTTCTGACTCCAAGCATACTCATTCATGGGTAAGGAGAGCACTGGGACTACCATTAAACAACATGGTAGCAGACTTCCTCAGGATTCCAAGCGTCATTTAAGTTCCCTTGTTCTATAAATACACTAGAGTACCCCCTCCTCAATAACCCCCCAGAAAGACCATTGAGAATCATCGTCATTGGCGCTGTTACTGGTTTATACAGTGTCCCACCTACTACCTATTTTGGGGGATGGGGTTAGGGGTAGCTGATCTCAGAATCAACCACAGTTCTGCACGTCATAGGAAGTTCGCAGCCTGAGGCAAGGAAGACAACTGGATCTAGAGATAGGGAACTTTTCTTAGATCCCTTTGATCCTAGTTCTACTTCCCTTGGGATGTTTCTTCTCTTTAGATCTTTTACTTCTTCCAAAATAAGAGGATAGAACTAGATAGTCCCAAAGATCTCTGCCAGCTTCAAATCCTGTAATCCTATGGCATGTGCTCTTCTACATGGAAGAGTCACAGCAGTGGATACTCAATATGCTGCCTTGTTGGGGGACCAGTTGTCCCAGTATCTACCCAATAACTATCCAGTCAGAGCCCATCCTTTCCTCTCAATCTCCCTGCTTGGAGGAGCAGCTGCCAGACCCATGGTATTCTTTGGAAACTGTAAAACTACTGGCAGCTCATTAGTCATCCTTACAATTGTTCCCAAGTAGATGCTTTGGGGTTTTATATCATAAAATCCTCTACTAGATTGTAATGATATTATATGTCTTTACATAAGTGATATAACTCAAGAAGATCTTTGGATTTTTATGTTGTAAAATCCTTCATTAAATAATAATGACATTATATATAATTTATATATAGGCATATATTATGTAATAATTATATATATAGCACTTTAAAGTTTGCAAAGCATTTAACAGATATCAACTCATTTGATTCCCCAACAACTCAGTGAGTTAGATGCTATTATTATATTCATTTTATAGATGAAGAAACTCAGACAGAAAGGTCAGTTGATTTTCATAGGTCAACATGGTTAGTATTTAATAATAACTAATATTTGTGTAATGCCCTAAGACTTGCAAAATACTTTGTTATATGTACACATATATCTGTGTGTATATATATATATATCTATGTGTGTATGTATAATATATAACAATAATAGCTTACATAGTGCCTTAAGATTTGCAAAACTCTTTACATATATTCTCATTTGCCCTTCACAACAACTCCATGTGATAGATACTATAATTATACCCATTTTCCCTAAGGGG
The DNA here is from genome assembly GCA_028627135.1 of Pseudochirops cupreus. Taxonomy (NCBI): domain Eukaryota; kingdom Metazoa; phylum Chordata; class Mammalia; order Diprotodontia; family Pseudocheiridae; genus Pseudochirops; species Pseudochirops cupreus. The sequence continues at coordinate 286,782,189 of CM053581.1, forward strand.
ACATTGAGGCTGAGTGAACTAGTAAGTCATGGGGGCAATATTCAAAGTTGTTTTCCTGACTCCCAGTCAGATAACCACTAGCTACCTTCTGGTACCTACCTCATCATGGTATAGAATTAGGGCTCATTAAGGCCTTACCAGTAGAAAACAAATTCTAGTATGTAGCTGATTCCAAGTTGCAGAGACCTAGTGAGAAACCATGTATCTCTTATCCAATGACCATACTATCTAGACCCAGAGAAGCCTATCATCAGGAGGTAATCCAACAGAAATTGCAGTCTTTGGGCCACAAAAACTATTCAAGACCCTCATTAACACATGGCAAGGGCTGCTGTTCATATATGGAAGAAGCACCCATATCAGTGAAATCGCAAATCCTAGAAGCATTGAAATATATTCAAAAAAAGATCTTTACTAAAACAAAACAAAACAACATCAAAAAAACAAAAAAACTCTTGCAATATCCCGTCATACGTATGGAAGTAACCCTCCTGGGCTCTTGAAGTGCCTGTGCCGATGTCACTCAAATTCTAGGAGGTTCTACAACGTTGGACAACCCTAGCTATGAATCACGTGTCTATTGTCTGAGGGAGAGGTTAGCTAATTCTGCTTGCTACCTGGCTCACCACCAGAGGGTTGGCAACCTAAGGAGAAATTCTTAGGCTCACAGTAACTTCTGAAGTCATTTACTCATGTATGAAGGGATTATGATCTGTAGGAAGTACCCTTATTGATTAGATTCCAGGCTTTTAAAAAATATTAAATATGTCATGAGGAATGGGTAAAGTGTAGAATTACCATCAGATTTAATCAAATTCTATGTGTTCATTATATGTGCAGCTAGGAAATATGTATTAACTAATTAATGGTGAGGGTGGGGGCGGGGGTAGTGATGGTGATGGTGATGATGATATGAAAATGAAGACTCTTGCTGGAGTTTTAGAATACAAAGCACTGTTCATTCTCTCCTTTTATTCTCCAATCAACCCTGTGAGGTAGGTAATGCTGGTACTATTATCCCCATTTCAGAAATTAGTAAATTTAAATTCAGGGAGGGGAAGGGACTCGGCCAAGATTCTACAGCTAATATATTGCAGATCTAGGATCCAAAACCAGATTTCAAAGTTACCAGTCTTTGAGCTCTTTCTGCTGCTGGGTAGAATTAATGTATCATTAATTGAGTAGAGATTATAAGGTTAACCTCCAATGAGTATGTCATTTGATCTTTTTATTAACATAAGGAAGGCCTTGTTAAGGATCCAATGATAAATTAAGAGCACAAATCTAAATTCTGCTCAACAGAATTCAGATCCTTTTATTTTGACTCATTCGTATTCAGATATTGATAAGGACAGGGATCAGATATTGATAACTAGTTGTTAATTGGTAGGAAAATGCAAGAAAAATATAAAACTGGCTCCATAGGATTTTTAGTAATATCTGATTTTCTGAAAAATTTCAGCCTGGATGAGTCAGGACCTTCAGGTGGCTAGGAATCTAGAGTAATAGTCTCCAAGTAGTCTTGATTATACTCCTAATTATGTAAATTTATTTCTTTACGAGTTACATGAATGTATTACTATAATAACAGTTATGTGCATTATAAAACACAAAAGCAGGCATTTTAAAAGGATTCAGTAGAGATTAAATTATATTTGATCCTAGAGTCAATAGGGAACCATTGAAGTTTATTGAGCAAAGAAGTAATATGAGAAGATATAGGCTTTAGAAAAGTCATTTCCACCACTGTGTGGACACTAATTGGAGTGGGAAGAGATGACTCAAAGAGACCAATTCAGAAGCTATTGCAATAGTTCAGGTGAGAGGTGATGCAGGGTTTGAACTCAGGTGGTTACTTTGTGAAGAGAGAGAAAAGGAAAGATGGCAGATATTTTGTGGAAGTAAGTAGTACAGTGAATAGAGCACCAGGCTTGGATTCAGGAATACCTGAGTTCAAATCCAGACTCAGATACTTACTAGCTGTGTGACCCTGGGCAAGTCATTTAACCTTGTTTGTCTCTGTTTCCTCATCTGTACAATGAGTTGGAGAAGTAAATGGCAAACTGCTTTGCCAAAAAAAAAAAAAAACCCAACAAATGGGGTCATAAAAAGTCAGATACAGCTGAACAAGAAACAACAAATTTTAGCATATGATTAGATATGTGGAGTGAGTGAGCAAGGTCTCCACAGTGACACAGATTTTGAACCTGGGTGACTGGAAAGAAGACAATGCCCTGAACAGTAATAGGGAAGTTAATAAGAGGGGTGGATTTGAGGGCAGAGATAATGTAATGAGATCTGTGATGCAGACTGCCCATTATCTTATGCAGCCCTCTCACCAAATATGAAAAGGGATGGAGAAGAGGATCTTGCTTATCAGCCTCTGCCCCATAGTACAGAGAGAGCCAGGAGACACTGCTGCATCTAATGAAGTGATGAGGGAAAGGATGTGTATGTGGTTGAGGAATGGAAGGCAGATGAAGATGTGGTTTTCCCAATAGTACAGGTGCTGTTGCAGGTGGCTGGGTACAGGTTGGGACATAATTGCCCCAAGGGGCCTACAAAGGCAGAAAGGGAAAGTATGGGAGCTTGCACTATGAGGAGAGTAAGGCTGTGCTAGAGTCAGCTTGTATTGGTGAGTGAGAGCCAATTTTTTAAATGTCCACGTAAACATTTACACCTTGGAAATTGACAAATGCTACAAATTGGGGCCTTATTTATTGTCTTGTTGACTGTCTAGAGTTAAGAAAGTGATGGATAAAATGTTGATAATGCAGAGAAAACCCCAAAGTGTGTCCTGTTTTCAGAGAATCATTTGTTAAGTAGTTACCATCATACTCCTGGAATTCTGAGGGAATGGCATTATGAGACAAGGCACAGCCTAGCTTCCCACCCTCCAGCTAGGTGATCATGCATCTCTTGGGATCATATCATGGTGTCCTACTTTGAAGACCATTGATCAATGTGGCATGAATTTAAAAGCCCTCACTCTTCTCTCTTCTCCACACAGCACAGGAGGACATCTGAGACGTCCATCTCCCCACCCGGCTCCAGCATTGGGTCCCCCAACAGAGTCATCTGTGTATGTATCCCTTCTACGTGACTTCCAACCAACCCCTCTGTGTCCCCCAGGGGAGAGAGAATGGAGGCAAAGAGGACTCCAAGCTGGGGGGTGGGTTGAGGACAATGACAATATCACTGGCCATAGGGCAGACAAATTCATACACTCCACAAAGGCCAGGAAGAGATAAACTTAGTGTTAACAAAAGCATCCATCAATAGGCATTTATTAAGTGCTCCTTATGTGCCCTGCCCTGGGCATACAAAGTTCCTACTCTCAAGGAGCTTATAAATCTAATGTTGGGCAAATCACTTCCTGTCTCTGAGCCTCAGTTTTTCAATCTGTAAAATGAGGGAGTTGGACTATGTAATCCCTAAAGTTCCTTTTAGCTCTAAATCATGATTCTTTGGTTAAAAATATTTGGGAGAAGAAAAAATGAGTTTGAGGGATAGGCTGCAGATGTGGATGCCACACCAGGGGATAAGATGACACAAGGTAGGATAGAGTATCGCTACAAAGTCCTCCCAAGCAAACTTGTCTGTCATCTTTTATTCTTTGGGCTATCCAGGTTTTTTTTAGGGGCCCATAGGAGTCCAAACTTGTGATAGATGGGAGAAATGGACCAAGCCAGTGGGCTTGAATGTAATAAACTCTAACAGGCCCTAGGCCTAGGGGAATCTTTGAAATTCGATTTCTAGAATATGAACATCCTTCATCCGAAAATATACATTTGCCAGCTCTCTTTCCCAGGAGCAATTACCCTCTTGAGCCTTAGATTCTTTTTTAAAAATTTATATTATAATATTTCTTTTTGAACATCATTGTCATTTTCTAACAACATATCCCCTTCCTCCTAGCAAAGAATCCTCCTCTATAATAAATGAGGACATTGTAAACAAATCAACACATTGGACATATCTGAAAATGTATTCATCACGCTGCATCTACCACCTCTCTGCTAAGAGGATGGAAATATGCTTCGTCTTCAGTCTTAAGACTTAATTTCCTCATTTGTGATTCCTTGTTCTCTGTCCCAAAGTCCCTTACAGCTCTGACATTCTTTGTTCTAAAGTCATGTCTACATGTCTAGCTCTGGAATTCTGTGATTCTGCTCAACCCTCCTCTTCTACCTATGAGGAGTTTATAGTTGGAAATATGCCCTGCCTTTCTCTTTCAGGACTTCAGTGTGAACCACAACCCTCGCTTCCTCTCTACCGTAAGCACTTGCCTTTCCTTTTACCTTCCTTCTTTTTTCCTGTCTCTGTCTCTCCCTCTCCCCAGGCCAAAGTGGATAATGAAATCCTTAATTACAAAGACCTGGCAGCTCTTCCCAAGATTAAGGCTATCTATGAGGTCCAGCGCCCAGACCTCATTTCCTATGAACCCTATCCCAGATACACCTCTGATGAGATGCTGGAGAGATATAGCTATGGGGAGGTACTACATCTCACCTATTCTATGGGGGTAGGGAGGGTTGTAGTGTAAAGGACACCGGATTTGGAGACCGAAGTTGTAGCCTCAAATTCCAAATCTGCTACTTAGTAACTTAGTAATGTTAACTCTTATGCTCCTGTGATCTGAAGTGGAACAGCAATGCACACTGGAAAGTACAAGAGACTGGGAACCAGAAAACCTGGGTTTCAGTCTTCATTCTGCCACAGTCTGTGTGAGTGTGACCTTGGACAAGTCACTTTAATTTAAAAAAATAACTCAATGAATATTATCTGTCACCTACTAGGTACAATGACAGTTACAATTACAAAACAATTTCTACCCTCAATGAGTTTACATTCTTCTAAGGCGGACACACAACAGACAAATAAATAAAAGATAATTTTAAGAGGGAGAGAGCATTAATGACTGGGGAGAATCAGAAACAACTCTCCATAGGACATAGCACCCACCTGAACTGAGCCTAGAAGGAAGACAAAGGTTCTGACGAGCAGAAATGAAGGAGTGCACTCCAGCATGAGGAACGTCATGAGACAGCCTAGGAGACAGACAGCACACAGGGAACAGAATGAATAGTAAATTTAGGAGATAGCTAGTAGCTCAGTTTGGCTGGATCGTAGAACTCATGAAGGATAGTGTAAGAGCAGAAAATAAAACAGTAGGAACCAGATTGAGGAGAGCTTTAAATGGCAGGCTAAGTTTATATTTTACTCTAGAGGCAATGGGGAGCCAATGAAGATTTTTGAACAGGGATGTGATATAGTAAGACTGGTGCCTCATAAATGAATGAATGAATGAATATTATTTTATAACATACCCATAATTTGTAAAAAATAAATATAGAATTAAATAAATAAAGGAAAATATTCTTTTGGAATCTTTGAGGTGAGATAGCACTCAGAAGGTGAACTTTGAGCTAAGTCCTGAAGAGAGCTGGGAAAACTAAGAGGTGGAGGTAAGGAGGGAGCGATTCCATGCAGAGCCAGGGCAAAGGCCTGGAGATGGGCAAAAAGAATCATGGTAAAGGAACTGTAAATAGGTCAGCATAGCCGGTTCATAGAGTGCATGGAAGAAAGTGAAGTGGATGAAGACTGAAAGCATAAGAAGAGACCAGATTATGCAGAACTTTAAATATCAAACAGGGAGGTTTGTGTTTGTTCTTGGAAGTCGTAGAAAACCAATGATTATTATGGAGGCAGGGGAGAAGGTGACATGGTCTGAGCTAAACTTTAAAAAAATCACATTGGCAGCTGAATGGGGATGGATTGGAATGGGCAGAGAGGAAGGGAGACCAGTTAGAAGGCTATTGCAATGTTCCAGCAGGAGGTGGTAAGGGCCTAGACTGAACTAGTGTGGCTGTAAGTAGAGAGAAGGGGATGTATCGATAATGTGTTATGAGGGTGGAAACACAAGGCTTGCTAATTGACTCCATATGTAGGGTGAAAGTGAGGAGTTGAAGAGGGCACTGGGATAACTGGGAGAATGGTGGCTTGACTACAGTATAAAAATTCACAAGGCAAGAGGGTTTGGGGCAAAAGATAAATTCTCTTTTGGACTTGTTGAGTTTGAGATGACTGAGATATCCCGTTCAAGATGTCATGACTGTAGCTGAGTGGAGATATTAGGATTGTATAAATAGATCTTGGAATCATCTGTGTCAAGAAGATAATTCAATCCCTCAGAACTGATGAGATTACCAAATAACGTAGTATAGAGCACAACTTCTTCAACTTTTTCCATTCATGGCCCCTTTGTTGGCGTTGCATGTCCTGAGGCATACACAGTGCAAGGTGTGCGTGCTTGTGTTCAGAACCAAGACTACGGTGAAGTTGCACCACGCAATACAGGCAAGTGCTGCCAGAAACACCTTAGATTCAGAACGCGTTTGATTTTTAATTAATTTTTGGTTGTTGCACATTTAGAAACCTTTTACTGTTGCCAAATTTTGCTTGACCCCATATGGGATCATGACCCAGAGTTTAGGAAGTGCTGGAGGGCAAAAAGAGAAGAGGCCCAAGACAGAGCTTTGCAAGACACCCACCTTCAGTGCAGGTAACATGGGTAAACAGCCTGCAGGGCAACTGAGAAGGATCTAAGAAAGATAACTAGTGGGGGAAAGTATCTGAAGGACACGAAAGGTCACAAAATTGAAAACAAAACCTCCCCAAGAGGAGAAGGAAGTCAACAATGTCAAATGCTACAAAGAGGTCAAGAAGGATCAGAACTGGGGTGCGGGGGTGGGGAGCATTAGATTTGGCAATTAAGAGATTACTGGTAGTTTAGGCACGACACACATTTCTCAGGGTGGCATTTAAAGCCCTTTTACACCCTAGCTCCAGGCAGCCTTTCTAGAGATTTCACATTTCTTCCTGTCTCAGTATATTGCAAATGCTTTTAGGGGTCCTGGAGGTTTCCCCAGAAGAGGCGAACCAACCCATGGTGTTCAAAGTAAGCCTTTTGCTATGAGCAAATTTGACTTTACACAAGCAAAGGCAACTAACTCTAGGGATTAGGTGGAGTGAAATCAGAAAGAGGAAGAGGGAAAGAGAAAAGAGCCAAGAATTTCTCAGGCTAGAGGGTCTCTCTCACTAGAGACATACATAGCTGGAATGTCTGGGATGGCAGGATGCACAACGTTCCTGCTGTGGGAGAGACAATCCTTCAGCCTTGAAAGATGAGAAAATGGATCAATTAGCCCTCTCACAGGGATAACCTGGTAACCAGGTTAAGGCAGACTCTTGGTCACTCTTTGAGGCATTATATAGAAGAACTAGCATTCTGGTGGTCCCTGGAGCATAAAACTGGATCCCCAGGATAGAATTTTCAGGGAGCTAATAGAAGGATCATAGAATTATAGATTTATAGCTGGAAGGGACTGCAGAGGTCATTGAGTCCATTTGACTCATTTTATAGATGAGGAAACTCAGACCCAGAGAGGTTAAATGATCTGATTAGAGATACACCAACAGCAATGTGTAAGGCAAAACTCAAACTTGGATCTTCCTGATGCCAAGTCCAATATTCTGTCCAGTCTACCATGATGCCTCTTCCAATCAATTAAAGTTATCTAAAAATGGAAGTGAGTTCCCTGCCACCAGAGGTCTTCAAGTAAAGACCCGATGACCACTTGTCATGGATACCATGAAATAAGTACTGGTATCATGTTAAAGGACATATATTATATATACTATTATATTATATTATTTATATTATAATTATATGTAATTATTATACATATAATTATTATATATGTATACATGTATACACATAAATACATATATATGTGTATTATATAGATACACACACATACATGCTGGTTCTATTTACTGCTTAAAGGATCATGGACAAATCCATTAGCCTTGCTGGCCCTCAGTTCCTTCATCTGCAAAATGAGCAGTTGTACTTTATGATCCCTAAGGTTTCTTCCAAGTCTATATTCTAAGATTCTATAATCCCATGAATCCCACGATTCTCATTCCATCCTGAATTGGGTAGCCCTCTGTTAGGAGTCTGAGGACCCCCTGGAGTTGAGAGCTTGACTGATCAATCTCAAGTGGTCCCATATAGAAAAAATATCTAAGATCCCCAGCCTATCAAGACTCTTGATTTGAGCAGATAGGACCATTATATATCAAGGGAGATGGTAGGCCTTCAGTCTGAGGCCTTAGGAAGTCTCCAGAGTAGACTGGCTAAAGCAAGCAGTACCTAGCCCAAGATGGCCCACCCAAGACTGATTAATTTCCCTTACTAGGAAACTAAAAAGGTCATCCTTGGCAGCTTTGGGCAGTTTGTCTTTGGACCCTGACTTGCTGTCTCATTCACTGCACAGTGATTCCTAGAGCATAAGGGGAAACTTCATATAAAGGGAATCCCAAAAAGTGATCATCTCTATGCTAAAAGGGCCTGTATGTCACAGAAGAAGCCATGTGTCCTCTTAGGAGACTTTCAGCTACCCTGTGAGTGGTCTGTGATTGAAGTGGGGGTTAGGTGAGACCTGATGATCAGTAAGAAGGCACATTCAGGAATGGATTGATGTTTGTCTCCCCAAATAAAGCATGGACTTAATTAATAAACCCAAGGAAACAAATCAACATAGCACAGTGGCAAGAAAACTGAGTCTGAAGTTAAAAGATCTAAGTTCAAATCCTGGCTCTAAGAAACACAACCCCTTGCAGCATTATCAAGCAGCTAGACATCTTTAGGCCTCAGTGTCTTCATATGTAAAATGACCAGGTTTGATTTGAGATCTCAAAAGAGGTCCTTCCCATTTCTTAATCCAGGTCCAGCACCATATTACACTGGTTAGAGCCAGAGAACACTCCAGCATCTTTCACAGAGGTTCCCCTCAGTCATTTCAATTCAGTTCCCCAAATATTAATTACCAGTGGTGTGACAGGCCAACCTGCTGCTGATGTATTTGAAGTATGTGCAAGGTTTTGTGCTAGGATAAACTGGAGATATCAAGGGGGGAAAAATGGGCACAGCTTCTGTGCCATTCACAGAGCCTACAATCTGGTGAGGTGAGGCAGATGTACACAATAAATATGATCTGATTTGCTTCAATCCAATCCAATAAATATTTGTTAAGCATCTATCATGTGTAGAGCTCTATGTTCATTTACAAAGGGATTACAAATATGAAAAGTAACATAGAGTAGTGCCTACCCTCAGGAGCATACAGTCTACTACAGGGAATAACACATGTACACAGATGTGTATAATATAAGGCAGAATGTAATATTTGGGCAAAGAAAATATCCAGACAAAACACTCTTAGAAAATTTAAGGAAGATACTTTCAGTTGGGGGAATCAGGAAAGGCTTTATAGAAGAGATAATGCACAAGATGGGCTTGAAGAAAGAGAAGCATTTCAGCAGCACATGAAGAAGGAATATATTCTGGGTATGAGGAAGGGCTTGGGTACAGTGGCAGAAGAGAAAAATAATCCATCTTGCCAGAAATGTAGGGTGTGAAGGAAAGCCATGTGAAATAATGGTTGGACAGTTTGTCTGGAAGCCAGTTTGTAGAGGGCTTTGAATGTCATGCCAAAGAGATTCCTCTGAGGCTAGAACCTAACCTCCTAATGGAGCTGCTTCCTAGGAAGAATGAACTCTGTGGAAAGAAAAAGGCACTTTCTTCTCTAAGTCACATAATCACATTGTACCCCATTCTCTATGTTTCTCTTTCTTCTTTTCTTTGCTGCCTGGATATATATATATATATTACTGCACTTCTCCTAAGTCGATGGGAACCTTATCACCATATTCCCAGGTAATTCCATAACCTGCAGGAAAGACTTGACCTTATATATGTGTATATATATATAAAACCCTTAAGTGGTGGACAGCTCCATCATCCCTTCCATACCAAAAAATGGAGCTATGACTCCTACCCAGGTCAAAGACCTTCCACTCTTCTTCTCTATCTCCCCCAAGCTGGGGTAGGGGCAGGGTGGAGAAGGTCAATGACTTATGGGTTCCCTAACATTCCCATTCTCACCAGATGAATATAGACTACTTCAACTTCAGGACTCACTAGCACAATCCCATTTTTCTATGGTCACTGACTAAAGACACCAGCAGTTGTTTTAGAAAGAAGGCCACCAGGGGCCCATTTCATACCCTCACAGCTGTCCATGAGTGAGCAAGGAAGACCTTGTGCCACCACCCTGCAGGTAATAAACTATGGGCAACTTTTTTCCTGATTGGGATCCTCAAGAAGAGCTTGGATTTAGAGAATATGTCCTTCCCTACTTCCCAACTGGGTTAGATCATTGGGCAAAGCACCCACTCTCCATGGGTGTTGGTGTCCCCTTTTTTGTTCATACTTCCAGATAATAACTCTTCTCCTCTCTCTATAGGACATCTTTGAGAGTCTAGATCTCCGACAGCGTCGTGCCTCCAGCCCAGGATACATAGATTCTCCAACTTATAGCCGTCAAGGCATGTCTCCTACCTTTCCCCGCTCGCCCCACCATTATTACCGTTCAGGTAAGATGGATAAGGCCCCGAGGCAGAGGTGGTAAGCTTCAGAAAATGCCTAGACAGGACTAGACAGGCTGCTTACAATGAATTTCTTCCTGGGCCTCTGCTAATTTCACTAACAGCTTTGTATTTTGAGGTTCTTCATAGTTGGAAGGAAGAATGCCTCTATGTTTAAAATAACTTGGCAGTTTAAACCTGATCTCACTGGATGGAAAGGTCTTTGCCCTGAAAGCCAGAGCATGTAGGTTTGAATCATATAAGGCTTGCTAGATGACCTGGGGGAAGCTCGTAATCCTTTGTGGGACTCAGTTTCCCTGTCTATAAAATGAGTAGGATTAAACGATCTCTTTTACATGCATGGTTTGGAGTGAATTCTGTGAGTCTTCCTTATCCCAGGGAGGATCTGCTGAAAACTGAGGTCCTTAGGGAGGAGGCTTGAATCTCATTGAGAACTGGGAAATTGGGAAAAATTTGTCTTCAATTTCTTGGGCATGGAGAATAGAAATTAACTTCAGCTCATCTAATCCAACCCTTTTATTTTACAGAAAGGGAAACTGAAGCCCAGAGAGGAGTAGTGACTTGCCCAAGGTCACATATCTAGTATGTAGCAAGTACTCTAATTAGAAATCCAGTGCCCATTTCATTACATCATGTTTTCTCTCACTGTATTCTTACTCCCAGATTGACACTTTCATTCTTCACTTGAACTCTAGACAGAAGCCTCATTGGCCCTATCCTCCACAAGCTCTACCACCAGGACCAAGTATCCCAATGATCCATGTATTTGCCCATTTGCCCTTGTCATTCCCTACAAGACACATTTTCTGGCCCAAGCATACTTTGTAAAAGGGTTTATCAATAAAGGGGAAAAAATGTAGGTAGGCACTGGGTACAGTAGACAGAACAATAAACTTGGTTGGAATGTTGAGCTTGGAGTCACAGGACCTAAGTTTGAATCCTAGCTCTACCGCTTACTATCTGTGGTGTTGAACAAGTCACTTAAGTTCTTTGGGCTTCAGTTTCATCATTCACAAAATGACAGGGTTAGACTAAAAGACCTGCCTAGAAGATCTGTTCCAGCTCTAGAGTTATGAAACTGTGGACTCTTGAGTTATAATTTATATACTGTGTCAGTCTGGGTCTACCACCCAGGTCCTTCTCCACAAAGGCATGGAGGAGTTTCAAGGCTCTCCAAGGCTGGGGAAGTACATCACAAGCTCTGGAATGTCCCACTAATCTAAGGAGGGGCCTGGCAATGGACTGTCTCTCCACCTAGAACCAGCCTAGTTAAGTGCAGAATGTCTCATCTTCAAAAGTTTGGTCACCATGGGATGATTTATCTTCAACCAGAGGAACTCAGAAGAACTATCTTCTTAAGTGTGGAGGGGGCTGCCATGTTGGATTGCTCATGTTGATGAAATCTCAGATCTTTGCAATATTTGTCTTGAAGTACAGATCACCCCCAATATATACAACATTGCCATAAAATTATGCCTATTGGGAAAGAAAAAAAATATTTAGGTACACTCTGGAAAGAACTGAGAATTTTTATTCTGAAGAAGAGAACCATAAATGAAATCCATGATTACTATTTAAATATCTGAAAGGCTTCCATGTAAAGAGAAATTTTTTTCTGTTTGATCCAAAAGGACAAAAAACTGGGAGGATTGTGGAATAATTTAAAGGAAAGAATATTATAAGTCAACATTAGGAAAATCTAACAATTAAAATTTCCCCACAGTAGAATGGGCTGCTTCCCAAGGTAATGAGTTTCCTGAAGGTCTTTGAGTAGAGACTGGATGACCACCTGCTAATCATGTTGGAGGGGATCCCTCCTGAGTTTGGGGCTCAATTGAATATCTTCTGAGCTCCTTTCTGATTCTGAGATTCAATGATTAATGGACTATATTCAGGTTTAACACAAACTGGATTTGAGGGGGGAGGGGAAGCCAAGTCTATTATCTGTAATACCCAGGGATAAGCATACTCAGTGCTACAAGAAATTAATCTGCCAAGTGTAGCAATTGAATGGCTCATAAGCAAAATATGAATCTGTCTAGACCTAAGCTAAATGTCCCTCCAGACTGTTCATGGGATTCTGGTTGGAACTTTAGGGGCATGACCAGAGGCCATGGGCCCAGAACCTCAGACCAACATTCTTTTTGACTTGAAAAACCAGTTCTCTTTCCCTGGACCCTGTTTGTTTCTCAAGACCCCTGGTCCCTATTCACTTTCCCAGATCCCTCACAGCCTCTGACTATAACCAGACTCCTGCTTCCTGGGCCTTTATTTATTAATGTTTTAAAATCTACAGTACAGTTTCAAGCTATTTGAGGACACACACTACTTTCAGGTTTCTTGGGATCCTGACTGTCACGTTGCCTGGGTCATTTGACCCTCCTTCATTCAGGGACTGACTCAGTTTGTCATCTGCAACAATACTATTCCAATAAATTACAAAGATAGCCTGGTCACAGACCTGCATATATTTGGTATTAAAGATCCTAGGGAACAAATTAATAAAGATTTTTATAAAAAAAAAAGATCCTAGGGATGAGAGGTGGGGGTGGGAGGTGGGGGTGGCAATAAAGAGGATGGGGTAAAGGATCAAAGGGAGGGGGCTACAAGTTGCCTCTCACAGTTGATGGCTATCCCATCAAGAGCATGGCTAGGGTCATCAGCCTGTACACGGAAACAGAGTCAGACCTGTTTCCCTGGACGACATGCATGGGAGAGAAATCATGCTTTTCTGCTCTGCAGCTAGACTTGGGGAATAGAAATGCCTTCGTTTGCTCTCCAAGGAATGTCCTCACCATTTCTGTGTCACCATGCCCACACTTCTCCCTACCAGTTCACGGCTTATCTAACCACCTGCTGACTTAATGCCTATTCCGTTCTCTCTGTGCCTCTCTCTTCTTCTGTGACCCCTGTGGCTCTCCTGGGCCTCTGCCCTCCAGGTGCAGAGAGTGGGCGGAGCTCACCCTACCATAGCCAGTTAGACGTGAGGTCCTCCACTCCAACCTCTTACCAAGCTCCCAAGCACTTTCATGTTCCAGGTAGGCGGGCTGAGGAAGCCCTGGCCCGTGTGCATGCTCGGTGGGGTCTTCATGAGATTCCGTGTTTACCTGGCAGTAGCTCTGCCAAGCCAAGGAGGCCCTCCTTCCCTTAATCAGGCCTGGGGATTACCCATACCTTTCTTTATTCTTTCCCTTTAGACTCATACGTGACAAGACACTCAGTCTCAGTCTTCACTCTTAGCACAGCTAACTTCATTAGGACAGGAAAGACACTATAAACCATATCACAGGAATAGCTAAAGAATTGGGAATGTCTAGCCAAGAGAAGACTTAGGGAACAGAGATCACTGACCATGTGAAGGGATGTTCTATGAAAAAAGTATTCTGTGGGGCCCTAGAGGGCAGAGAGAATAACAATGGGAATCACCTGTAGGGAGGGAGTTTTCAGCTCAATATGAAAAATCTCCTGACAAGGAGAGCTATTGGATCATGGAACAGATATCTCAGGAGGCAATAACCTGGGACAGGAAGAGCTTAAGCTGAGGGTCATGAATGCCACAGAGAGATGCCTAGGCATGGTTTAGACTTGAAGGCAGCTGAAGTCCCTTCCAACACTAAGAAGCTCGGCCTTCTGCTGGCTGCCATCCTCCAGGTTGACATCTCCATGAAGCTTGGCACCCAGTGGCCTTGGACGAGCTTCTTAGTTCAGCTTGGACAGCTCCACTTATAGCTCAAGAGTAACCTCACTCACTAACCACATGGCTCCCCTTCTCCATCTCAGAACTTGGGATGAGCCTATCTAGGGGTGTGTTAACACCAACTTTTACCAGCTCACCAGAGCTTGTTGTTAAATTTTCAGTGAATCTAAAACTCAGGAACTGGCAAACACTATAAATCAGGGCTTGACTTGTCATTCTGTTGATTGGCTAGAGATTAGACTTTAAGAAAGCGATGGACAATTTGTTAATAATGATGATCAAACTTAAAGTAAGTCACATTTTCAGAGCCAATTATCAAACATTTACCAGCACACCACTAGGCCTATCCCTCCCTATTCTCCCTGGGACCTTACCCAGTTCCATCAAATCCATACCTCTCCACTACTCCAAAATCAACATTGGAGGACAACATGGGGTGGAGCAGGAACAAGATGTTAGTGATAAAGCCAGCATACAGGGTCCTAGAGCAGAATGAGCTGTGAGCTGAAGGAAAGGGCAGCAGGTATCTTAACCAATGCATTCATTCTGCATGGGGTTCATGCTATGCATGCTCACTCCATCTCCACCCTCAGGGCCTGTGGTATGTCCCACCACCAGTCTGACATATTCTGACAAACCCATTGCTCCTCCTCTCCCCTCCCCCCTACACCCCCACAGTGCCCCTCCTTATTTGATTTCTACTTTAGACAAGGTTGGGAATTTGATTTTGGAAGAAGTCTCCCCAAGAGGGGGAGATGGTGGACCCTTAGTTCAGGTGATCAAGTAAATCTTCTCTCTCTGTTCAGACAAATTGATTTGTGCTTCTTCCTTTGTCCTTTTCCTCCTTTTCTCCCTTCTCACCACCTCTACCTTCATCAATGGGCAGCTGCTGGAGAAAGCAACATCTACCGGAAACCCCCCATCTACAAAAGACATGGTATGGTCTCTGGGAAGCCAGTGGATTAGAAAGGTTTCTGGAGGAGTAGCTAAAGGATATTGGATTCCGCTGTGGTTTGGGAAGATTGGGGCTGGGGGGGGGGGGGCGGCAAGGAAATTTGCACTAATGCCCCTTCCTCCAAATAAAAATTATGCACATTTGTAGATTGCTTTAAGGTTTATAAAACACCTTAAATTCAATTCAAAGCAGACGAACAAGTGCTTACCATGTGTAAGGTGAAATGTTATAGTAATGGGGATACAGAAGTAAAAAAACAAAACAAAACCAAGTCCCTCCCCCACCAGGGCAGATAGCATTCTACTTGGTGAGGGAGAGGGTACAATGATAGATAGATAGATGGATGGATGGATGGATGGATGGACGGACGGACGGATGGACGGACGGACGGGCGGGCGGGCAGACAGACAGACAGACATAGATAGATATGTAAAGGGAGACACTATCAATGGGAGAGAAAGGAAAGGCCTTATAGGAGTTATTCCTTGAACTAAACCTTCATAATAATACTAATTAGCATGTATATAGTACTTTAAGGTTTGCAAAGGAAATGTTATCTCATTTGATTTTCACAACAGTAGGTGTTGTTATTATCCCCAATATTATAGATGAGGAAACTGAAGACGAGAGATCACATGACTTGGAGAGCTAGAATGAACCTAAAGCAGTATTTGCATTCAGTCCCAGTCAGTGCCTTATCCATTGCATTATCTAATTGCTAATCTTGAAGGAAGCAAAGGTATCTGAGAGAAGATGAGGAGATGCCTTATTCCACACATGGTTATATGCAAAGCCATAGAAATGAGATGACATGTTGAGACAGTTGGCCAGTTTGAGTGGAAAATAGCTAATGTGAAGGGAAATAATGTGAAATAAGGCAGAAAAAGCTAGTTGGAAACCAGATTGTGAAGTACTTTAAATACCAAGTTAAGACCTGGCATCAGGAAGATTCTTCTTCCTGAGTTCAAATCTGGTCTCAGACACTTTACTAGAAGTGTGATACTGGACAAGTTACTTAACCCTGTTTGCCTCAGTTTCCTCATCTGCAAAATGAACTGAAGAAGGAAAAGCAAACCATTCTAGTATCTTTGCCAAGAAAACTCCAAATGGGGTCATGAAAACATGACTGAAACAACTGCAGAGCCAGGGAAGCTCTGAAATATTTAGTAACTTACAAATATTGTTATTGGTGAATTGGTTTAGTGTTCTTTAGTGAAAAGAGTACTGGACCTGGAGCCAGGAGATCCAAATTAGAATTCGAATTCTAACACTTAATGACTGGTATCAATCAACAAGCATTTATAAGTGCCAGTTATGTGCCAGGTACAGAACTGGGGGGTAAAGGTAGAAAGACAAAAACAAGACAGTTCCCTGGCTTCAGGGAGTTTACATTCTGTCTGGCTTCTTGTGTATAATAGGCAGTGATTAACTTCTAGCTGGAGCTCAATTACCCAAAATGCCTCTGAAAGACTATAGCCCAAGAAAGGGAATGAGCTCAAAGGCAGCTTAGTGGATAGCCCTGAAGCAGGGGTTAGAGGCTTGAATCCCTGCTCTGCTATTCATTATCTGCAAGACCTTCTGCCAGTCACTTTCCCTTTCTGGGCCTCAGTTTCTTCATCCATAAAATGAGCAGTTGGACTAGATCAAGTGTTCTCTATCGGTAATCTATAGATAGATTTTAGGCCATCCCAGAACTTGGATGGGGGAGGGGGGAGGAAATTACACCTTTATTTTCACTAATCTCTAAAAAATTTATTTCTTTCAAGTATTTAAAAACGTTGTTCTGAGGACCCCACAGTCTTCACTAGACAGTCAAAGCGGTCCATGACACACCCAAAAAGGCTTAAGAGCCCCTTGCCCAGATGATCTCTAAAGTCCTAGCTAGCCCTAAATCCTTTGATCCCGATGTGGTTCTTCCCTGTTGGCATTCGGGAACAATAGGGGAAATAGGGTGTGACTTCAGGAGAGCTAAGTAGACTTCTCTAAAGTCTCTAGCACTGGTTTGAAGCCTAAAATTCTGTCTTTCCCTGTGAAAAGGCACATCTCTGTGGAAACCCTGGCCTTCCATTATGGGTCTTTCCTTTGGGAATGCTGGGCAGCATAGCTATATGTCATGGTATGGTTGGCAGAAACTTTCAAGATGGAACATGAGAAGTTACACTCTGCAGCCTATCCCTGTACGATGGACAGAATATAGGGTTAGCAGTCTAAAGTCCTCAGAAAAAAAGGGACTCCTGGGCAGTAGAGTTCTTCAAAAGACACCTTATAGGAAGTAGTCGGGTATAATAAGAAAAGCAGAATTCAAAAAACTGGCTCAAATCCTATCACTATAATATAAATCAACTACTCCATACCTCAATCTCCCATTCCATAAAACTGTAATAATAATAGTTGTGTTTTCAGGATCTAATTCACACGAGTTTTTGCAAGGGGAGTACTTTGTAAACCCTAAAACATTATATATACAAATATTTAACATGTTGTGGGGTTTTGTTTGTTTTTTGGTTTGGGGGAAGGGGGGTTTGGTCAAATTGTCAGGGAGGTTGAAAAGATATTCCTCTTCAGGTTAGAGTTGAATTACATTACCACTAAGGTCACTTCCAACTCGAAAATTACTGGCTGTGAGATCCCAGCTAAGCCACTTCTCTTCTCTCAGGAGCGTCATTCAGTAAAATAATGATTAAAAGTATTTGGGGCAGCTAGGTGGCAAAGTGAATAGAGCCCTGGAGTCAAGAGAACATGAGTTCAAATATGCCCTCAGACACTTAACACTTACTAGCTATGTGACCTTGGGCAAGTCACTTAATTCCAACTGCCCTGACTCCCCCCTCATCCAAAAAAGAAAAAGTACTTGTACTTACCTGCTTTTAGTTATTATAAGAATCAAATATGGGTCAGGTGCTATTTGAATGTGAGTTATTATTAATAGTAATGTTATCATCTATAAATATACAAGGTACCCCAAAAACCTTAATGCAGTTTTAAGTTTTAATAATTTCATTAAGTATAAATACTATAAGCTTATAAGAAACATCATATTTAAAAGGTTAATTAAATTTAATTAATTAATTAAATTTAAGTTTTTAAATATTGAAATACTTCTTATTAAAATTCAAGATAATTATCATCTTGTGCTATACATGACTCTAGTTCATTTTCAAACTTTATAAAAACTTTCATCGGCTATTGTTCAGTGACTGAAAGGATTACACTTGTAACCCTAGCTTTAAGATTATCCAAAGAATGAAATTTTGATGTATACATGACAGTTTTGAAATGACCCTACAATAAAAAGACTAATGGAGATAAATCAGGTGACTGAGGTGGTCAGTCCAAGGGACTTCATCTATTGATACACCAGTCTGTGAAACTGTTATTCAGAAAGTGTCCCATAGTAAAATAGATACCCTACAGAATAATAGTGTGCCCACCCAGTTAAAATTAAAATTAAAAATGTATAATTAAAAATTCACAAAACTAAGTATAAAAGAAATTTAAATAAATTTTCAAATGATATTTTTATAGATTTTTACCATTTTGACTTTTGCAATTGTTAAAGCTTAATACTCCACTAAGACTTTTGAGATATGCTGCATAATAAATATAACATTATTATGGATATAATACAGGGATAAATAAGTAAGGTGATGAATTGTGACTCTGCTATTTAAGGACTAGTCTAGATAAATGTAGAGAGACACATGACCAAGAGGTTAGCCACCAAGTGATTTTTTTTTTTTGCCACAGCAATTCACAAAACCATCTATATAGTACAGTCTCAGGATTTCTTGAAAATATACAAATCTATTTTGTGGATAAAAAATATTGAGAAAACATAGACCCTGACCACCTCAGTCACCCAGATCCCAAAGTTTTTTCTAGTCCTAGGAAATGAAGCCATACACATAAACACAGGCTACTAGCCCTGCGCAGAATTATGCAGACTGATTCTGTGTAGCCCAGAGCAGGCAGAGTCTTGTGAAATTTTATACCAAGGTAGACAAAAAGACTTTGAGCATTTTACAAATGCACCGATCCAATTTAAGTAGACCCAGACCACCTTTGAATATACTAATCAGAAGTAGGTCAGATACCTCTGGCTACACTTAATGGACCCATCAGTCATTTTAGCTATTTCTGTCTACATGTCTCCACCATCCCTATCCATCCTCTGCAGGGAAGAGACCCAGACTGTATCAGCCCCCAAACTGAGAAATAGAACCTGTCAAACCAAAGACACTCAATCCAACTTTAGAACAAAGTAAAAGGTCATAGGATAGGCTGACAGAATTGCCCTAATATTGGGGAGGGAAAATATGACAAGGGTGAAGAGTTGGGCTAGAAACTGAGGCAGGAGGGTTATCTGGAGCCCTGGGGTGAAAGGGAGAAGAGCCAGCAAAGATCAGTGCTCAGCATGTTGGTGGCTCCTGATCTAAGCAGTCTCATTTTCTTTGTAGAGTTCTCTGTTCTATAATGGTAATGAGATCTCTTGTATTTGTTTTGTTTTTTCCATTGACTTTGATCTGCCCTGGCTCAATGACACCACCCCCGACCTCTACTACACCACTTGGGTTGTAAGTAACTACACCTATAGTCAGTTCCATGGTTTTATCCATATCTTAGTCTTTAGCTAGAAACCAGTTAGGATCATAGAAATAGGAGGGGCCTTAGAACATGGGATTAGAAGGGACCTTAGAAAGTAGAATTGTCAGAGTTGGAAAGGACCATATAGCATAGAATGTCAGAATTGGAAGAACATAAAATGGGAGTGGGGAAGGACTGGAGTACCTAGAAAGCCAGAGCTAGAAGGGACCTAGAACAGAGAATGTCAGAGGTAGAAGGATCCAGAACATAGGATGTCAGAGTTAGAATGGAAAGGAGAATATATTATTACAGAAGAAACAAAACTTGTCTCAGCCACTAGGCTAACACTTGGGGACCATTTTTAGCCCTAGTCAGAGGTGAAACAGAGAGTAACTCTCCATATCCATCTTCCTTCTTCTCTTGTCCTCATGTTATTTGCAGGAGTCTGGGGCTGGGGATGTTGAGAGGGTAATGTGTGAATAGCTTCACACTATTTGAGGCCCTCATTCATCTTGTGTCAGGAAGATTTCCTCTAGCCTTTGATTAGACAGATCACCCCCTCCCCCACAACCCTCCTGAGCTTCCTATCCTGTGGGCATCTCTACAGGCAATCATCGGCAGCAACGAAAAGCAAAACCAGTGAAGATATCACCCAGTCCTCCAAGTATGCTCCAGCCTACTCCCCAGACCTCTACTATGGCTCAGAGTCTGAGTTCTGGACCTACCACAGCTCCCCCAAAGGTAGGTGGCTCAGCCTGGAAGGGAGAGGACAGGTTGGTTGTTGTCCTTCTTACTCAGAGAGGACCAAAATGACATCACTATGTCAGGGTCAAAATACAGTGTGTCCAACTGTGGCTGATCAGACCAATATGAGCTCAGAAAACTATACCACAGGTGGGGCACGCATAATCCATATGAACATTTGGGATAGAGATGTCTAAATTTGCATATCTCACATTTCTTTTAAGCTGTTGAAATTCTGGTTTGCTGATAAAGCACAGTGCCTTCTTAGATGCAGGCACAGCGAGCTTTGTGGTCCTGTGCCCACATGGGAGGAGAGGAAAAACGAGACCAGTGCCCCAATCTGCCCACAGCGGGCTCCCGTCAAGCCAAGAGACTAGTAGCTGTTCCAGTCTGCTCTTGGACATCAGGGAAGCCTCAAGATCAGGAATCTTTTCAACAAACATTTCTTGGGTAGTTTCTCTGTACTGAACAAACATAAAGTTTAGCTAAAATTTAGTCCATATCCTTAAGAAGATGACAGCCTTAGAGAAATAACAGTAATACAAAGCAGAGAATGAGTACAAAGTGCTATGAGGGAGAGGTCCCTTCCTCTGGGGCAATCAGATAATTCAATTCAATAACTATCTATTAAGCAAATATTACAGGCTGAGACCCAACTAGGAATGCAAAAATTCAAACAAATAAACAAAAAACTCTGCCACGGTTCCTGCCCTCCAGCACTTTCTAATCTAAGGGAGACTGACCTGTACATGATTAGGCATGATCTCAGGAAGAATAGGGATAAGAGGAAAAGAAAGATTCAGTAAAGGGCTACAAGAAATCTGAGGAGGAAGAAATCACTTTCAGCCTAGAAAGATCAGTGAAGTGTTTATGAAAAAAAAATTCAACAGGTAAAGATGAAGAGCGAATACATTCTAAGTCAAGTTGACAAGCATTTATTAGGTGCCTAATATTTGCCAGGCACTGGGGATACAAAGAAAGGCAAAAAACCCATAGTCCCTGCCCTCAAGGAGCTCACAGTCTAATGGAGAAGACATCATGAAAACGATTATATACAAACAAGATACAGACAGTATAAACTAGAGATAATTAATAGAGAAAAGGCACTAACAAAAAGGGAGATGAGAAAAGGCTTCTTGCAAAGATGATATTTTGGCTGGCACCTGAAATAAATAAGGGAAGCAAAACATTCTAATATACACACTATATAAGAGAAGGCAAGACAAGATAAGGGTACAGTCAGTTATCCTATGATGTATAAAGGGGAATAGTGGAAGCTGAGCTCAGCTACTTATTACCTGTGTGGCCTGAGATAAGTTATTGACCTTCTGTGGGTCTCAGTAGCCACATAAGTAAAATGAAGAGAGGCAGAATTTTTCTAACTCTAATAAATCTGGAAATGTAAGTCAGAATAAGATTGTGAAGGGCCTTAGAGTCCTCCCTAAGGTTATCAGACTTTAGGCAATAGTAGGTAGGGAACCAGGAACCACTGAAAGTTCTTGAGCAGGGAGATGACATTATCAGAGCCATGAATTAGTAAATTTATAGTGCAGGAGGAGACAGATTGAAGAAGGGAGAAATTGGAGGCAGGGAGACCAATTAGGAGGCTAACAAAACAGACCACTCAAGAAGAGATAAAAATTTGGACTCATCAAAGAAAGGGACAGATGTAGAGAAAATAAACAAAAATCTAATCAAATAAATGAATATAGCAAAGCAAGATAGATGTTCAAGACTTACATACATTTATAATTATACTTATGTCTCACCTCATCTTCCACCAGATGGTAAACCCTATGAAGGCAGGGACTGTCTAATCTTAACTTTGTACTTTCCCTAGTGCCCAGCATAGTGTTCTAAACACGTGCTGTACTTAAAAAATATCCATTGTGTCTATGTGTAATTGACCCAATTTTATCTCTTCTATATTTCTCTCCATTTCTTTCTTCTATTTTTCAACTCAATCCTCAGAGACCCTCTAAATCCTAGAGTGAGAGCTTAGCGTTGGACATTTCACTTCCTTTCAATCACCCTCCCCATTTTAGTCCGATGAGAGGTAGCTATGGTTGAAGCTCCAGACTCCTCAGTCCCCATGGAGCTTATCACCGACCCATCCAGAGC
The DNA here is from genome assembly GCA_028627135.1 of Pseudochirops cupreus. Taxonomy (NCBI): domain Eukaryota; kingdom Metazoa; phylum Chordata; class Mammalia; order Diprotodontia; family Pseudocheiridae; genus Pseudochirops; species Pseudochirops cupreus. The sequence continues at coordinate 286,804,805 of CM053581.1, forward strand.
AAAGAGGGGAATATTAATTCAGTAGTAACACAGAGGCACCACAATCAGGCTCAGAAACCCATTCTTTCCATAGTTCACCTAAGGGCAGCTATAGGGGAGCAGTCTAACAACAAGAAATACTCTTAAATGATTGCTATGTTCAGAGAACTGGGCTCAATACCAGGGGAGATATAAAAGTTTAGATAATGCTTGATCCTTACCCTCAGGGAGCGTGCACAGTCTAAGAGGGAGGTAAAACAAAAATACAGATAACTATGATATAAAACACGAGAATTTTTAAAACTTCCTTTTATTTCTACTGCAATTTTTAGTTAATATTAAACTCATCTCATCAAAACCTGTCTCATAGAATATGAAAATTTACTTATAGCCTTAAACATCCTCAGATAAAAAATAAAAGGAAGAATCTTAACTGTCCCTGACTTTTTGGTGGCATGTAAATCTTCCTCCTTGATCAGCCTATTTGTGAATGCTCTAAATGTAATTTAATCTGTAACCTGACTTAGTTTACTTATAGAGTTTGTTTAACAAATTTTGTTTCCTGAGGGGACATATGAAATTATGACTCTGTTTAACTAAGTTTGTTCAACTTTTATGACATTGGAGGAAGTATAGGATTATGGATCTATCTTCTTTTTTACCTTTTATGGCCTAAGAAGACTGTACAAGATCGTGATATATAAATGAATTATTTCTCTGTCACTCTGATGCAATTTTCCTTTAAAAAGCCTTCTCAGAATCCTCAGAGTGTTTCAGGTTTTCTCTGAGGCCTGAACCTGTGTTTTAACATAATAATAAAAGCTAGGTTTTTACCTCCACGTTTTCTGCATTGTAGGAAATAATATATTTGGTAGCAGCTACCCACCATGTGAACTCAAAGAGGAGGTATTTCTCCCATAACATTAGTCAGTCAGTCAATCAGTAAACAAGCATTTATAAAGCTACTATCTTTAAGGAGGTCAAAATCTAATGGGACAGACAACATGCAAACAACTATGTGCAAACAAGACACAGATGGGATAAATTAAAGATAATTAAAGAAGGGAGGTATTAGAATTATGAAGGATCAGAAAAGACTGTTCATAAAAGATAAAATTTTATCTGAGACTTGAGGGAAGCCAGAGAAGTCAGGAGACAGAGATGAGAGAAAGCATTCCAGGCATGAGGGACAAGCAGCAAAAATGCCCATTTATATATTGCAATCTTGTGCATTCTTCTTAGGCCATAAATGGGAGAGAGAAGAAGGATCCAGAGTCAGGAGATAGAGTATCTTGCTTGAGAAACAGCAAGGAAGTCACTGTCACTGGATTGCATAGTATATGGGGGCCAGATTGCATAGTATAAGGATATATGGGGTAAGAAGACTAAAAAAGTTGGAGTGGGGTATGGGAGGGGAGCAGGTTATGAAGGGCTTTGAACATCAAACAGAAACCTAGAAAGCAAAGAGTATCAAGGAGAAGAGTGTGATTGACACCATTGATGGCTACAGAGAATTCAGGAGGTATGAAGATGAGAAAGAGCTGGTAGATCAGACAACTAAGAGATCATTAGTCACTTTGGAGACAGCAATTTCAGTTGAATGATGAGGCAGGAAGCCAGGTTACAGAAAGAAAAAAGTGAGAGAAAAGGAAGTGGAGCATCAACTGTAGATAGCTTCAAAAGGAATTTAGCCACAAAGGTGAAGAAATATGGGATGATAGCTGTCAGATGAACCAAGTGAAGGTTTTTTGAGGATAGAAGACACTCTCTTCTATATGTTTATAAAACATCCAGTAGCTAGGGAGAGATTAAAGAAGAGTACAAGAGTGGGGATGATGTGGGGGGCAATCTGCTGGAGAAGAGGAAATGGAATGGAATCTACCTGTGCGTGGAGAGAGGTTGGCTTTGGTGATGAGAAGTACCTCTTTTTTTGTATGTAAAAAACAATTTTTAAAAATTTTTAAATTTTTTTAAACAGCTGTTTTTAAAACTTTGATTTCCAGATTCTCTCCTTTCTCCCCTCTTCACCCATCCCCACTGACAAGACAAGCAATTCAATATAGGTTATACATGTGTAGTAACGCAAAACATTTCCATAGTAGTCATATTGTGAAAGACTAATTATATTCCCCTCCATTCTATCCTGTCCTCCATTTATTCTGTTTTCTCCTTTGACCCTGTCTCTTTTCAAAAGTATTTGCTTCTAACTACCCTCTCCCTCAATTTGGCCTCCTTTCTATCATCCCCCCTCTTATCCTCTTCCCCCTATTTTCCTGTAGAGTAAGATACTCAATTGAGTATGTATGTTATTCCCTCCTTAAGCCAAATCCAATGTGAGTAAGGTTGATTCTTTCCCTTTCACCTCCCTGCTCTTCCCTCCATTGTAACAGCCTTCTCCTGCCTCTTTATTTGAGATAATCCATCCCATTCTATATCTCCCCCTCTCCTTCTCCCAATATGTTCCTCTCTCACCTCTTAATTTTATTTTTTATATCATCCTGTGCCCTCTCTCTATGTATACATTCAACTCACCCTGTGCCCTCTCTCTATGTATACATGTACACATATATACACACATATAAATACACATATACACCCACCTATACATACATACACATACATACACACATATAATCCAAGAAGGGCCACCTCTTCATGAGATGTGCATTAGGGAAGTTGGACAAAATTCAGAGTGAGGTGTAAGGCAGTGAAAGTTTGTTGGGAGATTGGGAGCAGGTTGGGAAGGGAATAGGGAAGAAGACACATAACTGGGGCAGAATGTGCTAGCCAGCACTCTGGGGTGCTGAAATTTAGAGGTCTCCTAGCATTTACCCTCCTTCAACAGCTAGAAGCACCTAAGCTTAGCACCTAGAGGGTTAAAAAAAAAAAGTTTAAATGGGAAATGACCTGATGATTTCTTTCCTGTTGTCCAGCAGGCTGTATCCTAGGTAAGCTCCAGTCCTGTCTAACTTCCTCTTTTGTCAGTGACTTCCATGTCTCAGGCTCTCTATCTCTCCAACACATCATGCATTTTGTGGTACTTAACCAGGGCCCAAGAAGAGATCATTGTAATACTGTAAGGTGGAATGTTAGTTGAAGTTTAAAAGATGGGTAGGAATTCAACAGGTGAAGAAAGGTAAGAAAGTCATTCTGGCCATATGGAACAGCATAAACGAACATATGGGAAGTAGGATGGCACAGAGAGTTTGTGCAGCAGAGAGTAGCCATTAGAAAGTCAGTGACATTCAGACAGACCTTAAACAGAATGTTTTGCCTCATAAGCTACCCTTTCCCTCCTTCCTCAAAGGGGAAATTGTCTCTTGAAGCATTTCAGGTGATCCCTCTCAATCTTGAACCCATATTGGCCCTTGTCAAAGTAGAGATGGAAAATGGCCTTGGTTGGGCAACCCTTGATTAGCTGGGGGGCCACTGGAAGGCTGAGTGTTTGTCTCCTTGTGGAGACACACATGGAACTTACCATGCCTCTGTCTTCTGCCAGTGCCCCGAGCCCGGAGGTTCTCAGCAGGAGGAGAAGAAGATGATTTTGACCGTGGTCTGCATAAGGTGAGCAGCACTTTGCCGTTGGGCTGTGAACACACTGTAACACCATTGTGGGGAACTTCCATTGGTCCTACATGGACTGCAGGTCAATGTTTTCCTTAGGTAGAGAATCTCAGACCTTGGAGGAACTGAGGGAAGATGAAGCTGGACATCTGACCTTACCTCACTCCTTGTCCTCCAATTAGTTGAGACCAGTCTGACCAATATCCTTTTGTACCAAGTCTATATTTCTAATTTTTTGCTGGTATCCCCTCATCAGCTGTGAACCAGCAGGGTGTGGTAGAAACAGTACTGGAATTAGAATCAGAGCACCTATATTCAGGTTCTTGGTCTCCTATTTATAACCTGTGTGATCTTGAGTGAATCACTTCCTAAGCTTCCTTCAGGTTTAGATCACAGGGTCATAAACTTCAAACTCTCACTAAGATGGACAGTTCTCTTAGACAAACTTAGACCCTCTGAACTGCTGTGGCTCCCACTTCCCTTGGGTCTCCAAGCTGGGAGCTTGGGAGCTTGGCTGGTCATCAGGTGGGAAGAGAAGACTCAAGAGTGTGAGAGATCCCATGAGAAGGCCCCAGCTCCCCATGACCTACCAAGGGCTTCTACCACCTGGTAAACACTTCTAGAAAGTATACAAGTAGACTTCTATAAACCTCTACAAGAGATGCTGTCTGCTTTTGTCTCTCTGAGAGCAAGAAGAGGCAGCTCAGCGCCATTTGGGAAGTAGAGCCGACTGATGCCCTTCAATCACATAAGGAAAAGCTTTTCTTTCTCTGCTTATGTTCCCTGAATGTTTGCTGTAATAAGTTCCACCATATAACATGTCACACAATACCACTGGTTAAAATAAAGCCTATTTTTCATCATCTTTGTGTCAGGTCAGTCCAAAATCTTGGATCTTAAGCTCACAGTCTTCATTCACAGCTAAATCATTAGGCTTCAGGTTTCTATGTATGATATAAGCTGAATGAATTTCCTTGAGACTCCTGAGATTTTGATACATAGGACCTGTATGTGGTCATCAGTGAGCTTTTCACATTTCAAAATGTTGTTCAGGTCCATCCCTGTAAGGCAAATAATATGAAGTGATATTGTCCCTGTTTTATAGAGGAGAAAAGTGAGACTTCAAGATGGAGAGTGATTTGCCCTATATCTCACAATTAGGTAAAAAATAAGAACCATAAAACCTGGGTCATTTTACTCAAAATTCATCATTTTTCACCATTAATTGATTAATGTTAATAAGAAGAACTTGAATTTTATTTCATCCTAAGTCCTTTATTGACAGGACCCTTGTGATGTAGACTGGCTAAGGATTCTGGCCTGGGGCTCATTCCCTCCTTCCTGTGCATAATCCTGTGTAGACCAGGTTTCAGTAACTTGGAGTGACTACCTGAAGAGTGGGGCCTTAAGTCTTTCTAGATTTGAAACTCTTTCAAGAAAGGGGTGGATGGAAAGTGAAGGAAGGACTAGGGAGATATTGTAGTCAGTTGCAGTAATTCATTTTTCTTTATTTTGAAACACAACCTGAAGATTTGTGCAAAATAAAATGTAAATTCTAGTTTGGGTTTTTGGTTCAGGAGTGTGAGTTTCAGATCACATTTCTTGGATCTGTTAATTGAAGAGAGAGCCAGCAATAGTTCCCAAGTAGGGGGGCGGAGCCAAGATGGCGGCGTAGAAGCAGCAACACATCGCAGCTCTCACATAGCCACCC
>CM053581.1:286810558-286829462 GCA_028627135.1 Pseudochirops cupreus
CCTCTCTCCTATCCTCCTCCCTCTTCCTTCTTCTCCCCTTGCTCCCTCCCAGATCCAAAGTGGGATTGGACGATTGATTCTGAAGGAGGAGATGAAGGCTCGCTCCAGCTCCTATGCAGATCCCTGGACCCCTCCCCGGAGCTCTACCAGCAGCAGAGAAGCCTTGCACACTGCTGGCTATGAGACTTCCCTCAATGGCTGTAAGGGCAAGAGGGGTGGGGGTTGAGGGATTCCTGCTTTCTTAATCCCTCAGATATCCCAAGGCCCCTTCAAAAGTTAGGAGGGACTTAGGAACTAGGAAAAGAAATACAGTAACACCCCAAACCTTGGCTCCTGAGCTAGCAAATTACTTCTGAGAGTCTAGTATTATGCCTGTCACTTTTTTCTGTCTTGAGAGCCTAGTCCAAGATTCCAGTGTGTCTTAGTGAAGAATATCATTCCCTCTTTCTGAACATCAATACAAGGTTCATCCTCAGTCCATCCAAAATTCCCTTAGTGATCTTGGAAGTCTCTGGCTTTGAGTGCTCCTCTCCAATTTCTCCCTCCTAACCATGCGCTCCTCACATTTGTTTTACACACCCTTGCTTACTCCTTGCATCTCAGTCCAGGAAGTCATCCCCAGTGATGTGGAGTCAGGAGACTTGAGTTTGGTTCCCTACCTATGTGACAAGCATGGGAAAGTTGCACAGTAATAATAATAATAGCACTTTAAGGTTTGCAAAGTTTTTTATGTATGGTCTCTCACAACAACCCTGTGAAGTAGGTGCCATTATTATCCCTGTTTCACAGATGACAAAACTGAGGCTGAGGAAAGCTAAATGACTTGGCCACCATCACATAGCTGGTAAAGATGTGAGGCAGGATTTGAACTCAGGTCTTCCTGACTCCAAATCTAGCACTCTATCCACTTAAATAGCACCTGGCTGTATAAGTGTCATGGTTTCCTCACTTACAAAATGAAGGCATTAGAAGAGACAGCTTTGGGGCGGCTAGGTAGCAGTGAATGGAGCATCAGCCCTGGAGTCAAGAGGACCTAAGTTCAAATCCAGCCTCAGACACTTAACACTTACTAGCCGGGTGACTGTGGGCAAGTCACTTAACCCCAATTACCCTGCCTTCCCCCCTCCAAATTTAAAAAAAAAAAAAAGCAAAAAAAAAAAAAGAATAGACAGCCTTTAGAACCACCTAACTCTAAGAGAAATCAGTGTGGTTTGGTGGAAAGACTGCTGGATGTAGAGTCCAAGTACCTGGGTTTGAATCCCATTTCTACCACTTACCACCTGTATGACATTGGGCAAGTCACTTAACCTCCCTGAGTCTCAGTTTACCTTTGTGTAAAATGAAGAGCTTGTACTAGATGACTCCCAAGTTCCTTCTAGCTCTCATTGTAAAATTTATGATCCAATGATTTCCTGAATAGGTATTATATCACTGACCTAGATTATATAGAATCATAGATAAGCCTGTTTTCAGGGCCTTTTCCAATGTGTCAGAGCTTGTGTTTTTCTGGCATAACCTTTGAGAATCCAAAGTATCTCCAAGCCACAATAAGGCATTCAAAGAAGACTTTAGTGAAGTACTAGCAGCTCAACAACGATCTCTGTGTCTGTCAGCTGAAGATCAGAGTAGCTATCTTTGGCAAGGCCCATCACCAGGGGGCTGACCACAAGGCAATGGATATTTTTGGCCACGGTGACTAATGATGATAGTCTGCTGTGGTATGAAGGGTTTGGGAACTACATTAGTGAAAGAAAGACTTACACTGATGAAATCACAGAGCTTTGAAATATGATGAAACTTTGCATGGACTTCTTTCCATACAATTTGTCATTAGAGGGAGCTGGGAAGACTACCACCAAGAAGAATCTGGTGGGCTAGGTTGCGGTGGGGGAGAGCTTAGTAATTTTCTTCCATCCCATGTGACAGAGTCCTTATTTAACCCATTGCTCCGGGAGGGTGAATAAACACTGAGAGACTGTTGGGAAGGCAAAGACAACCCTAGCAAAATGGGCAAAAATCTTCCAGCCTTAATGGAAGCAGCAAAAAGAGTAGATGGGAGAGGCAAAACATTCAAAAAGCAAGAAAAGTGGTATTTTTGAAGCAGGATGAATGTAGCCTAGGGGAAAAGTCTTACAATAGAAAGCACATTGGGCTAAGGGTCAAAGAATCTGGATTAGATTTCAAGCTTTGCCACTAAATCCACGTTTGACCTTGAACAAGTCCCTTCCCTGCTTTGGGTGTCAGTTTCCTCCATCATAATATTAAGAGATTAGACTAACTAAACTCTAAAATCTCTCTGAATGCTGGCATTCTGTGTTCTAAATTCTTAGGACTCCTGCTCAGACATGTTGTGTCTTCAGGTCCCTCCTAACTCTAATATTCCAAATTCTAAGGGCCTTTCTTGGGGCTCTGACATCCTATGCCAAGGGGTGGGGGGGAATCTGTGGCCTCAAGGCCACATGTGGCCTTCTAGGTCCTTGGGTGTGGCCTTTTGCCTGAGTTCAAGTTTTAAAGAACAAATCCTTTTATTAAGGGAATTTGTTCTGTGAAGTTTGGATTCAGTCAAAGAGCCACACTTGAGGACCAAGAAGGCCACATATGGCCTTGAGGTCACAGGTTCTCCACCCCTGTCCTATGCTGTAAGGTCCCTTTTAGCTTTGGTACTCTGTGTTCTAAGACCCCTTTTATCTCTGACATTCTATATTTTAAGGTACATTCCAATATTGACATTTTCGGTGTTAAGTCTCTTCCCACTCTGACAATCTGTCCTAATATTGTATGGTTCTGAGAGTAGATACAAAAGGGAATCAACTTAAGAGAAGACTCTATTACTTCTGTAGTTTGATCACTAGTTGGCAGCTCAGCACTAACTGCTGGCCTGTGAATCCACTTTGCATTGGCCAGTTGTGCAATAGGTGAAGTATCTTGAAATTGGTCATTGGGATTATGTGTGCCACGTAGTATATAACTCCACAGGGAAGCCACACAGTATAACTACAAGGACTAAGTTTGCTAGAGCGATAGGTCTTGCCTTACAGGCCACCTTGTGCTGACCTGATCTTTCTCTGATTGCAGCTCCCCGGTCCCATTACCTGGCTGACAGTGGTATGTAGAGTTCCTGCCCCTTGGTCTACCAAAAGACCTTCCCACCCCAACCTAGTGTTAATTAACCCCTTCTGGCCAGGAGATTAGCTTATTGGGATGAGTCAGTTAAAACTAGGTCCTGCCAACAGTTGAGTACCTTATCATAATTTCCCTGGGCCTTAAAAAGACACCATTCACAGTAACTGCTTGTTCTCTTTCACATCTAATAGGTTGAGGTGGAGAAGGGGAATCCAAAGCAGGAAGATAAATGAGATGGGACAAGTATACCAACTTGTATGTGGAGGCAGAGATGTGTGGTCTTTAGACTGTCTTCTGGGCCTTAGATCCCCTTAAAAGAGAGAAGGTCATCAATCTTGGAGTCTCCTACTTTCCTTGGCCCTGCCAAGGTGGGGAGAAGCAAGTTCTGGATTTGGAGTCAAAGGACCTGGGCTTGAATCCCAACTCTGCTACTTTTAGTACTTATTTGTGCGGCCTTGAAGCAAGCCATTCCACCTCCCTGGGCCTCATTTGTAAAATAAGGGGAATTTACTGGATAATCTCTAATGTAAATAATCTCTGCCCTTCAGTTCTAAATCCTATGACCCTATTTAGAGCTTCCAGGTTCATTCTTCAATTCTGCCTCTCCATGGTTTTATGAAATTGAGCAACTTATTTCCCCTCTGAGCCCACATCTCATCATCTATAAATGGAGCTTGAGGGGAGGAAGTTGTAGAAGTGTTTGCTAATGTCCCTTTCACCTCTAAATGCTATGAACATGAAGGAAGAGCCTAATTTTTGAGGGCTTTCCCTACCTTGTTTATAATTCTACACTCAAAGATATGGGGAAGATTTTTAATTGAGTGAGTCTCCTCACTGCCTTTCCTAGATGGGGGGAGGGAGTGGTCTTTTAAGGTGAATATACAAGTGACAGTCCCGAAGTTTTCTTTTCAGATCCCCTCATCTCTAAGTCAGCCTCACTTCCTGCTTACAGGAGAAATGGACTTCACAGGGTAAGGAGGCTGGATGGTCACATCTGTCCCAGGAGCTGATATTCCTCCTAAATTTGATTTATTGATTGGGCATAGTTATGAATAAAATGTTGACAAAACTACAGGGATGTTAGTGGGTAGGGAAGACTTACCCGAGAGATTTTTTTTTTGGCTTGGTGTTACAATTAAGACCACTTGAATCCCAGAGGGGGAATAAAGGATAAAATGAGAGAGATAATATGGATAACCATTGAGTGATAGCATGACATGGCAGATAAAAAATTAGTGAGATCTTAGGTTGCATGGATACATACCATCCAGAGCGAGGGATGTGAGAGTCCTGCTGTCTTCTGCCCTGGTTAAACCATCTGTTGCACTGTGTCCAGATCTGGGTACAGTTTGGAGGGAAGGACAGTGACAAGTTAGAGCACAAACATAAAACAACAAGGGTGATAAAGGAACTAAAGTCCTAGCGTGAAGCCATCTCCTCTGGCTGGGAGATCAGGCTATATGGGATGAGTCTGTTGGAACTGGGGACTGGCAGCAGATGAGACCCTCATCATGATTTCCCTGGGCCTTAAGAAGGTCCAATTCATTAAGTGATTTGCTTATTTACTTTTAGTGTACAAGATACAGTTCCACAATCTCTTGAGTTTCAAATTTTCTCTCCTCCCTCTTCCCCCTCCCCCCATGGCAGCTTGCAATCAAGTAGAAGGCACTATTCATGCCATTTGAGGACTGGTCACAGGAACTAGGGATATTAATCCTGAAGAAGAAAAGACATGGGAGAGGGAATATGCTAGCTATCTTTAAATATCTGCAGCTCTGTTATATGGATTAGACATGTTCTGCTTGGCCCCGAGGAACAAAACTGGGAGCAACAGATGGAAATTACAGAGAGCCAGATATGGGTTTGATGTCAGCAAAGACTCCCTAGTGAGCTGTCCCAGAGTGGTATGGGCTTCTCAGGAGGCAGTGGAAAGCCTGTCCCTGGAGGTCTTGAAGGGAAAACCAGAAGGCCATCCCTTGTCAGAGATGTTGTAGAGAGAGAATTCCACCTCCGCCCCAGGTTGGATTGAGTGACCTCTATTTCAGTCATTATGGGGCTAGCTGAGAGACTATGGTTGGTAATGCATAGTTGTGCATAGAAATCAAAATTGGGTCAAAAGTCCCACTAGTCTGTGTGTGTGTGTGTGTGTGTGTGTATGTATGTGTGTGTGTTTGCACACATGTCCTGCATGCAATGAGGAAGGTATGGGATGCTACAGGAAGAGGCTGGTGATTGATCACAGAAAGCCAACCTTGTGGTTTCTCTTCTCTACAGACACCCAGTGCAGACCTCTTTCACTATGACAGCATGAACGCTGTCAACTGGGGGATGCGAGGTGAGCAGAGTTGGATTCTGATAGGGAAGATCCCTTCATCACCCATTCATTGAGCTCCATCACTGCTTCCATTGAGTATAACACCTCCCAAGAAGAAATTCAGCCTTAATCACTGCTAATAATCTGAGAGATGTCTTGTCCCCACAGTCCTATCCAATCATTGAGCTCCTGTTTTCTTGTAATATTTAATTCTGTTCTACAAGCATGGATTAAGTTCCTACTAAATTCCAGGACCTGGGAATACAAAGACAAAAATGGACCAGATCCTCCCCTCAAGGAGCTTATCTTCTACTTTGGGAATACACTTTGTACACAAAAAATGTAAATACTGAGTGTAAACAGGAGCTAGGTGGCCTAGTGGGTAGACTTCTTCGTCTCAAGTGGGGAAGATAATGAGATTAAAAATTGCCTTGGACATTTACTAACTTTAAATATTGGCTCTGTCACTTTACTTGCTCTGCAACCTTGACCAAGTCCTTTGATGTTTTGGAGTCTCCATTTTATCCCTTATAAAACGGAGGCTTTGGTACTACCCTGTGACCTGGGACAAGTCATTTAACATCTTAATTTCCATATGTATAAAATAAGGGGATTGGGACTATCTCTGCAACCTTAGGCAAGTCACTTAAAATCTCTGGACTCTGGAGACTGACCTAGGTGATCTCTAAGGGCCCTTTTGGGCTCAGATTACTTTGATCCTATGATCCTTTGAGGTTCTCTCTAGTTCTGAATCATCTGAGTCTCATTTGCTCTCATCTCGTCAACCCCCTAGTCCAAGACCCCTCCAACCTCAGTCCAGCCCCTCACCAGCAGCTCTTCCCCTTTGAACAATTTCCAGCCAACCCACAAACCAGACACTGACTACTGCCTGCAGATGAATGTGGGACAGTGCATTCCCATTTGGCAGATACCTGCTAATCTCTCCTACATAGAGAAGCACCAGGTCCATATGTGTTCCCTTCCTTCTGAAGCCAGGAGCCCAGTGGGACTGAGTTAGATGCCAAGAGTACTCTCTGGGCTCTTCCTGAGTGTCAGAGTGGAAAGGGGTACCTCACACTGCGGGGTTACCTCCTGAATGCTTCTTAGGAGTGGGGAATAGAGGAGTGGAAGACAGGGAGGGGAAAGTCTTTTAAAAAGCAAATATAGCCTTCCCAGGGAAAAACATGGCAAAGGTGGGGAGGGATGAGGCACCAAGGTGAGAATGAATTGGGTAATGTACACTGATCTGTTTGTTTCTCTTTTCTCTCTGCAGAGTACAAGGTAAGAACCAGCCCATGTTGCCAGGGCTATCTCCTTACCCAATTCATCATAGTAATGTGAATACTGAATTCATACAGGCCTTCTGAAGATGGCCTTCCTTTTCACCTCTATCCCCCACCCCCAGAACCTACCATGTCTTCCCTGGATCCTGCCTTTGGAAATTAAGTGGAAAAGACAACATAGTGTGGTTTCATAGCCTGACCTTATCACTCATCAGCAAATGACCATCTCTCTGAGGGCCTCAGTTCCCTCTTTAGTAAAATTAGGAAGTTGGACTAGACATTGTGATACTGATGCTTCAGGGCTCCCTAGGAGACCACAGAATATTAGATCACAAGATCACTGACTTAGAGTTAGAAGGAACCTCATCTAGTCCCCTCCCCTCATTTACAGATGAGGAAAGAAACTGAGGCACAGAGAGAGAGAGTAATTTGCCCAAGGTTATACAAATAATAAATGCCAGAGGTAGAATTTGAACCCAGATCCTCTGACTCCAGGGTCAGCCCTCTGAACTTAAAGTTCAGAGACTTTGAACTGTAATAGCTGCCATTCAGATCCATGAGCAACCTAGTTCTAGGACCAGTACAGGGGCTCATAGGACTACACAATCACAGCAGTTCCCCCAAGGTTTCCTAAGGCAACCTTGTTCCATCTGTGTGAGTTGACCTCTGAACTTCTGCAGAGAGGTAAGTCCCTGAGCTCTGAGCCTGGCTGGAGGGGTGGGCCACCTGCTTAGCCAGCTGCAGAAGCTGGAGATTCTTTTCTGAGCTTATGCCTCCTCCCTTACAACAGACTTCATCTAATCCTCCATCATAAGCTGTCTCTCTCCTTGCTTGCTCCTCAGATCTATCCATATGAACTGCTTCTGGTGACCACCAGGGGGAGAAACCGGCTACCCAAAGATGTGGACAGAACGCGTTTAGAAGTGAGTGGAGAGGTGATTGGATCCTAAATCCAAGTCAGTTCCAAAAGTGATCTATTATTTCTAATAACCATTCTATGTTGGAGATACACAAGATTTCAAGGAGTCTGTAGAGTAGTGGAATGAATAGAATAGAATGCAATAGAAAGCCAGAGACCTGGGTTTCAAAGCCCAGCCCTGCCCCTCAGTACCCTTAGCCCTCAATTTGCGCCTTTATAACTTGGAAATGATAATGCTGGTGCTTGCTACCTACATTGTGGTGCGATTATGAGGAAAGTGTTTTATAAACCTTAAAGGGCATTACACATGTTAGCCATGGCTGGTCTCCTCATAACAATCCTGTGCTCTGTGTAGTGTATTAACATGCCCATTTTCCATAGCAGATGAGATAATATTAGAAAGTATGCTATAGAAGTGAACAGTTTTCATTAGTATGTATTCGATTCATTCCGATATACCTTTATTACATGCCTACTGTATACCATGGTCAGCACTGGAGCTACAAAAGATCTTACAGTCTAAAAAAGGCAAAAGTAATACTTCAATAATTATAAAACTGTTGAAGGAGCTAAGGGGTGGATAGGAGGGAGGTGGAGGAGGAGAGTTTCAAGCAGTGAGGTGAAGAAATAGAATGGTGGGCAGAGGGAAGTGAGGCTGCTCAGGGCAATGAAGGGCAGCTTTGGTCAAGGTTATAATGAGAGGTTAAGGACCCCAGTGTCAAGGAAAGACTACTGACCTTGGAGCCAGAAACCTGACTTCATAATCCTAACTCTCTTACTTCCTAATCTTATAATGGTGAATAAGTTACTTCCCTTCTCTGGGTCCCTGTTTCCTTATCTATAAAAGGCAGAAGTCGGAAATAGATGATCTCTGAGGGCTTTACCAGCAGTGATAATGAATATTCTATGATCCCTTCCAATTTTACATCCTATAGTCTATTTCCAAGCTTCTCTCTAGACATTATGTTCTATGTCCTAAGATCCTTCATATCTCTAATATTTTATAGTCTATATTCTGTGAGTCCTTCTGGCTCTTCCATCATATATCTTAAGTTCTAAAGTCATTTAGAGAACTGACACCCTATGTTATAAGCTCCCTTCCAGGACCGACATTCTATGTTCTACAGTCTAATTCAATTTTTGGATTCTATAGCCTGTGGTCTCCTCTATTATTTTATATTCTATTTTCTAAGACCCCTTCCAACTCTAACATCCTATGTACTATGATCTAAGGGCCTTCCCAGCTCTGATATTCTATGATTCTTTGATTCTGTTATAAGGAGACCACTAGGCATTGACAGGCAGACGGCGGCCAGCTAAAATGGAAAGCTCCCAAGATCATAGGATCTGGAGCTGGAAAGGTCCTCAGATATCATTTAATGCAACTCCCTCATTTCATCCAACCCTCTGATTTTGCAAATGAGAAAACAAAAGGCCACACAAGAAGTAATATACCCAGGGTCCTACAGATAATAACAACTGGGATTTGAATTTAGGTCTTCTGACCCCAAATGCAATGCTGTTTCCAGGAAGTACATACCCCTGGTTCCCCCTCCAGTCCCCAAGCTGCCCTCCCCCACTAACGTTGTTCTCCCTTTCTCTGTCCCCCTATTTCCAGCGTCACCTGTCCCAAGAAGAGTTCTACCAGATCTTTGGCATGACCATCACTGAATTTGACCGACTGGCCCTTTGGAAGAGGAATGAACTGAAGAAACAAGCTCGGCTTTTCTGAGATCACAAATCTATAAATAGACATTTATATAAAGATATATGTATAAATCTCTATATTGAAGCTCAGTATAACCCACTCTCATACAGAAGGAGATGATGCCTGCAGGGATATTTGCTTTTCTGGACTGTCAGGCAATTTCTAAGTTATTCAAAATTTTTAACTTCTTCATTTCCTCTTTTCTAAGTGCACTGAGATCCAGGGAGGGATTTTCAGGGAGCTCTAGCCCTTTCACTAGGGTCTTTTTTTATATAGAAACATCTAGTTTGTGGTAACTTGGGCTCCCCCAACCCCCACCAGAGCCCCAATCCTCTCTACCAAGAGAGGCTATGGGAATCTCTCCTCTGTTTGATCCCCTGTTTCTTTCCCAAGCTTCCACTGTGTACTGCACATGGTGAAGTGGAAAGAGCACTAGATTTCTAGTCAGAGGTCCTGGGTTCAGATCCTGGCTCTGCTGCTTACTACATGTGTCACCTTGGGAAAAAAATTTAACTCTTCTGGGCCTCAATTTTCTCTTCCACAAAATAAGGGGGCTAGACTAGATTATATCTAAGGTGCCTTCTAGCTGTGGTTCAGACCCCTGATTGGATACTCCCACGGAGTGGTCCACAGGGCTCTCCAGCATCATTGAGCCCCTCTGGGAGCTGACTGAATAGAGATAAGACTTTTTCACTGTTTAGTTTGTAATTAGGAAATTTTGGAAGGAAAGGGGAGGTGACCTAAGTAGACTTTATAGAATAAGTCCCCCATCACTAGAAATCTAGTGGAGTGAACAAATAGAGGGGATTCCTGCTCAGGTACAGGTTGAACCAAATAAACTATGAGGTCCCTCTCAGCTCTGATACTTTTATTAGTCTCTAAGGAAGAACTTCCTAATGACCAGAGCTGTCCAACAATAGAATGAATTGCCTCATGAGTTAGTGAGTTCCCCATCAGTGGAGGTATTCAAGCAGAGACTGGATGAACACCTTCCAGAAAGAGTGGAGACAGGATTTCTGCACTGGGTAAGGGTAGGGGGAACTAGATGAATTCCAAGCTCCCTTCCAGATTTAAGATTCTAGGATTCTCTTCCTCTGGTCTGATAACTTTTATTCTATCCCTTTGCACATCAACCAGTTACATCAGTGAATAGTGATGCCCTAGAAAGAATGACTTCACCTTGTTTCCCCTCCCAGATTTATTTCCTTAGTCATGATCTTTCCTCTGCCCAGAAACCACAGTAAGGAGCACTTAACTTTGCTCCCTTGCTCTAGACTGCCTGACCCTTTCCCCTCTGCAGGGTAGACCAAGCCCCTAAACTCCTATGAATTCTAAACTCTATATTCAATGTGCCTCGTGTCTCAAACACACAACAGGGATGATGTTCTCATCATTCCCCTTCTTGATTCTAAGAAACTCTGTGTCACTCCAAGGAAGACTGATAGCCTGACACCTGCTCCGCTTGAGTAAGAACTATCCTTTCTTGGACCCTCTGGCTCCATTCCTCAAACCTGGGAGCGGTTCATTGGGGTGGCCCTGGAGAAGCAGCTGTTGAGTGGAAAAAAAGGTTTATCTTCCTGGTACTCCCCCTGCTTCTGCTTTCTCCCATAACTGGCCCCTTTGCCCTTTGGAGCAGATACCTCTCACTCTCATACCTGCCTTCTTTCTTGAGAGAGTGATGGCCTGAGAAATCAGAGCTATATCATGGCTTGTATTCCTGGAAGCCCCTTGCCTTTGCTTTCTCCCTTAATTGCCCTGCAATGGTGGATAGCTCCTCCAAGAAGACACAGAGCATAAACTAAGTCCACAGGTCACATAGGACTGACAAAAGATGAACCTAAGCTTTTGATGTGGTTCCTCTTGGTGAAATGACAAAGGTTCTTCTGTTTGATAAGAGTTTGTCAGGGCCTGTGTTAACTGGGGAGGAGGCTGTGGCCTACAGAGTCTTGTGAAGGGAAACCTACAGACTGATATTCAATGCTATCATTTGAAATTCTAACCGGTATTACATCCTCACTTCCTACTGGGACCTTCTTGGCTTGCACGGTGCAGTCCAGAAGCCACCTTAGGAGCTGAGATCTCATCACTGATCTCTGATAATTTAGAAAGATTAAAAAATTTTTTCGTTATTGTTGTTGGCTTTTTCCCTCTCCATAAAACACATACTTTCAATTAAACCCTATGCCCTCCTGTATTTTTTTCTGGTCGGGGTGGAATTAGAGTCAACAGGGAGATTACAGAACAGATATCTCATAGACAAAGAACCTAGACCTCCGTTGGGCAATCTCTTACCATTTATGCCCCTTGGGGCACAGTGGATACGTCTGTAGGAGGCAGTATAGGCTGGTGTTGGCCTCCCAATGATATTAGCCAATGGGACATTCACCTACCTTCTACCCACTAGTTCTTGCTTTTAAACTTGGTGTAATATACTTAGGACATAACTGCCACCTTCATCCCAACACAGCCTGGAATGTTGAAAAAAATAAACCCACAATTGGGAATCAAAAGCTCTGGAGCCTTTCCCCATACAGCATACTCTGTGTGATCTTGAACAAGTAGTTTTTCCATCTCTGAGCCCATTTCTCAACTGTACAATGAAAAGGATTGAATTTGATGTTATCGACATTTCCTTCCATTTCCGACGTTCTGGGTTCTCTGGCCCCTTCCAGCTCTGATGATTTATGAAATGGATACATCTATGGAGGTAATGATAATGGAGATTTTTATGGTACTTTATAGTTTGCAAAGTGCTTTACATACATTTATCTCATTTGAGCTACACAACAACCTTTCTGAAGTAGGTAATATTGGTATTATTAACCCTATTTGACAGAGAAAGAAACTGTGGCTCAGATAGGTTGAGTGACTTGCTAAGCCAGAGGCAGGATTGAACCCAGGTCCTTCTGACTGGATATTAATGTAAAATGTTCTCTGTCCAACTATGCTGCTGGTCTAGTCTACCCAAGTTTACTTATAAGTTCTTGGAATAGTTGCTCAAATATGTAAAGGTTCATCATCCTTAAGGGAATTCAGGACATTTAGGAGGGAAAATGGTTGATCTACTGCTCCCTCCAACCTACCATGTTCCAAAGAGGAATCTGGAAAGGGAAGAAAGGCAGGAGGTATGTTCATGCAGAATGGACTCAGTCTTCCAGTTTGCCCATCCACCTGAAAGAGGTCAGCCAACTCATTTTTGGAGGCATCTGTCATTTTTTCCTTCCACCTTCCATGTAGGTAGTCATCTGAATGTTAGAATGATGTAAACAAAAGAGACCTGGGACTTAAAGCTGGAAGACCTGGGTTTGAATCTTGGCTCTGGCACTTACTAGCTCATCTGTAAGAAATGATTAATAATACTGCTGTGGGGGAGAGGGGTTATATTTCTCTGGATTCCTATTGAATAACTTTCTTTTCCTCCATTCCAATTTTAGGGGAAAAGAGGATATCATGACAATAAGTTTTATGAAGGTCATCCATTGGACCAGAGGATTTAGGGCTAGAAGCACACTTTTGTTTACATAGATAAGGAAACTGAGTCTCAGAGATATTTAAGTGATCCACTCGGAATAGGTAATAACTATATTACCATATATATATATATATTACTATAGTAATAACTATATATATATGTAATATAATAATGCATAGGCAATAACTAGCCATCAGGGATTCCAAGTACTAATGCAGTGTGCTTACAGAGACACAATGTAGCTTCAGGTACAGCCTTTTCCCATGAGATGGTGATCCTGTTTTTGAAAGCTGAATTATTGGTAGAATTTAAGAGACTATGGGAAACAGAGGTCAATAGCAGCAAAGTGACAAGTCAGCCATTGAAAATGGTCAATAAATAGCTCAAATTAGGGAGGGAAAAGGGAAATGGAAAGCAAGTACTGTTCCAGAAGAACAGATTCAATTCAACAAATATTCACTGAGTTCTTCCTAGGAGTAAAACCCTATGCTCAGTGCTAGGGAAACAGAGATGAAACCTGGCACAATGGACAGTATAAGTGCCTACTGTGTGTCAAGCACTGGTGCTCAGGACAAAAATAAACAAGTCTCTGCTCTTGAGATGTTTACATTAAAAAATAAAGTACAAGATATGTATAATAATTTTAGCAGGAGGAAGGTATCAGAAAAATCCTTGTTGAAAACCTGGGTAAGTGGAAAGATGATTGTCAGAAATTGAAGCATTAGAAAGAACAGGGAGATGGGGGTGGGGGCTAGTAAACGTCATTTGGGACATGTTAAACTTAAGAGGTAATCAAGGTGGAGATTCCAACAGACAATTGGAGATGCCACATGGGAATTCAGGAGGAAGATGGCGGCTATTTATGTAGATCTGGGAGACATCTGCATAGAGATGATAATTAAACCCATGGGATCTGATGAGCTGATGTGATCACCAGAAAACCATGCAGAGACAAAAGAAAGGAAGGCCAAGGATAGAACCCTGAAGTAAACTCGTGCTTGGTAGATGGATCAAAGATGATGACTCTCCAAAGGAGACAAAGGGAGTGGTCAGACAAGTGGGAGAGGAACCAGGAGAGAACAGCATCACAAAAGCCCAAAGAGGGAGGAGAAGAATGTCTTGGAAGATAAAGTAGCTACCAGCATTAATAGCTGAAGTTTGGTTTAGTATAAGGTCTAAGATTGGGCAGTTGGATTTAACAGCTAAGACATCATCGTTAACCTTGGAAGGAGATTTTTCAGCTGATGGTGAAGCAGAAAGCCAAATTGTAAGAAACTAAGTGGGAGGTAAGGAAGTAGAGGCAATGAGTGTAGGTGACTTTCTAGGAGTGTGGTTGTGAAAAGGGGTCATGATATGAGGTAAATACCTTGAGGGGTTAGCAGGTTCAAATAAAGGTATTTTAAGGATGGGGACCATCTGGTCATATTTGTAGGAGCTAATAAATAAGGATTTAAGCTTAAATGTGATGGGAGAGGGTCAAATTCTAGAAGGAGGCTAGAGGGGATAAGATGAAGGGTACAAGGGGGGGGGTGCGCTTTGCCAAGTTGGGCCACTTTTTCCTCAGACTAGAACAAAAAGAGATAGAGAGAAAGAGTATGGAGTCATTTGAGGTATGGAATTGAGGGAATGTATTTATTTCCCTGTTAGGCATGAGGTAAGGGTCATCTGTGGGGTAGATGGCTTGAGGAAGGAGAGAAGGCTTGGAGCAAAAGGCTTACCTAGATAACAGCAAATTTGTAGAAGACTCAGCCAGCCTGGTTGGGCAGCCTCCTCCTTCAGGAGCATTGAAGTAGAAATAGTGAAGGCAGATGGTGGCCATCACCCAGGGCTTCCATTTGTCAAAACCTGAGCTGCAAAGGATTCAAGGGTCGAGGATCTGTGGATCCTCTCCCCTTCTTCCACAGAATATCTGAAGATAGTACTCATATCTCCTCAACTCTAGATTTTGTGATCCTATGATGAGTATAAGGGGCATCTAGTTGGTGCTGTGGATAGCGTACTGGACCTGGGGTCAAGAAGACTTGAGTTCAAATCCAGCCTCAGATACTTACTAGCTGTGTAACCCTAGGCAAATTACTTAACCCTGTTTACCTTTGTTTCCTCATCTGTGAAATGAGCTAGAGAAGGAAATGGTAAACCACTCCAGTGTCTCTGCAAAGAAAACCTCAAATAGGGTCAATGAAGAATTGGACATGACTGTAATGACTGAACAACATTGAGTATAACGAGACCATCCCTGTTTCTAGACACTATGATTCTGTTAATGCAGCCTAATGGGGCAGCTGGTAGCACAGTGGAGAGAGCATTGGACTTGGAGTCAGGAAGACCTGAGCTCAAATTCAGTATCAGATACTTACCAGTTGTGTGACCCTGGCCAAGTCACTTAACATCTGCCTCAGTATTCTCATCTGTAAAATGGCAATAATAATAGGAGTCGCTTCCCAGGGTTGTGGTGAAGATTAAATGAGACAATAATTGTAAAATGTTTAGCACCATACCTGGCACATAGTTAGCCCTATATAAATGTTAATTATTATTATTTTTATTGTTAATGTGGCATTAGTTTCCTTTGCACCTTTGGCCCAAGCAGGGCTTTGTAGGAAAGTATGCTAAGAGGTCATTTATTGGATCCTTGCCAAGATTAAAGGGATTTCACAGAAAAATTGGAGGAGGTAGTCAGTGTTGGAATCATAGGTCTTTTTATTTGTCAGTGTCTAGGGATGGCCTAGACACAAAAGGGAGCACCAAGGCAGCACCAATCCCCTAAACTGGGTGCAACTGATACATTAGGGCAAAGAAGGACTCATCTAAAGTGAAACTGGGAAGAGATAAAACCAGGGACATCACCACAGAGCACAATGGTCTTCAAGCTCATGGCAGGAGGAATCAGAGGTGTGTGGGCCTAAGGGAAGATGATCCTAAGCTTTCTTTGAGGAAGCTTGGTCCATTTTCACACCATGCTTTAGGGTAGCTCAGGTGTTGTATAAGGAAGTGAGGGATCTTACTTGAGTGAGTCAGATTGGCCTGAGATCACAGGCAGGGAGGTGCCAATCACCTATACAATTAAGCATTTCTAGCTTAGAAGAGTTCAAGAAGAGGTAATACCAGACATAGAGAGTTCTAGAAAAGGAAAGTGGGGGGAAAATATAGTACCAGGCAGGAAAAGATGATGCGGCTAGAGCATAGATGGATGGAGAGAATATAGAGAAGACAGCTGGAGAGATAAACCAGAAGTATTTTCTGAACTTACGACTCACCAATGACAGATATGGAAAGAAAACCAAGATGAAGGGATGGGGAATTCAGTAACCTTGAGCTCTTCTTTCAGATGTGTCAAATGGGTGGGTACACACTGAGATTGAGCTCTGGTTGAGGAGGAACTGTGAACCATTTTGAACCCAGAGCAGAATTCTAAAGGAAGACAGTGGGAAGCTTTCCCTTCTTCAATCCTAGTAGATGCCCCTCCTAGATCTGCTTTCTGTGGCCTCAGACAAGCAGAGTGAGTGTGTGTGTCCCTTCCCTAGACAGCAGGGACAGAAGCAACATTGTGCTGAGCAAAACAAAGGAGGCTTTCATCCAGCTGCCAACATCAGGTTGGCACAGTGGCAAGATACTTGGGGGCATGAGTTGTGAGAGGAATATAGGAGTCAGGAGGTGGGGCCACTGGCCAATGGAGGGCACCCTACTGGGCAGGCCCCATTCCCAGAGCAAAGCATAGGCTAGAGGTGAGGCTAAGAAGTCCAGAGGGATCTTTAGCTAAAGTCCTCCTGACAAGCTAGTTTCCCTTGTTTAGGAGAGAGTAGTGGAAAGAGTTTTAACCTCAGAGTTAACCCTTGGGTTCTATCCCATTTCAGTCAATCAATAAGCATTTCTTAAGTGCCTACTGCATACCAGGCACTGGGGAAGCACTAAGGATACAAAAAAGACACAAAAGATGGTCCATGCCCTCAAGGACCTTACAATGTAATGGGGAGAAAACATGCGAACAGATATATACAAACCAAGCTATATAAAGGATGAAGAGGAAATAATGCACAGAGGGAAAGCACTAGAATTAAGAGGAGTTAGGAAAGGCTTCGTATAAAACATGACATTTAAAGGAAGTCAGGGAAGGCAGTAGGTGGGGAGAGCATTCCAGGCATGGGGGACAGTCAGAGAAAATGCCTGGAGTTGAAAGATGGAATGTCTTGTTCATGAAATAGCAAGGAGCTTGGTGTGACAGGAGCAAAGAATATGTAGTAGAGGGTAAGGTGTAAGAAGACTGGAGCATAAGGAAAAGGCTCACTTTTGAAGGACCTTGAGCACCAGGGAGGGGACTTTGTATTTGATGCTGGAGGAATCATTGGAGCCATTGGAGTTTATTGAGGGTTGGGGTGGGGGTGGGGTGGGTGACATGGCTGTGCTTTAGGAAAATCACTTCAGTACTTAATGGAGGATGGATTGGAGTAGGGATGCTTGAGGCAGGCAGACCCACCAACAGGCTTTGAGGGTCTACACTAAAATGGCAGCAGTGTCAGAGGAGAGAAGGGGACATACCTGAGATAGGATCCAAATGTGAAATTGGCAGGTTTGACAATGGGCGGGATATGGGGGATGAAAGATACTGAGGAGTTGAGAATGGCTAAGGGGCTGGAAGGATGGCATTGCTCTCTACAGTGTTAGGGAAGGTGGGTGGGGAAAGTCTTAGAGGGAAAGATAATAAGTTCCATTTTGGACATGTTGAGTTTAAGATATCTACTGGAAATCCTGTTTGAGAGGAAAAGCAGATGGAGATGTGAGCTTGGAAGTAAGCAAAGAAGTTGGGGCAGGATGGGTAGATTTGAGAATCATCAGAATAGAAATGGTAATTAGGGAGTGGCTAGGTGGCGCAGTGAATAGAGCACTGGCCCTGAAGTCAGGAGGACCTGAGTTCAAATCCGGCTTCAGTCACTTAATACTTACTAGCCATGTGACCTTGGGCAAGTCACTTAACCCTAACTACCCTACAAAAAGCAAAAAAAAAAAAGAAATGGTAATTAAATCAATTAAATCCATGGGGGCCAAGGAGATCACTAAATAAAGTAGTATGGAGAGAGAAGAGAAGAGGTCCTACAACAGAGCCCTGTGGGACACCTATGATGATCAGGATGAAGATCAAGCAAAGGACACAGAGAAGGATTGGTCTGATAGGTAGAAGGAAAACCAAGAGAGAGTGATGACCTGAAAACCTAGAGAGAAGAGTGTATCAAGAAGTAGAGAGAGTCATCAACAGTGTCAAAGGCTTCAGAGGTCAAGGAGAATGAGGATTGAGAAAGTCATTGGGTTTGACAACTAAGAGATCACTGGTAACTTTAGAGAGAGCAGTTTTAATGAACTGATAAAGTCAGAAACCAGATTGTAAGGGTTAAGAAGAAAAGGAGAGGAGAGAAAGTGGAGGTACCTAATAGCAGATGAACATTTTGAGGAGTTTAGCCCACAAAAAACAGAAAAAAAATGTATAAAAATATAATTAGCAGGGAAGGCAGGATCAAGTGAGGGTTTTGGTTTGTTTGTTTGTTTTTTAGAATGGGGGAGACATGACATGTTCTTAGTTAATAGGGAATAAGCTGGGGGTGGAGCCAAGATGGCGGCGTAACAGCAGCAACATATTGCAGCTCTCACATAGCCACCCCAAAATACCCATAAAATAGGACTCTAAACCAATCCTGGAACTCCAAAACGCACACAAAGATACTTCCCACTAAAGTCAGCTCGGCTACGAGGAACCATATCAGCACTGCGAACCGAAACCAGTCTGGCCTGAAGCCGCGGCTGTGCCCTGGGGGGCGGCTGGACGGGAGGAGCTCAGGAGCCTCTCAGGTGAGCGGATTAGCAGCAGCTGCGAGTGGGAATTGTGAAAGGGGGAGATAAGCAGTCCGGCCAGAAGGCCTCCAGAGCGGAAAAGTGAAAGGCAGAGGTTTTGCACCCGCCTCGGCTTTGCAGCCTCCCGCCCGCGGCCTGCAGGCAGCAGAGGGACTGAGTGATTGTTCTCAGGCCAGAGCTCTCGTGTTGAGTGGCCTGGATCCCAATTGCCGTCTTGGGCCTCGGTCTTGGAGTCCTCGCTATC
>CM053581.1:286829962-286866901 GCA_028627135.1 Pseudochirops cupreus
TGGTTTTGGTTCGCAGTGCTGATATGGTTCCTCGTAGCCGAGCTGACTTTAGTGGGAAGTATCTTTGTGTGCGTTTTGGAGTTCCAGGATTGGTTTAGAGTCCTATTTTATGGGTATTTTGGGGTGGCTATGTGAGAGCTGCGCTATCTTGCTGCTTCTACGCCGCCATCTTGGCTCCGCCCCCGGGAAAATGCTATTTAAAGTTCCAAATAATGAACTTGGGAGAACACAATCACTTTAACTTTGAGGTTAATTGCATTTTAATGTAAACTAACCTTTACTAGTTGGAAAGAGGCAAAACCAAACATCCTAAAAGTCACTCAGGACAAGAGCAGAGTGGGTACAATGAGAACCAAACAAAATAAATATAGTAGAACCTCAGTTTATGAGTAACCTGGTTTACGTATGTTTCACTGGACAAGGAAAAATTTTTCGCAAAATTTGTCTTGCAAGACAAACAAAAATTTGCAGTATGAACATCACGTTGGGACTTGAACAGCTAGCAAAGGGATGATGCTCTACTAGGGCGATGGGGTCTGTTTTGTTGGGGCTTTTTGCTTTCATATGTCAAACAAAGGAACCTCAGGTCGGTGTACCACCCAATCAGCCTCATTCAGGGTTGACCCTTCATGAAGGCAGCATCATTCCCTTTTAACAGCATTGTAAGTGTCTTCATGTGTGTCTGCGTACATGCAGTAGTACTCTGCATAAAAGTGTGCAGTAGTAACTATGATCTACAACAATATTTGTAACAAGGGCCCCAGTGAAGAAGATTAAAAGGGAAGGTGCAAAGAAAGAGACCATTACATTGGAAATGAAAAAATAAATCATTGAGAAGCATGAATGGGGTGTGCGCATGACCAACCTTTAACAGTTTTATAAACGGTCTGCATCTACAATCTGCACCATTTTGAAGAAGGGGGATGAAATAAAGGCAGTAATGAAGCAAAAGGGGTCAACAGAATATCAAAACAATGGTCACATGTTCAAGAAGATGTTGAAAAGTTGCTCCTTGAGTGGCTCAATGAGAAACAGTTAACAGGTGACACCCTAACGGAGAGCTCTATCTGTGACAAGGCAAGGGCCTTGCATGCCGATTTCATTTCAAAGATACTGGGCACAAGTCAGTCAGAAGTTTCAAGGTTAGCTGAGGCTGGTTCGATAATTTCAAAAAGAGAAGTGGCATCCATAGTGTTGTATGGCACAGGGAAACAGCAAGCTCAGATGCTATGGCAGCAGACGCCTTGGTCAGTGAATTTTAAAAGCTTGTGATTTCTGAGAAATACCTGCTGCAGCAAGTTTTTAACTGAGATGAGACAGGTCTTTTTTGGAAAAAGATGCCTAAGAGAATGAACATTACAGAAGAGATTGTAATGCCTGGACACAAGCCAATGGAAGACCATCTAACCCTCTTGTTCTGTGCTAATGAAAGTGGGGATTTAAAAATCATGCTCCTTATCATTCAAGAAGAGTAAGATGCAGAAGAGCCAGTTGTTAAATGTTATGTGCAGGTCCAACAGCAAGACATGGGCAACTCAGATCTCATTTGTGGAATGAATCAACACAGTCTTTGGTCCTACAGTGAAGAAATATCTTCAAGAAAATAGTCTGCCACTCAAAGTCTTGCTGGTTATGGACAATGCTCCTGCCCATCCTCCCGGCCATGAAGATGACCTATTGGAGAAATTCAAGTTCATTAAGGTCAAGTTTTTTTTTCTCCCTCCCAACACCACTCCACTACTCCAGCCTAAGGACCAATAGGTCATCTTGAACTTTAAGAAACTTTATACAAAAGCTTTATTTCTGCAATACTTCGAGGTGAAGAAAGGCACTAGCCTTATCCTCTGAGAATTTTGGAAGGACCATTTCAACATCATTGACTGCCTCAAGATCATTGCCAAAGCCTGGGATGGAGTCTCCAAGAGAACACTCAGTTCTGCTTGGCAAAAACTGTGCCCTGACTATGCTCTTGAACATGACTTTGAGGGGTTCCTTCCTGAAAAGGAACTGGTCCTTGATGAAATCGTGTCTTTGGGCAAGACATTGCAACTGGAGGTGAATGCTGGAAACATTCAAGAGCTGGTGGAAGAACATAGCCAGGAGCTGACTGCAGCGGACAAACTGATAGATCTGCATGAGAAGCAACAGTAAGAGGTTGTGGAGGATATCTCATCTAAGGAGGAGGTTGAGAGGTTGGAGGAATCCCTCATGTCAAGTGAGATTAGGGAGGTTTATCAGATGTGGGGAAAAATTGCAAAATTTTGTTGAAAAACATTGCTCAAGCAATGAGAGCCATGAATATTTTTAATGATAATGCAATGTCACATTTCTGTGACATTCTTAAAAAAAAATGTCAAAAACAAGTGTTGTTAGATTCCTAATCAGAAGCAAATATAAAGAAAAAAGTCAGTGAGTCAAAACATGAAAGTGATTCTAAAAAACAAAAAATAAGCAAAGGCAATAGTGTTAGTCTTACTTTTAATGAAAGTAGCATAAGAGAGAACACTCCACATGTTGAAATCCCTGATGTTCTCATGGAAAGAGATTCTCCTTCCAAGCAATAACCCTTCCTCCTCCTCCATCTCCCTCACACCAGCCTCCACTCTTCTCAAGGGTGAAGTGCACGCTAATTTGTTTTATTTTTGGTTTATATTGTGTACTAAATCATTGCTATTGTATTTCAGGTGCATTAGGGACAAAAAACTTACTTAAAATTATTTCTAAATAATTATATATAATATAAATATATAAAAATATAATTATAAATAAATAAAATTATAAAAATAAATAATACAAATTATAAATTATATATATGAATATTTTGGGGGATGTGGTACCAATCAGGAATTAAATTCATAAACCAAGGTTCTGATGAGGTTCAGGCTCTAGGGAACCCCCTTGTACTCTGATTGAATCTTACCATTTGATGAGGCATTTGCCTGAGGCCATAAGCCTTTCATTATTGCTAGGTTCAAATCTGTTAGTAGTTTAGCCCTCCTTGTCCAGCAACTTCCCACCCTTGACCCTACCAAACCCTCCATTTTCTCGTCTCCAGGTAACGTCCAGCTACTTCCCACCTTAATCTCTCATCACTGGAGTCTGACCGCATTTGATTCTACCTAAAGACCCTCTCCAAACTCCTCTAGACCATTCCTAAAATCCTCCCACAACCTTTCTGTATATAAGACCCCATCTTGCTCCCATGAGGTGTGAGAGGGCCCGAAAATGATCTAGCACAGAGTTACTGTGTCAGATTATTCTGGTCCACTTCTCCAGTACAAGCATCACAGATCTGGAGGCTCTTTAAGAGTCTACCCATTAAGGTGAAACTTTTAATAAACTTTGCTTTTCTTTGGCTGAGGGAACACTTGGGCTGAATTCATTTGGCAGGACCCGGCGTGTTAGTATTTTGGGGTCTTGCTCAACCCCAACCCCATACCTCATCATTTTATAGTGACCCTCTTTAGTTCTACTTTATCAGTAATGGGAAATGGGAACTCTGGCTGTGAGCACAAAGGATAGAACAAGGCTTCATCTGTTGGTAAAGCAACTTTTCTATCCCAACGTGGGAAACGAAATCATGAAAATAATTGGGAATATTTATCCTGTAAAAGAAAAGGCAGATGAAAAAATGAAAGCTGTTCAAACAATAGCACTGATTACCTCCAAACTCCCAATCATTCAACTGATCAGTGATCAAGTGATCAATGTATTCAGTATTGAGTATGTACTGGTGATGTGGTTAGAGTTAGGGGTGCTTGAGATCCCAAAATACCAACACACTGGGTCCTGCCTAATGAATTTTACTCAAGTCTTCTCAGCCAAAGAAAAGCAAAGTTTATTAATAGCTCATTGAAAGGTTATCACATGGGGTAGACTCTTAGGGAGCCTAGGTATCTGTGATGCTTGCATTGGGCAAGCAGGCCAGAGTAAATCTGTCACAGATTAAGTCTGTGCTAGGTCATTTTATGGCGCTCTCACACATGGGGGCAAGAAGGGGTCTTATATACAAAAAGGTTGTGGGAGGAATTTAGGGGTGGTCTGGAGGAGGAGTTTGGGGAAGGTTTTCAGGAGTCAATGAAGTCAGACTCCAGCAATGAGTTTCGGGAGGGTCTTCAGGAGGAGTTAATGAGGTCAATGAGTGATTAAGGGTGGAAAGTTGCTGGAGGCTACCTGGATCCAACAGACAATGGTGGGCTAGGCCAGTTCAAGGGTGGATTGATATTTTGATAGGCTCAAGGGTGGGAAGTAGATGCACAATGGAGGTCTAGGCTAGTAACTGAGGTTTGGGCCCAGCCACAATGAAAGGCTTATGGCCTCACACAAATGCCTTGCAGCGGTTCTCAACCTGTGGGTCGTGGCCCCTTTGGGGGTAGAACAACCCTTTCACAGGGGTCGCCTAAGACCATTGCCCACATGCAAGTACTAAAGGGTCATGGCATTAGGAAGGTTGAGAACCACTGCAGTGGAAAGATTCAAGGAGAGCTCAAGGGGGCTCCCAGAGCCTGCACCTCATCACTGGGAACTGTTAGGTGCTGGATTAGAGACCCAAGCATTACAGATATTTGAGGTTAATCTTTATGATGCAGAAAGGATTTTTGCTGCTGCATACATTGGCCTAAATAGACTCTGAGGTTCCCTTGCAGGTCTGAGATTCTGGAATTCTGTAATTAGGCAAGTAAGAGAAACATTGTGTTAACATAAACAACAGCTACAATAGAAGCTAATGTGTATACTTTAAGGTTTAACAAAGCACCTTACAAACATTTTATCATTTGCCAAGTAAATGGAGTGGGGTGGAGGTGGAGTGATTATAAACTTAGGAACTGTAGGCATATAGCATCTGAAAGAATTTTCACAGTGTGGAAACTGAGGCACAGAGCACTTGAGTAACTTGCCCAGGATAACACAAGTATTAAGTGTCTGAGGCAGGATTTGAATTTAGTTTTCTTGACTCCAAGCCCACTCTACTACTCAATGAGCAAACTATCTGCCTTCCATCTGAGACCTGCTATGAATAGACTCTTCATCAAGATGTGAGGCTACCAGGAAATGGAATGGGTTTCCTTGAGATGTAGGGATCTCCTCTATTATCTAAAGTCATCAACTGAAAACTAAATCACTGCCAGAAGGGAATGTGCCAGAGGGGATTCCTGTTTCCTGTAGACAACCTCTAATTTGATTTTAACTCTAAGAGGCTATGATTCTAGGACTGAGAAATGAGAGGATATGTCTCTTAATAAAGTATAGTCAATTCAACAAATGTTTATTAAACACTCATTATGCTGAAGGAACCTAACTGGAACTAGCCTGTTGGGCAACACAGAGCTCCCTAGCTCTCTTTCTTTCTCATTGATTAGCCAACAATAGGTACCAGGCCAAGCCTCATTGTATGGTTCCTAATTGACTCAGAGGGAATGTAAATAGCAATTGTTTCTGTTTTGGCCAGAAACCCTCAGAGTCTTCCCCTCTCAGATTGCCTTTTTTTTTTTTGTTTGGACTAGGTAAAGAGGCCATTCTCTGCCTCATTTCTTACCTAGTCTTAATCACAGAATGAGCATTGCCTCAATCAAACTGACACCTGTTAAAGACCTTAGCTTTAAGAGGCCAAAGTCTTCCATTGAATCAAGGGCCATCTCCAGTTGTCCTGATATATTTATCTCACCACTGGATCCAGATGGCTGGAGAGGAGAGGGTGAGCCTGGTGACTTTTCATGGCCCTCCCTCACTTACATCCAATTCACGTCATTGAATCACCTCCCTGCTGTTATGGTCTTCTTGGAGAACCAAGGACAAACAACAACAACTTATGTTGAAGGAACTTGAGATGTAAAGATGAAGAACAACTTATGTTGGTGTTGTCCAACTTTTCTTGACCCCATTTGGGGTTTTCTTGGCAAAGATACTGAAGTGGTTTGCCATTTCTTTGTCCAGTTCATTTTACAGATGAGGAAACTAGGGCAAACAGGGTTAAGTGACTTGCCCTGGGTAACTCGGCTAGTAAGTGTCTGAGACTGGATGTGTCTTTTTTTTAAATTTAATTAATTAATTTAATTTTAGTTTACAACATCCAGTTCCACAGTCTGTTGAGTTTCAAATTTTCTCTCTCTCTCCCTCTCCTCCCCACCCCCATGGCAACATGCAATCAAATACAGGATCTACAAATACCTTCACATTAAACATTAGTCAGGTTGTAAAGAAGGATTATAACCAATGGAATGATCAGTGGGAAAGAGGAAACAAAACAAAACAAGAAAAAGAAAGAGAGCAGGCAGTTTGCTTCAATCTGCATTCAGACTCTGAAGCTCTTTGGATGTGGATATTGCTTTCCATCATGAGTCTTTTGAAGTTGTCTTACAACCTTACATTGCTGAGAGGAGCCCAGTCTATCAAAGTTAGTCATCACAGACATTGTGTCTGTGATTGTGTACAGATTTCTCCTGGTTCTGTTCTTCTCACTCAGCATCAGTTTATATAAGTCTCTCCAGGTTATTATGAAGTCTGTCTGCTCCTCATTTCTTATATCACAATAGTATTCCATTACATTCATATACCACAACTTGTTCAGCCATTCCCTAATTGATGGGCATCCCCTTGATTTCCAATTCTTTGCCACCACAAAAAGAGCTGCTATAAATATTTTTGTATATATGGATCCTCCTCCCACTTCTCTGATCTCTTTGGGATACAACCCTAGAAGTGATATTGCTAGGTCAAAGGGTATGCACTTATTTATAGTCCTTTGGGCATAGTTCCAGATTGCTCTCCAGAATTATTGGATCAGTTCACAGCTCCACCAGCAATGCATTAGTGTTCCAATTTTTCCACATCTTCTACAGCATTTACCATTTTCCTGTTTTGTCATTTTAGCCTATCTGGCTGGTGAGATGTGGTACCTGAGACTGGATTTGAACTCAGGAAGATGAATCTACCTGACTCCAGGCTTGGAGCTCTAACTACTTCACCACCTAGTTACCTGAAACCTTGATCTTAAGGAGATCTAATAGAGAGGTAAGACAAACAAGTATACAAGTGAATGAGATACAAGGTAGAATTCGACTAGAGCAAAAGTGATACATTAACAAAGTGCTCTGAAACAGTTCTGAGAATTAGGGAAGACCTGGAGAAGATGGCAGCTAAGCTGGGGCTTTAAGGAAGAGACAAGTTTCAAGACAGAATTGTGGCAGGAATGCATTCTAGACATGGGGGATGACCTACAGAACTACTTGGAGTTGCAATGGGGCCTGAGATTGGGGTTGCAGGCAAGAGTGTGCTGGTAAATGTTTAATAACCAGATCTCAGGGGGGCAGAAAATATACATATAATACACTTTTAAGTTTGCTCTGAATGAACATTTTTTCCATTATTTTCCTAAGTCTAAACAATCAACAAAGTGATAAATCAAAGTAATAAATGCTGCTTATTTGCAGCATTTGCTGATTTCCAAGGTGTCAATGTTCACATTGAAAATTTAACTATCTGCTCTCCTGGGACTATACAACCTGGTTCCAACACAGCCATTGATTGTAGGCCAGCTTGACAAACATGGAATACATGAAAAGAATCAATGACAGATAAATCTAGAAAAGTAAGATATAGTTGAATTATGGAGGGAGAGTTCTGAGTGTCAAACTAAGGGGTTTGCATATCTATAGGCAATAGGAGCCCTCACAGATTTTTGAGCGAGGGAATAATAGTCAGTTTCATTCACTCACCTAGGAGATCAGTCTAGAAATACCGTTTGAAAGGAGTAGAGTCTTATTTGTGACATTTACTAGCTATGTGACCCTGGGAAAGTTATTCTTCCTCTCTGGACCTAAATTTTCTCCATTGTAAAATGTGAATAATAAAACTTATACTCTCTTTCACAGAGTTGTTATGAGGGATTTTTTGTTTTTGTAAATCCTAAAGTCCTATATTAGTGTTAATAGATTTTGAATACTTAAGATTGATATGACTGCATTAATAGGTGATTTCCTCTGGGGGCAGCTAGATGGTACGGTAGTGGCAGCTCCCCTATGTGGCCTCTGGAAACTGGGCTCAGTACGCTGTTCCTATGGATCGGAACAGAGGTGAGTGCACTGGGCTTGGAACCAAGAAGACTCGATCTTCCCAAGTTCAAATCTGGCCTCAGACACTTACTAGCTATGTCATCCTGAGCAAGTCACTTAACCCTGTTTGCCTCAGTTTCCTCATCTGTAAAATGAGACAAGAAAAATGATAAACTACTCCAGTATCTTTGTCAAGAAAACCCAAAATGGGGTCACAAAGACAGATTGAAAAATGACAGGACAACACAAAACAAAAGTGTTTCCTCTACTTTCTATCATGTTCAATTCTTGTTTAGGTACTTCAGTAAAGCCTCTAAAGAGGATCCACACCTAAAGTTGTTATCCTATGCTTCTTTTGGAAGCTCAGTACTCAGGCTCATTATCATCACCACCATCACTAGCAGCAGCATTACCATAATTATCGTTGTCTAATCTATTAGCAAACCGAAGCTTGTCAGGTCACTGCTAGTGCAGGGCCAGGTCCACCTTTGATCCTGGAGGTAGTAGATTTATGCGGGTTCAAGTCCTAGCATGAGTGTGTCCTAGATCTGTGACCCTAGGTAAGTCACAAAATCTCTGATCCTCACTCTTCCACGCGTAAAAGGAGAATAATAAAACTTTCACTAACTCCCTTACAGGCTGTTGTAGGGGGTCTTCCAGACCCTCTGCTATATACTCCAGTATCTCAAGGATTTATCACTTCAGTTCCACTGGCATAGGTCACAACTTTGTAATTTAGACAGCCACTGAGGGTTGTTCTAGATGGAAAAAGTCATCCTACTGCTGCCAGACTTGGTGACAGCTCTCCAATCCTAGCTATTTTTTAACCAACAGAGAGAAAGTCTATTACCAGCCTGTACTGGAAGCCTGCCCAGTTTAGTAGCACTTGCCTTGTGCTCTTCAGGCTTAGTGAGAACCCAGCTCCCTGCCACAATTTAGCATCAGAGAAGTACTTTATTAGAGCAAAGTGCTATATAGTTTGAGATCTCTTCCAATCTTTCCTGTATTCTTACACCTTCTTTCCCTCCAAGTATTTCCATCCACTGACACTGGCCTTCTAACT
Source organism: Pseudochirops cupreus (assembly GCA_028627135.1). Lineage (NCBI taxonomy): Eukaryota > Metazoa > Chordata > Mammalia > Diprotodontia > Pseudocheiridae > Pseudochirops > Pseudochirops cupreus. The sequence goes on from CM053581.1 coordinate 286,839,077, forward strand.
GTTCCTCAAATATGACAATCCTCCTTCTAGTTCCATGCATTTTTTTTTGGCTGACCCCCATATCTGGTATTCTATCTCTTCTCACTGCTCTCTGAGCTTTCCTGGCTTCCTTCCTGCAAATTTCAAGTAAAATCTTATCTTCTGAAACAAGCCTTTCCCAATCCTCTTTAATGCAGATATCTTCCATTTGTTAATTATCTCCGATTTATCCAGGTTCTACCTAATTTGTACATAGTTGTTTGCATGTTATCTCCTACATTCAACCGTGTGCTTCTTAAAAGCAGGAACTGTTTGTGTCTCCGTGTTTTGCCTTCCTTTATATCCCCGGTTCTTTGCATTAGCACAGTGCCTCGCACATAGTAATTGCTAAATAATTACCTGAAGACTTGACAATTGATCATTATTGTGTGAGCTATTATGCAGAGCCTTGAATGCTGTATTAAGAAGTTTGTATTTTACCCTTCTGGCGGTGAAGAACCCCTGAAGGTGGTAGAAGGGAGAGACATACATTTTTCAGGGCAAACCAACTTCCCTATTTCCTGTCCAGCATATCGCCCTACTTCCAGACAAGTTCTCCGTCTCAGCCTTATCTTTGATTCTTCACTCTCATCCCATACTTCAATCAATTGCAAGGGGTTGTCAATTCAAACTTTTCAGCAGCTTTCCCCTTCATTCCTTTCTCTTAACTCACAAAGTCACCAGGTTTTCATCAGCTCTCATTTGGATTTCTGCAAGAATCTCCTAAGTGGTCTCCCTGCCTCCGGTTTCTCTTTACAACGAATCTTCCGCATAATTGCCAAAGTGACATTCAGAAAGATCAGGACTGATCACATCACTCTCCCATCTCAATAAACTGCAATGGCTTTCTTTTACCTCTAGGATCAATTTCAAACCCCTAGGTTTGACATTTTAAGCCCTTTATCTCCTGGTTCTAAACTAGCTTTCCACGGGTACATTACTCCCTCTAGGCGTAGAGACAAAGGAAGGTGGGGGGTGAGGGTGGGAGGAGCTAAAAGCAGTGTCTAGTATAATAAATCAGGGGCTTAATGAATGCTAATTGACTTAACAGAAAAAGTTAAAGCACCTGGTCCAATATCTCTATTTTCCGGATAAGGAAAACTGAGACTCCAAAAGTGTAGAAGAACAGGGTTCAGATCTGAGCTTCATGGGACCTTGGATAAGTTACTTTAATTTTTGTCTCGATTTCCTTCTCTGTAGGATAAAACAATTGAAACTAAGTAAGCACCAAGATTTCCTTCGACTCTAAATTGCTGGATTCAGATCCGTCGACTCGGTCAAGACCGAGGTGGCCATACCTGGCAGAGATGAGATTCGAACCCAAATGGTCGGTCCCATTTGCCTTACAAAGTTCTTTCCCCAACTCGGGGCTCAATCGGAAGAATGCAGATAGGGAGGCTGGTCCCGCCCTGGACAGCAGAGCGCAGGCGAGGAGTGAGCTCCAGGGCGCGGGTGGTGCTGAGCCTGGGGTAATACTGGGCGGGAGCAGGGGGCTTGGGCGGTGCATCCTGTCTGGCTGGGGGTGGGGATATTTGGGGCGGCTGGGGTTGGAGGCTGCCACTTGCAGATCTGCTGGGACCGTCCCAGCCTCAGCTGAGGCGCCTGGAAAGCGGCAGCTCCCCTGCATCGCGTCCCGAAACTGAGACTGCAGTTTAAGCTCCCGCCCGCCCGTCTAAGCCCGCAGCCTGGGCTCTGTGCGCTGTTCCTATGGAGCAGAACAGAGGTGAGTGGGGCTGCTGGGGGAGGCGGGAGAGAAAATCCTTGCACTTGTCCAGTGGCCGTAGGGAGCCTGAGAGAAAGGGTTGCCTGGGGGAGACTGGGGATGCTAGGCGGAGGAACCGTAGCCAAAGGAGAGGGGGCACTGAACACCCTCACACTTTCCTGCCCCGGAGGGGTATTGAAGAGAGAAGTCAAAGGCGCCCCTAAACCCCGCACCTTCTCTACGCCTCTGAAACTACGCCCTCTCAGCGTCCTTGAACCCCACACCTCCTCAGTGGCCCTTATCCCCTTAACCCTCTCAGTGGAATCTGGAAATTCCAAGGCGTCCCTGGCCACTTCCTATTGCTGGGCCCTTCTCTCACCACTTCCCGATTCTGCCCCTCTCGCTTTTCACCAGTGCCCCACTGTTCCCTATTCCCCTCTCCCTCAGTTCACCATACTCACCTTTTGCACACTCCCCTTCTCATTCTTTCATCCCTCCCTTTCCTTTCCCCTATATTCCTTTCTTCCCCTTCCCTCTCTTCTCAAACCCTACACTTGACCCTCTGCCTCATGCCCTCCCTACTCCCCTTCCCTATTCCCCTCACATCCTGCTACTCCTCCCTATTTCGCTCCCTCCCTTTTTCCCCCTCCCTTCCCGCTTCCGTTCCCCCTCCTTTTCTCCATTCTAACCCTCCTCTGTTTTGGATTGTACCTGCCCGAGGCTTACCCAAGGTGCGGGAGGGTCTGGTAACTTATGATTTCAGGTCAAAGTGGATTTGTTCAGGAGTTAGGGATACATTGGAGTGCAAAGTGCACTGCACCGACTACCTGGTTTCGGCTCTGGTTCTGATTAATTGTGTACCTTGAAGTCACCTTCCTTAGTCTGTTTCTTTATATATAGAATGGGAATAAATAACACCAGTCCTCCCAATTCATCACCTTGTAGTGAGAAAAGTGCATTGCAAATTACTGAGGACGGAGATAGATTATGAGCTTCCTAACTGAGCATTAACTCTTCGAGAGCTGGAGCGGCTCTATAGTTTTCTTTGCATTCTTGTGCTTAGCACGATATCTGACGTACCCGATTAATACTTGTTGATTGTTATATGCATATAAGCTGTTATTGTTAGAGGTTTGAAAAGGAAGGGCTGTAAACTGCTGCGCTGATGCTGAGTCCCGAGGTGTTTGGGCCCAGGGAATGGCCAGTTGCCTCCTGAAAGGCACGAGCTGAAATGAAATCTCTTTCCTGGCTGGAGCAGGGGGTGTCAATAGTATGGCTATGTGAATCATGGAAAAAACTCTGGCCTTTGAGTGAGGTTGTTGTTGTTCAGTTAATTTTTTTTTAGTCCTGTGGACTCTTGAGGACCCCATTTGGGGTTTTCTTGGCAAAGATACAGGAGTGGTTTGCCATTTCCTTCTCCAGGTCATTTTACAGATGAGGAAACTGAGGCAAACAGATTTAAGTGACTTGGCCAGGGTCGCACAGCTAGTAAATGTCTGAGGCTTGATGTAATTCAGTTCTTCCCAACTCCAGGCCTGGCACTCTATTCCCTTCATCACCTAGCTGCCCATCCTGGAGTCTAGGACCTAGCTTCAAATCCTGCCAGCCTATAATGTTTCTTAACTGTGTGATCTTGGGCAAATCACTTTATACTGATGTCCCTTGGTTTCCTCATCTAAAGAATGTGGGCTTCTAAGGTTCCTTCCAAATTCAGATATGCGGTCTTATGCTATAATTTTTTTTAATAGACTGAATGGGGATTGATTAATATGAGACAAAATAAGGCATTATGCAGTTAAATCCTCCCAAACTCTTCTTCTTCCAGTTCTTTTTCTTTTTTGAGACACTGAAAATTAAAGTACATGCTTGTCCATTTTCCAAACAGTGTTTAAATTTAGACTGAATTAGCCCAAAGGAATAAATAATCTTTCTACACACGCATAAAGGCTACTGCTAATGGAAACATGATTATCACCTCAAGAATGAGGCTGGATTTACTCAAAAGAACCCAGGCCTGAACATCAGGAGTCTTGCGCTTCTCCAGCCCTGGTCTCTGCTACTGACTCTCATTTTGGACAAATCGTTTTATCTCTGTGTATGTAAGTATTCTCATCTAGGAAATGAGAAGCACGCCCCAGCTGATCTCCAAGCCCCCCCCCCCCCCCATAAAAGGTCTGTTGTATGTACTGACGTTCTAATAGTGCTGCTTATGGATAATTAGCTTGATGTAGAGGAAAGTACCTTGAAATCAGAATAAAAATATAGTTCAAATTCTGCTTTTGACACTAAATAGTTCTTGGGGGCAAGATACTTCCCTTTAGTAGAACTAACTCGGTTTTTTCATCTATAAAATGAGGGGATTGGACAAGCAGATCTCAAAGGATGCTTCTGGTTCTAACTTCTATGCTCTCTGTACAGTCAGTTGTTAATAAACATTTATTAAGCACCTACTATGTGCTAGGCTTAAAAAAGATAAACAGAGGTGGCTAGGTGGCTCATTGAATAGAGCACCAGCCCTTGAGTCAGGGGTTCAAATATGACCTCAGACACTTAACACTTACTAGCCGTGTGACCTTGGGCAAGTCACTTAACCCCAATTGCCCTGCCTTCCCCCCTCCAAAAAGTAAACAAATAAATAAATATATGTATACACACACATAGTATATATATACATATACACACACACACATACATATATATGTATAAAGTAATAACACCTGCACTGATTACTTTGCAGGGTAGTTGGGCGAAAAAGTACTTTGCAAACAGTAAAGTTCCATAAAAATATGAAATTATTTTTATCTGTCCTGGGCCTCTCTTCTCTTCCTCTATATATACTATTTCCGTTGGTGATCTCATCAGCTCCCATGGTTTCAGTGATTATCTACATTATCCACTCATCCAGCTCTAACCCATCTTAACCTCCAAACTTACAATTCCAAATGCCTCTCAGACATTTCCAAACTCTATCTTTCCCCACATATTCTCCCCCCTTCCAAACATCCCTGTCACTTTCGAGGCTCCACCATGCTCCCAGTTATCTAGTTCTCAGCCTGGTTGCCATTCTCAACTTACACTATCTCCTTCTCCCTCAATATCCAATCTCTTGCCAAGTCCTGTTGGTTTTCCCTGTGTAACATCTCTTGTTCTCCCTCTCTTCTCTAACACTGTCAACGCCCTGGTGCAGGCCCTCATCACCAGACACCTGGACTACTATTGCATTAACCTACTAGTTGATGTCCCTGCCAAAATCTCTCCCCGCTTTAGTCCATCCTCTACTCACCTGTCAAATTAAACTCTCGCCAAAGTATGAATTTAACCCCGTCCCCTCCCTGTACAATCAACTCCAATTGCTACCTGTCACCTCCAGGATAAACTATAAATCTCCTGTCTGGCTTTGAAAGCCCTTCACAACCCAACCTCTCCAACCCTTCTAGCCTCCCCTCTTTACAGCCTCCCCAGCGCCTACAATGGCCCTGCCCTCCTTGTTCCTTGAGAAGCTCAGTTTTTTCACCTCAGACACAAGTCATTTAACCTTTATCAGCCTCAGTTTCTTCATTTGTAAAACGGGGATAATAATAACTCCTCCCTCCCGCACCAGGGTTATTGTGGGGATCAAATGAGATCATATTATATGGTGCTTTGCAGACCTCAAAGCGCTGTACAGACACGTGTTGTTACTATTATTGTTTATCGTTGTTGTTTATTCGCTGGTTGTCTCTCTTTCCTCAGCGCCACCTCCTGGCTTCCCTAAAATCCTATCTACAAAAAGCCTTTCCTTATCCTCATTAATAGTAGCATCTCCCCTCTTGATTATCTCCATTATATCCTGTTTGTACATATCTTTGTACAGATCCAACATAATCTTGTTTGTACATGGTCATTTGCTTGTTGTCTCCCCCATTAGACTGTGAGTTCCTTGAGGGCAGGGACTGGTTTTTGCCTTACTTTGTATCCTCCTCCCCTCCCTCTCTCCCAGTGCTTAGCACAGTGTCTGACACGTTAATGCTTGCCTAACTGACTATGTCTTCAGTTCTATTAATATGGAATTAATATATCTACCAGTTATTTCCCTATATGATCATCCATAGAATCTCATCATGTTATTCTTTGACTTCCAAAGTCCTGTTGAGATGCTAAATTTTGACAGGAGATGACTCTAGCTTTCCAAAGACTGAGGCAGGGGAGCTCACATCCTGCTTAATCTTCCCAGTCTGGAAAGAGTTTCTCTTTTCCAGGTGAGGTTGTCTTTAGCTTGATTATTTTAGCATAGCAACTTTTAAAAGACCTTCTTTTAAGTCAGACAGATTGTTAATTGTGTTATCAGAATAAGGTCCCAAATCAATCAAATCATAGGTCCTTAAACTATTGATAAGGTATTTCGTGAATGATTTCTCCTTTAGTTCTGATGAGTCTCATAGCTGAGGAGATGACTGCTGGGTGCTAACTCTTCTCTAGCGATTAAGGATTATGAAAAGAAATGGGACTGTAGTGGAAAGAATGTGAGACATTGAGTTGGCAAAGGTAGTCTTGAATCCATCCTCTTCCTTTGGCACTCACTAGCCCTGTGCTAGACAGATCACCTCTCTTTATAGCTGTATAACTGTATCATGTATAAAGCTTTATAGCTTTGTCATCTGTAAATGGCGATTACTGCACTACCTACCTCACAGAACTTCTAGGAAGATCTAATGAAATAATGCACGTTGTACTTTGCAAACTTTATTCCAAAAACAATGAAGGGTATTTTTTTTTGAGTGAGTTTAGGGTTGAGTTAGTTTGTGAGCCTTGTTTGTTTGAAGGTAACTCGAGCAGCTTGTGCAGTGTCCATTGGAGGGAGAGTGACTGGAGGAGGCAGACCAGTTAGGAGGCTTGTTACAGCAATCTAGTCAAGGGAGAATGAGAAGTACCTGTGTTAGGGCATTGGCAGTATGAGTGGAGAGATGGGGATGGGTTTGAAAGGTATGCTGGAGGAAGAATGAACTGGTCTTGGTTCCTGGATGTGAAAGGAGATAGTATTCATATGATACAGCATCTCTTTTTATGGAAGAGGAGACAAAAGCCCAGAGAAGGGAAGTGACTGATAAACCACTGTCAGTCCTGTTTCCTGACTCCTATTGGAATTCTCATTCTAGTACAGTGGTTCTCAACCTTCCTAATGCCGTGACCCTTTAATACTCATATGTGGGTGTATCTGCATGTGGGCAGACCTGCCTGGAGATTCCTAAGACTATGGGAAATATGTGTTTTCCAATGGTCTTAGGTGACTGACCCCTGTGAACCCTAGGAAAAGGTTGTTGGATCTCCAAAGGGGTCGTGACCTACAGGTTGAGAACTGCTGTTCTAGTAGTACCAATGCCCATTCAGTGATTAATCTGTTAAAGATCTTAGTTTGAAAAGGTCAGGGTCCTCCTCTGAATCCAGGGCCATCTCCAGTTGTTTTTATCTATATCTAGACACTGGACTCAGATCTGGAGGAGAAAGTGAGGTTGGTGACTTTGCACAGCCCTTCCTCACTTAAATCCAATTCACTTGCATATCGAGGCATCACCTCCCTGATGTGGTACTCTTCAAGAACAAAGGACAAACACCAACTAGTAGTACCACAAGGCTCTAGAAAATATAACTTAGTGTAGGAAGAAATATAAGTGAGTCAGTTATTCCTGAGAAATTATTATGAGTTAGGGGAAATTGAACTTCCCCAACTCATAATTTAAATTATTACCAACGCGTTTTAAAATGAAGTACTGAAATCCCACCAGTTAGAGCTAGAAGGAAGCTTAATTGTGAACTCTTTCAGCTCCCTGATTTTATAGATGAAGAACCTTAAGGTTTAGAGAGGGCAGGTGAGACTTGCCCAAGGTTACAGTAACATATTAAGGTTCAGCGATATTGGCATTGCGGGAACTCCTTCCACCAACTCAGATGCACGTTTTTAACTTAAATGTTAAAGATTTGCCAGAAGCTCAGAAAGCTTGCTGGAAGCAAAATTTGAAACTGGTTCGTCCTGACTATAAATCTAACACTCCAGCTGTTATGCTTTGTCACAGCTCCCCACCCTCAGGATTAGGTCTTGGCCAAAATCACACTAAGTGGTAAGTAGATGGACAGCTAGGTGGCATAGTGACTAGTTACTGGGCCTGGAGTCAAGAAGACTGAGTTCAACTTCAGCCCTCAGATATTTAGTAGCACTGTGGCTCTGGACAAGTCACTTAATCCTGTTTGCCTCAGTTTTCTCATCTGTAAAATGACATAGAAAAGGGAATGCAAACTGTGCCAGTATCTTTGCCAAGAAAAACCCCAAATGGCATCACAAAGAGTTGGGCATGTCTAAACAACAAGAGTTAAAATTGAAACCTTAACTTCAAATCTAGTACACTTACCACTACTTCTATGGAGAAAGAAGTGTACATTTCTCCCCTTTTCAGTTTCAAGAACGTCATTCTGATGTGTTAAGCCCCAAATGAGAGTATCAGCTCTTAGTCACCTAAGTAGAACATTGGATTGTTAGCATAGGGATGAGAGATGAGTTTGCTCTGGGGCTGGAGGACAACGACCACTGGGAGAGGTAAGGGGTCAGCAAAGGGATTACAGGCTGCTCTTTATACAGAGGTTTTCTGCTCTGAAGAAAGCCCCATTCTTAAAAAATGGATGGTATGATGTAATAGGAAAGTCCTTGGCTGGGAACCAGAGGACCTGGGGTAGAGTGAGGTCTGAGACTTTGGGCAGGTTCCTTCGTCTCTCTAACTTCATGCTCTCTATCTCTAAACTGAGTCTGTGTCAAAATCACCAGTTTTCAGAATAAGGGAGATCAGAACCGCTTCCCCCCTTTTTTTCTTGTCTGGTTGGAACTATATTTGAAATACTATGTCTAGCTCTATGTGCTACAGTTTTAGAAGGCCCATGAACAAACTGGTGTGTGTGCTCAGAGGTGGGGACCAGGATGGGGAGGGCACTTGAAATCTTGCCAGTTGAGCATCAGATGAATGAACTAGGGATGTTTAGTCTGGAGAAAAGAACACTGGGGTGGGGCAGTGGGGAAGGGTTTGAGGATCTGAAGGGTTGTCCTAGAGAAAAGGGACTAGATTTAAGGTCAGAGGATTTAGAGCTAGAAGAGAACTTAAGGAGATCATCTGGTCCCAACAATTCTAAAGTTGAGAAAAATGAAATTCAGGTTTATTATTAGGGTAGTATAGCCTGTATTTGAACCCAGGTCCTCTTGCTTCAAATCTACCATTCTGTTATATCATGCCCCTTGGTTTTGCCTCTGAGACAAGAGTTGAATGGGTGGAAGTTATAGGGAGGCAGATCTAAGTGATATAAGTAAAACTTCCTAATTATTAGAGTTGTCAGTGTCTAGCAGTGAAATGGGCTGTTCTTTGAGGCAGCTCCCCATCATCAGAAGTATTCAAGAGATGACTGGCTTACTCTCTGTTAAGGATCCCCTAGAGTGGATCCATGCACTAAATAGGATGTTGGAGCATGCCCTTTGTTTTCAAAGAAACAGAATCTCAGAAGTGGAAGGCACCTCAAAGAATATCTACTCCGTACTCTTAACCCCATCCTACTCCCCTCGCAGGGATACTTTGAGGGTCAGATGAAAGGACATATGTCTTTGTAAAGCAGTAAAATTGGTATTTTGTTGAACAGATAAATCGTGGTTGGTACCCTTTATCTGATACGTTCTCCCCATGCATTTGACATGTTATTTGACATACACATAACCTTTCTGAAACATAACTATCCAACGATTGTTGTGGTTGTTCAGTCACTGAGTCGTGTTCAACTCTTTGTGACCCCACGGGCCACTTCTGTTCTCCACTATCTCTCTAAGTCTCTCCAAAGTCATGTCCATTGTTTCCTCTGTCTTCCCCCTTTTCTTTTTTTTTTAATTTTTTTTATTTTTTGCTTTTTTGGAGGGGAGAAGGCAGGGCAATGGGGCTTAAGTGACTTGCTCAAGATCACCCGGCTGGTAAGTGTTAAGTGTTTGAGGTTGGATTTGAACTCAGGTCCTCCTGACTCCAGGGCTGGTGCTCTATTCACTGCCCCACCTAGCCGCCCCCCACTTTTCCTTTTGTCTTCAGTCTTTCCCAGCATTAGGGTCTTTTCCAATGAGTCCTATCTTCTCATTATGTGGCCAGAGCATTTAAGATAATAATGAATCCATCAATTAGGACATATTTAACACCTACTGTGTGACTGAATCTGTGTAGGGGCAGAATATAGTAAAAGACAGGGCTCTTATTCTGATAGAGCTTATAATCTTTCTGGGGGACAGATAAGATGCATCCCCCCAAAATGTAGGGGAGTCAAGAGGCCTAGATTCTAGGCTTGACTCTGTCATCAGACAAGCCACTTTTATTTTTGGGGTCTGTTTCCATTTGTCACATTAGGAAGTTGGGCTAGGTAAGTCCTAAATGGCCCCTTCCAGCTCTCACAGTATGTGTTCTATGTTCTGACATCCAATGTTCTTGGTTCTAAGGTTCTTCCAGCCTTGACCTCCTTCGTTCTGTGAACTCCTTCCGAGTCTGCTATTCTATGGTTAATTCAAAATCAAATATAATCAATTCCTTAGGAACTCTGAAGAGATGAATTTGGGCTTGAGGAATTGGGGAAGGCTTCACAGAAGAGGTATGACTTAAACAGGACTTGGAATGGGTAATGGGTCTTGCTGAAGGTGTTCCTAGCAGAGAGGCTGCTCTTAGACCATGCCTTTTCACTGGCTCTCTCCCATGCACAGAATGCTGCTTCCCTCTGTACCTCTCCATCCTGCTTCCCTGGCCTTTTCTGGTGTTTCTGTGTGCTGCCCTTCAATTTCCTGTCCCTCTTAACTCCTGAGATTAACTTCCATTTTACACTGTCGGTATCATGTATGTGTGTGTGTTTGCATGTTACTTGTGTGTTACATATGTGTATGTATGTGCGTGCATGTTGTCTCTTCTGGGCTCTCTTGCTCTCTCTCTTACTACACACACACACACACACACACACACACACACACACACACACACACACACACACACACACAGAGTGTTTAGCACATAGTAAGCACTTAAATGCTTGTTAACTGACTGACATTTGAGGGCTGTAGGAAAAGTAGCCTGGCTGAAGAAGTAGGTTCTCCATAAATAAGTATCTAGTGATGTTGCTTGAAGGAAATTAAAATAAGAGGGTTTTATCAGTCTTCAATTATAACAATAATAGATCTTAGACTCTAGAAGGCTATTAGGATCTATAGCTAGGAGCTGGAAAGGTTGAATCCATTTGCCTCATCTTTTATAAATGAGGAAACTGAGGCATGGCCTGTCCATTGACTAGTGTCTTGAGGTTGGATTTGAACTGCTTAACTGAAACTAGGTCTGTCGCTCTGGCCACTATGTGGAGATAAGTTTGGATTGGGTAGACTAGGGGTGGTCTATTTTTACAAGCTGATGGGGTAGGACAACAAAAACAATAGGCTGTTAATTCTGACTGAGTTTTAGTCTTGGTTCCATTACCAATTTGTTGTATGAATTTATGTAGATTCATAGACCTTTAATTTCTGAGTTGTAAAGGACTCAGTAGTCAGTCATCATGGTCTGGAGAGGAATCTCAGCTTTGCCACTTACTAGCTCTGTGACCTTGGACAGAACACTTCATTTATCGTGACTAGGTCATCTCCAAGGTGACTTGTATATCTACATCCTATGATCCTTTCTGGTACCTCTTAATAAAACCTGCCATCCCCCACTTGCCTCACCATTCCCCCACAACTATCCTTCCTCTTGGTCCGGAACTAATGCTGGGGGCTCAAAAAGGATGTGCTACAAAGTACACTGGGAGATATTGATGAAAAAGACATTTATTTACTCCAAAAGTAGCAGAGCTTCAAATTCTAGGCAGTCTCTGGGACTGCCTTGTGAGAGCTCAGATCATATTCTTGAAATGGAATTGAGGGATCATCTATCTAGTCTAAGGGGTCTTAACCTTTTTTTGTGTGCTAGACCCCTTTGGCAGGCTAATGAAGCCTGGGGACGCCTTCTCAGAATAATGTTTTTAAATGCATAAGATAAAATGCATAGGATTACAAAAGAAACAGATTATGTTGAAATGTGTTAACAAAATATATTTTAAAAATAAACAAATGCGCAGACTCCAGGCTCAGAACCTTTGATGTAGTCCAACCAACTCCTTTTTATAGAGGAGGAAACTTCCCCAGAGAAAGGAAGTGACTGGCCCAAGGTCACCTAGGTAGTAAGGAACAGAGCCAGGATTTGAAATCCTGGTCCCCTGACTCTAAAACCAGTGCTCATGTTAGTTCCTTTGTGCCTTTGTGGCTTACAGCCCCTGACAGTGCAGTGTTTCCCTTCCTCCCCTCCTCCCCCCAAGCCTTATCCTACCCTTCATACACACTCTTGGTTCTGTGATGGAGTGGAGTAAAAAGGGAGAGGCCAGAAGGAAATGAGGGGTGGGGGGAGGGGGGTAGTATGGGCTCTCCCTTCCTGGATCAGCCCTGGGAATCCAGCTGTGCTGTTTGCAAAAGCAGTTATCACTTGCTAATTCTTTGTCAGACTTAAAAGTGGGGAGGGGGGAGGAAAAAACAAATATGAAGGGAGTAAATGATGACAAGGAATAAGACAGGGAGGTGGAAATGGGAAAGTGGGGGAGGGAAGGATAGAACAGAGCCCTTCTGGGCAGGAAGTTTGAGATCATCCTGTGATCCCTTCACTTTACAGAAAAGGAAACCGAGGCCCTGAGACGTTCAATGCCTTGTTCCAAGTCACACAAGTAGTAAGTGGCAGAGTCTGGATTAAACCCAGGCTTTTAACTCTTAATTGAGTGGAGAAGGAAGGGGAGAAGGAAGAGAAGGAAAAGAGGAGGAATGAAAAAGAATAATGACTCACATATATATAGTTTTTTTTTTCTCAGAACAACCATGGGAAATAGGTATTGCAAATATTGTTGCCCCCATTTTGTGCAGGAAAAACCGAGGTTTCTAGAGGATGAAAATCTCACATTTAGTAAAGAATCTGAACCTCAGGCTCTTGTGCTGCCTCCAAGTCTAGTTTTCTTTCTCTTACCCCAAAGAGAAGAGAGAAGAGGCTGGACAGAGCTATAGGTCTTTATACTCTCTGGTTCAGCCATTCAATTTCCTTCATCAGTCCAAATTCAACCAGAAATAACCAAAGCCTTTTGCATGCCCTTAAAGATTCAGGGAGTGAAAGACCTGAAAGGGCATCCTCTTTATTCATTCATTCATTATCATTCACTCAATCACTTGATCATATTTTATAGAAGAAGAACCTGACACTCCTCAAAGAGAAGGCTCCTACCCAAGTTCACACAGTGACAATGACAGTGACAGGGCCAGGACCAGAACTCAAGTTCTTTCAAAACTCCAAGTGAAAAGCAGACCTACAGAGCCAGCCTCCTGCTTGGGGAGGCTTCCAGACACTGGGGTGATTGTTCTCTGCTCCCTGGTCTGCATCTGGAAGAGGAGGCAGAGAGAAGAATGGGTGGAAGAGATTCAGGACTAAGTAACTCTGGTACCGCTTATTTTTTCCCTCCTTAACCCAGAGGTTCAAAGTATTTGTTTCTACTTTCAAAGTTTCTCCTGAATTATGGGCATCTTCCTTGACTCTCTCTAGCCCCTGCAGATTGGAAAAGTGAATTTTATCACTGTATTCCTTATAACCTAGTTGAGCCACACACACACACACACACACACACACACACACACACACACACACACACACACACACACACACACTAAGGTGCCCCTAGGAAGTGATTATAATTACAACTCCATTTCTAGATGTTGTAGAATTTACTCTCCTTGAGGTCAGGGACTGTCCTTTTTTTCTTTGTGTCCCCAGTATATAGGATAGTTCCTGGCTCATAGTGAGCCTTAATAAATTCTAGTTTATTGACCAAATCTGTAGCAAGTTCGGGTTTATAAAACATTTTCCTCACAGCAAATCTTAGAATTAAAAAGTGCAGGCATTTTATCATTTTTTTTAAAAAAAAAGAAACTGAGGCAACCACCCAGGAGCACAGAGTTAATAAGTGTTGTGCCTAGGGTACAAATCCAGGTCTTCTGAGTTTCAGGCCTGTGTTCTCTCTGTGACACCACAGTGCTTCTAATAGATTTTTGTTCTGGAGGGGAAGTCTTCTGTTTATATGTCAGGTTTGTCAGCTAGTCAATGTTTTGTTTTAATGCTGGACCTTCCCAGTTCCTGAACTATGTCCTCCATCACCACAGTTCTTTCTGCTGCTCAATCAGAGTTTGATGCTTATTCCTCTTCTCCGCACGTGCCCTTCTTTGTGTTCAGTGGGCCAGGAACAGAATCAGAATTTTCAAACTGGAAGGGATCTTAAAACACAGAATGTCAAAGCTAGAATCTCAAAGGGAAAGGGGATCTTAGAACACAGAATGACAGAATAAGAAGAGGCCTCAGAACATAGAACAACATGGTGACTGGAAAGGACTTTGGAACATGAAACAAACATAGAACGTCAGGGCTGAGAAGGGATTCTTAGAGAATAGATTGTCAGATCTGGGAGGGTGTTTAGAACATGGAGTAAGGAATGTTTTCTCAAGCTGGAAAGGGAGGATAGTACCTAGAACATGGCATATCAGAGGGGGAAGGGAACTTAGGGTTCCTGTAATCCAAACCTTCATACTTTCTCCCCCATTTTGCATATAAGGAAATTGAGGGCTAGGAAATAGAAATACCTTTTCTAAAGTCACACTGTGAGTTGCTGGGTAGAGCCTGTACTAGGGTACATCTGAGAAGCCACAGGTCACAGACTGAAAGCTAGAAGCTGTTTACTGGCCACCCAGTCCAATGGATAAAGATCCTGAGCTTAAGAAGTATAAATGAAAGGAAATCCTAGGGGTTTTTTGTTTAAAGGAAATAATATTCTATAGTGTTAATAGGCTGTAGGGATAGATACTGGATTGGTGATTTCATTGATATAGAGAAGTCTGTAATGAAGGAACTCCCTCTACCAAAACAGACTAGAACCTATAGTCTTTTTTAAAAAATGTAAATAGTATTTTATTTTTTCCAATTAGATGTAAAGATAGTTTTCACATTCGTTTTTTATGAGATTTTGAGTCCCAATTTTTCTCCCTCTCCTCTTACCTCCCTTTTCCCCTCCCCACAGAAAGCATTCTCATAGAGGTTATACATGTGCAATCATGTTTGCCCTTCATTCCCGACGAGGACCTTGACATCAGAGAGCTGAAACCAATGGTGTGCAAGTGAATTGGATTTAAGTGAGAGAGGGCTGTGCAAAGTCACCAGCCTCACTTTCACCTCCAGAGCCATCTGGGGCTAGTGGCCAGATATATCTCAATATATATCTCCAAATCAAGATGACTGGAGATGGTCCTGGATGCAGTGGGAGATGTTAAGTCATATTGTAAAAGAAGAAACAGAACAAAAGGGGGGAATAAACATGGAAAAAAGCAAACCAAAGAAAGTGAAAGCAGTATGCTTCGATCTCCATTGGGACTCCATAGTTCATTCTCTGAAGGTGGATAGCATTTTCTGTCAGGAGTCTTTTGGGATTGTCTTGGATCATTGTATTGCTGAGAAGAGCTAAGTCATGCACAGTCGTTCTTTGCAGTCTTAAAGAGAGTTGCCTGAGGGACTTGCCCAGGGTCACACAGTCAGTCTGTGTTAGAGGCAGGATGCTTCCAAGCCTGGCTCTTTATCCATTATACCACACTGCCCCTTTATTAAATTCCAGCGTGTCTTAAGCTAGCATTTAGGTAGCTCTTTGAGGTCTGCAAAGTACTATACAAATATCATTTCATTTTACCCTCATAACAAAACTGAGAGGTAGATGCTATTATTATGTAATCATATAAATAACATTGAATGAACCGACAAAAGAACCTAATAATTCAGAACACCAAGTTTGCTCCTCCAACAGCAGATGAATGACTGTCTGAACTCTTAAAATTGTATTAATTACTAGATCAGATCTTCATAATATTTTCAGAACTGAACAGTGCCTTTTTCCTGGGTTTCTCTCCTAGTTACCTTTTACTTTATTGAAAAGATCTGATTGACTTCTTCCAACATCAGATTATCTCAAAAGCTCCACACATCTTCACCTCTTTCCCTCTGATCTCAGAGGACTAGATTCTATCTTCCTCACCAAGGCTAAATTTATCCAACTGTGCCTAGATTTCTACTTTATCATGTTTCTTTTGTGGTAGACTGGGGCACACTGTCCACCCATCCCGCTCCTCTCCTTGCATCAATAGAGTTTCCTTAGGAACCATCCCCAGTCTAAGTCTAGCACTGGATTGGTCTTTCTGGAGAATGATTGATCAGATAGATATCTCCTCAGTACTCCATCATGAATTACAGAGCTGGAGGTCTCTGTAGGACCTCACAGAGTATGGTGTGTAAAAAGATTTTTGATAGTCTACTCACATATGCTACATCATAGAGT
The DNA here is from genome assembly GCA_028627135.1 of Pseudochirops cupreus. Taxonomy (NCBI): domain Eukaryota; kingdom Metazoa; phylum Chordata; class Mammalia; order Diprotodontia; family Pseudocheiridae; genus Pseudochirops; species Pseudochirops cupreus. Next base: position 286,855,248 of record CM053581.1, read on the forward strand.
CAGTCATAGATTGTTAGATCCAGAAGAGTTCAGTGCCTTCATTTGTCAGACAGACAAATTGGGGTTCAGAGAGAGGACAGCTGAACTTTCTTGAGTTTGCAGAACTCAGACAGCAATTTCTGGACTGTTCAGAAAAGCTAAGAGGAGCTTCTCTACCTCTGCCCTCCTTCAGCCCACTGACCCTCCCTCCCTTGGCTTTCCTTCTCCTTCAATCTTAGTCTATTGCAGGAAAGATTGTGGATCACCAAAGGTCCTCTTGACGTGGAACCAGTCTGCTCTTCTGACTGGACCAATGCTGCCATAATTTTCCTGGAAATGGAAGTCCATTTCTGCTCATTCAGGAAAAAAGAATGCTAAATTTGAAGTCAGGAGACCTGGGGTTTGAATCCTGGCTGTGATGATTGCTATCTGGGTGACAAATCTCTTAATGTCACTGATACTCAGCTTCCTCATCTATATAATGGGATTAATAAGATTTGATTTTACTTCACAAGGTTGTTGTGAGGAAAGTGCTTTGTAGACTTGAAAGCATTATGGCGATATGGGTCATTATTGAGTTATCATTTGTAGCTATGATACTTACTAAATGTCTAAAAAGAAGGGTTTGGACCAATGATCTCTGAGGTTCCTTCCATCTATAACTCTGATCCCCATAATAATAGCAATAGCTCATGTGTATGGGGTTTTTTCTGTCTCCGAGAATATTCAAATCCTCCATCTCATTTAGTCCTTACAACTACTCTAAGAGAGGGGGTCAGGGCAGGAATTATTGTTCTCAGTTCATATCAAGAAACTGAGACCCAGATGCAGGTAATAACCTGCCCAAGTGGGAGAGCCTTACATGGGGGCTCATTGGGCAGATATCTCATTGCTGAGAGGCAATACAGGAAGTTCCTTCACCTGGAATTCTGAACCAATTAAATCTCAAGTTCAGTTAAAAAAAACAAACAAACTCTTGAGTTTATGCAGTTCTTGGCCTAAGCTGTGGTGTTTGACCCATACGGTAATTTTAAGAAGAGGCATTGTAAATACTGTTATTCCCATTTTACAGATGAGGAAACTGAGGTCAAGAGAAGTAACCTGATCTACTCCATGGCTATATATCTAAGTCAATGGCAGAACCCGTAATCAAATGGAAGTTTGTTGGTTCCTGGCCAAAGGCTTTTCCCCCTTGAACCATTTTCTCCTTTTAATTAATAGGATTTTTAGCAGTCCTGAAAAAGTGAAGCCCATAGTAGTTCAGGAAATTAATGTAAGCTTATTTCTGTCCCGTTCTTCTACCTCTCCCTCCTCAGCTGTTATGTCTGAGTTATTTAATAATTTTTGGGGACAGAAGGGACCTTAGAGATTTTCTAGTTCCAACCTCTTCATTTTAACAGATGTTACCTAGAGAAGTGACTTGCCCAAAGTCACTGCAAATAGTTAAGTCCCAGAGGTGGGATTTGAATTCAAGAGCTCCGATATGGAATCTAGCTCTCTTTCTTCCAGTTCACTGCTGGGAAATCTGAGTAAGGAGGAAGGCCCAGGCTAATAGGAGAGGGGTCCCAAGATAGACTGATGCTGCTCTCTGAAATTCCATTTAGAGAGTTCTGACCTCCTCGCCCATGAGGCCTTGTGGGAGGGAAGGCTACTGTGGGTCAGGGAGGGCTGGCTATTCCTGCTCCAAGCCTCAGCTGTTAGGGCAGAATGCTCAGCAGCATTGCTGCAGCAATTCCTCCTCCTGGGAATGTGGCAGCCGCCAAACCCTTAGCTTTTTTTAGCACAGCCTGAATTAAAAAGAAAACTGATCTGTCAGGGCTGTGGATGGTGGGAGGTGAGATGGGAGGGGGTCACCCCTTTTCTCCCCACCTCAGCCTGGACACTCCCTTAGTCCTTGCAGCTTCTGCCAGCCACACCCAACCTCAAAATGCTCTCCCATCAGCTTCTGAGGCAGCTTAAGGTCCTAAGGTCTTGGGATTTAGCACTATGAGGGGAACTTGGGGGTCATTTAGTACTACTGTACTGCTTTACAGAGGGAGAAACAGGGGTGCAGAGAAGAGGAGGCATTTGTCCAAGATAAAATAATAGAAAGGGCACTCTGGCTCTAAAATCAAAGGAACTAGGGCTAATGATGGCTGTGTAACTGAGCAAAGTGGCTTCACCTCTCTTTCTTCATCCATAAAGTGAGAAATTTGGATTTAATGACTTCCAAACTCTTTTGGCTGATCCCAGGTGTGTGTGTGTGTGTGTGTGTGTGTGTGTCTACCCATGGCACACACACAGAGGTACAAGATCATAGATTTATAGCTGGAAGGGACCATGAAGGTCATCTACAGAAGTCCAATCCTCTCATTCTACCGCTGAGAAAACTGAGAACCAGAGTGGTTACCCAAATTCAGGTGTGACCCATTAGTGGCAAATCCCTGGGTCATCTGACTACCAAGCCAATGTTCTTTCCACTGTTCCACCTTCTGGATGAGTAGGGGGTGGAGACATGGTTTAGAGAAGACTAGGGGATCTTACTTTACCATCAGTCAATTTGGACACCAGATTTGGACACCAAAAGATCACTGTGTGCAGAACTCTGTACTTGAGGCCTGGGATCATGAGATTTTAGAGTTAGAATGTGCTACAGAGATCATCTTAACCCCATTTTATGGAGGAGGAAAGTGAGGCCTAGAGAAGTTAAATACAAAGTCACAAAGGTAGTAAGTGAAAAAACTGGGATTCCAACCCAAGTTTTCTGTTTCCAAATCCAGTGCCTCTCATTACACCAGGCTGGGGATGCTGAATCAATTGACAGATTTATAAAGCATTTCCTATGTGCCTGGAATAGTGCTGAGTGCCAGGCAGACAAGGATAAAAACAGACAGTCTCTACCCTCAAGGATCTCACACTGTAATGATGAACCAACATGTACATCCACAGGTACACACAAGACATGTACCATGTCATTCTCGAGCAGAAGCCATAGTCCCTAGAGCAATCAGGAAACACACCTTGTGCAGAAGGTGATGGGTGCTTCAGCTGAGTTTTGAAGAAAACCAGAGATTGTAGGACCTGGAGGTGTGGTAGGAAAGCATTCGTAGGATTATGGCTCTGGAGGTGGAAGGGTATGGAGAGGCCATCTCATTCAACCCTGCCATTTTAAAGAGAGGGAAACTGAGCCCCAGGGAAGCTCATCTAGGCATGGGGGACAACCAGGTGCAAAATGGAAGACATAGTCTCTGTCCCCAGAGGGTTTACAGGATACAGTTCAGTGCAACAGACAGTAAGTGTTTTCTACATATTGGCTGTTATGTTTGGCATTGGGGGAGGTACAGATCATCACAGGACCAGGGGTTTGAGGAAAGGAATCTCAGAGGTCATCTAGTCCAACTCCCTCATCTCAAAGTCAAGAACCAAGACCCAGAAGGAATCTGTGAATTGGCCAAGGTTACACAGATTCTAAGTAGCAGAGCTGAGATTTGAATTCTGGCACTTTTGAATTTACAGTTAAGGCTCTTTCCACTGTGAGCTCCCGTTTATATAGTAATAACAATAATGGCAATAGCCAACACTTATATGGAGCTTACTGTGTCTCTTGTCAATACTATCTCATCTGATCCTTACAACTGTAGGAGGTAGATGTGATTATTATTTCCAATTTACAAATGAGGAAACTTGGGCAAGCAAAGGTTAAATGACTTGTCTAAGGTCACAGTACTCAAACAATCATCTCACATTTGCCTTTCTACTGGTAAGTAAACTGCTCAAGTGAAGGAACTCTAAAACACAGAATTGCAGAATGTTTGCCCCAGAAAGAACTTTTAAGGTCATGTAGACTAAGCTCTTGATTTTACAAAAGGGGAAACTGAGGCTCAGGGGAGAGAAAGGATTCTTTCTGTCTTAATAAGAGGCAGAGTCCAGACTCTGGTCTTCAAACTCCTGCATTTCTGCTTGGTCCCAGCCTTATCAAGTTTATAATCTATTAGGGGAGATGGTCCATAACAATGTGACAAGATGAAGTAATGTTTTAGAGGTAGTTGGAAAGAAGGAAAGAAGGCCCTCTTGACTCAAATCACTTGCCATCTATGTAAATTTGGGCAAGTCCTCCTTTCTAAATCCTTTGTACCTACAAACTCCTTGTATTTGTCTCCAGAAGAAAGGATGTATGGTTAGCCTTTTAAAATTTGATTTGGGGGAGTGGCCCTAGGAGGATTGAATGCTTTGGAGCATCAGTGTAAGAAGATTTGACTTTGTCTAATCTTCCTTAAACTTTCAAATCAGTATCTCCAATCAATTTACCTTCTCTTCCTTCATGAGAGACGTGATTATTAAATAAGTAATGCTGTTGTGGGGGAGACAGCATTTATCCCCTTCAAGAAACCTTATTAGGCCCTGCAAGCATCTGAAGGACATTGCTCCTCAGTCTTGTTCAGACCCCATCCAGATGGAGAAGCCCATTGGATTCTAGTCAGGTTTGGATGGGGATAAATTCTTTGATTAGAATGCCCAAGGGTGGGGGTGATTTGGAAGTAGATGACTCAGATTAAAGCCAAGAACTCCAGATCCTCATTAGAACAGGTACACCTCTCAATGTGATATTCGTTCTCTCATTATTAACCAATTGGAGTTGATTCCCACCCTCCAGCACCCCGTACTCTTCCCAGGGCATATAAGCATTGATTGGGTTCCATGATGGGTCTTTGGTTTAAGAGAGATGGCCAAATGACCATCCTTTTATGAATAATGTACTAGGATTATTAATAAAATGATTAATTACCCAGAAGTTATGTCTCTCAAACTTTTCATATATCACACTTAGCCTTGGGCAGCTGAAAGAAGGAACTGACAAACAGTTGCCACCTTGTTCTAGGGCCTAATTGGACCCTGAGAGTCCATATCCCATGAGATCATAAATGGATCCAGAGCTGGCCTTTGAGAGAACCATCTTAGATTGTCAAAGGACCAGCACTTTAGAGCTAGGAGAGACCTCAGAGGTCAACAAACAACCTGAAGGAACTGAGACCCAGAGAGGTTAAGGGACTTGCCCAAGACCACAGATGTTAACAAGTGTCACAGGTGGCATTTGAATTTAGATTTTTTTTTTAATTCCAGAACCTTTGTGTGTGTGTGTGTGTGTGTGTGTGTATACACATGTGTCTGCATGTGTAGCTATACATATTTGTATGCATGCCTGTGTCTGGATGTGTGTACATTCATGTCTTTGTATATTTACTATAGTTCTACATGTCTGTATCTGTGTGTATGTATGTACAACTCCCAACTTCCCCACTTCCTCATGGAATCATTTCCTTTGTGAGCTCAAGGGGGAAGAATCTTGAAGACAAAGGAACAATTCTGGGAGAGCTCAGTCCCTCAGCCTTGAGCAGCTTCCACCAAAGCCAGCTGACCATCCCTATAGTGACAGAGAACTACAGCCTGGAAAACAGCTTGAGAGAGAGGAAGCTTATAAGTTTCCTGGTGATGAAACCGGAACCAGGGAAGCTATGCTAAAATAGGGCAGTGGAAAGAGCCTCTGGATAGGGGTTTGGTAGACCTGGGCTTGGGTCCAGGGTCTGCCACTAGCTGTGGGCCCTAGGGAATGCATCTCCCCGTACAAAACAAGGAATTGGGATAGATCATTTCCTGGTGTCTTTACAGCTATGTCTTCTGATGTGCAGTGAATTTTTCTAATTGAAGAATGTGTACTTTTAGGCTTGGTCCTAATCTGCCCTCTCCCTATGAATCCTTTCACTTTCATGAGGAGGAGATGCTGAGTGAGCAGGCTGAGTTGCCTGCCAAATAAAGCTTAGGTTCTTCTAGGCATCCAAGACCCTTCTCAGCCTAATTCCTACCTTTTGGGCACCATCTGTCCGCCACTTAGTGCCTAAGAGAGTCCTGTGTAGTACCCAAACTAGACACCTCACCTGCCATTCCCTAAGATGTTTTGTGACTTGACTCACCATTCTCTCTGCCTGGAACACTCTACTTTCTAGTGCTATCTCTCCACAATCTGCCGAGCCCCAAGGTCCTGTTCCAGGCTCACTTCCTTTATAAAGCTTTCCCTGATCCCTACCAACTGGTAGGAATCTCTTCAGCCTCTAACCCTTCCCCCCAAGCTTTTTTGGGTGACATTCTTATTGTAGATAATATGATATTCTACCTTTTGTCATAGCAGTTGGTATGTTTGTCTGATATCCTAAATGAGGCTCTATGTTTAACTTGAGGGCAAAGGCTATGTTTTTAGACATCTCTATATTCTCCATAGAACCTAGCACAGGGTCTTGAGTAGGTACTCAGTTGATGTGATATTGTTGTTCAGTCATTTCAGTCCTGTTTGACTCTTTGTCACCCTTTTTGAGGTTTTTTTTGGGGGGGCAGAGATACTAGAGGGATTTGTTATTTCCTTCTCCAGCTCATTTTTACAAATGAGGAAACTGAGGCAAATAGTGTTAAGTGATTTGCCCAAGGTCACACAGCTAATAAGTGTATGAGGAGTGATTTGAATTCAGATCTCTCTGACTGAAGTCAGTTCTCTATCCATGGCCCCATCTGACTGCCCGAACAAATAACAATAAATGTTAGTTGATTAATTGACTAACTTGGTTTTTCTGGGCCCTTAGTGGTACTATTTGACCTCAAGATTCTTTCCAGCTTTGATAATAGGAATTACTTTTACCATAAAGTCTTCCTCATGTGCCCCTCTAAGGAGATTCTCACCTCTGGGTTTCTCAAGCTCTTAAGAAAGTACCTGGAACATAGAAGGCACTTAAATGTCATTTTGATTCTGAGCTCCTCCACATGCTTCTTTCATGTTATTAATGGGACAGCCAGCTGCCCTAATTCATTTTTCTGTTTTCCTGTTTATAGACTTTTTTGGAGGCTAGGGGGAGGCATATTTATTTTTGCACATACAAGAATGGTCATTTTGTTTAACAAATGCTAACTAAGCACATACTGTGTGGTACGGTGCTTGGCACTGTGGAAGATAAGAGTTTAGACGAGATGTTGTGCCTACTCCCATGTAAGAGAAAAGTATGGAGAAAAGAGAAACAACTGTAATACGCAGTATTATGTGTCTTATTTGTACAGTCTTCATCTATAAGATCCCAAGCTTTTGAACTTCAGAAAGTTGTGGTCACTTCAACTTCACTGCTTCAAAATATCCGTGATTCTGTTAGCGGTAGCTGCCATCTAGTCCCCACCCATGTACTTCATAGCTCTTCGATGCCATAGAATTTTTTTAAGTTGCCATGCTTCAAAAAAAAAATACAAGTAAATTCATCCCTAGTTGGCCAACCTGAGAGTGATCAACTTCTCTGCACTTATCTGGGCTGGTCCTCAGGTGTCCCAGGACCCACATTCAAAGCCTTTCAATTTGGTAGGATGTGCAAGAGCTTGTGACCCATTGACAGAACAGTCTAGAACCTGGGATTACCTGCCCACCATTGTGAAACATTAGAGAAAACTTTTGTAGTGGGTGACTAGAACTTCCCTAAGTTAAACCTTTTCTAGGATGCCCCTTAATTAAAGGGTCTTTCCTGGGGTTTCCTTGTTCTTGAGTCGGGGAGGAAGTTGACTGCTTGGAAAGAGTTGCATTTCCTTGTGAGATTATATGTGTGAAATCCACAGTCTTCATTCGGTTGATCAATAGTCACTGAATAACAAGTCCCCTTGGTAACTATCTCTAGTTCGTCCTGAATATATCTTACCATTTGGTCTGCATGTAAGCTCCTTAAGATCAAGAACTGTCTTTTGCCTTTCTGTCTATCCTTGGAGCCTTGGTGGTCAAATGAGACAGGATGGTGTCCTCTGATAAGAAGTGACCTAGTGTCCTTTGTATCCTTAGCCCAGCGCCTGGCACACGTTAGGTGCTTAATAAACGAATGTTGTCTGGTCATCGATCCGGAGCTGGAAAGCACTTCCAAAGCCTTCTAGTTCAGCCCCTTCATTTTATAGGTGAAGAAACTGAGATCTGAAGAGTCTTGCTTATCAAAGTCACATTGACAATAACTGATTACAATGTGATTTGAACCCTGGACGCCCTCTGGCTCCTGAGCCAGCGCTCTTCCTTGCATAAGCAGAATGAGCTATGAACAGATAAGGACTGTGGTTTATTGCCACAGTTTTGTTTATTTGTTTTGATTTTGCTTTGTGTTTGTGTTTTTTGTTGGGGTGGTGGTTGTTTTTTTTAGCATTCTGCTCCACTTGTTCCAGGCTTCAGTCTTTCTTATAGCTTTGTAAGGTCAGGAAGTGTTTGTTTGAATGATAAACAATGCTGATCCAGCTGGCTGCTGTGGCCCCTGCTTCCAATCTGCTGTCTGGCCTTCACCTAGGATCGGAGGGAAATGCTTGTCAATTCAAAGGAAGGAAGGGAGATGTCCTTATAGCCCCAGCTGGGTACATTTACAGTGGTTTGGATGAGACAAGAGATCTGGCTGTGGGAAAGGGAGGAGATTCCTCAACACTTGGAGAATCAAGGGAGTGTTGTTATGTTGACTTTATGATAGCCTTTGGAAGGTCCAGGTATCTGGTAGGCAGATGTTGAAACTCTGAACAGAACATAGTCAGGATGGAGAAAATACATTAACAGGTAGAACATGGTCCCGGGGTGGAAGTCTGTTGATCTTTGTTGACCTAGATAGACATCATAGAAGGAATCTGAGTGGAGATACACAGCTGGTCAAATGAGACAGGATGGTGTCTACTGATAAGAAGTGGCCTAGTCTGACTCATGCCTGAGCTTATACTTCTGAGGACCACTTGAATCTAATGGGAGAGGACAATATTGGAAGAGAGACTGGACTCTGACAGTAGGCAGAAGCATTAAATACGAAACAGAAGGAAGAACAGGATATCAGTGTAGACTCTGCTAATACTGCCTAGCTTTACCCCATGTCCTCCTCTGCTCCAGCTACTGACTTCTGTTTTCCTTTAAGTCCCAACAAAAATCCCATCTTCTGTAGGAAACCTTCTCCAACTCCTCTTAAGTCTAGTGCCTTCCCTTTGTTAATTATTTCCTATTTATCTTGTATGTAGCTTGCTTTGTATATATCTGTTTACATGTTGTCTTCCCCATTAGATTGTTAGCTCTTTGAGGACAAGAGCTGTCTTTTACCTTTTTTGTATTCAAAGTGCTTAATACAGTGCCTAGCACAATGGTTCTCAACCTGTGGGTCATGACCCCTTTGGGGGTCACACAACCCTTTCAAAGGGGTCAAACGAGGTCGCCTAAGACCATTGGAAAACACATATTTCTGATGGTCTTAGGAACCAAGACACTGCTCCACTATCTGTCCCCAGGAGGGTCTGTCCACATGCAGATAGGCCCACATACCAGTATTAAAGGGTCGCGGCATTAGGAAGGTTGAGAACCACTGACCTAGCATGTAGTAGGTACTTAATAAATGTTGATTGATTGATTGCTAGAGATACATCAAAGTCAAAGAACAGAGTTGAGCCCAGAGTTGAATAGCACTTGCCACAGTGTGGTGAGAAACCCATTAATTCACATTGTGGTCATTTGCCATATTTAAGATTATAGAATTTTAGAACTGGAATGAGTATTAGAAATTGCCTAGTTCAGTCCTTTCATTCTGTGGATGAGAAAGCTGAGCTTGAAACAGGTGAAATGGCCTATCAAAGGCAGTAAGTGGCAATGCCAAGTTTTCTGAGTCTATCTCTTTCTTTCCATAAGTGTTCTCCACACATGTACCTCCTCACCATGTTATTTTAAATGGGTGCAACTGGTTATTGCTTTTAAACCTAAGGCTGCTGAGGCCTTAATGGTAGATGCATTTAAGGCTGTGTCCCTTAAATGTTAGGCCTTTTTTCCAGACTTCAGGAAGTTTCAGAAGTTACCTTGGGGGATGGCTAGGAAAGTGTTTTGGAAGAGTTGGTTAGTACTATCAGCCAGAATGTTTGTGGATCATCTATTTAGATTTGGAAGAGACCTCAGATGGAGTTGTACAACTTGATGGATGCTGTGCTTTAGGGGGCAGTTGTGTGTGGGTAGCTAGGTAGTGCAGTGGAAAGAGCACTGGACTTGGAATCAGAAAGACCTCATCTTCCTGAGTTCAAATCTAGCCTCAGACACTAGCTCTGTGACCCTAGGCAAGTCACTTTATTTTGTTTGCATCAGTTTCCTCATCTGTCAAATGAGCTGGAGAATGAAATGGTAAACCATTCCAGCATCTTTTTTTTTTACCTTTTTTTTTGCTTTTTGGAGGGCAATTGGGGGTAAGTGACTTGCCCAAAGTCACATGGCTAGTTTTTGTGTCAAGTGTCTGAGGCCGGATTTGAACTCAAGTCCTCCTGACTCCAGGGCCAGTGCTTTATTTACTGCACCGCCTAGCTGCTCCTACTCCAGCATCTTTACCAAGAAAACTCCAAAATGGGGTCACAGAGAGTTGGACATGACTGAAAAGAATGAACAATGACATGTTTTGTTTGATGGTGTTGAACATAGGAGGGAAAAACAACTTCCTATTGCCAAATGAGATTGGCTTCCTCATTAGAGAGTGAGTTTCCTCTCAGGAGAGTGGATGACCACTTGTCAGGTGTGTTGCAGAGATTTCTCCTCAGGTACTGGTGGGACTAGATGATCTCAGGTTCTTTTTTTAGCTCTGAGAGTCTGCTCTGAAGTGAAGGGTGTGAGTTCAACCTTCTCAGCCCCCACCTCTGATGAGATTACTACCTCTGTGACCTTAGACAAATAATTTAATGTAATTAGACTAGAAATTCAGGGTCTCTTAAACTTTTTCCACTGCTGACTGTTTCAGCAGTCACAATTTAAGAAGCACTGGACCAGATAACCTCTGAAGTTTCTGTTAACTTTAGATATCACATCTTACGAAGCTTAAATAGGCCATACACCACCTTAACAAAGTGCTCTACTTAACTGGACAGAGTGGGAGAAGGGGAACGAGAACAGAGAAGGGGGTGTGTAGCCTTTGAGCACATTGAAGGGTTGTTGTTGTGTTTGTCCTTCATTCCCAAAGAGGACCATGGCATCAGGGAAATGATGACATGACTTGCAGTTAACTTTGATTTGATTGAAGGAGGGCTGTGCAAGGTCACCAGCCTCACTTTCTCCTCCAGAGCCATCTGGGTCCAGTGACCTGATATTCATCAGGATGACTAGAGATGGCCCAGCATACACTGGGAGGCACTGGTCCTTGAGGGGAGCAGGGTGGCATTGTGGAAAGAACACTGTGGGAACATGCATTTGAATCCTGGCTCAGACCCTAAGCAGCTGTGTCTTTGAGCAAGTTACTTAATATTTATGAGCCTTACATTTCCCATCTCTATAATGGGAAGAATACTTGCAGCCGGACCTATCTATTTCACTAGGTCATTCTGAGGAAAATGCTTTATAAACTGGGCACGCCATTTGGTATGAACTCATATTATTTTATTATTTTTTTTAATTTAGCTTACAAGATTCAGTTCCACAATCCCTTGAGTTTCAGATTTTCTCCCCTCCCTTCCCCCCCCTCCCCATGGTGGCGTGCAATCATGTACAGGATCTGCAAATACTTTCACATTGTACAATAGTCTGGTTGTATAGAAGGGTTGTAACCAATGAGTGATCACTGGGAAAAAAGAAGCAAAACCAGACATGAAAAAGAACGATAGCATGTATTGCTTCAGTCTCCATTTAAACTCTGTTCTTTCTAGATCTTTCTCTG
>CM053581.1:286867401-286887127 GCA_028627135.1 Pseudochirops cupreus
AACTCTGTTCTTTCTAGATCTTTCTCTGAATGTAGATATCTCCTTCCATCCTGAGACTTGTAGAGTTGTCTTATAGCTGTGCGTTGCTGAGAAGAGTTCAGTTTATCAAGGCTGGTCGTCACACATACGATATGTGTCTGTGATTGTGTACAAATTTTTCCTGGTTCTGCTCTTCTCACTCAGCATCAATTTGTATAAGCCTCTCCAGGTAATTATGAAGTCCATCTCCTTCCCATTTCTTATAGCACAACAGTATTCCATGACATTCATATACCATAGCTTGTTCAGCCATTCCCCAGTTGATGGACATCCCCTGTATTTCCAGTTTTTTGCAACCACAAAGAGAGCTGCTACAAATGTCCATGTACATATGGGTCCTTTCCCCACTTCTGTGATCTCTTTGGGATATAATCCCAACAGTGGTATTGCTGGGTCAAAGGGTATGCAATTATTTATAGCCCTTTGGGCATAATGAGCTAATATTATTGTCATTATTATGATAATGGTGATGAATATTTGGCCATGGGTGGAAGAGGCCCCTAGATGTCAAATAATGAGACAGGAGCCCTGGGAGTACTCGCTTATTTTGTTCTAGAGGTCAGGGGAAGAATAAATTCTCCTGCTTCCCAGTTTTCTGCCTTGGACTAAGTCTACTGAGAATCGTGCTCTGAGCTAAGTCTCTGCCTGGTCACAGTTTTCAGGATGGCCCTGAGGCTCTGCCCCTGTGTTCCCTGGGGTTTCCTTGTTCTTGAGCCAGGGAGGAAGCTGACTGCTCGGAAACAGCTGCATTTCCTTGTGAGACTGTATGTGTGAAATACACAGTCTTCAGTCATTCACTTGGCATGTACTGAGAATCTGCTACACATCAAAGGTGAACTTTGACCTTGGTAGCAATGTGACCTTGGTCAAGTCACTTTCCTCTCTGTCTTGGTAAACAGGGATTAGAACTGGCCTTGTGATTTCATTGATACAAGGAGTTGCCAAGTGAGGAAACTCCCTCTTATCATCAGTCACTTACAATTTTAGAGAATTGCCTGGGGCACTGGAAGTAGGTAAATAAGTGGTGTCAGAGGGCCTAGGTTCAAACGCAGGCTAATTATTATTTATTTATGTAACCTAGGCCAAATAATTTCCTATCCCCAGACCTCTTTAAAATGGAAAGTGTTAGAGTAGGTAATTAACTCTAAAAATCTTAGGCTCCTATTTCCTAGGACCCATTTCATGCTCTGTAAAATGGGGGTGGGGGAGTTTAAACTAGAAAATCTTTCTCGTTGTAGCTTTAAGGGACATAGGAATCATTTAGGCCAGTGGTTCTCAACCTGTAGGTTATGTTCAATTTAAGTACATCCTGCAAATCATATATTTACGTTGTGATTCATAACAGCAGCAAAATTACAGTTATGAAGTAGCAACAAAAATAATTTTGTGGTTGGGGGAAATACAAAATGAAGAACTGTATTAAAGGGTTGCTGCATTAGGAAGGTTGAGAATCACTGATTTAGGCCATCCTCTTTACTTTACTTTAAAGATGCTGCAACTGAGGGCCAAAGGTAGGTCTTAGCAAAGACCACACAGCTCCCTAGTCCCCAAGTGAGGATTCAAACCAGAGTCTCTTGACATAGAGTCTATGGTATTTCTGCTACCTTCTACTCGCTTCATCCAGTCCTTGCTTAATTAATGCCAGTTCTTTCCCTCTGAGATTGCCTCCAATTTATCCTGTATATATCTTGTTTATACATAGTTATTTGCATGTTAACTCCCCTATTAGATCATGAGCTCCTTGAGGGGAGGGATTATTTTTGTTCCCCCCCCCCTTTTAATCTGCAGTATTTAGCATAGTGCCTGGTACTTAGTAAGCACGCACTTAAATGCTCTTTGGTTTAACTTAACTACTTTGTAGTAGAAAATTGTGAGTTTGATAAGGGGGGAGTTTTGCATTTGAGGCAAATTGGAGCTTGAATTATTATCCAAGCCAAGGAAATGTGGTAGGGACATCATGTCCACTTAAGATGACTTTATAGGATTTGTAGCTGGAAGGGGCCTAATGATCATGTAGTCCAACCTTGTCATTTTACAGATGAGAAAACACTTTCAGACGTTAAGTGAATTGTCAAGGGTCACACAAATAGTAAATAACAGAACCAGGATTTGGAGCCCCCAGCCCCCAAATTCAGTGCTCATTTGAGTATTCCATGCTAATCCCAGTCTTTAAAAGGAGGTAAAGCAATTAGTGAGACGAATTCTTTTTTACTCGGGTTGGAAAGGGTTAATATTTAATTTGGCTCTGGTCAAGAAGGGGGAAACAGAAGTTTCAAGAGATTGAAGAATATGAATCCATAGAGCAGGAAGAGCTACTTCCTGCAGACATCCTGGACCCAGAGCAAGGCTGGCCTTAAAGCTCTCCTTGGGATAAGGAAAATGCCTGGCCTCTATGGTTTTTCTTTTTTGTTTTTTGAGCAGTACTGTGCTTTCATTGAGTATAGGGAACTTTATCAATGCAGAACAACACCTGCTGTGCAATTAACTCTGCAGAGAGTCTCCTGGGGGTACTGAGAGGTTAAGAAATGCCTAGAGTCGCATAGATACTATGTGTTGGAGATGGGCCTTGAACCCAGGTGTCCCAGACCCCAGCTCTCTATGCATAACTCCATGTGGCCTCATGTAGTCCACCTTATACACTATGTAGAAAAGGCAGGAATAAATGGTGCCAGGGTCCAATGTCCCTTGGCTCAGGAGTCAAGATGATAAATCCGTTCAAAACCATGCCTTTTGTGTCTCCAGGCCCTGGCCTCTGATATTTTACCTTACCTGTCAAATGAATCCATTGGATTAGATGATCTCTTCTGTCCCTTCTAGCTTTGAGCTCTTGGAATCCCACATATATAATCAGAAACTTCAAAGATTTTGTTTACCGAGATCCTTCTTCAGTGCCTCATCAAGATATGGAAGGAAACACTGATTGTCCAAGCACTGGTTCTGAAGTCAGAGGACGTGTTTTCAAAGTCTATTTCTTTTTTTTTTTCTTTCCCTTTTTGTTTTTGGAGGGGAGAAGGCAGGGCCATTGGGGTCAAGTGACTTGCCCAAGGTCACACAGCTAATAAGTGTTAAGTATCTGAGGCCAGATTTGAATTCAGGTCCTCCTGACTCCAGGGCGGGTGCTCTAGTTACTGCACCACCTAGCTGCCCCTCAAAGTCTATTTCTGAGGTTTGCCTGTGTGACCTTGGGCAAATCACTTAAGCTCTCTGGGCCTTGTATAAAATGAGGGTGCTGGCCTAGACAATCTCTAAGATTCCTTCTAGCTTAAAATCTTTGATCTTGAGCCAGTGGAGCATAAGCATTAACAAGGACAGACAAGCTTAGAAAGACTTCGTTGAGGACTGAACCAGGGATAGAATCTGTGATTATTATCTAAGTTACCAGTCTAAGTAAGAATTAGCTGTAGAAAGAAAAGTAGCCATTAGGTGATGAATTTTTCTGGTCATTGCAAATCACAAAATCTTTTACTAAAGCATGGAGGGGTTATCTAGGCAGAGGGAGTACCCTAAGGATTCAAAAGATCAATAGATCATCAAGCATTGATTAATAAAGATAAAAATGACGCCTGCCATTGAGGGAAATACATTCTCCTTGACCATGTGTATGAGTATTTACCAAATAAATTCAAGATAGTTGGGAGGGGGGAAATGTTGGAGGAAGGGCATGAATAGCTGGAAAGGGAGATGCAGAAGGTCTTCATGTAGGATGTGGTGTATGAGCTGAACTTTGAAGGAAACTAGGGATTCCAGGGTGCAGAAGTGAGGAAGGAGAAAATATTTAGGGCAAAAATGAAGTTCTTTGTGATGAGGAAAACTATAGGAAAGGAATACTACTGGATAAGGAGCCAGGAGACTTGGGTTGAAATTATGACTCCAATCTTTACTAGAAGTCTGACTCTGGGCACGTCACTTCCAACTCTATGACCCTTGGTTTCCTTATTTGAAAATTTGTACTATCTTGTAATGTTAGTGCTTTTTGCTTCTCTTTTTCCAGATTATCATTTACTTCTGTTAATTTCTCTTCCCAGGCAGTTGTTCTCTCTTGCTTCTATGGTTAGGTTTGTCATCATGGATTCAAGTTTTCACTTCTACTGATTATTCTTGCTATGTAGGCTATATATTCTGCTTTCACAATTTTCACTTGCCTTTTAAACCATTGAAGAACATCCTGCTGTGGTTTTTTACTCTCTTGAGAATCCACAGTGTCCATTGCCTCATCAGGTGTTAATTTATTTCCCTTTGTCTTATAATATTTGTTCATAGATATCTGGGATGGTTTACCTTATCTGAAGATAATTTTTTCTTCTGATATTAATATCTTCCCTGCTGGTTTATTTGCTTATGCCCAAGTTCTTTGACTTGAGTTTTCTTCCTCCTGAGAATTTTGGTAATTTAAGTCTTTTCCCTTTATATTCCCTATCACTACCTGACTCTTTATCCTTTGATGGCAATTTCCCTGAGAGCTGGGCGTTAAAGCCATCTCCCGCTCCTTCCACACTGAGCAAAAGGAAGTTCACATTTCACTAGCTTTGGTCTCTGCCTTAAGTGACTTCTAGGTTGGAGCCATAGCTGATACCAGCCCCCTTTCGCAAGGCCTAGCGGAGCATGACATACATGCTGGCACCCTTCTGCAATTCACTCTGTTCCTAAGTTTTCTGACTGAACTCTATTGTATTGCTGCAGCACAGAACTCATCCCTTCACTGCCCTCCAAGCCAAAATAAGCTTCTGCCTTTTGTTTTCATGCAGGCTACACGTAGAGAGTCAGAGCTGAGTTCTGTTACAACTCATGTAGCCCTGCCAGAGTGTGGGTACTGAGTGAACCAGCTTAGGGGTTGGGGATTGGCCTTCTTTTTAGGGTCGTCGTGGTGTCTTAGACAATGAAATTGCTCATCTCTTACACATAATTCTTATTTTGGAGAGGTTTAAGAGTTCCAGAGAAAGTGCTTAGTCTACCACCTTATCGGTCACATGACCAAAAGTCCAACAATTGTACCGTCTCAGAGGGATGTAGCAAGAAATGAACTGTAGAAATCTTTAAATGTTCATAGAGGCGTGATCTATTATTATCATTATGCTTTTGTGGAACAATATAATTTCACATCTTTTTTTGCTAGTTTATTTACAGTCCTACTGAGAAACAGGGATGTGAACTAAGTGCTAAACTGAAACCTAGCATTGTCTAGAAACGTTCACTGAATGTCTGTGTGTATTAGGGATTGGTCTAGAGAGGTGTTCAACATACAGTGCTTCAAAGCCCTTAAAGAACGTACAAATCTAGCAAAGACTGCAATTTAATTCATCAAACATCTATTAAGTGCCCACCTACTATACGCCAGACTAACAACGGAGCAGGGGTTCCAAAAGGTACAGAGGAAGGGTGGGGCGGACGTGAGGGAGCGGCAGAGGCAGGGGTGGTTAGGGAAGGAAGCTGGGGCTTCCACTCTTCACTCACCGGACATATCCAGTTAGTTGCCAAACTTGCCATTTTTACCTCCATAATTCCTTTTGATGCCCACCACTTCTCTGCTCACACAGTTATCAGTCTTGGTTCAAACCCCTATTACCTCTAATTTTTTGTTTTTGTTGTTCAGTCATGTCCAACTCTTTGTGACCCCATTTGATACTATAGTGCTTTGATGTTTCCTTCTCCGGCTAATTTTACAGATAAGGAAACCAAGTTAAGTGACTTGCCCAGGGTCACACAGATAGTTAGTATCTGAGGCCAGATTTGAATTCACGAAGATGAGTCTTTCTGACTTCAGGCCACGTGCTCTATCCGCTGCACCACCTAGCTGCCCACCTTTCATTTACATCATTTCAAAAGCTCCTAATTGGTCTCCCTGCCTCAATTCTCTCCCCACACCAGCCCATCTTCTGTACTTTAGTATGGAAGTATAGTCTAGTAGATATCTGACAATAAAACTCCTTTACTCAGTAAACTCCAATGGGTCCCTATTTTGAATAGGATATAGTACAGCGGCTCTCAACCTGTGGGCGGCGACCCCTTTGGGGGTCTAATGACCTTTTCACAAGCGTTGCCTAAGACCATGGGAAAACACATCTTTCCAGTGGTCTTAGGAACTGAGACACCGCTCCTCTATCTGTCTCCAAGCAGGTCCGCCCACATGCAGATATGCCCACATATGAGTATTAAAGGGTCGTGGCATTAGGAAGGTTGAGAACCACTGATACAGTATAAGTTCCTCTGTTTAGCTTTTGAAGCCATTTGTAGCCTGATCCCAACCTACTCTTCCAGTCTGATCAGACATCTCTCCTCTTCTCTTTGATCCGGCCAAATTCCCCTTTTCTTTACTCCTGATAGACTCCACCTTCCACCTCTGTGTCTTCTAACTGGTTATTCCCACACCTGGTGTCACGTCCTCATTTCTGCCCCATGGAATCCCTCTCTTCCTAGAAGACAGGCTTAAGCACCAACCGCATCTACAGCAAGCTTTTCCGGATCCTCTCAGCTATTTGTATCTTCCCTTTCAAACAAGTTTTTGTTGTCGCTATTTTTATTCTGGGCAGTATTCTTCATCATGGATCCTCTGGAATGATGGATAGTCCTTGTGTTGGTCAGAATCTACTGTCCTTTCCACTGAATCATGATGAATTCATGAATCATGATGCTTTCCACAAAACATAGGGCTTCTTAGCGAAGTAGGGGGAAGGGAAGTCCAAGTCAAGGGAACAGGGTGAGAAAAGGCACTGAGCCAGGAATATTTGTGACATATAATTTAGTCTGGTTAGAATGGGTCATGTGTACAAGATGGTAGAAGAGGTAATAACAACTCACAATTTAGCTCTACTTTGTAGTTCACAAAACATTCTTCTCATAACAACCCTATCAGTAAGTAGTTAGCAGCTAGGTGACACGGTGAATGAAACACTGGACCTGGAGTCAAGAAGACCTAAGTTCAAATTCAGCCTCAGACACTTACTAGCTGTGTGACCGTGGGCAAGTCACTTAACCCTATTTGCCTCAGTTTCCTTATCTGTAAATGAGCTGGAAAAGGAAATGGCAAATCCCTTCAGTATCTTTGCCAAACAAACCCCAAATGGGGTCACCAAGAGTCAGACACAACTCAACAACAACAGTGGCAACAACAAATCTCCTTAAGTACAGGGACAGTTTTGTTTTTCCTTGTATCCCTCCTGCCTAGCACGGGACCAGGAACATAATAGGTGCTTATTAAGTGCTTATTGATGGATCGATTGGGTTCTTTGCCAATAACTAGAAGAGAGTAGGCGAGAAGAAACAGAAGAGGGAGAGGAAAAGAGCAGAAGCGAGAGGTACTAATTACTCTGACAGTTGTCTAAAGATCTTAGGAGACCCTCAGGTTAATACAAGTCAATCATACCACATGGTAGTTAAAAATAAGCCAACCTGATCTTAGGGAAAGGGACCTGAACCTGTAATTTCAGTGATATAGGAAATTCCCTTTATCAATGTATGTCAGCAACTCAGAGTCTAACCCTGGGTCGCACAGCCAGTGTGTGCCCGAGGCAGGACTGGGTGGGGCCAGGGCTCTCCATCATGGTGTGATGTCCCTCACTTGTGTCTCACAGTACATTAATGTTGGCTTCGTTTGCAGAACAAGGAAGGGCCTCGTCTCTGCCCTCTTCCCACCCAATATGCTCATTTCTGGAAGTCGCATTTTAGCAAGGGTGTTGGAGGCATCCCAGTGAATAGAGCATTGGGCCTGGAGCCATGAAGACCTGAGTTCAAATCTTGACCACAGAAACACCTGCAAAATTTTCATCACACCTACTAATGGACAGTAGAAGCAGCTGGATGGCTCAATGGATAGAGTGCTGGGCCAGGAGTCAGGAAGCCTGGAATTCAAATCTGGCCTCAGACACTTACTAGCTGTGTGATCCTGGGCAGTGGTACTCTACCCCTGACTCTGCTCCATTCAATCTATGCCCCAGATAAAGGGGTACTGGACTCCTACAGCCTCCGTTTTCTCACCTGTAAAATTGGGTTAGTGATAGTACCTATGTTACAGTCATGGTGTTTATCACATATGAGAATGTAGGATAGAGGGCTTTATAAACACTAAAGTGCTAGGTCAATGCGAGCAATTATTATTATTATTCTTTTGACTCTCTATAGGGGTAAACAGATCACCTCTGTTTGCCTAAGTCCACTGGAGAAAGAAAAGGCAAACCAACCACTCCAGTATCTTTACCAAAAAGAAAAAAAAAAGGCAGGATGGGGAAGGAGGTGTAGGGGGAATACCTGGCATGGAGCAAGCACTTAATGAATGTTCACTGATTTACTGGCTGACTGACAGGTAATCAAGATATATAGGAAATTAATACAACAATTCCCCAATACGTAAGACCTCAAAAGAGCATATATTATACTCAATAACACTTACAAGCCATATGAAATATTGCTCCAAATTTCTACCAATAAGAGATAAAAAGTAAAACAACTGAGATTTCACCTCATATCCAGCAAATTGGCAAAGATAACAAAAGATTGAAATAGTCACTACTGGAGGTGCCTTGTGAAAAGAGACACATGAATACCCTCTTGGTGAAAGTGAATTGGGCCAACCATTTTGTGAATAAAGCTAAAAGGGGGAATGTAGGGCAACTAAAATGTCCAATGTCCCCTTTGATCTAGAGACCTTACTGCTGTGCATATAGCCCACTGAGGTCAAACATTGAGCGAAAAAAGTTCCATATGCACAAAATATTCAAAGCATCACTTTTCGAAGTGGCAAAGAATTGGAAACAAAGTTAAGTCACAGTTTGGGAACTTCTACACAGTTTGCAGTATATTAGCATACAGTAACAGAATATTATATCATAAGAAAAGATGAATATGAAGAACTTCCCTAGAGGTTTCAGGGTGGAGTCTGAATGATTACTTAGCAAGAATGTGGTAGACAACAGTCCTGCTCTGATGTTATTTCTTTTTTTGCTTTTTGTAGGGGGGAATGCAGGGCAATTGGGGTTAAGTGACTTGCCCAGGGTCACACTGCCAGTAAGTGTTAAGTGTTTGAGGCTAAATTTGAACTCAGGTCATCCTGACTCCAGGGCTGGTGCTTTATTTACTGCACCACCTAGTCACCCCTCTGACATTTTCAACCCTAAGATTCTACAATTCTGCATTTGCAGCCTCCATAGCTGAGGCCATCAAGCCTCCCTCCTGAGTAGCATGTGCCCAGCTTCTCCAGCCCTGCCCTGTGCTTATGGAGCTATTGCTGATCCCTGACCGGGTTCCTTCGCTGTCCACATCCCATGTCAGGGGCACCCTCTCTGAATGGAAGGAGGGGAATCCCAAAGAAGAAACAAAAAACCTGGTCCCCTTGTCCTCTTCCTTGTCACTTGTCCAGTTCTCTGCCATAAGGAACCATCAACATCAACTTTTATCTTCTACCTTTTTATTTTTTTAAGTGCTGGAGCAGCTCCTTCCTGAGCTTACGGGACTGCTTAGTCTTCTGGACCATGAGCCCCTGAGTGAAGCTGCCTTGGAGAAGAAAGTGGCTGTCTCAGCCATTCTGAAGAACCTACAGCCTCTTTCAGGTCAGTCCCTCCTTTCCTCCCTGCCTGTGAAAGCTCCCCAGCCAAACAGCTCCTTCCTCCTCATAATTAGTGCTGTCTTATTCATTAATGTGCTGACTCAGCAAATAATCACTGGGTATCTACAAGAGCCCAAGGGGATAAAGAAAATCATTGTGGAGATGGGCTTCAAGTTGGCCTTTAAAATATGAGTAAATGAAGAGGGGGAAGGGCCAGCTTCTAGTTGTAGAGGTGAAAATGAACCGGAAGTCAGGAGAATAAAGAAGTGTTCAGAGGATAGCCCAGTACTCCTATATCTGGGGCATAGACTGAGCAGAGGAGAGTCAAGGCTAGAATATCAGTAGAGGAGTCTGAAAATTTGAACCTTACTTGATAAACAGTAGGGAATCACTGAAGATTTTTGAGCATAGCATTAATGTGATCATATCTATGACCATGAAAAAGTATTATTCTGACTGGGTTGTGAAGCATAGATTTTAACAAATAAGCACAAGGTTTGGAAGACTCATTAGGAAGCTATTGCAGTAATCCAGATGGGAGATAATAAGGATGTATGTGCTAGCATGGTACTGATGAAAATACCGAAGAAATGAATGGGAGGGATATGGCAGAAGCAGAATCTAGTATAAGTTGGTAACTGATGAGGTTTGGATGACGAGTCAAAGTTAACATCCAGCTGCCAACATGGAAATAGGGAGAGGGAGAGTGATCGTGACATGCACATGGTTCTCCAGGCCTTGGATTTACTCAGAGGTATGTACTGCATGGCCTGGCCTGCAAAGGGCCTTGTTGTATGTCATGCCTTAATTTTATATCTTCTGCTACAGGTTATCCAGCTTCTCGTATCCAGAACAGAATAGTTTTCCCTTTCCTCTCCCAGAACTGTAAACTAAAAATAGATCATGAAGGATTTCATCATTATACCTTTTATGGCCATTCTTTAATTTCAGAAGGTCTCTTGAGATATGCTGGTCTGCTTTGTTCATGGGCTCAGTCCTTCCAGGTCCAATTGATAGATTCTAACTGGGAAGGCCCTTTTCTGGGTCTCAGGTTTTTTGTCTTCTATAAAGTGAAGAGTTTGGCTTTAATGGTCTCTGAGGTCCCTTCCTTCTCTAAACTCTATGTTACTTCTAATAAACCCAGTAAAATGTGATCCATACTATTCACTGTCTTGCCGAGCAATGACCTTTCTCTCTCAACTGAGGGAATACTTTAGAGGACCAGCTAATTCAGTTTCTCCATCACCTCAAAATGTAGTACCCCAAGAATTGACCAAGACATGCCCATTCTTCACAGTCCCTGCTCTCGTATAGAAAAAAGAAGTAGGACTGTGATATATCAAATTATAGTAGCTTCCATTTAGTCAGTACTTTACAGTTGGCAGGGCAATTTCCTCAGTTTCCCAATAGGATAGGATAGATAGGATGCCAATAGAATAGGTTTTATTATTCCTATTTCCACATGAGTAAATTGAGACCCAGAGGCAGAAAAAAAACAGGTCACTGTTCTATGAGGTTCAGTTTATGTATTGTATTTAGAGAGAAGAAATGACTAAAGGGAGATATAACTATCTTCATATATTTGACTGTTGTGTGGAACAGGGATTTGATTTACTCTGCTTGGCCCCCAGAGCAGAGATAGCATCAGAGAGTAGAAGCTGATGGGATATGAGGGAGCTCAGTTACTAGCTATATTAGCCTGAGTGAGTCACTTAATCTTTGAGCCTCAGTTTTCTCACCTGTAAATAGGGTTAGTAATAGTACCTATCTTACAAAGTCATAGTGTTTATCACAGAAAATAATGTGGGATAGAGGGATTTATAAACATTAAAGTGCTAGGTCAGTGGGAGCAATTATTATTCTTTTGACTCTCTATAGGGGTAAACGTCCTATGAGAGCTATCCAAAAAGTGAAATGACACTGCCTTCAGCAGTAATAAATTCTCCATCTCTGA
This sequence comes from Pseudochirops cupreus, assembly GCA_028627135.1. Classification (NCBI taxonomy): domain Eukaryota; kingdom Metazoa; phylum Chordata; class Mammalia; order Diprotodontia; family Pseudocheiridae; genus Pseudochirops; species Pseudochirops cupreus. The sequence continues at coordinate 286,878,930 of CM053581.1, forward strand.
AGACAAGGTCTTTGAGTGGAGTCTGGATGACTGCTTAGGAGGAAGAAGCTTCCTACTCAGGTTTGGGTCTGGACTTAATGACCCTTGAGGTCTCTTCTCACTCCCAGATCCTCCCACCACTTGGCAAGCAGAGGCAAGACTTGAGCTCAAGGTATCCTGACTCAGAGCCTTCCATCTTTTCTAGGATTCCAAGTCAAGCCATCTCTGGTTAAAGGAATGCATGTGTACTCAGGTCTGGCCTGATGCAACAAACTAAAATCATAGACACCTAGAATGTTAGTGTTGAAATGGGCCTTACAGCACATCTGAACCAACCCTCCCATTTTACATTGGGGAAACTGAGGCCTAGAAAGGAAAAGTCACTTGTACAAAATCAAAAGGTAAATTATTGATAGTCAGGACCGGAACCTAGTCCTCCAGTGTGCTTTCCACTACACTGGGCCATTTCCATCCCCCTAAACCCCCTGTGTCCTATCTCTCTAGTAGATTCAGGGAGGGTTTCTTAACCTTATACAGAATCTGGAGGGCAGCTTCTAACTTCTTTTAGCCTAAGGCAGTAGTGAGAGGAGTTCCTCTTCTTTGATTACTTATCCTTCTTTGCAGGAAAGGAGATATCTTATATGTATATGAACACAACAGACTTGCACTCTGGACCTAGCTTTGTAGAGTCACTTTTTGAAGAATTTGGTATGTATTTCATACACATAACTCTTGTTCCCCTCTGGGGTTCCCTGAAATGCCTGGGTGGTACCTGCCTTTTCTTCTATCTGAAAGTATGTCATAGACAAGTCAGAGCTAAGAAGGACCATAGAGATAACCAATTCTAACTCTTTCATTTAACAGAGAAAGCAACTGATGCCAAGAAGTTCAAATGACTTGTCCAAAGTCACATAGCAAGTCAACAACAGAGCCAGCCTTAGAAGCCCAGTCTACTGGCCTCAAGTTCAATGTTTTTTCTATTACCTAGCACTCCTTGTGATTAGCATTTAACAATTTTGAAGAGCAAGAATGGATTCAGGATAAATAGACCTATTTATTAGGACTCAAGGAAACCTAGTTTTGAGTTTTAAAGAAGAATGGGTATGTGTTGGTTCATCTCAGGGTGAACTGAGGGACAAATATTGGAGCTGCTCAAAGAACTCTGACCTAGAGTCAGGAAATGTCTTTGGAGTCAGAGGACTCAAGTTCATACCCTGCCTCTGACCCAACCTTCATGACCATGTACCAGTCACTCGAGCCAACCATTCCCTGGGCTTCACTTCTGGCTCTTGAGCTATAAGACCATGGTTCTCTGAGATCTGCTGCTCTGTGTGACCTTGTATAAACCCTTTCCCCTCTTTGGGTCTCAGCATCCTAATGTATAAAATGAAAGAAATTAGAAAAGGTGATTTCAAGAGGTTCCTCTTATTTCTAACTTTCAACTTAATGCAATCAATGTTTGTCATGTTCCTGTTACATACAAGGCTTTGAGTTAGGTATTGGGTGTACGAAAATTGACTTAAAAAATAATAACATTTACCTAGTGTTTTAAGGTTTATAAAGAACTTTCTGAACAATTCAACGGGGTAGGTATAATATAGACCCTACTCACAAGTATTAGTAATAGAATGAGGGTTTACATTCAATTCCAAGTAGAACAGAAAGGGATTGGTGTGTGGGTGTGTGTGGGTATATGTGTGTGTGTGTGTGTGTGTGTGTGTGTGTGTGTGTGTGTGTGTATGTGTCTTTGGTGTCACCATGCTTTAGCTCTATAAGTCTGGCACATGGTAGGAAATTAATAAATGCTAGTTGATTGTTGATTGATTGAACACATGTAAAAATCAGTATATTACAATGGAAAATGAGATAAGAGAAGGAAAACACTCCCGGCAGAGTGGTAGGAGAGCCTTGCAGTGGGAGAGATCATTTTACTTGTATTGATGGAGGGGAGGGTTGCTACTTAGAAAAGGCAGTACTTGAATTGGATCTTGAAGAAGGGGGAAAGGCAGACATAGGGGGTTGGGAATCCATTTCTAGGCTTTGATGGGGGCAGTGTGATCAGACATAAGAGACGGGAGGCAATGAGATGGAGAGTAGACCATGTGGCTGTAATATAGAATATATGAAGGGGAGACATAGCTATGGTGGAATAGAAATTCTTTCATTAATTGATCCAACAAAGCTTTAACAAACTCTTATTTTTTTGCAGAGAGCTGTATTTGGTGCTAGAAGAAATAAAAATTTAGATAAGGCATGGTTCCCCATCCTTATGATGCTTACAGTTTGATGGGAGTATAAGATGTAAAGATGCAATCTTAACTATATAAGTATAGTAATAATTATAATATAGGTATACTATTACAACAATAAGTATTATATTATAATATGACAACTATTACAATATTTGTTACACTATAAAAATGATCATATAATCATAATTATAATAGTAATTCACAGCATTATGTGCCACATGCTTCAGTAAGGTATGCTGTCTCCTGATAGAGAGCTGATTTGACTAAGGTTGCAGAATGAGTCGTATTATTTTTTGGGAACGGCCAATGTTGAAATTTGTTTTGATTTCTTACGCATATTTGTTACAAGAGTTTTATTTTTCCTTTTTTTTTTCAACTGAAGGAAGTTGGAGGAAAAAAATAGATTGTTGTTAAAGAAAAAATAAAATTGGCAAGGTAGAGAACAAATTATGTGAGATCAGAGATGGAAAGTCTTTATAAAGGTCAGAGAAGCCTTCATGAAACATGTGATATTTTAGGTGAGATTTAAAAGATGGAATTCACACCAGGCTCAATCTCTGTCTAATGGTCTAAATCTTTCCTAGACTGTGCACTGAGTGATCTTCAGAACATGCATGAGGACGATGACAGAGACAGCCTGGAGCCAGCAACGAGTCAGTTCCCGAGAAAAGTGAGTTAGGGACTAGAGTGTTTTTGGTGCTGATCTCTCCCTTTGACAGTAAGGATGGACCCTAGTTCTGTCACTAGAAGTAGGGCAAGCTGTGCTAAACCTGAACTCATAGCGTCTCAGTGCTAGAAGGGCTGCCAAAGGCACCTAATCCATTCCATGCCAAACTGAGCAAGAGTTCCCTGTCTGATGTGCCTGACAATAGATTGATCATCTTGAAGATTTCCAGGGATGGAGAGCTCACTATCTCCTAAAGTGGCCCATCCCACTTGGGGACGACTTTATCAGGAAGTTATTTTTTATACTGAGCAGAAATCTGTTTCTTTGCAGCTTCCAGTCATTGTTCCTACTTCTGCCCTATGGGACCAAGCAGAATGAGTGTAATTCTTTTTTTTTAGTTGAAAGCCCTATAAACACTTTAATGCAATTATCATCTTTCCTTCCACCCCCTCTTATTTTTTCCAGGTTAAAAGTTCTTAGTTTCTCTCAGCACTCTCACATGGCAAAGTCTCCAGTCCTCTCACTATCCTGGTCCTCCTCTAGGATATGTGTGAGTTTGTCAACTTCCTTTCAAAGCAAAGCAATGATACCTGGAATTGGACACAATACTCTATATGGAGTCTCACCATGGCAGAGGACTGCAGAATTTAGAAAGTTAATTTAGTAATTTAATCCTTGATTCTTTGTGGCACAGTGGATAGAGTGCCAGGCTGGAAAAATCAAGAATACTTACCCTCCTGAGTTCAGATATGGCCTCAGACTCTTATTATCTTTGTGACCCTGAGCAAGTCACTTAACCCTATTTGCCTCAGTTTCCTCATCTGTAAAATGAACTGCACAAGGAAGTGTTGGCAAACCACTGTAGTATCTATGATGAGTGGACACTACTCAAATGACTCAACAACAAAAGATTCTGAATACAGTACTTGTGTTAACGTAGCTTAAACTCAGCATAGCCTTTTTTTAACAATCATGTCACACTGCTGGCTTTTGTTGAGTTCGCAGTACTTTAAGATCCTCAGAATTTTTTCACAAGAACTATTGTCTCACCAAGCCTCCCTTGTCCTATTCCTGCACTCTCTACGAGGGGCAGCTCTGGAATCCTCCCATGGAGATGCTGTGATTCCATGGACCTGAGCTCTCCTCCCATTTCATAGAGCTTAATCTTTAGGCTGAGAGTTATATTTACCTTCTACCGACTTTGGCCCTGTGACCTTGAACAAATCATTTCCCCCTTTCTTGAGCTTTTGTTTCCTCGTATGTTGGATGGGGATATTAATCCCTGCACTGCCTTCCTCGCAGGGTAATTGTGAAGACTCAGAGGATCTATGACAAAGACTTTTGTAACTAACTATAAAGGACTCTAGAAATAGAAACTGTTTTTTATCATTTTTTAATTTACCTGGGAATGGATGTGTTGTGATAACAGGGGCTTCCTGGAGATGGAAGGCCCTCATCCAAATGAATAACAGTATCACAGCAGTAGGAAGCTCCCCTGCACTGGGAGCTGGGAGATTGGGGTAGTCTTTGGTGCAGTCACGCTATGGGACAGTGAGTGAATCACTTCCTCTCCGCAGGCCTTGGGTTTCTGTTCCATAACATAAATGTTGTGATCTCTAAATTCTTCCCATCCAGTGCCTTCTCTTTTAATTGTTTCCTGTTTATCCTGTATATAGCTTATTTTGTATATATTTGTTTTCACAATTAATTTTCTCCCCCACTAGATTGTAAGCCCCTTAAGGACAGGGACTTTTTCTTCTTTTTGTATCCCTAGTGTATAGCACAGTGCCTAGCACAGCAATTCTCAACCTGTGGGTCGTGACCCCTTTGGGGGTAGAATGATCTTTTCACAGGAGTTACGGGGGTTGCCTAAGACCATCAGAAAACACATATTTCTGATGGTCTTAGGAACTGAGACACCGCTTCTCTGTCCATCTCCAGGCAGGTCTGCCCACATGCAGATACGTCCACATACGAGTATTAAAGGGTCATGGCATTAGGAAGGTTGAGAACCACCGGTGTCAGTGTTTAATAGATGTTTATTAGTCAGTTGATTAATTGATCCCTAATGTGCCAAGGTCCTACCATTCCTGACACCAAGTTCTAGATTTGCATTGGGATTGGGACTCCTATCACCTATGATCTCCCCTTCTCTGTCATGTCAGTCTCCTTTTGTTTTCTTACATTATCTTAATTTTTCTTTTTTCCTTTTAGTCATCAGATCCTCCTCCGCCACTTCCCACTAGTCCTCCTCCAGAAGATGACTATGAAGAAGCCCTTCCTCTGGGTCCAGGCAAGATGCCTGAGTACATCAGCTCTCACAGTGAGTCCACTAGATGGTGAGGGTGGTCAGAGAGATGGAGAGAGAATAATGGATAGTAATAGTAATATGATGGTGGTGACTGGACCTATGATTTCAGGGAGACACTGTATGAGGGAACTCTATCTCCTAATGCAGGTCAGCATCTTCTCTGTAACTTAACTTTCAAGAGAGTTATTTAAATCACTGAGAAGTTGAATGGTTTTGCAAAGGGGTCACACAGCCAGTATGTTTCTTCATTTATTCATTTACCCATTCATTTACTCATTCATTCCTAGCATGAGAGGTTAATGCCCAAATAATAGATACATATCATTTTTGTAAGTGGATTTATTACAATCATACTACAACTTGTTCAACCATTCCTCAATTGATGGACATCCCTTCAATTTCCAATTCTTTGCCACGGCTAAAAGAGCTTCTGAGAATATTTTTGTACACATAGGTCCTTTTCCTTTTTGTTTTTTATCTCTTTGGAATATAGACCTGTAGTGGTATTGCTTAGTCAAAGCATGGTTTTATAGCCTTTTGGGTGTAGTTTCAAATTGCTCTCCAGGATAGTTGAATCAGTATACAACTTCACCAATAGTCCATTATTGTTTTAATTTTCCCATATCCCCTCCAGCATTTGTCATTTTCCTTTTCTGTCATATTAGCTAATCTGACAAGTGTGCAGTAGTAGTGCAAATTAAAACAGCTCTGATTTCTGTCATCAACAGTGATTTAGAACATTTTTTCATATGACTATAGATAGTTTTGATTGCTTTGAAAACTACCTGTTACTTTTCCTTTGAGCATTTATCAATTGAGGAATGGCTCTTATTTCTATAAATGTGTTTTCTATGTTTGAGAAATGAAGTCTTTATCAGAGAAACTCATTGGAGTTTTTTTTCCCACAGTAATGATTGCCAGCTGTGTATTTCCTCCGTTTATCCTGTTTGTTCTCATTCTCATTCTCTGTCTCTGTCTTTCTCTCTCTCTCTCTCTCTCTCTCTCTCTCTCTCTCTCTCTCTCTCTCTGTCTCTCCTTTTATCCTGTCCATTCTCAAAAGTGTTTTGCTCCTTATTTTTTACCTACCCCAAACTGCCCTCTACTCTGTCAGCTCCCCCCAATCCTTATCCTCTTTCATTCCTACTTTCCTGTATGAAAAGACAGAGTTCTACATCCAATGAAATATGTATATTATTCCCTCTTTGAGCCAATTCCAATGAGAGTAAGGTTCATGTGCTCCCCTCCCCACTTCCCCTATTTTCCCCTGCACTATAAATTCTCTTTCAGGCTGCTTTTATGTCAGATAATTTATCCCATTCTACCTCTCCCCTTCCCCATCTCCCAGGGCATTCTTCTTTCTTATTCTTTAATCTTTTTTTTTTTTTAGATAATCATACCATCACATTCAATTCACACCTCTGCTTTCTGTCTATGTGTACTCCTTTTAACTGCCCTAATAATGAGGAAGTTGTTATGAGTTATAAATATCTTTTTTCCATGTAGGAATATAAAGTTTAACCGTATCAAATCCTTTATGATTTCTCTTTCCTGTTTACCTTTTTATGTTTCTTTTGCATCTTGTATTTGAAAGTCAAATTTTCTATTCAGCTCTGGAATTTTCTCAGGAATACTTGAAAGTCCTCTATTTCATTGAATGTCTGTTTTTCCCCTGAAAGAGTATACTCAGTTCTGTTTGGTAGGCAATTCTTGATTATAATCCTAGCTGTTTTGCTCTTTGGAATATTACTTTCCAAGTGCTCTGATGCTTTGATGTAGAAGCTGCTAAATCTTGTGTTAACCTGACTTTGGCTCCGCAATATTTGAATTGTTTCTTTTTAGCTGTTTGCAGTATTTTCTCCTTGATCTGGGAGGTCTGGAATTTGTCTATAATATTCTTGGGAGTTTTCATTTTGGGATCTCTTTCAGGAAGTGATTGGTGGATTATGCTCAATTTCTATTTTATTCTCTGGTTCTGGAACATCAGGGCAGTTTTCCTTGATAATTTCTTTTTTTTTTTCTTTTTGGAGGGGGCATTTGGGGTTAAGTGACTTGCCCAAGGTCACACAGCTAGTTTTTGTGTCTGAGGCTGGATTTGAACTCAGGTCCTCCTGACTCCAGGGCCAGTACTCTATTCACTGCGCCACCTAGCAGCTCCTCCTTGATAATTTCTTGAAAGATGATGTCTAGGCTCTTTTTGATCATGACCTTCAGGTAGTTCAATAATTCTTTTTTTAAAAAATTAAAAAAAATTTTTTTTGCTTTTTGGAGAGGCAGTTGGGGTTAAGTGACTTGCCCAAGGTCACATGGCTAGTTTTCTGTTAAATATCTGAGGCCGAATTCTAACTCAAGTCCTCCTGACTCCAGGACTGATGCTCTATTCACTGCGACACCTAGCCGCCCCTAGTTCAATAATTCTTAAATTATTTCGTGGTTCTATTTTTTTCAGGTTAGTTGTTTTCCCAATGAGATATTTCACATTTTCTTCTATATTTTCATTCTTTTGATTTTTTTGTTTGTTTCTTTACGTCTCTTAAAGTTATTAGCTTCCACTTGCCCAATTCTTTTTTTTTAAATTTAAAATTTTTATTTTAGTTTGCATCATTCATTTCCATAAGATTTTGAGTTACATATTTTCTCCCCATTTTCCCCTACCCACCACCCCAAAACAGCCATCCCAGTGTATCCCCCCTCCCCCAGTCTATTCTCTTCTATGTCTTCCCCCCTCACCCCTCTGACTTTTCGGTAGGGCAGGATGGATTTCCCAACCACAGTGCCTGTGTATCTCGAGTTCCAGTTGGATGTAGTTAATAACAATTATTATTATTACACACATATATAGATATATATTTATAACATTTGATTATGGAACTTTAGATTCTAGATTCTTTCTCTTCCTCCCTCATCACCCACCCCCACTGGAAGGACAAGCAATCAAATACAGGCTGAACATGTGAAATTACACAGAACCTCTCCATAGTGAGCACACTGT
>CM053581.1:286887627-286950891 GCA_028627135.1 Pseudochirops cupreus
TAGTCAAAACAAATACAAAAAATAATTTGAAATGATGACTTCATATATTCAATGGAATAACATAAGAATTCCCATTATAACATTTATAAAACTGGGCTACCTACTTCTTTGAATATGATAATAGATGTTAACATATAGCAATAAGGCATGAAAAAGAAATTAAAGAAACAGTATTAGAGATGAAAATTAAAATATCTTTATGTGCAAATGATATGGTTGCATATTTAGAAAAACAAAAACAAAAAGAACTCTTGAAATGAATTACTTCCACAGAGTAGTTGGGAATAAAATAAACCACAAAATCATTTGCATTTCTATATCCATCCCAACAAAAATCAAGAGAGACAAAACCACTTCCAATCTTGACACAATTTATCTATTATTTGGGCATTAGCCCATCATGACATACAAGTATGAAATGAATGAATGAGTGAAAAAAGAAAATTTCAGTGCTGTGTGCCTGCTGGGAATACAAACAGAAAAGCCAAGACAGTCCCTACTCTCAAGTAGTTTGAAATCTACTAGCAGGAGACAACAGGATGTTTCAACTACAAGCGATATGGAAAGACCCATTGAGCCTTAGGGTACAGGGGTAAAGCCAATATTAATACATTTTCCTACATGGAATCAATAAAGTGACAGCTTCACAATTATTTTGACAGATATTAAAGAGCTCAACATATAGAAAGATATCCTCCCACTGGTGGTTAGGTCAAGAACACATGGTGGAGGGCAAATGGTCAATTCTTTCCAATATTATTAATATAACTAGAGTGATAAATATATAATCATATTAATATAGTCAATGTAAAGCAGATAAAGTTTTAATGTATAAACATGATGTCTTATATCTTGATGTCATCTTTATCAAGTACCAACACCCCTCTGAGTCACAGAGTCAGTTACTCAGTGGGCTTAGAAAATAACCCCAAAATAGTAAGTGAAGAAAGTTTCTTAAAACTTTATAACATTGTAATCAACCATCATTTACATTTTATATGGGCTGTAATCAGCATCAGCCTTGTTAACTTGGATGACTGTAGAGTAGGCAGGACATCTATGGAAAACTGTTCACTAGCTATTTTCTATCTATAGTCTAAGGTTTCCCAAATCCAACTCTAGGTTGAGTCATTACAAGTCAAAGAGGGAGTGATTTGGTAGATAGCCCCTACAATGAAACCTCGACCATGTAAGTCTAAGTTCAGCATGGTGGACCATGGGTTATGCTCAATGATTGTAGAAAGGCTGATTAAATTGTGGTTAATTAACAGTATTACATGTGGTATCACAGAAACGAAAAATATAAAGAATTCTAAGAAATGTGGGAAAACATGACAGGCAAAAGGAGGTCAATAGAACCAGAAGAATAGCAGACGCTGACAACTCTCAAGGGGAAAAAAGAAAATTCAGTTTTCTAAGTATACAGATGGAGTTATAAGAGGATGCAGAGCATGTTTACTTTTGTGTTTAGTTTAATGTTGCTAAAATTGTACAAATTTGTTATTTCTCTAGTTTAAGACATAAAAGGTCTGGGGGTTTGGTTGGGTTTTTCCATGTTTGGTTTAGTTGTTTTAATTTTCATTTATTATAAAAATTTTTGTAGTAATAATCAAATTTTAAACAAAAACAATTTTTAAAATGGTTTGCTGACTTAGGAATCAGGAATCCTAGTTCTGAATATTGATTCGCCTACTAACTCAGTGTGTGTCCTGGAGCCAGTCCCTTCCACTTACTCCCTGGGTCCCAGTTTCTTCATCTCTTAAAAAACAGAGGACTGGATTGGATGATTTGAGGTCTCTTCCTAATCTGACATGATGAGTTCATCTAAGTAGGTACCAGTTCAGAGAGATTCAAATGAAATAGAATAACTCTAGCTCCACTTTGTCGCAAGGCTTGGTGTCAGGGGAGGAAAGGAAAGGTCATAATCAGTTGACATCATCAGTATCCTTAAGCTATTACAATTCTTCGGTCTGAAGAACATACTAGAACTGTCCTCCCACTGAGGAAGCAGCAAGGCCAGGCTCACAACATCCCTAGGTGTGGGAGAGCCATAGGGCTCAAGAGGAGAGTGACTCAGGAAGAGAGATAGTGGAACCTTTTCCAGGGTGGAAGGCCTCAATTACGTCATACAGTATCCTTCCTGTCAGATACTGCCTCTGGATAGTATTGCCAGGTGTCCAGAGGTCTCCTCTCAGAGTAGGGATTGGACACAATCCATTCCCTCTCTTGCTCCCTATAGTACCCACCTCCCATACTTCTCTAACACTGTTTATAGCCAAACGAAGTCTTTGCTTAGCTTCCTAGCAGAGTTAATGTCCTTGGATTTAAGGGCTCTTGAGTCATAACAGAGGAAGGAAGGGCACTGGCTTCATAACAAGCTTTTGGTTCTTTCTACAACTGAATGTATGACGTGGTGGAGAGAACCATGGACTTGAAGTCATGAGTCTTGAGCTTTAGGTCCATCTCTGACACTGCTTGGTGACTTTGGGCAAATCACTCTCCGTGGCCACAATGTTAGGCTATGGCATAGTGTCTAAAGCACTCGATATGCCATTACTATGTCCAAATCCTGCCTCAGACACTTGCTAGGTGTGTGACCCTGGGCCAGTCACTTAACCTTTGTCTGCCTTAGTTTCCTTATCTATAAAATAGGGATGATGATAATAATAGGACCTATTTCCCAGGGTTTTTGTGAGGATCAAATAAGACAATATTTGTAAGCATTTTACAAACCTTAAAGCCCTGTATAAATGTTAGGTGTTGTCATCATCACCATCATCATTATTATTAATTATTACTTCCCTATATAATCCTTAATATCCTTATCTATAAAGTTCTAGCATAGCTGCTGACTTTACAAGGATCGTTGGAAGCGTATTATTTTTTTTTTAATCTTCCCTTTTTGATTCATATGAAAATATGAAGAAACAAACATTTTCCTGCCTAAAATACTTTCTGAACTTCTTCCTTGAAGAAATTGTGTAGAAGGTCAATTACAAAACACAAAGGCCTTGGGGAAATGGATTATGTGTGATAACCAAAATTAGAACAAAGAGAAGCTCTTGTCTAGTTAAGATCTTTGCATTCCTCTTCTTCAAATGATTGACCCTATGACCCTTTCCATACAGAAAGAATGGTATACTGATCACAAGGAGCCTCTCTCTCTGTCCTAGAAGCCTACGGTCTAGGAAGGAATCTTTAACTGATTATCATAGTTGTTTTACTAGAAGATTAAATGACTGGTATTCTAGAATATTAACTCTAAACTGTATTTTAACATATTGCGACATATTGCAACCTTTTCTTTAAGACTCTTTTTTTTTTCTTATGCCACAAATTGTCTTGGGGTAGAAAGATTTCCTGGGAAAGGGATGGGGGAAGGCCGAGATGACGATGCTGGTTTGGACATTTCTCTCTCTAAGCTAAAAATGATTCAGTTTAGAATGTTAAATAAATTTTTAAAGAATTTCTGACAGACTTGTACCAAAATGCAGAGTGTACAGTTATCTCTCTTCTATATTGTGACTTTCCCCATCACACTTTTGATATATTCTGAGTTGGCATAAAAGATTAAATGGGAATTTGGGGAGGAGCTTTGTGGAAGCCACAGATGACATGTATAATGTCAAGAAAAAAGAGGAGGAAATCTATAAAGCTGGAAGACTTCTCTGGTATAAAGGGAGTGCAAAAACTTTTAGATTTTCCAGATCACAAGGGCATGGTGCCCCTAACCCACATGATGTGGAAGGGATAACTGTAATATTAATATTTTTTCTTCAGTAGATCAAATGAAAGGAGGGTATGATGGAAAGAATATTGCACTGGGAATCAGGAGGATTCTGCTTAAGTAATTTCTAACTCAAATGCCTTATCTTCTCATGTATTTTCAGCTCTGAAATTCTGTGTGCTGTGTTCTAAGGTATCTTCTGTGCCTAACGTTCTGTGTTCTATGTTCTAAGGTGACTTCCAGCTCTAAAGTTCTATGTGCTGTGTTCTAGTGTACCCTCTAACTTCACCATTCTGTGTTCGAAGATGCCTTTTAGTTCTGATATTGTGTTCTATGTTCTAACATATTTTGTGATTTGATGTTCTATGTTCTATGTTCTATTTTAAGGTACCTGCTAGTTATACCATTCTATATTCTAAGGTGTTTTTTACTTCTAATATTCAGGGACTTTTTTGCCTCCTTTTTCACACCATTCATTCTTACAAGAGGTGAGAAATGCTCACAGACTAAATTTGCTGTGTCAGAAGAGAGAATACTGAGGTTCTTCCCCCAAATGAGGAGCTTTTTGAAATTGAAATTGAAGGGCTTCATGATTGAACTCAAAGAAAAAAATTGGTTTTTTCAAGCACCTCATCTGTGTTCCCAAGAAAAGGTGTTGGTAACGATTCTTCTTGCATGCCTCCTATCTTGTGTTGTTTTTGTCTTTCCTGCAGATGGTTCGAGCCCTCCCAACTCCATTGAGGATGGTTACTATGAAGATGCAGACAGCAGCTACCCTGTGACCAGGATTAATGGGGAACAGAAGAGTTCTTGTAAGTGCTAATGTTTTAAAAGTCCTTCAGTCACTTAGCATGTGGAAATCTTCATACCCAGAACTTCATTTGTGGTACATAATCTCCACAAGTGCTAGATGCCTAAGCACCTACTCTGTTCAGAGACCAGCTCTAGTTTCAGCTCCAGCAAGTCTTCCCTGGTCCCTCTAGCTTAAAGTCAGTCACTCAATAAGCATTTTTTTTAAAGAGTCTACTACGTGTCAGGCTCTGTGGTAAATGCTGGGGATAGAAAGATGGACAAAAGACAGTCCCTGCCCTCCAGGAGCTAATAATCTAAGAGATGAGACAAAATGCAAATGACTGTGTACAAACAAGTTATATGCAAAATAAACAGGAACTAATTAGTACCGGAAAGGCTCTAAGAATTAAGAGGGATTGGGAAGTCTTCCTGTAAAAAGGTGGGATTTTAATTGGTGCTGTAGCTAGTCAGGGAAGCCAGTAGGCTGAGATAAGGAGAGAGAACATTCCAAGCATGGAGACGAGAAAATGCCCAGACCTGAGAGTAAAGTGTCTTGTTTGAACACCAAGGAGTCCAGTGTCACTGAATAAAAGAGTACATGGAGGGTGGTGGAGAGAGATATAAGCTGTAAGGAGACTGGGGTGGGGGCTTAGGTTACAAAGAGCTTTGAATGCCAACGAGATTTTGTATTTGATCTTAGAGGTGATAGGGAGTTTGCTGAGTAGGGGCATGGCATGGTTAGATCTATAACTTTAGGAAAATCCCTTTAGTAACTGAATGGAGAACTGCCTGGAGGGAGGAGTCTTATAGCAGGCTGACCTACCAGCAGGCTATTCCGATAGTCTGGGTAGGAGGAGATGAGAGCCAGGGTGGGAACAGGATCAGAGAAGAGAAGGGAATATGTTTGAGACAGGGTGCACAGGTAGAATCAACAGGCGGGGTGACAAATTGAATGGGGAGTTTCAATCTCTCCTGTGCACTTACCACATTCTGACCCTGGCATTTTTCATAATGCTTCTCTTTACTGCAAAGCTGTGTGCTTCATTAGGATGGCGACCATACTGTATTCACCATGCTGAGAACAATGCCTTGCACATGGTAGGAGTTTAATAAATCTTAATCCTCAGTCATGTAAAGTGAAAGAAATGAGGCCAAATGTGGACTGATATTAGGCAGATTAGTCCCTGTCTCTGAAGGAATCTTCTCCAGCTATATATATATATATAGATAGATAGATAGATAGATAGATAGATAGATATAGATATATATAGATATATATATATATATATAAGATACACATACATAAGATGACCAAGTAGGTGGGACTGAAATGATATGTAAGGTTTCTTCTATAATTAACCTTCCATGCTGTTATGTCCTTTCTAGCTTCCACATACAATATTCTTTCTTCAATTCTGACATTTCTGTATCAGAACCTAAGCCTCAGTTTTATCATTAGCAAAATGGAAATAATACTTGCACTAGATGAGATTCATTATTGTTGTTGTAATTGTTCATAGTCTTTGTTCTAAGGTCCCTTTCAGTTCTCTAGGCCCAACATAATCCAAACCTCCACATTCTGCCCAGCAGCCCCAGTCCTGCACCTTTGATCCCTTGAGGGCAAGATCTGTTTTTCTTTTTCTTGTTTCTGTCCCCAGTATTTACACAGTGACTGGCACCTAGCAGGCACTTAATAAATGTTTACTGAATTGAATTGAAGTAAAAGAGTCAGGTGCTTCCCTGGTCTGAGGTGATCCTCAGAGTAACTTAGAACTTTTCTTTGCTTCATCCAGATAATGACTCAGATGCCATGAGCAGCTCTTATGAATCCTATGATGATGAAGAAGAGGATGGAAAAGGGCAGCAGTTAACCCACCAGTGGCCCTCAGAGGAAGCCTCCATGCACCTGGTGAAAGACTGCAGAATCTGTGCCTTCTTGCTACGGAAAAAGCGCTTTGGCCAATGGGCCAAGCAACTGACTCTTATCAGGGACAACCAGTTGTTGGTGAGATAGAGTGATTTTGCATGCATATGTATAAGTGATGCATGTGTGTACATTATGTGTGTGCACATGTACATACACATGCACACATGGCTTGTGTTGGGCATATGTACGTGCATGTGCACATGAAGTGCTGGTCATGGAATCTCTGCTCTGACACTTCTGGTAACCACATAGGAGGCATTTTCCCTCTCTGTACCTTACTCTCCTCATCTATCAAAAAGGAATAGTAATACTTGTGCTACTTACCTCGTAAGATTTTGTGATAAGTGCTTTGTCACCATAAATGCCATAGAAATGAAAATCCTTATTACTGTTACACTTCGAAAGATCTTTTTCATTGGGTTTGATACTGTTTTTACTATTATAAATTGTCTTCTTTGAGTTGCTTTAGCTCAGAGCTCAACTTGTGGTCTGAATTTTTTTTTTCAATATTTTGATAACTGTATTTAAGTATGTATACTTGGTTTCTTTGGTAATCCTATATATTTAATTTTATTTATTCAAAGACATTCTGAGAAGGGGATCCAGAGGCTTCACCAGACTGCCACAAGAGGTCCATAACACAAAACAAGACTAAGAACTTGTGCTTTAGCTAAAACACTAAAATCATTCCCTGATGGCCAGACCTCAGGTGATGAGCCTCTTCTCTATTCTGTTAGCAAGCTGAGACCCAGATGACTGTCTCACATAGTCTATCACTAGGCTCATCCTCACATTCTTCCCAGTATGGTAAAACCTATGAGAACCTGGAATCCCTCAGATATCCTTCAAGCATCCAAGTTCTCTTCATACATTGATGAGGCATATAAGGAAGACCTAATTTATGAAACTATCAATATTTTTATTTACAGCAATTCCCCCTTTATTCCTCATGCCTCACTGTGGCGTAGACAAGATCTTGGGTTTTCCAAGGTTAAACCAGTGGAATGTAAGCTCTGGCAAGTCCTTCCAAGCTCAAAGCCATTAGAAATGGCCTTGGCAATGCACCGTGCATGTCTCATCCAAGGACTAGCTCAGCTAAATGTGGAAAGGCTTATCACTAAAAGGTTGGCTATTAGATGATACATTCTTTTGCTCTGGCAGCTGATGAAGCGAATAAAAATACAAAATGGCCCTCGGTTCTGAGTAGCCCCTCTTCTGTTTCCATAGCAACATAGCCATGTCTCCCAAAGCATAGAACACAGAAAAGGAGGCAGTTTTTAGATGTTCAAACAGAAATTTAACTGTTTATAATCTGAATATGTGATCTTTGGCCAAATGCTGGATTTTCATGGTATCAAGTAATATTGTTAAACTATATGTGGTGAAAATGAAAGAGGTAATGCGTCCTTATCTAAGGTCAGTAGAGATGGCGTTCCTATGTGTGATGATCCTGCCTGGACTGGATCGATCTAGATTGGATAAATTAGCTACCAAATGTCCATTAGTCCCTTGGGGGATTAGGATGGGGGTAAAGGGTGTCCCTGGAGTCCTGAATTATGCTTGGACTCCTAGTTACAATCTCTCTTTGTATATAACTTTTGGGGAGTCAATGTGTAGTGAGCCGGCTCTTCCTGTCACTTTAAGATATGACAATGGCCCTGAAAGTATGCTATACCTCTTTCTCCCTCTCTCCTTCTATTTCTCTTTCTCCCTTTCTCCTTTCTCTTTTTTCTCCCCCCACCCTCACTCTCTCCCTCACTATCTCTTCCTCTCTCTCTCTCTCTCTCTCTCTCTCTCTCTCTCTCTCTGTCTCTCTCTCTCCCTGCCTCTCCAGTGTTACAAAAACTCAAAGGACCACCAGCCCCACCTGAAGCTGGCCCTGGGCATCTGCAATGTCATTTATGTGCCCAGGGATGGACGTCGCAAGAAGCATGAGCTACGCTTCTCTCTGGGTGGTACAGAGGTTCTGGTTCTGGCTGTACAGAGCAAGGAACAGGCTGAAGAGTGGCTGAAGGTAGGAACACTACTCTTCTTCTTTTCTCAGGCTGAGCTACCTCAATTCTCTAAAAGGGGGCATGTCTCTGAAGCATGTTTGGATTTCCCAGACACTGAATTCTCAATCAGACCCAGGGCAGGAATTAACCTGATCCATTTTATTCAACTCAGTTCATTTCATAAACCATACTGAGGGAGGAGAGAGGAATTCTCTGGGAGTACTGAAAGACTCTGGTAGTATTAGGAATCAGACAGTGCTGGATGTCTGATAAAATCATAGAATGTTACAGTGTGAAGGAATCTTAGAACATAGAATGTCAGCAGAAAGGAACATAGGATATAATATCTGGGGGGAGATCTTAGAATATAGGATCTTGAAACTAGAAGGTAACTGAGAGGTGGTTATCTAATCAAAGCTCCTCATTTCATAGAGAAGGCCAAGGAGGCTAATTGACTTGCTTGGGTTCACATAACTAGTTAAAGGCAGAGCTAGGACTGAAATCCCAATATCCTGATTTCCATTCAAGTACCCTTTCACTCCACCACACTACACTGCCAGTATCTCCCTAGAACCCCAGAAGGGGGTGCCTGTGGCTCTTCGTCCTCTTGTGGTCCTATTAAAACACTGGAGCTTAGAGCTACTTCTCTTTTAAGCTTGCTGTGGTAATCTGCTCACCGGATATTTGATTTCTTCTCTTTACTTTCTCTTCCTTGGAGTAAAAGAGAGCTGAGTTGGATGATTTGAAGGTTGCTTCCAGGTCCAACATCCTGTGATTCTATAAAAAGCTAGAATTTATGTAGCTGGGCAAGATGGTTCTTCTCCTTGGGCCTCGGTTACCTCCTTGGTGAAATGAAGAGGTTGTATTAGATGAGTTCTGAGGTCTCTCTCAGCTCTAAAGTTCTATATTTCCATGAGACTAGCATGGGGCACTAGAAAGACTCCCAAAGTGGGAGGCAGATGAGACCTGGCTTCTAGTTCCTAAATTACCACTAAAACCAGCTGGGAGACCTGGAGCCAACCGCTTCTCTCTAAGCTCCAATTTCCTCCTTTATGAAAATGAGATGATAATTCCTGCCCTGCCTGCCTTGGCATTGTGAAAATCAAATGAGACAATGTGTGTGAAAACTGCTTTAAACTGTATATGCATGTAGAACATGATTATATTAAACCATCTGTTTCACAAGGCCCTTTGCAAAGAATACCAGGATCACTCAGAATTATTCCAGTTGGGGTGTCTTTCCCTCTATCCCTTCCCCTGACATTTATTTTTAGAAAAGATGAGAATGTTTCATGTTTATTCTGGTCCTTTCCACAGGTTATCAAAGAGGTGAGCAAGTCTAGCGATGGAGCAGATGGAACAGAGGAGCCCAAGTCCCCAGTTTTACAATGCAAACTAGACCTAGAAAAGGTAGAGTCACTTTTTGGGTGACCCCTAGCCCTCTAAGTAAACTCATTACTTGAAACAAAAGGGACTTCATTCATTGAGTCATCTATCAAATATCTGCCAGCTGCTCAAAATGTATAAATCACTGTTTATTCTGAAGAGGACACAAAGATATAGCATCATCAGATTTCGAACAGAAAAGTTCCCTAAGAAATCCGCTGTTCTAATGCCCTGTCTTTACAGATAAAGACATCAAAGGCAATAAAGGCTAAATAATTTGTCTACACTCACAAAAATAGTAAGTAGCAGATCCAGGGATCAGATCCAGGACCTTTGACTCCAAATCTAGTGCTCACTTCACTAGGCTTTGCTGCCTTGATTTATTTTTAGATTTAATTTTTATTCTGAATTGAATACTATGTGTATATGTGCATGTGTGTATATATTTCCTTATTTGTTTGTTCATAGTAGATTGCCTTGGTTTCTTACGGAGCTCATAGACTAGTAGTGGTGAACAAGGCATGAGTCCAAATGCCCATAAGAAGCATAAGAAAGATACAACAGACTATGAGAATTCAGTGGAGGAAAAGATCCCTTTTGTATGGAGGGATCAGAAGAGATTTCACAGTGGTGACGCTGGAGTTGGGCCTTAATGGATGAAATTGTTTTTTTTTCTTCTTGATATTAATTTACTTTTTAAAAATTAATTCACATTTATTTTATTTCTCTCCCATCACACTCTGCCCAAGGAGAGGGGGGAAAAAACTTGTGACAAATATACGTAGTCAAGGAAAACAAATTCTCCCATTGGCCATTTCCAAACATGTGTGTCTCCTGCTACTTAGATAGTTCATCCCCTCTGTCAGAAGGTGAATGGAATTCTATCTCATTAGTCCTCTCATTGCACTGATCAGAAGACTTGATGAATTGAATTTGCTCCTCTGGAGAGGTGGAGAGAGCAGGTGGAGAGAGGGATACATCACACACTGGGTAACACAATTAGGACCCAAAAGGACATGTAAAAGCTGGGAAGATGTGTTAGAGCAGTGGTTCTCAACCTTCCTAATACCACAACCCTTTAATACAGTTCCTCATGTTGTGGTGACCCCCAACCATAAAATTATTTTCGTTGCTACTTCATGACTGTAATTTGGCTACTGTTATGAATCGTAATGTAAATATCTGATATGCAGGATATATTTCATTGCTACAAACTGAACATAACCCACAGGTTGAGAACTGCTGTGCTATAGCTAATAGATGAAATGCAATAGGGATAAAATATAAAGGCCTACATTTGAGTTCAAAAAATAAATCAATTACATACCTTGTTCTTTTTTTGGACCACTCTATTATCAAGGGTTCTTTTGTTATTGTTGTTGGTTTGTTTTGTTTTTTTTTTTTAAATAATAAAGTCTACATCTTCCTTTATAACTTTTTATCACTGCTCTCGATTCTTCCCTCTGGGGCCAAGCAGAAAAGTATGATCTCACTTCCAAAAAGATCTTCATGAACTGCTGTGTTGTGTTTATATGTATTTATGTGTGTGCATGTATATGTACACACACTCTAGTGGCTGAACTTTTGATGATAGCATTGAGCTATTCTAAAAGGAAAAATCATTTGCCCCCCTCTATGAGCCTCAGTTTCTTACTCCTTAAAAGAGAAATTAATAGTTGACCACCTACCTCATAGGATCATTATGAGGAAAGTACTTTGTGGACCTTTCAAGCGCCATAAAAATGCAAGTTATTGTTGTACTTTATTAGCTAGATTGGTCGTCAGATGATAATGGGTCTATACCAGTGGTTCTCAACCTGTGGGTTATGTTCAATTTGTAACAAATACACCTTCCATATCAGATTCATGACAGTAGCAAAATTACAGTTATGAAGCAGCAACAAAAATAATTTTATGGTTGGGGGTCACCACAACACGAGGAACTGGATTAAAGGGTCGTGGCATTAGGAAGTTTGAGAACCACTCGTCTATACTCAAAGCCTTTCCACCTTGGTAGGTCCTGGGAGAGCTTGGGGTCTTCTAACAGGTTGTGAGAACTGACCATCATTTGACCATGACTATTAAAGTAGGACTTCATTGTGGGAGGATAGATGATAGGATGAGGAGTCAATATAGTTAAGGAGAGAATGAGTGCCTCACCTGTGTTCCAACTGTTTTCCCTTCTTGCAGAGATTCTCCCCAGACAAGCAGACATCAGACTCTGACAGCATCAGCACGGGAGAAGGCTATTCAACCAACAGTCGCCGTGAGCCAGGGGACTCTGGTGAGAGCCTCACCCTTCTCTGACCGGGTGATAGATTCCCCTATGGGAGGGTGTGTGTGTATGTGTGTGTGTGTGTGTGTGTGTGTGTGTGTGCGCTTGTGTATGAGAGAGAGTGTGTGCATGTGTGTGTGCTTGCATATGAGAGACAGTGTGTGTGTGTGTGTGTGCTTGTGTATGAGAGACAGTGTGTGTGTATGTGCTTGTGTATGAGAGACAGAGAGAGTGTGTGTATGTGTGTGTGTGCTTGTGTATGAGAGAGAGTGTGTGTGTGTGTGTGCGTGCTAAGTGTATGTGCTTGTGTATGAGAGAGAGAGTGTGTGTGTGTGTGTGTGTGTGCTTGTGTATGAGAGAGAGACAGAGAGAGTGTGTGTGTGTGTATGTGTGTGAGTGTGTGTGCTTGTGTATGAGAGAGAGAGAGTGTGTGTGTGTGTCCGGGTAGGGAGTGGTCTTACCTCTTAGTGCGTGGTGTGTTTGTGTGTACTGTTAGAACTGTCTGTTCACAAGAGTTTTGAGCACCTACACACACTGTATAGAAGCGTAATTGTTGATAGAGCACAGTGCTATACATGCCCAAGTGTGTCCTGGATCAGCCCTTCTCATTCATGGGGTTGTTTTAACTTATGGAAACCTTATAGAAAGTGCTTTGAAAACTTTGAAGGACTGCTGTGTAAATGTTATTATTTTATGATTGTTATTCGATAAGAAAACGGAAGCCAAGAGAATTTAAGTGACTTATCTGAGATTACAAGCCAACCTAGTTATTGAGTTTTAGAGGTGGAAAGGACTCTGGAGACTTTCTATTCCAAATCTGTTCCCAATTCTCAGGATCAGGAAGGATAATAAGCAGGATATGGGTGAGGCTCTGGAATGCTGGGAACTGGCTTCTCCACCCTACTCATCCCTCTGTTTCTGTGATAGGGAGAGGCAAGAAGAGCAGCCTGGCAGAGCTGAAGGGCTCTGTCAGCCGCGCCGCTGGCCGGAAGATCAACCGCATCATTAGCTTCTCCAAGAAAAAGTCACAGACTGAAGATGCACTGATGTCCCCAGCGGAAGAAGGGGTCCCATGCTGTGGTTGGTACAGAAGTCCATAGGGAGTATGGTATTGCTGTGTGTGAGCCCAGACAGATAGTGCTGTTGACTCTTGGACCTGAAGGGCTTATAGTGGACATTTAGTCTAATATCCTAGAGGGGGCTTGAATTGTCTTGTCTCCTACAGTGCAAGATTGTTGTATGCAAGGCATTAGGAGTGGGAGGGTTGGTGGGAGGCAATACAAAGGCAACAAGAGGAAGCAGTATGATATAAGCGGTGAGTTTGGACGGTCACCTGGAAGTGATTCCGCCACTTACTACCTGTGTGACTTTGGGCAAATCACTTACTCTCTCTAGGCCTCAGTTTCCTCACCTGTAAAATCAGTGACTTGGACTAGATTTAAGGGCTACTCCATCTTTATCTCTGTGAAACAAACCCGGCCCCTGAGGAGCTTACATTCTACTGGGAGGATGCAACATATACACAAGTATATTATAAAGAAAACTGAGGAGGAAGAGAGTGCTAACAAGTTGGGGAACCAGGGAAAGTTTGGTGGAGGAAGTGGCAGCTGCACTGAGCTGTGATGGAAAACAAGGTTTCTGAGAGGTGGCAAGGAGAGAGCGAACACATTCCAGGTTAGAGGATGGTCTTTGGGAATCACAGAGATAGGAGGTGGAGAGCTAAGTTCAAGGAAGAGTTAACCTTTCAGTTTAGCTAACAGGTAGAATATGTAAAGGAGAAGAATACAAATTAAAGATGGAAAAATAAGTAAGAATCAGATTGCAGAGGGTCTTCAGTGTTAGAGAAAGGAATTCAAATTTTAATTTAGAGGTGGGGAGTCATTGAAGGTTTCTGAGGAGAAGAGTGATATGGTCAGAACTGTATGTACCTTGTGAAAATTATTTTGGAAGCTCTGGAGGATGTATTAGAAAAGGGAGAGACTAGAAAAACAGAGACCAATTAAGACGCAATTATTCCATTCACGAGTGATGAAGAACTAAGAGCTGGGGTGGTGGCCATGTGGGTAGAGAGAAGCCGGGTGCAAGAGAAGTTATAGAGGCCAAAACTTAGTAACTGACTGCATACATTAGGGTAAGGAAAAGAGTTAAGTGTTGTGTCTGAGGTCCTATCTGTGCCTTAGCACTAAGTATGTGTCTGAATTCCCAGTCTTTTTGGCTCCAGGTATGGTGTCTGAAGCCCTGGGATGGCCAGCACTGTCGTTTTATTCACTCTTCCTTGGGTGACCTTCCCTTCTTCCAGGGAACTTCCCTGAGCTTGCTCTACTCCACATGGAAGGGGCATGGTGGGCATGGTATGCACTGCGTAGCCCATCACTTCTCAATAGGATACACCATAAGAGTTGAGCTAAGGGGCCTTTAGATTTGATGACATTGCATGTCCTATGATCCTTTCCAGATCTAACATTCTATGTCTTTTTATTTTAAAACAAGAAGAGCTCTTGGTTGTTTCTATTAAGTAAATTTTCCTAGTTTTGCTTACTTCTCTTAGGAGCTGATCATAAAGTCTTCCCATCCTTTCTGAATTCTTCATATTCATCATTTCTTACTACCCAGTGATAATCCATGACATTAATGCATCACAACTTATTTAGCCATTCCTCAGTCAATGTGCATCTACACTGCTTCCAGCTCTTTGCCATCCTGGTTATTCTCAATTTTTAAAAGGCATCCATGATGGGTGTGATGCCCAGTCTTAATGCCCCCCCCCCCCAAATCCTCCCTCCTTTCTTTCACGAGTGGTCCAGGTCCTAGTGGTCCTGGTGTCCAGTGACAGAAGCAGAGAGAGGGTCACAGAACAGTAGTCCCATGTCATCACAGGGACACATGCAGATGCTCCTTGTTCCCAGCTAAACAGGATGCTTTGAGGATTTTGCTAGCCCTGAAATTCTAAGATGTTGTAGGCCTGTGACTGCAACATAAATCATCAAGAAGTCACAGAGTTTCTTCTTCCCCCTCCATGCAGGTTACTTGAACGTCTTGGGGAACCAGTGCTGGAAGGAACGGTGGTGTCGCCTCAAGGGCAACACATTATATTTCCACAAGGATCGCACAGATCTTCGGACCCATGTGAATGCCATCATCCTTCAGGGCTGTGAGGTTGTGCCAGGCTTTGGTCCCAAGCACCCATTTGCTTTTCGGATTCTCCGTGGCCGGCAGGAGGTCTCAATTTTGGAGGTAACAGTAAAATCCCTGAAATGTTCTATGTGGTTTAGAGACTTGGAAAGAGCCATGCTTTTAAGGTTTTTCCTAAAAAAAGAGAAAAATATGAGTTATTATATATTATGTACCACACAATCCCTTCCCTTCTTTCTGCCTCTATTTCTCTATAATTTGAGGATGCTTTCTTCTCCTTCATAATAAGTTAAGACATGGTGAGGTGAACATCCTGAGTGTCCCCGGGTAACAGTAGAATTCCTGACTCAGGCTATTTGAGTTGGGAAAAACCAGTTGGAAATATAAAACCTAGAATATCAGAGCAGAAAGAGACTTTAGAATGTTAGGACTTCAGAACTTAGAACATTAGAACATAGCAGGCCAAAGCTAGGAGGGACCACAGAACTATGCCTAAAGGAGCTGGAAAGGACCTGGGGATGTATGCCAAGCTAGAATTCCTGGCAGAAAATCCTGCCTAGAGAAAGGGTATAGCTACCCAGATTCATTCACCTATTATTTGAATGAGCTTCTCTGTGCTTTGTCACAGACTTTAAGGATGGAGAGGTGGAGAGATCTTTAGGTGGTCTGGGGCCTAGAGAAGCGAAGGACACATTTCTTAAATGCCTAATATGCACCAGGCACCATACTAAGCGCTTTATACATATTGTCTCATTTGATTCTCATAACAATCCTATGAGACAGATGCTATTATTATGCTCATTTTACAATTGAGGAAACTGACTTATTTAGGGTCACACAGCAAGTATCTAAAGCCAGATTTGAACTCAGGTCTTTCTGACTCCATACTCAGTATTCTATCGACCATACCACCCAGCTGCCTAGAAATGCTGCTGCCAAGCCTAGGCTTTAGATTGTTAGCTACTGAAGTCTTTGAAAGGCAATGTGGTATAGTGGATGGGGGCTGGCCTTGAAGTCATGATAATTTGGGTTCAAAGCCTACTATGTAAACTTATTAGCATTGTGACCATAGGCTGGTCACTTAATCTATGCAAATTCAATTTCTTCTTCTTTAAAATGGAAACAGTAATAGCATCTATTTAATTGAATTGTTCAGGATCAAATGAAGTCATTTATATCAAGTGCTTTGCAAACCTTAACTATGTAAATGTGAGCTAGTATTACCACTGGTAGGTCAGTCATTCAGGCTGTCATTTGAGCACAACATTTATTGTGTGCATGTTGTGTACAGAATGCTATGATAGGCACTAGAGGAAATAAAAATTTTTTTTTTAGGATACCCTGCACCCTCAATGAACTTACACTCTATTAAGGGAATATGACAGAGCTATAACACACAGTATTGCAGTGATGAGTAACTTAGAGAATCATAAAATAAATGTGCTGTATAAAATATGATAAGAGAAGGTTGTTATCAATTTGAGGGAACTAGAGGAAGCTTTTCTAGGAAGGGGCATGTGACTTGTGCTTTAAAGAGAAAGTCAAGGTTCACCAGATAAAGAAGGAAGAGAAGGCATTACCCACACAGGGAGCAGCCTGAATGAAGATACAGAAGTTTAAGGGTGCAGGGGTTCAGAGATCAGAGAACTATCCACCGTGGTTGAAGGATAGAGTATATAAAGGAAAAAAGTAGGATAGAAAGCTGGAAAGGGACGGTGGCTCCAAGTTGTAGAGGGTTTTGTGTATCAGGCAAAGAAATCTGAACATTATACAGCAGGCAGTAGGGGGGGCAATGATTTTCAAGTGGATTGACATAAACAGAAAGACCACTCGATAGTGAAAAAGATGGGTGGTAGAGAAGGAATAGAGTAGAGGTTGGACGATCTACAGAAAATGCAAGGGACAGGGTTACTCTGAGAGAAACTGGACCAAAGCACATTTCCTGAGCTCTCCTAGATGTTCACCATAGCCTGTATTATTGTCTGCTACCCAGGCAAGCTGTTCTGAAGACATGGGCCGCTGGTTGGGGTTGCTGCTGGCTGAAACGGGCTCTAGAGTACCTCCCGAGGCCCTGCACTACGACTATGTGGATGTGGAGACAATAGCCAGCATCGTTAGTGCTGGGCGACACTCCTTTTTGTAAGAGTTTTACATCTAGTGGTCAGAACTAGTGTTGCTTAATAGGAGGGTGTCCGATCAGGCTCCTCCAGCCCTGTTGTCAAGGAAAATAGGCTGGTCAGATTTGAGATGAGGGGGAGGAGGGAGAGACTTAGTAAAGGAGAACAGGATAAGCTATAGAGAAATCTGTGGATGGAGGTGAAAGAATGTAGGGAGAGAAGAATCAATAAATGGACAGATGGGAAAATGGGCAAATGTACAGATAGCTAGATAGCTAAATAGATGGTTAGATGGGTGCCAGATGGACAGATAGATGAGCATGCAACTAGATGGGTGGACTGATGGATTAATAATAGACTGATGTTGGAGGGAAAAGTAGTAGGATTATTTTTTAATAGTTCTGAAGCTTTAGAAGCTTACAATTAGACATTTGCTTCTCTCCTTCCTTCCCTTTGTTCTTTGCTATCCAGATTTGCAAGTTCCTGTCAGGGCCGATGGCCTGAGCCTAGGGTCTATGATGAGGTCCCCTATGAGAAGATGCAGGTATGAGCATGTGAATCCTGCCCAGCAGAATGATCAAGTCCCCAGTCCCTCTTCTTATGCTGTAGCCTTTTTTCTCCCTGTCTCCATCACCATATTAATATTCCAATATTGCCATGAGTCCTGAGGGTTTATATCTTTAAATCTGGAGATGGTTGGTGAGCATAGTGGTTAGAGCGCCAGACTGAGATCCAAGAAATTGTTATTGTTCAGTCATTTTCAGTCATGTCTGACTCTTCATGACCCCATTTTGGGGTTTTCTTGGCAAAGATACTGGAGTGGTTTGATATTTCCTTCTCCAGCTCATTTTATAGATGAGGGGAAACTGAGGCAAACCAGGGTTAAGTGACTTGCCCAGGGTCACACAGCTAATAGGTGTCTGAGGCCAGATTTATACTCAAGAAAATTAGTTTTAATGCTTTTGCTTCTTCCTTTTCCTTCCCTTCCCCATCCTAACTCCTGGCTTTGCTTTCAGGGACCACAGTGCCTCCCAATGCCTGCCTAAGTCTAGGCTCTTCTCCACATTTGATGAACCTGAGTCTATAGCAGTGAGGCTTCATTTAGCTTCTTTCAAGAAACATGGCAATCATGAAGTCATAAACCCTGTAGGCTAAAGCCTAGTAGGGTTTTCTTGAATTCTAAAGAATCTCCTTTTGCTCTTCTCTTTAGGATGATGAGCCTAAGCGTCCATCTGGGGCCCAAGTGAAGCGACACGCCTCTTCATGCAGTGAGAAGTCACTCCGTGTAGACCCACAAGTCAAAATCAAGCGCCATGCCTCCAGTAGGTTTTGTTGAGGGATTTCTTCCCCAGTTAAGAAGATGGGAGATGTGAAAGATTTCTAAGGGTCTTTCTAGCGCTGAAGTTTTATGCTCTGACATTATATGTTCTAATATACCTTTTAGCACTAACATTTTATATTTTGTCTAATGGTTTAGATTCTAATATTTTATGTTTTAAAGCTTCTTCTAAAGACTCTTAATATTCTGCATTTTTTGTTTAATAGTCCATATTCTTTGTGGCTCTCTGAATGTCTGTGATTTTATTCATTGGCTTTCTTTCAGCTTAGAAATAAACACACACACATACACACACACAGAGTCTAAAAGTCTTAGTGCAGTTTTAAGCTGTCACATATTCTCTTCCCATACTTATCTTGTATATATACCTATTCTCATAAGTTCAAAAGAGTATTTTGTGAATCCATACTCCTAAAACTATAGTGCATGGGCCTCTCATGGTAAGCTTGCCTTTTATAGCCCCCCTGTTGGCAGTTATCCCCAAACCAAAGCATTTCCTAAGAGGGCACAGTGTGAATAATAGCTATAAAACATTCTTCTCATAGACCTGGGGGCCCCTCTCCCACACACACTCCCACCATCAGAGGGATGGGCAGACACAGACTTAAGAGTACCCCGGAAGGGGGACAGACATAGGGGTAAGGTAAGAAACACATGTAGCTAAGATATCTCTCGCCTCTAGTACTATGGGGCTCCAATGTCCCTTCCATTTGTGAGGTGTCTTCATGTTGCTCCCACTCAAGGGCAACATTTCTACTGGGTGGCTTGCTAGGTTGGGATCCCTGAGCTTGCTCCTCCCTGTAGCCCAAATCCCAGAAGCCACTTATGTTTTTCTCCCGTGATTGGCTCTCTTCTCTGATATCAGAGGTCAAGCCTTCTTCCTCTACTGACCCTCTGTGTCCTTGTCTCCCTGTTTAGCTAGCAGTTCTGCAACAAGATGCCATAGCTGATGAAGAAGGAAAAGGAGAAATATCCTCATACCCTGCTCCCCTCTTGTAGAGGCTCAGAGGTCACACACCACAAAGCTGTTCCTGACCTCAAATGTACCCAGGGCTGGCAGACTTAGTATTTTTAAAGGTTATTAGGATTGAATCCAATCTTCTACCAGTCAATAGCCAGTTAACTGCCCTTCTAATTCTATCAAGGGGAACTCCTTCACATTGTATAATGGCATAACAGAATACAGACCCATATTTTTACTTTGTTACCTTATTAATACCTCATTTCCTTTGTTTTGTATCCCTTAATTTCTGTGATTACATCAACTGAGTTAGGAAACAGGAACCAGCTTCTACATATGGAGAGAGAGGGAGAGAGAGAGAGAGAGAGAGAGAGAGAGAGAGAGAGAGAGAGAGAGAGTGTGTTGTGTGTGTGTGTGTGTGTGTGTGTGTGTGTGTGTGTGTATACAGAGTCCGAAAAATCTTATTGCAGTTTCAAGCTCTTAAAAAGCACTATGACTTGATACTGTATATAATACATGTATATATGTATATGCATAATACACCTACATACACATGTATTGGGTGGGATTGTGTAACTCTCCAGAGGTAGAAGTTGTGCCTTGCCATCCAGAATTCTGTCTTTGTGACAATGCTGTTGGAGAGGCCAAATATCTGAGGACCCTTTTCCTCTGCTCCATCTTTATAGGTGCCAATCAATATAGGTATGGGAAGAACCGGGCGGAGGAAGATGCCCGGAGGTACCTGGTAGAAAAGGAGAAGCTGGAGACAGAGAAGGATTTGATCCGGAATGAGTTAATGACCCTACGAAAAGAGAAGAGGGAGCTAAAGGAGGCCTTGAAGAACAGTGCAGGTATTGGTGGTCTTTAGGAAAGTCTGGGAAAGACCCGGGAAGTTCATTGGAATCAAGAGCAAGTGTAACTTTTTCTGGAAATGGTCAGCTGAGGGAATGGCACAGAGAGGGATCAAATTTTCCTTCCTATGGCCCTGTTGGAAAAATGTATTCTCTTGCCTATGACTTTTGGCTATGACTGGCTATTAACTACTCCAGGAGTAGTTAATTTTTCTTCCCCTTTAATAACTTTCAAAGAATATTTTAATACTTTTATTTTATTTTATTTTTTGGTAAATTCACCTCAAAGACAATGCATTATTATCTCACATTTTCTATGGTGTTTTATAACTTAAACCCCCATGAGGTAGCTTGTTCAAATATTATTGTCCCTATTTTTTGTTAAAAATAAATGCAGTGATTATCTGGAGAGATAACATGGAATAGTGAGTAGATGACCTGGCTTCAATTCCTGACTCTGAACCACACTAGCTGTAAGAACTGAGCAAATTGCCTAACCCCTGAGTGCTCTGAGGCAACTCTCTAAAATGCCAAATTACAAGTTTGCCAGTTGGCATTGGTAGGGAGAGTTCTCCACACTGATGAGATCATGGGACCAGATAAAAAATTATATACCAGTCAGTTGAGAGACATTTGTTAAATACCTGCCGTGTGCTAGGCCCTGAAGTTACAGAGGCAAAATGAGACAGTGCCGGCCTCTACCAGCTTATATTTTTTTCAAATTAAATCTGTTTTTCAGATGATCTGGGTTTTCTTCTTCCCATCTCCCCCAACCTTTCCCCCTCATTGAAAAAGCAAAAAAAAAAATTACAAACATGTATTGTCAAGCAAAACAGAGAAGGAGTTTATATTATATAGGGGGAACAACATATAAACATATAAAAGTCTATGCCAAATAAATGCAGGTAACTTATGAGAGAAACCCTAGCACCAGCTAGAACAGTGGTTCTCAACCTGTGGGTTGTGACCCCTTTGGGGGTTGAATGACCCTTTAACAGGAATCACAGGGATTGCCTAAGACCATCGGAAAACACATATTTCTGATAGTCTTAGGAACTGAGACACTGCTCCTCTATCTGTCTCCACATGCAGATACTCCCATATTTGAGTATTAAAGGGTTGCAGCATCAGGAAGGTTGAGAACCACTGAGCTAGAAGGTCAGGATAGGCCTTGTGTAGGAGGCGGTACTTAAACAGATTTGGGGGTTAATTAGGGGATTTTATTTTTTTTTCTTTTTTGCTTTTTGGAGGGGGGAAGGCAGGACAAGTGGGGTTAGGTGACTTGCCTGAGATCACACAGCTATTAAGTGTTAAGTGTCTGAGGCTGAATCTGAACTCAGGTTCTCCTGACTCCAGGGCTGGTGCTCTATTCACTGCGCCACCCAGCTGTCCCCAATTAGGGGATTCTAAGAGGCAGAGGTGAAGAGAAAAGCATTCCAGGCATAGGGGTGGAGGTGGGGGTAGGGCAGGGAGACAGCTAGTATAAGGACTTGGAGACAGGGATGGGTGTCTCATGGGAGGAACAGAGATGGCTAGATTGGCTGGACTGAAGAGTATGCCAAAAGGAGTAATGTATAATAAGGTTTAAATGATGGGTTGGAGACAGTTTGTAAAGGGTCTTAAACACCAAACAGAGGCTTTTGTATTTAAGTCTAGAAGTAACAGGGAGCTGCCTGAGTTTACTGAGTAGGAGATAACATGGACAGACCTATGTCATTTTGGTAGCTGTATGGAAGGTGGATTAGAAAGGAGAGACCCTTGAGGCAGGGATCCCATTAGAGACCATTGCCCTAGTGAGAGGTGATGAGAGTCTGAGCTAAGACAATGGTTTTGAGAGTAGAAAGGAGCCAGGTATTGGAGATATTGTGGAGGATATGGAAAAAGAGTGGTCCAATAGGCAGGAGAAAGAATTAACTCTGGTAACTGATTGAATATGTGAGGTAAGGTAGATCGGGAACCTGAGGGACTAGAAACATGGGAGCACACCTGACAAAAATAGAGACTTCATTGTCAGGGACTTGGACAGGAAAAGTCAGGGTGCTCAGTTTTGGACATGTTGAGCTTGAGATGCCTATGGGACATCCAGTTAGAAAGGTCCAATAGGCTTTTTATGACATAGGAGAGGAACTCAGGAAAGAGATTGAGTTGAATACTTAGATCTGGGATTCATCTGCACAGAGACGATAATTAAACCCATGGGAGTTGATGAGATCAATGAGAAAGGATAAAAGGAGGAAAAGAGGGCCCAGGACAGAGCCTTGGGGAGCACCCCAAATTAGGTGGTACATGTTATAGATGATGAGCCAAGAAAGGATATGGAAAAAGAGTGGTTAAAATAGGCAAGAGGAATCCCAGGAGAAAGTAGTGTTACAAAAACTCAGAAAGGAGATAGCCTCCAGGAGGTGAGAGTGGTTGCCAGTGTCAAATTCATCAGATATAGTTAGAAGGATGAGAATTTAGAAAAGACCAGCAGGTTGCCATAATTTAGCAATTAAGAGATCATTGGTAATGATAGATAAAGCCATTTCAAACTGAGTAAAAATAGGGAGTATATTTAACTTTTTTTCTAGGAGTTTAGCTAGAAAAGGGAAGAGAGATAAAGGACAATAGCTTGAAAAGCTACCAGGGTCTAGTGAAGTTTTTTTTTAAGAATATGGGAAACCTGGATATGTTTGTAGGTAGCAGAAAATGAGCAAGCAGAGGAAGTGAAAGTGTGGGGACCAAAAAGGGGGCAATTAGTTATAGGAGAGGAGATGGGATCAAAGATATAAATTGAGGGGCGGCTAGGTGGCACAGTGAGTAGAGCACTGGCCCTGGAGTCAAGAGCACCTGAGTTCAAATCCGGCCTCAGACACCTAACACAAAACTAGCCGTGTGACTTTGGGTAAGTCACTTAACCCCCAACTGCCTCTCCAAAAAGCCAAAAAAAAAAAAAAGATATAAATTGAAGGGTGTGGTCTGTCTTGGTGTGAGAAGTGCCATGTCTTTATAAGAGACTGCAATAAAGGAGGAGAAAATGAGGAATGATGTCAGGAAGTTTTGAGATGTAGCATAGGGGAGAAGAGGGAGCTAAGGGTGAGAAATTTTGTTGGAGACCACCACTGAGTCCACTGCTTCTCTTGAAAGTGTAGGGAGGGGCTGCTCGGTAGCCCACCGGCCCTGGAGTCAGGAGGACCTGAGTTCAAATCTGGCCTCAGACACTTCACACACACACACACAAAACCTAGCCTTGTGACCTTAGGCAAGTCACTTAACCCCAATTGCCCTGCCTTTCCCCTCTCCAAAAAGAAAAAAAAATAAAGTGTAGGGAGAGGGGAGTGGTGTTGGAGACCTGAGGAAAGAAGAGAAAGTTTAGAACAGCTGCTATGAGAAGTGAGAATCAATTGGAGAGAAATAAAAGGATTGCTTTACTGAATTGAGGGCCCAGTTGAAATTAGATGATATAAATCTGTAGTGGACTCATCAGCACTATTCAACAAAATGTAAGTAGGAGCAGAAGAAGCAAATTATATAAGTAATCAAGGGTTAGGATTTGGCAAGGCATGAATGACTATAACACAGAACAAGTGAATTATAGGATTAGGATTGGAAAGGCAAGTGAAGCCAAAGCCTTGAGGAGATGGCTGAGGAGAATATTTGAGGGACCAACGGACATGGATGAAAACTTTTAGGTTTTCATATGCTTTATGGACATTATATCATGTCATCTTAACAACAATCTCATGAGGTGGTTATAGTTCCTAGATTTTACAGATGAGGAAACTTGAGTTTTAGAGAGAAGGGATTTGCTCAAGGTCACATAGATATAAAGTGGTAGGGCCAGGGCTTATCGATTCAAAGTTCATAGCTTAGGACCAAATAAAGTATCTTTACTCAAACCTTGTCCAGAAAACCTCTTCTTGTATCCAAAATGTGCCTGGGCTTTCTAAAAGTCAGCCTGATAACTTATGGGGCTCACCAATCCAAACAGCTGAAGGTGCCTCCCTTCCCCTGCTGGAAACTATCAGAGAAGTAGCTCCTTTACCTCTCCCTCCCCCCTATTCCCAAGCTAGCTCCCCAGAATCCTAGTTGGGGCTTAGCAACCAAAACCAAAATTGGATCTCTCATCTTGGCCTCAAGGAGATGCCTTGGGCTTCTCACCTTTGTGTATTGCTTTTACTTTATTTTTTTGAAACAGTACCTCCCTGTTGCCTGTTCACCTATCTACCAAATGTTTTCTGTGTATGAATGAGATATAAAAGCAGTTCTTTTTCCAACTGGTTAAAACTTTATAATTATAAATTGTAGAGTAGGAGGTACCTTAGTGATGATCTAGTCTAACCTCTTCATTTTTCAGGTGAGTAAACTGAGGCCCCAAGCTATTGAGTGACACGTTCAAGGCTACACAGGGATTCAAACCTCTGACTTAAAATTTATTGTTCACTCCACTTCTTCGAATCTAAGGGATTAGACTTATTAGGTGTAGCTGTGGAAAATAGAAGCAGAACCAATTGGTGATGATTGTAAGGAGTCAGATTCTAGGTATCTCATTTTGGGAAAGCCATTGATAAGCTGAAGAGTATATAGGGAAGAACAACTAGGATGGAAAGGAAACCTTATGAAGATCAGCTGAAAGAACTAGGAATGTTTAACTTTAGTAAATGAAGCTGGGTTGATTCGAATGATTGTGGTTACCTTCTAGTATGTGAATGATTGTTCTAAGGAAGGATTAGATTTGTTCCAAAATTGGGATCAGGGTGGAGTTTTTTGTTTGTTTGGGGTGGGGGGAGATTGGATGGGGATGTGAAATTATGTGAAGTTGCAAGGATTTCATTTTATTGTAAAGAAAAGATTCCTAACAAATGGGACCATCCCCCATGGTCCAGATTGTTTCAAAAGGCAGTAATTTCCTCATCATTGGAAGTCTCCAAGTAGAAGCTCTACAATGTCTTATCAGGGATAATAATACTAATTCACATTTTAAGGTTCATAAAGCCTTTTCTTTCCAACAACTCTGATATAGACAATATATATATCTCCAGTTTACATTTGAAGAAACCAAGAATTAAAGAGATAAAGAGACTAGTAAATGGCAGAGTCAGGCTATGAAGCCAGGTCTCCCTCTGTATCTCTTTCTACTGTTGCTCTTTGAGATTCTTTTCAACTCTTAGAGTCTTAAGATTTTTTTCTACAGAGAAGCCTATTTGAAATTACAGGTCCAGTCACTATCCCTTTCCCTATATGAAAATGGGATGGCCTGCCATGTGAACCTGGGTCTCTCTGACCCAAGTAATACATCTCTAAAGCCTCTGCTAAATTAAAGGAAGACTTGAACATTAGAAGATGCCTCACCTGTGGTCTTGGCTTTGTTGCTGTTTAGTTTATCCAATTGTGTCCCACACTTCATGACATCATTTGGGGTTTTCTTGGCTGAGATACTGGAGTAGTTTGCCATTTCCTTCTCCAGCTCATTTCTAAAGACAAGGAATTGAGGCCAACAGGGTTACTTAACTTGCCCAGGGTCACACAGTTAGTGTCTGAGGCCAGATTTGAACTCAGGAAGTTGAGTCTTCCTTGACTCCGGACCTATGGTCGTAGCTACTACTCTTAAAATTGGCAGTGAGCTGTCTCTTTTCCTAAGGTATACTGACCACCTGGCTGTCTAGCACATCAGCCCTCCTACAGCTTACACACCATATTTCCCCACAAGCAAGCGTAGCTTTCTGTCTTTTTTCCTCCCACTTCTGTATGTCCTAGATAGGACTTGCTGTTCTTGGCTCCCTATCTTGGGTAGAAGGTGTGTCTCTTCTTTTTTCTTGCCAAATGGCTAATTTCCTTTCACTCTTCTGGGTCAGGTCCCAGATCCACGGAATTTCAGAATGAAAATGGACTCCCGCAATTCATCCTTTACACAGCTGCCAGACTGACTTTCCTAAAGAATAGATCTGATCATGACACCCTCTACTCAATAAACTCCAGTGGCTCACTCTTGTCTCTAGGATCAAATACAAACTCCTCTGTTTGGCACCTAAGACCTTTCAGAACCTAGCTCTCACCTCCTTTTCCAGCCTATTCACATTGCTCTCCTCCTCACACCTCAAGTCTAGCAAGACTAGCATTCTTGATGTTCCTCCTATATGGCCCTGAATCTCCCATCTCAGGACGTTTGCACGTCTCTTCCTCGAAAGAACTCCCTCTCACCTTCGTCTCTTTAGAGTATCTAGTTTCTGTCAAGGTTCCACTCAAGTACAGCCTTTCTTTTCGAGAGTCCTGTCCTGATGCCCCCAGCTGCAAGTGTTTTCCCCTTAAAAATTATCCTGTACATGTGTATATATTGTCTCTCCCGGTAGACTGTCAGCTCCTTGAGAGAAGGGACTGTTTTCCCTTTTGTTTTGTATCCCTGGTGTCTAGCAGAATGCCAGAAATACGCTTTGTGCTGCATAACTGTTTGTTGATTAATTACCCCTGGAGAAGATTCAGCCTAACCCTAATCTATGTAGGCATCTCCTATACCGTGTCCCTGTGCTAGGAAGCTTAAATCAGCCTCTCTGCTGCTTTCATACATGTTGCTTTCTCAGGCCAAGCGGAACAACTCTAATCCCTCTTCTGTATGACAGGCCATCAAATACATAAAGGCAGCTTCTATAACCATCCACGCTCCACCCTATTCCCAAACCTGTCAATCTCTTGTTCAGGCCAGACATTCCCAGTTTTTCAATTCGTTTAACCCATCCCGGTATGGAATAGTTGATAACTCCCTCATTGTCCTAATCACCTTCTTCTGGTCAATATTTTCATTAAAAGAAAGGCCAAGGTCACCTACTGCATCCTGGGCCATTGCCAATCATCTTAATTTTTGTCTTGTCACTGGACTTTGATGGCTTTGGAGGACAGAGTGAGGCTGATGTCTCTGTGAAGCTCTGCCTCGCTTATATCCAATTCACAATCAAATCAAGATTGATCAAATCAATACTACAAATCAAATCAATACTTCAGATAGTGCCAGGCCAGATGAGAGAACAGGGTGATTTTCATCCTGGTTATTTTGAACATTATATTTTTAAGACAGCTACAAGTATATTCCAGTCTTATGGTTCCATGAGCTGGTGCCACCTAGTGGTTAAAGTAAGGATTTCTTGTCTCAACTATATTAGGCAAGAAGAGCGTTCACACATAGGAGAGTAGTATAATGCTCCAGCTCCCAGGGGTTGTTTTCTTTATTAAGAAACTTGGAGAATCAACACAGTGCAGTAGGAAAATACTAAAATTAGAGTCTCATGACATGAGTTCAGATCTTGACTCTTCTATGTACTCTACCTGTGCTTTAACTTTTCTTGATCTTGAATGCCTCATCTGTAAAATGAGGGGGTTAGACTAGATGGCTTCTGAGGTCCTTTTGAGCCTGAGATCTATAATCCTGTAATACTTAAATGGCTGAAAACTTTAAGGTTGAGAAAGGAAGAGAAAGAGCCAATTGCATCCCACAGAAGGGTGGTTGGTGCTAGTCTTGTGGGTGACCTTGAAAGGTCAAATATTTGGGCAGAAAATGACACAACTAGTCGAGGAAAAGTTAAATTCAACATAATAAACACTTATTCAGCACCTCATATACTAAACACTTGGCTAGATACTGGGGATGCAAAGTTGAAAAAGTTGGTAGTCTATGCCCTGGAGGAGTTTAGTCTAATGGGACATATGATAAATAGTTACAATAATCCCTCTTCTGTATGATAGGCCGAATACATAAAGGTTGCTTCTATAACCATCCACACTCCACCCAATTCCCAAACTTGCCAATCTCTTATTCAGGGCAAATATTCCCAGTTTTTCAATTCCTTTAACCCATCCTGCTATGGAATAGTTGATAACCCCCTCATTGTCCTAATCACCTTCTTCTGGCTACAATAGTTTGTCAATATCTTCATTAAAAGAAAGGCCGAGGTCACCCACTGCATCCTGGGCCATTGCCAATCATTTTGACTTTTGTCTTGCCACTGGACTTTGATGACTTTGGATGAGAGAGTGAGATTAAAATACATAAGAGAAGCTAAATAGAATGTTTAATAAGCAGAAATGTGCTGAGAGGTTCTTCTAGAACCCCTAAGGGACAGTTGTCACAAATTTACAGAGGGAGAAACAGGCAAGGTCAGGTCTAAGAACAGCTAGTAGTCTAGTTTAAGTAGAAAGAAATATATGGGGTAAGAAAAAGTAGGTTGGAACTATGCCTTAGAAGTCAGGATAAGGAGTTTGTATGTCCTTATAGATAAGGAGCCAATGAACATTTCTGAGCTGGGTAGAGTGATGTGGTCAAGATTCTGAATATTAAGATTCTATGGGCAGGATAGATTAGATAAAGGAATGGCTGGTTAATGAGAGGTTGCCCAATGGGCCACACCAGAATTATGCCTAGCTGTCCTCACAATCCAAATAAGCTATACCAGACAGAATCAGATCTTACAGCTCTTGTGTGAGATATAGATAAATTGATCAATAGATATGTACAAACAAAAATACATATATGTGAGTATATATATGTATATACACATACACAGAGAGAGAGAAAAAAAAGGAAAGGAGAGAAAGGAAGGAAGAAAGGGAGGGGGCAAAGCCACAGTCACCTCAATTCAACATTTATTAAATCCCTACTGTGTGCAAAGCATTATGCTAGGCATTAAGGAGTCTTTGCCATCAAAAGTCATTGATACAGAATTGGAAGGAATTTTAGAACTCATCTAGTCCAGATTCCTCATTTTATAGATGAGGAACCTGAGACAGAGATTTTTATAAGTGACTTGTTCAGAGTCATTCAGATTTACATAACAATGACAAGATTAAAACTCAGGTGGTCTGACTCCAAGTCCAGTATTCTTTCCACACCACCACATTGCCCTTCTGTTTATATTCTTATGAAATTCTTTAGGCCATCTAATCTGAGCCATTCCAGAGAAGGAATCCCCCTACTAATATCTCTAACAAATGGTTATTCAGCCTCTTCTTGAACTACTCCAGTGATGGGGAGCTCATTACCTTATAATGTAGCCCATCCCATTGTTGACCAGCTCAAATTAATGTTTTTCCTTATAGAAAAAGGAGTATCTACCTCTCTGTGACTTCTACCTACTGGCCTTTGTCCTGGGGCCAAAGAGAAGCAGTCTGATCCTTCTTTCTCTGGACAGGCATTTGATCACAATCATCCAACAGGAGAGACATTAAATCTTCTCTTTCTCAGATTTAACACTCTAGTTCCTTCAACCACTCTTGACACGCTATGGCTTTGAGTCCTTTTCATCATTCTGATCATTTTTCTCTAGAGCAGTGGTTCTCAACCTTCCTAATGCTGCCACCCTTTAACACTTGTATGTGGGTGTATCTGCATGTGGGCGGACCCGCCTGGAGACTGATAGAGGAGCGGTTCCTAAGACCATCAGAAATACGTGTTTTCCCTTGGTCTAAGGCGAACCCTGTGACCCCTGTGAAAAGGTTGTTTGACCCCCAAAGGAGTTGCAACCCACAGGCTGAGAACCACTGCTCTAGAGAAAGTACAGTGTAGTGGTGGGAGAGCTGGGTTCTAATCTTGTTTGTGTGACTTTGAGAAAGCTTTTTAAACCTCTCAGACTCATTTTCTTTATCTGTAAAATGAGGCTAATAATAGTACTTCACAGGGTTGTTGTGAAAATAACTTTGTGTGTGTGTGTGTGTGTGTGTGTGTGTGTGTGTGTGTGTGTGTATGCTTTGTATGCATATCTGTTTCTATCTATAGCTAACAAATGAGGTATAAGAGCACATTCTATCTGGTGTATCTCATTAGGACAGTTGGACTTGATTCTGGAATGGCCACTGGACAGCCCAACACTAACCAGCTTCCCTGTCTCAGTCTTTCCTCTATCTGATCTATCCTGTACATAATGCCATGTTAATCTTAACTCACAATAAGATAATTTTACTAAGATATTTTCTATCAATTGCCACACTTCATGTGGTATCAGTTGTTATTACTTGTCAATGTCCTCCCTAAACTGTAGCACCTAAAACTGGTCATGAGACTGTTGTTGACTCACTTTACTTCATGACTCCTGAGAGTGTCCCCAACAGAAAAAAGATGAACTGCTTTGTGCCCCTTGAAAACAGGGACAAGATTAAAGGATCTAGAAGAGAAGCTAGTGATGCTAGAGAACCAGTGCCGGGAGAAGGAAGAGAGGAGGATTGACCTAGAGCTGAAGCTGGTGGCCGTGAAAGAGAGCCTGAAACAATCCCTGGCGGGAGGCCCGGCTCTTGGGCTTACTGTGACCAACCAACGCAAGACTAGAGTGAGTATACATTTTTCCTTCCTGTGTTCTTCCCTACATATGCTGTGCCTATCAATTCAGGATGGGACCCCTGTTTGAGGTGCTGGGAGATGGAAAAGAGCAGCCATGATTGTACCTCTCAGAAACCCTACCAGCTTCTGTGATTCAGCTGACTACAATTCAGCACAGTACCTCTGGTAGGAATCCAGAATACAATGCTAAAACAAGATACAGTTTCTATCTTCAAAGAGTTTACTTTTTTGTAGCGGCAATGAGATATTATAATTCACATCTGTATACCATCTTGTGGATTAAAGTGCTTTCTTCTGAGCATTCCTATAAGGTCAATAGTTTAAGCATTATTATCCTCAGCTTACAGATGAGGAAGCCAAAGCTCAGAGAGTGAAATGGCATGGGATTGTAGAGCTGGAAGGGGCCTTAAAGATCTAGTCCAATCTTATTTAATAGATGAGGAAACTGAGGCCCAATGCAAAGGAGTCATATAGATAATAAGAGTTGGAGCTCAGATTTGAACCCTGGTTTTCTGAGTCTTAATTCAGTGCCATTCCCACTACACCTCACTCCCTTGTCCAGTCCCGGAAGCATTAAAAGGACTGAAACCCAGGTTTCCTGATTGAAGTTCATGTACTTTCAGTTGTCCCATGCTGCAAATGAACAAGAAGCTGAAATGCACTTAAGTGCCTAGGAGAGGTTAAATGGAAAGAGAAAGGGATGGAAGGAAGAGGAATCACTTCTAGCTAAAAGAACTGAGGAAGGCTTCATGGAGGAGATGGGATGGAACCTTAGCTGGGCTTAAACAAGGCCTTTAAATTCTCTGGGCCTCAGTTTTCAGGTAAAATAAGCAAGTTGAACTCCATGATTTTCTAGGGCTTTCCCCTGGTCCTGTGAAGTGAAAGAATTCACCAGGTGAAGGTGTGTGCTGTGTAAGGGGTGGGAATGGGGGTAGGGAAGGGGTTGTAGTGGGGGGAATAGATAATTGGACAGAGGTTAGAGATCTGCAGTAGCCCAGCTCACAGTAGGCTCATCTTCTCCTTGCCACATTGTTATTATCAGATAAGGCAGCCTTCTTCAGAATCCCAAACTTCATCTCTGTTGCTCTCCCTAGGAAACAGCAAATAAACCTCCCAGTCTAGAACCCTCTCCTCCTGTCAACTGTACATCAGAACTGAGAAAGAGGAGCCCATCTATCAATGCTTCCAGCAAAGGGAAAGTGCTCCAGAAGGCCAAGGTATGGGTACATCACCTTACATAGAATCCAGCCTTCACGATATCTCGTCACACCTAAACACAGCCAAGAATTAGAAAAGTAGTTACAGTATCTAAACCTGGCTCTGCCACCAACTTGCTATGTTACTTTGAGCTAGTCCCTTTTCATCTCTGGGTTTGAGTTTCCTCTTCCATATAATAGCTAAATGCTTTTCCAGACCTCTTCATTCCTCAGAGAGTTCCTAAGGTCTTCATTCAGATCCTATTGACTCTTAATTTAGACACAATTCAAATATTAGGCAAGAAACAGGGAATCAGAAGGGGGGGATGGATGTCCTTTAGCTTAATGATGTCCTTCTAAACTGAAGTTGGAGAACTGGTCACAATATACTGGAACTGGTGTAACCCAGGGATATGCTAGTCAATATTTAATAACTGGCTCTCTAAAAACACAGAACACACTTTTTAAGTTCAATCAGCATTATTAACATTTTCTCAAATCTAGGACAATCAACAAAAGGATAAATCAAACCCCCATTCATAGCATCGGCTGATTTCCAAGATGTAAATGCTCGCATTGAGAATTAAACAATCATCTCTAGTCCTAAGATGAAGTGGTTCCAGCATCCCTGGCACTGACCAGAGCAGAGTATAGAGGGTCTATCATCTCATTATTTCTGAGGGATTTAGAGAAATCTAAGTATTTAAATGCAGCTTAAAGTTACATTAACTTTTCTGACTACCATACCACACCAGTAACTCCTAATGCTTGCAGTACACTGAAATCCCTAGACCTTGTTCAGACATACTGCTGTCTAATTATAGTTCTCCCATCTTGTATTTGTGAAGTTGACTTTTTGAGCCCCCTTTACATTTTCTTTGTATTGAATGTCACAATATTAGATTCAGTGCTGGGTTCTGTGACAATTTTTATGGACTGTGACTGTCATCATCAAGTGTGTTAGTCTTTCCTCCATGCTTTCACTTATTCACAAACTTAATTAACACATCATCCATGCCTTTATCCAAGTCACTGATTAAAATGTTAAATAGTACATGGCCAAGCACAGATTCCTGAGGCACTCTATTAGAGACCTTTTTCCAAGGTGGCATCGAATCATTATGACCACTCTTTTAGTCTGGTCATCTCCCTGACCTGCAATTTTATCAGTCATGAATAGGGCATATGTTGGCCAGGGGACAATTTTCATCTTAGTTTTTCTTCAGTAAGCTCTTTCCAAGAATGATTTTGGTCAGTCATTCACTGTTTCACTTCAAACACAGCTGTTAATCAATTACCAAGCATTTATGAAACACATACTATGTGTTCTAATTGCTGAGGATACTAAGGCAAAAACTCAAGGAGATAAGTCATTTTTGTCAGTGTTTTAGAGAATAGCCAATCACTTGTTAGTCCAAAGCATATTTTTTATTGTGATGAGTGCCAAAGCTGCTGGGCAGTTAGATGGTGCAGTGGATTGAGTGCCAGACCTGGAATCGGGAAGACTCAAGTTCAAATATCACCTCAGTCACTTAGTAGTTGTGTGACCCTGAGCAAGTCACTTAACTTCTATTTGTATCAGTTTCCTCATCTATAAAATAGAGATAATAATAGCACCTACCTCTTATTGTAAGGGTCAAATGAGATAATATATGTAAAGTGTTCTGTAAACTTTCAAGTGCTATATAAATGCTCTCCCTAGGAAACCGAGTCTCAGGTACGTGGCAGAGATCACTCTGTAAGTAGCATAGGTAGGGCTTGAATCAAGGTTTTCTACCTCCAGATGCTGTGCTCCTTCTGCTGCACCATGTTGTCTGTCAGCAGAGAATCTGGGTCCCAGTCCCAGTTTGTGTGACCCTGAGCAAATATTTTCTCTTCTCTTGGGTCTTATAGTTTCCTTTTCTGTAAAATGTGAATAATAGTATTTACACCATCAATTTTACAGGCTTGTTGTGAGGTTCAAGGATGATAATGGCTGTGAAAGCATTTTATGATCACTTTAAAAATATGACCCAGTATTATTTTTGTTATTATAGCATTAGTATATAATCCTCACTATTGGCCCTGTACTTTGGGGCTTAATGGTGATTCCTCCTTGAAGTAATAATGAGTCATCCACATAATAAATGCTTAGGGAGAATGATGGCTAATTGTTAGGGGTGTTGTAGATGGGACCATGACTTGTACAGAGTCCGCCTGAATAACTGGAGTCTTTTCTAACTCTCAGCTTCTGTAATTATGTGGTGGTTATGTCCTTGCTTTCTGGCCCTCAGATTCCTCTGGCCCTCAGATTCCTCTGCTGTAAAATGTGGGGGTTAGACTGCATGAGGTTAGAGGTCACCTCTAATGCTGTGATTCTCTTACAGCTACTGTAATAGGGCTCATGGGCCTTCCTTCCCTCATCCATGTAGTAGAGCTAGCCACCACATGTTTTGGGGCTTCACCTAGACATGGCTCCTTTCTTTTCTGCCCCCTGACCTCTGGGGTAGAAGTACAGTGGCCACTCATCCAAGGGGATTATCCAATAAAGGTGATGGCATGTACGTTCTTCATTCACCTGAAATACCATTCCGTAAAATCTGCTTATTTATTTGTCTTTCTGCTTTGCAGGAATGGGAAATGAAGAAAACCTAAGAGGAATATGAGAAATATATCCTTTGGGAGATACCTGTTTCTCCAGTCCTACCTTTTAGCTCCTTTTTCCTGAAGAGCCAGAGAAATGTACCACTGTTTGGGAACACATGAAGACTACCTTCATTTTCAGTGTCTGGGGGAGGGAGGAAGGGAGGGAAAGGGAGAAGACACTTTGCCATAGGGGCACAGGGAGGGGGGTAGTGGTAGAAATGCTAGTGATGAAATGAGGAAGACATTTGGGACTTTGGGGGGTGGAGGGTGGGAATGGAGATTGGAGTGAGAGGACTATTAAGTAACAGTATCTCTGGACAAACTGGATTAGTCATTTTTTCATTTGAAGAAACCGGGAACCAGTGAATAATCAATCACCTTTATTTGACTCTCAGCATCCCATTTCTTATCTCTGAAATGATAAGGAAACACTAAAGCACATGGGATACTGTAGGAAGGAGAAGCTCATCTTATGACACTGGAAAGGGTTCCTGGCGCCCTGGTAGCTACTAGAAGCCAGTCTGAGCCTGAACATGAAGAGAATCCTCTGTACTGCCACAGATTTATGATTTCATGGCTTGAACAATCGCTCTCTATTTTATCGATGTTCATCAATGGCTATGGCCCTCCCAAACTTTTTTTTTTGGTGGCCATCTTTTTGGTGATAAGCTTCTCCACATTCATTTCAACCGATCCTCAGACAATGAATGCCTCTTCCTCACCAGGCCTGAAGTCTTTCCAGTGTGCTTGGGCCTTGCTAGAGCTTCTGATGTGCTGGAATAGCCTTGAAGGTCCCAGGGTTACCTCCACACCATGAGGAGGTACTGGGAGATGACTAGAATAACAACTACTTGTTTAAACTTGGGCTAAAGCTATGCAGAATGTGAATCCTGTGACCTTTCACCTATTCCCCCTGTGTCTAGGACAACTAGCCATCAGTAGGGTCTGTTATACATGTCATCAGCTAAATCTGATTACGATGAAAGCAAAGATCTGAAGAAGTGGTGAAAACTTACACAGTTGGGGTGTTTTAAGGCACATATTGTGCCCAGGCCAACCCTAAGGAGAGTGATATACACAGACACAAGGTCACCATGCTAATAGTATACTCACAAGTAGACACCTGCTTATAGACAGGCATTGTGGTATCAGAAAGAACACAGGACCTGCCTCAGACACTTAGAAAGTGTGTGTCCCTAGGGCAATCACTTAACGTGACTGAGCTTCGGTTTCCTCACCTTCAAAGTGGGGACGATAATAGCACCTACCTCATGGGGCTTTTGTGAGAATCAAATGAGATGATGGCCATAAAGTGTTTTGAAATGTTGAAGTG
The DNA here is from genome assembly GCA_028627135.1 of Pseudochirops cupreus. Taxonomy (NCBI): domain Eukaryota; kingdom Metazoa; phylum Chordata; class Mammalia; order Diprotodontia; family Pseudocheiridae; genus Pseudochirops; species Pseudochirops cupreus. The sequence goes on from CM053581.1 coordinate 286,923,580, forward strand.
CTATAGAAATATAAGCTATATTATTATATTTCAGCCCTGTAACTTACAACCTGTATGACTTTGGGCAAGCCACTCAAGTCTATAAGCTTCATAAAATAGAAAATGAAGGGTGTCCCTTCACACTCAAAATCCTGTGAATTTGTGTACTCCATAGGAAATCAGCTAAGGATGTAGGTGTTTTAATGTAGCAAATGTTCAGGTGCCATCTTCCCTGGGACTCTATCCTTAACACCCTCTGCTCCTCTTCTCACATGTGATGCCTCTGAGGCATCTGCCACTTAATCTGTTGTGTATGGGAATAGAAATCTGCTTGAAATGAGTTAAGAGAAATCTAGGTACTCAAGATTTCTCTTCCTCCATCTTGATGTGTAACTCACTAGGGGAAAGGGCTCCTCTCCTTTCCCACCTTTCCTGTAAAATATTCCATTGCCAAAAGCCAAAGGAACCCTGCTGAGTGAGTGTAAGCACATTGGGGAAGTGGGGGCCTTAGGTGTTGAGCTATCATGCATACTGTGCCACAAATTACTGTTTAAAATTGTATGCACTTTAAAGGTCTGTGTCATGTTTTCCTCCAATAAAGATAAAACTATATAACTATTCACCAAGGTGTCAGCAGTCTTCCCAGAAGGTTTTTAATAATCTTAGAAAGTTACCTACGACCCCACAATTTCAAATTCAGCACACATTTATCAAATGCCTACTGTTTGCAGGTACTGTGGTCTGCTAAGTAGAGAGATAAAGTTTGTGTTGAAAATATTAGATTTGGAAACAAATCCTGGGCAACTCTGCCACTTATTGACTCTGGGTGAGATATTTTCTCTCTGAGGCTCCAATTCATTGGTCAAATAAAGGGATTAGACTAAATGATCTTTAACATCCTTTAAAGCAACATTTTATAAATCTAGATAAGACCCAGTCCCTGGCCTCATGGATTTAGTCTAGTGGAGAAGTATCCCATAGGAATTTTCAAGTACCTTATTTCATTGGATCCTCACACCAGTCTTTATGAGATAAACAAAAGATGTTATTGCCATTTGATAACAAAGAAAATGAGCTCTGAGAGACTAGTGAGTAACCTAAAGTTGTAACACTAGTACTAGAGTTAGGAATGAAACACAGATTAAATAAATTAATGTTCTTTGCTCCATATTGTAATGTCTCACGTGACTCAATCAATAGCTGAACTTTAACTTGGTCACAGTTGTCCAAGTGGGCAGTACTGAGTTGTGATAAGGGAGGTGATCTCCCTTTTAGTTGACCCATAAAACTTGTTGAAAATTTTCGAGTCAGAGAATTCAGGGAGCTCCCAATAGGCAATTACATTCAATTTTTTTTTACAGTAATAAATTTTTACTACTGAATGTTCAAGGCCCTATTCTAGGATTAAAAAAAAAAACCAAAAAGATTAAAAACAAAAAACACAGTGTCCCTTCCCTTAAAGAAAATAAGCTCCTTTAGCTTATTAATCACCTTCCTCTCCATTCTATGAGCCAGGGGGCTGAGAGTCCATGCATGGAGCTACAGCTTCCTTGTGATATCTTAGCCTACATGGCCCATACACCATATCATGAAATATAATTATGCACCTAAATATTTACAGAACAAAAACTTCCAATAAAAGTCCACCAACCACTTTTTGAGCCCCTACTATGTGTGAAGTCTGATGTGGGAAATGGAGATAAATGTGATTCAGTTTCTATCCTTGGAAGTAAAGGAGATAAACCAGGGACATTAATAACTACAGTACAAGATATGATGACTGCCAAATGGAATTTAATTCAATAAACATTACATAACAGTTCCCTGCAGGGATCTGTGCTTCAGATAGTAACAGTGGCAGTCCCTGACCCATGTTTTGGGTATAATGTAAGGTTAAATGAGATAAGAGTGATCCAGGAAAAGGGATCTATTAAAATTTGAGTGAGACTAGGTACGACTGGTATGTGCATAAGAGGAGGACAAGACTGGTGTAGGCTTCATGGAGGAAATGACAACTAATTTAGGCCTTGGGAGAATAGGTTTTCAATATGCGGAGATGAAAAGGAAGTATTTTCTAGGCTGTGGAATTACACAGAGGTAGAAAAAGCATGCAGACTTTGGGGAACATCTAGAAGTACAAACTGAATGGAACGCAGTCCACAAAAGGAAGGAAAGGAAAATAAGCCAGGAAAGGTAAGCAGAAACAAGAATGTGGTCATTAAAAGCTGAAGTTGAGTTTCTATTTCATCCTAGAGAACCGTGGTCTTCAAAGTTGGGGGCACAGAAAGAGCCAAAGAGGATCTGATTTGGCTCCAAGGAATTTTTGATCAATCCCATCAGAAGGTGGGAAAATTGGCCTCATCCTACCCTCCCCCTATTGTTAATCATAAAAGTGTGTCCAGCAAAACTATGCCACTTTCCTCACCCTTCTCCTACTCTCTCTGTGATTGCCCTTCATAGAGGTTTATGACTAGTGGCCTGAATGTGGTACCCTGGTTATTTAGATCATAATATTAGAACTAAATAAGATACTTATATATTAGTATTAACAAAAAGATTTAGTTAACGATAGCATAGAAAAGATATTCAACAACGTTAAAGTGGGTAGCTGAGGGGTCTTGTCTCCTCCATGTAGAAATGCAATAGAGGGGGTGAGGTCCTTGGGACTTCTATCAAGTAAAAGTATTGTTTTCTTGTGGGCAGCATTTTTGTACCCTTGGGTGGACAGGAAGTCACATCTATATGGCCTAAGGCCCTGTTTGCCTCAGTTTCCTCATCTGTAAAATGAGCTAGAGAAGGAAATGGTAAACCACTCCATTATCTTTGCCAAGAAAACTCCAACAGATTTTGAGAAGTCAGACACAAATGAAAATGACTAAACTAAAACCTACATGGTGTATGGGAGTGGAATAGGGGAAGCATAGCACCTCACATCTCATGAGAGCCTAAATCCAACCCAAGAATCTCTAGGCAGGCAAAAGTCCTCTCCTAATCCCCATGAGCTGCTGAACAATGATCACTTAGCAAGGCTCCTTCCTCATGTTTCATTTCTTGGTGGATAAAAAAGCATATATTGATTGGGATTATATTACCTTCCTCCGCCCCCAACCTATCCCTCTTCTGAACATTATTTTTCCAGTCACTCAGGTTTGCAAGCAAAGCATTATCCTGGACTCTTCATTCCCCTCACCTCACAAAGCCAATCAATCTTGCCACTCGTGCTTCTGCAACATCTTTCCTGCCAGTCTGCTTCTCACTACTCACAGAACTACTAACCTGATTCAGATCTTCATCACCTTTCACTTGTACTGTAGTAATAGTCTCCTAATTGGTCTCTGTGCCTTTCCTCTCCCCTCTCCAGTCACAGGACAGCCACAGTGATTTTCTTCAGTTGTAGATCTGACCATGCCACTTCTTTATTATAAGTTCCATAATACACAAAATGATTAATACAATAGTACTATTGATATGATTTATAAGGACATAAATATACAAAAATAGGAACTGAATGCTCCATTTTTTTTCTTATAGGGTACAAGATAAAAAAAGGTTTTGAGACCCCTGCTGTAGACAGTAGGGAACTCCATTTAGTCTCTGAGCAGGGGTATGACATGATCATAGATTATTTATAAATGATCCGGACCACATGTTGTGGAAAACCCAAGGAATAAGGAATCATTTCTGGCTGGAGATAAGGGGAAGGTGAAGGGATCAGAGAAGGCATAAAGAAAGAAGTGGCCTTGAAAGATGGATAGAATTTCCATAATCTGTTAGGAGTAGAGAAGAGGCATAGTAGTAGGAAGGAACAAAAAGGAAGTATGTAGAAATGAGAAAAATTAACATTCTAGAAGGCATCAACAAATATCCAGTTAGACTGAGGATTCAAGTCACTTCCTTGTTAAAAAGTAAAAGTTTTATTTACGCTTTTAGTTTCTATATCATAGTCATTTTCAGAACATATATGTATATGTGAATGTATATATATATCCCCCACCCCAGGAGTCTTCCCCTGTAAGAGACTAAAACAGATAAACAAAACAATCAACAAAGCAACTTTATCTGACAACAGACAACATTCTCCACCTACAGCTCTGATTTCCTTCTTTTTTTTTCAGGTGGAAGGCAAGGCAATTGGGATTAAATGACTTGCCCAAGGTCACATGGCTAGTAAGGGTTAAGTATCCAAGGCCCTATTTGAATTCAGGTCTTCCTCACTCCAGGGCTGGTGCTCTATTCACTGTAACACCTAGCCACCCCTACAGTCCTGATTTCTCAAAGAAAAATGGAAATGATTTGCGTCATCTCTCCTCCCACCCGAAACTGGTCATTTCAGTTCTAAGAAAGTCATTTTTAAGGGTCCTCAGAAGAGTGATGTCAGTGTCCTACAATTACCATCCAAGACCCTCATGATTTCAAACTTGGAGCACTATTTCCTAAGTTCCTTTTAAAACTTCCTGGATCATACAGCTCCATACTAACCCCAAATCCTAGAGAAACTACAAAAGTAGAAATTATGGTTAAGAAGTTTCTTTCCAAGGATCCAAGCAGGACGCAGCAGGACATATTGAACAATACGCTAAAGTTGACAGTAAGATTCATGAAATTTTTGCCTCCCACGTTGGGAAGTTGTTTAGATCTATTATTACTCATATCAGCCCTCTATGTGTATCACTCCGTCCAGCCTTCTTCTTTTCCCCTCACCCTCCCACTCCCCTTTAAAAAAAGACACGAAGGGGAATATGATTATTCTGTCAGGCTAGAGATGCCAAGAGCCTGTACAATTCTGGGAATATGGGTTAACCCTCTGAGATCAAGTTGGAGGCTTGTTATTTAATGAGGTGTAACAAATGTTAAGAACATGCCCCTGGGGATGGTGCAGTGCAGATACACAATGCCTTTCTGTAAGGGCAACATGATCTGTGTCCATTAATGTATTGCAGGTGTTTTAATAGATGCAGAATCTTTATCAGTCAAAAAAAAGAAATTTCTTTCCAATAAAGTTCCTAATACACATTTGGAATGATAGCTGTTCTCAAACAGGTCCTTCCTCATTTATAAAATGGTGGATAGAAGTTACAAAACAGCATCTTTCAGTATGATATTTTTAAAAAACCTGACACTTGAGGAAGTGTCAGAATACCCCAAAGTAGAACAGGTTGCTTTAGGAAGTAATAAATTCCCCTTCGCTGGGTTAGTTAGTTGTTGTCCTTTGGTCTCAAAAAATATTTTATGGAGAACTCACACAAGGCAAGCATTTACCTGGTGGTCGGAAGAAGCAATACAGGGACACTCTCAAGGTCTCTCTGAAGAACTCTGGAATTTATTGCATGACATTAGAGACACTGGCACAGGACTGCCCAAGCATGGCATACCTGCATCAAAATAGTCTTTTAGGCATACATTTGACATTCAAACAACATGGCTAGCCCATCAGAATTGTGTTCCCTGCAGTAGAGTTTGAATTGTTGACAGTTTAGATTGTATCTAAATTAGTATCTGGTACCTTATCCTGTCAGGTGATCTTCAGAATCTTCCTAAGACAATTCAAATAGAAGAAGACATGCAAACAACTATGTTCAAAGGAGATATTGACAGGATAAACTGAAGAGATTCAACAGAGGGAAGGCACTAGCATTAAGGGGGATCACAAAAGATTTCTGGTAGAAGGTGGGATTTTAGAATGGAACTTAAAGGAAGCCAAGAGGTGGAGACACAGAGGATGGAAATTCCAAGTATGGAAGATTCCCAGTGATAATGGATGGACTCAGGAGAGTTAATAGCATCAACAAAATTGCAGGCTACAAAATAAGTCCTCAAAAATGAACACCATTTCTATATAATAATATCAAAACAAAGAGAAATCTCATTCCAAATAACTACAAAATGCATAAAATACCTGGGGATTACCTTACCAAAGTACGCAAAATACTTGCATTATTTCAATTTACAATGTGTTCCTTAAATTAGAAAGAATAACTTAAGTAGCTGGAGGAATATTTGGTGCTTATGGCTAAACAATGCCAATATAATGAAAATGATAACATTAACAAAATTAACTCACACCTTCAATGTTACACCGACCAAATTTCCCAGGGGATACTTCATAAAGCGTTATAAAATAATAATGAAATTCATTTGGAAAAAGAAAAGATCTAGAATATTGAGGGAAATAACGAAAAGAAATAAGGATGAAGGGGAGATTGTACTTCCAGACCTCAAACTATCTTATTAAGCAACAGTCATTGAAACTATCTGGCATTGGTTTAAAAAAGAAATAGATCAATGAAAGAGACCAGACAAAAGAGAATCAGAAACAACAGAACTTAATAACCCAGTGTCCGATAAAGTGGAAAACATAAATTACTTAGGGAAAATCCTATTTAAGTAAGTATAAATGGTAAAAATACTATTTAAAAGAAAAAAGAGAAATTACGACAAATACAGAGAAGCATGGAAAGATCCATGTGAACCAACAAAGAATGAAGTAAGCAGAACTAAGAAAATAACATACACAATAACGCTGCTCATAAGAAAAACCCCAAAATCCAAGACAGTTTTAGAAAGAAATTTTTTAGGTCATTTGGTAGAGGAGAGCAAGTCAGAAAAGAGATGCGGTTCCCTCTGGTCTAGGTTCTGGAGGTTTACGTTATACGGAATTTAGACAAGGGTGCCTGCACAAACCATCGGCACACAGTTGAGTTATTTTTCAACACTATATTTTTTTTCAACAACAATAAATTTTCAACAATATAAGCAAGGTATATTGAAATAAATGTGAATAAATTTAAACATTCAATAAAATTTTAGCCAAGTCAAAACACAAAGGAACTCAAAACGCAAGCTTGGGTAGAATCAAAACAAGAGTGCTTTACATGGATCCTAGACCTGAGGGAACCCCGAATTCCTTGTAGTCATCTCCAGAACTCCTAGAGAGTTCCTGGGGTCAGTTGACATTCTGGGTGCAGACAATCACATACGGTTAGATTTAAACAGTATAATAATTTTTTTTTCAAATAATATAATAAATCATTTTTCCCCATGCTAACTACAACAATGTAAAGGGGGGCACCTAGGTGGTTCAGTGAATAGAGCACTGGCCCTGGAGTCAGGAGGACCTGAGTTCAAATCCAACCTCAGACACTTAACACACAAAAAACTAGCCATGGGACCTTGGGCAAGTCACTTAACCCCAATTGCCCTGCCCTCCCCTCTCCAAAAAGCAAGAATAAAAACAATGTAAATGGCATTCAAAATATAAAAAGTGAATGTAACAAAACTATAAAGACAAGCAGAATTTGAATTAAGAAGAGAGGACACTCCTCACTGACCCCACATGGAGGTGGAAGATCCACAAGTGTGTTACACTTTGCACATGCTTTCAGACTTTTTCAAAATAAAGATCAGTTGTGCTGACTTTTTCCTCTCTAAAAACTATTATTTTATGATAAATGTTGGAAAAGACGTGGGAAAGTTGGAACACTAATTCATTGTTGGTGGAGCTGTGAACTGTGAACTGATCCAACCATTCTGGAAAGCATATGCCCAAAGGCCTATAAAAATGTGCATACCCTTTGACCCAGCAACACCACTTCTAGGGGTGTAGCCTAAAGAGTTCATAAAAATGGGAAGAGTGCCCACATATACAAAAATATTTATAGCAGCTCTTTTTGTGGTGTCCAAGAACTGGAAATAGAGGGGATGCCCATCAACTGGGGAATGGCTAAACAAGTTGTGGTGTATGAATGTAATGGAATATTATTGTGCTACAAGAAATGATGAACAGGTGGACTTCAGAGAAACTGGAAAGACTTATATGAACTGATGCTGAGTGAAGGGAGTAGAACCAGGGGAACATTGTACACAATAACATAATGTGCAAGGACTGATTTTGATAGACTTGGCCCTTCTAAGAAATGCAAGGACATATAACAATTCCAAAGCACACATGATGCAAAATGCCAGCCACATCCAGAGAAAGAACTATGGAGTCAGAATGCAGAATGAAGCAGACTATTTTCTTTTTTGTTTTATTAATTTTTTCTTTCTCATGATTTTTCCCATTTGTTATAATTCTTCTATGCAACATGACTATTGTGAAAATGTGTCTAATAGGAATGTATGTGTAGAGCCCATATCAGATTGCAAGCCATCTTGGGGAGGGAGGGGGAGAAAATTTAAAATTTATGGAAGTGAATGTTGAAAACTAAAAAGAAATAATTTAATTTTTAAAAAAGCCATTATTTTCTATATGGTATAGCTTTCTGAGAATGGAGTGGTAGGAAGAAGGATACTAAGGATAACTATGATGATGAAAGAAAAGACATTATAAAAACCTATTTTTTAAAAGTCTACTGCCATAGTTTAGGCCTGGGTTGATAAGAGCCGGTACCAGTGGAGTGTCAAAGGAGAGAAGAGGTGTATAGGAAAAATGTAACAAAGGTAAAATCGACCCTACTTGGTAATAGATTAGATATGAAGATGAAACTTAGGTTGTGAGTCTGGTTGACTGGGAGGATGGTGGTGTCCCCAACATTAATAGGGAAGGTTAAAGGCAGGTGGTTTAAGGGAGAGAAATAATGAGTTCAGTTTTGTACTATGGGACATCTAATTCAAAATGTCAGTTTGAGTTGTGAGCCTGGAGGTTAGGGCTAGATAAATAGATCTAAGAATCATCAGCATAGAGGTGAAAATTGAATTCATGGGAGCTGATGAGGTTGCCAACAGAAATAGTATAAAAGGAGTAGATAAGAGGGCCCAGCAAAGAACCCTGGAGACTGGGAGGTCCTACTGGTAGTGGGAATGACCTCAACAAACATTCAGTACAGGAGACTAAGAAGGGACATTCATCTCCCACTGCATCCCGAGTCATCGCCCGTCATTCTGATGAATAGATCTCTGGCCACTGGACCCAGACAGCTCTGGAAGATAAAGTGAGCCAAGTGATTTTGCACAGGTCCCCTTCAGTCAAATCAAAGTCAACTGCAAGTGATGTTATCATTTCCCTGATGCCAAGGTCCTCTTCAAAAATGAAGGACAAACACAACAATGAGGAGAACCAAGAGACAGCAGCGTCACAGAAACCCAGAAAGAAGAAGAGAGGGATCAACAGTGTCAAGGGCTGCAGAGAACTCAAAGATAGGGATTGAGAAAAAGCCACTGAATTTTCAACAAAGAGATCACTGGAAACTTTGGAAAGAGCAGTTTTGATTAAATAATGAGGTCAGAAGCTGGACTATAGAGTTAAGAAGAGAGTGAGAGGAAAGGAAATGGAGGCATCAATTGTGGACAGCTTTTTAAAGGAGCTCAATCACAGTCCCTATCTAGTGGGGATAAGTGGATCAAGTGAGTTTTTTGAGGATGTGGAAGAAATGGGCATGTTTGTACTCAGTAGGGAGCAGCTTAGTAGGGAAAGATCAAAGATAATAGAGTGGGGATAAGAGAGAGGAATCTGCTGGAGAAGACAGGATGGAATGTGATCACTTGGTTTGAAAAGTTAGAGGAATTTACCTTGGTAAAAAGGAGAGCTATCTCTTCCTGTGAGGTGGATGAAGGAGGTGAGAGTGATAGAAGGCATCTGGGTGACATGAGATTAGGAGAAGAAGAAGAGATGGAGTTTTGCCTGATAGCATTCATTTTTTCTTGAGGCAAAGTTCTCAACAGAGAGTAGGGAAAGAGGAAACCATGATTTGAGTATTTATAAAAAGATTTGGAAAAGCTGTCATGGAAAGGGGAATAGTAAGCTAATTAGGGAAGTATAAAATTATTTCCTTGCTACAGAAAATTCCCAGCTGAGATTGTATAATATAAATGTGTAATGGACCCAGTCAGCACAACCCAGTCAAGATTTTCTCCAGCTTTGTTCAGCAAGTACATGAGTAGGAGTGAAAGAAGCTGATGGTGGGAGTAATCTAAGACTGAGGCCTAATAGGGTTAGATTGGCAGTAGTCTAAGGGGAAGAACTCAAAAGAAGAGGACAGTGTAAAGCTGAGGTCAAGATAAGAAAGGGAAGAGTGTAGACAGTTCATAGCGAGGGTTAAGAACAGGGTTAGGGAATTCAGGAAAGAGGGAAAGGTAGAATAACAATAGATTATGATTAGATAAGGGAATTCTAAAGATCATGAACATAGGAATGGTAAAATTGTGGATGATGGCAAGATGAAGTATGTCTATGTGTAGCTGAGGAGGTTATGGAAAGGAGAAGTAGGTTATAGAAAACGAGTAAATTGAGAAACTTGGAGGTTTGAGTGTTTGGGGACTTATCAATATGTATGCTGAAATCCTCTAGCTTGAGGGCAGAAGATGAGAAGGAAAAACTGTGAGCCAGTAACAATTCATCAAGAAAAGCAAGGGAATGTCCTGGAGGTTGGTGGACTGTAGTTACCAGTATTTTGTTTGGGAGGTGGTAATGGATTGACTGAAACTCAAAAGAGGAGAAATTATTGTGAGATGGTGATTGAGGGAGAGCCTGAAAGTGGCAATGGAGGGCAAAAAGTACTCCAACTCCCCCGTTTTGACCAGTGAGTCAGGGAAGTAAGTGAAAATGCAGCCAGTACTAAGAAGAGTAGCCAGAGGTTGTGTTATTAGAAGGAAATAAGGTCTCAATGAGAGCCAGAAGATGGAAGGAACGAGAGGGGAAAAGATTGACTTCTAGGGTGAAGAGGTTTCTGGGAGTACTTGTAGAGGAATGAAGCACAGTAGTAGGGAAGGGTAGCTATAGAGCAGAACATTGGAAAAAGGGGCTAGGTTGAGGGGAATAGGAATAAAGTAGTGAGCAGTGAGAGACAGAGAATCAGGTCTGAATGATGATGCCTAGGGGTTCAGAATTATTGGAATAAGGAGGATAGGATCTAGTGGGAGTTTGTAAATCATTGAGGAATGAATTCAAGTTTGAAGAAGGGACCAAAGCATTTATCAACATCTCTAGGGATGCTGCCACAGCATAGAGTCCTCTCTGGATTAGGCAGATCAGGGGAGGGGCTGGGGGAGCTGATGGAATAGTGTTTCCTTCCTCCAAAGGTAAGAGATCTGCTAGGATGGAATGGTGTTTGGTAAAGAATCAGTAGAGTTTACCAATCAGTTTGATAAAGAATCACAGACTTCTTTTTTAAAATGGAGGTTTAAAATTTCATGCTTCAGGTGAGTTAACAGCTCCAAATACCTACTACCTCATAGTACATGTTGTTCCTTCAAAGGAAAATTTAGCTCTTGTGCTCTCTTGTTTTTCAGAACCACAGAATTCCACTCGACTAAGGCTTTGGAGGTTTTATTTTGTGCAGCTCCCCTGTGAATTCCCTTAATCTCCTCTTTGCTGAAAGGTATTTCCAGTCTTCTTTTTGGCTTTCTTCAATTTTTTTTTCCACAGTGGGCAATGAGGAGGAAGTTATGATGGTCCCAGTTTTTCCCTTCATCTCTGCCACTGAACTCTTAGACTGGCAGATTGACCTCTGACCTCTCAGGGTAACTTGTTGTCTGGAGGAGCTTTTAATGTTTTCTCTAATAGTATCCCCTTTTTCATTACTAGTAGTCTGGACCACTCATAGCTGTTAACTCAACACCAGAAGGCTTTTCATATGGGTCTCCTTTTTTTTCATCTTGACTTTTTTCCAGTCAGGCAATTACTATTTATTAAGCACCTATTATGTGTCATGGACAGTAATAAATATTGGAGATACAAATGATGGAATCTTAATAAAGCTGCTCCCAACTCCAATATTCCAACTTCATTATAAGCCTGGCTCCACTGAACAGCAGGCCCCACTGTACTTATTTATTCTTCCCCCCCCCCCCAGCTAATGTTCTAACTTCTTCATATATGTCTCACTGCTCACTGGAACAACAGGTGTGTCCCTGAACTCTTAGTTCCCACAGAAATAGCAGGTGTGTCCATGTAATGGGAACTGAGCTATTGCATCTACCTGGTCACTGCCCCCAGACCCATGCCCACAGAAACAGGTGTGTTCTTGTATTCAATCACAATCACATTGTCCATCTAGGCCAAGACAGGACCACAGTACCTAACTATATGTCTTAATCAGACAGGACCACAATAGCTAGCCAGATGGAGGGCAGAATGACCAGAATGCTTAACCACCAAACTGTAGATGGGACTGCTCCTCCATTACCTAATCCCTTAACAAACTCCTCCTGCCTTTTTTTACATTAATCATATTCCTCTATTCTATGTAAATTCTGATTATGTAATTGCATCTTTACCCTACAAAAATCCATCTTGTTTTCTCTGAGGTTGCTGGTTCCTCTTGGAACATGGCGTGCTTCATGAGAGGCACCAATATCAATAAATGCCTATACCTAGATTACAGATAGTCTGACTGAATTGTTTGAGACAGTTCCACCACAACACATCATGAAAACTCAACAGTTTTTGACATCCCTGGGTTTAAACCGCAACACAAAAAAAGGCAAAAGACTAGGACAAAAGGGGTTGTGAAATCAGGGTTACTTTTTCTGGGCCTCAGTTTCCTCATCTGAAAAATGAGAGGGTTGGAATAGAATAAATGATCTTCCTTACTTAAATACTCAAGGGCATCTATAATCTCTTGGATTTGGTAGCTCCTTACAATGATGCAGATTTTGACCCATCCAATCCTGTGTAACCTTAGTTTGCTCCAAAAGTTTAGCACAGCCATTGTACCTTGACACATAGACTCAATGCTTGTTGACTAGGATTGGCCACAGGGAAGCTTTACAGCAATTGAAAAAGAGAAAACTACTACTTTTTAATCTCTTCAAGTTCTAAATCTTGAACTGGATGTCTGATAGACATCTTATGCTCAACATGTCCCTCTTTATTTCCCGCCTCTTTGTTCCCCACAAAAAAACCCCTCCCCTCTTCCCAATTTCCCTGTCCAAAGTAGTTACCCAGGCTTACAATCTAGGTGTTATCCTCTACTTATTTTCTCTTACCTCCCATATCCAAACTGTTACCAAGGCATGTAGATTTTACTTTAGTAATATCTCTTGCATATAGCCCTTTTCTTTCTTCTGATACTGCCCCCACGCTGGTTCAGGCCATTATCACCTCACACTCAGACTATTGAACTTGCTTGCTTACTGGTCTCCCTTCCACAAATGTCTCCCCCAGTTCAGTTCTCCACTCAATTGCCAAAGTGATCTTCCTAAAGCACAGGATACTTCCCTTTCCACCTTCCCCAGGCAAATTCTACTGGCTCCCTATCAGCTCCAAAATCAAATGTAAAATTATCTGACATTTAAAACTCTTTATAATCTGACCCCCAAAAGTCTTCTTACATTACTCCCCCCCCAATTTTGGGATCCATTAATACTGGCCTTCTTGTTCTAACAAAGCACTCCATTTCCCTACTCCTAAGCATTTTCACTAGCCATCTCCTATCCTGAAATGCTCCCCCCTTCATCTCAATCTTTCCGGCTTCCTTTACAAGCTAAAATCCTACCTTCTACAGGACGCCTTTCCCAATCACCCTTGCTTCTGATGCCTTCCCTCTGTTAATTATTTCCAATTCATTCTGCATATAGCTTGCTTGCACACAGTTGTTTGCATATTGTCTCCCCCATTAGGCTATGAGCTCCTTGAGGGCTGGGATTGTCTTTTTGGCCTTTCTTTGTATCCCCAGTGCTTAGCACAGTGCTTGGCATACAGTAGGCACTTAATAAATGTTTACTGACTGAATGGCTAGCTCCTATCATTCTACTTATTATTTTCCTTCTACCCCATTTCCACGTCCCCTTCTTTTGCATTACCTTTCTTAAATTAAGTTTTGTTTATTTCTAATGAACAAATATTTATTTTTCTCTCCCCATTAGAAAAGAAAAACAAAACTCTCATAACAGATATGTATAATCGAGCAAAATAATTTCCATATTTCTCCTTCCCTTTTTATTCCTTTAAATTCTTTTCTTTCCCTTCCTTTTCCTTTCCCTGACACTGCTTCTCTTCTCTCCTCCTCCGTTTTCCTCCGCCCCCCTTTTCTCGAACTTCTCCTTTCCCCCTCCCTTGCATCTCACCCCTCTCCGGTCCTACAGCAGCCGGAAGTGCTCTCTTAGCCCGCCCCTTCCGGGATGCTTGGCGCTCTCACCTGTCTGAGCCGCTAGGATCGCTGGGAACTGTAGTTCTCTCCTGGTCTCTGGGGCGAGTACGCCTCCTGCGCTGGGTCTTCTTCAGTCTGTAAAGCGGCGAAACATGGCCGGACGCTGGCTCCGGGCGGCCCCGCGGATCCTGCAGCGACTCGCGGCCCCCGGCACACTCGGCCCAGGCAGGTAAGTGAGAGGCCTGGGGTGTCGCGGGGCGGGGGCCTCGGCGAACTGGGGCTTAGGGCGGGGATGGCGGGGCGAGAGATGGAAAAGCTCGGGGCTGCCCCAGAGCGGAGGCTCCTGGGTCCAGAGCGAGCGAGGACCTCGAGGACTTTCTACAGCCTCCTTATTTGATACAGGAGGAAACCTAAGCCCAGGCAGAAGTGTTTTCCCTCAGGCCCCGCTGGGCTTCGGACTCAGGGGGACCCCCGACCCCCCACTCCGATTACCTCTCCCTTTCCCGCCCTGATTGAATGGATTTTGAACTACTGGTGGAGCCCGACCTGGAGCCCACGTGTGACTGGCCCTGGGCATTTGATTTCCAGGCCTCCTTCTTGGGCCTCAGTGAATCTTGTGAGTTGTTGAGCACGTTCAGCATCGATCAGGCAGTCAGCAAGCATTTATTAAGTCCTTACTGTGTGCCAAGAACTGCTTAAAGATGGAGTCCTAAGAATAGGCAAGCTGCCCCACCTCCCCAGCCTTCCCAGTTTCTGCTCATGGAGATCTCAGTTACGTGGAGGAGAGGCAGCGTGCAAACAGCGGTACAGAACATATACACAGGGTAACTTGGAGAAGATTGAAGAGGAGGGGCACAAGCATTAAGAGGGGTTGGGGAAGGTCTCCTTTAGAAGTGGGGCTTTGGGTCAGGAGATGATGGCGAGAATGCAGGGAAGACGGTCCCTGCTCTCAAGCAGTTCAGAGTCTAGTAGGGGCAAATAGTCTTGCTGTAGTAGCAACTCAGATTGAAAGGCCCAGTGGTCCCCAGGATGCACTGGCAAAGCAGATGGTAAGCCTTATCCATTGACAAAAATGTCTCTGGTTCTGGTATCAAAATCATTTGACAGTGCCGAGGATTTGGGTGGTTAGAACTTTTCAGGGTCTGCTGTGGCTGCTTATAAGACGTTATTGGACAGGACAGACTAAAGCAGATGATTTGCAGAAATGATTGCAGATTTCCAAGTTGCATCTCAAGTGTTGTGGAAGGAAATGGCCCTGGAAGCAGGATTGGTGGCCTGGGACAGGAGGTTGAGGACATTGCTGTTTCCAGGGCTAATCACAGACATGGGGGATGCCAAGGGCTTTGGAGATGAGAATGAGAAGAAAAGCTCTCCTAAAGTGTGAGATGGGCGATAAAGGAGCCAAGAGGGAGAGGGGGAGAAAGGAATGGTGAAAGGCTTGAGGAAAGAAGAGATTTGGAATAGCATTTTCCTGAAATTCAGAGTGTTTTAGAACAAGATCTTTTTGACTTCACACCCAGCAGACTCACCACTGTGCCAGGCTGAGGTGTGAGACAAAATTGCATCTTATATTTGTTCTGTTATAATGGACAACAGCAACAACAAAAAATAGTTTTCTCTTACATTGTTGAAAATAGTTTAACCTTACAGTATTTTTTTCTTTGTGATTTTAAATATAGTGTTAGGGTTTTTTTGTTTTTTTTATTAACCACTTAACCATTTTCATAGTTTTATTTAAAAAAATGTTTTATCTAAGCAAAATGGTGCTTTAACTCAGCTAAAATGTAGGTACTGGTACTGATTGTATTTTTGCCTGTGGAATATCCCTTCTCAGCATCCAACAATATTGTGCCAGTATGTTTTTATTCAAGTTAGCTTGGTTATTCTTTTTCCATTGTGGAGATTTCTTGATGGAAGCATTACCCTTGTTCATCACTATGGATTTTCTTGTTCAAGTGTTCAAGTCTTGTTCAAGAAATAAATATTGAGTGACATGTTATACCAATAATTTTGTAGGCTTTAAGAAATCATTAACTGTTTAGTGGTGATTTTATGGCTTGCATTTTCTCAAAATTACATTGTCAATTTTTGCAGTAATTTCAATAAATTTCCTTCAATTTCAACTCTTATTCAGTATTTTTCATCCTTTGAATTATTTGAGAACCCACAAATATCTCATCATAGATTTGGCCTCATTGATTCTTGGAAATTTATTCTTCAAATAAAGAATATCGGCGATATGTCAATATGTTGCACTGACAAAATATTTTGTTAAACTAAATTTATTGTGCAGAAATAGTAATAACACATTTTCTGGACTAACCATTGTTTGGCTTGCAGCATTTTTCCTCCTTAGAATCATTTCTTTTGACATCAGTTTTTTATAATTTTTTTTCCTAACTGCTATTCTCTTCACTTCAAAAGTATCAGCATTTAATATGTTCAAATTTCAATCCTAGTAAAGAACAATCACTTTGAGTTATCTATAGACATACCCAGAATTCTTTTCATACTTAATGTTTCTGAGGAAGTTTCATGTTTTAAACATATTTTATGTCCTCTTGTTACTTCATATAGCATCCAAGAACAAGCCAACCATTGATTTTTTTTATTACCTTCCCTCTTTCAACCACAATTTATTTCCTCATTGCATAATTTATATCAAAACTAGAAATTCATATGTCATTCAGTAACTCTAAGTGATAAATTACATTTGCATTTTTTAGTTCAACATCAAAAAATTATACACATTGGTCTAACTCGTGAGCCCTGAAGGAATATGGGAAATTATCTTTCCCTTAGGAAACTCTGTTCTAGCTAGAACAATTAAGCATCTGACAAACTTGCTGTAGCCACATCCTTTTAATATGTTACTTATTTCCATCCATAACTCAGTTATTATGCTCTGCTGACATAAATCTGTAGCATTTTCTTGCTTTTTGTTTTCCCATTACAGTGTAAAAGACTTTAAAATGATCAACTTTTACTCAGCTTAGAAAAGAAGTTGTTTACAACACTGAGATTCTACATCTGTGATGAATGTTCTTCTCCTGTAGCTGCTTGAGTGAAAATTCTTGACCAGTCCAAAATCAATAAAGTCCATTTCTTCCACAATATTTAGAAATTTCGGTGTAACAAAATGCGTGTTGAAAACTATCATAGGGATTCCTGCCAAGATGACTAACTGAACAGAAGGCAGACCACTGAGCTCCCACATATCTGCTCCAGCAAAACCCTGAAGTTCACACAAAATTTAATAATGGTAAAAAAATCCAGTAAGGAACTACAGTAAGTGACGTTTTCCACACCAGAAAAAAGGTCAGCCAGAAAGAAGCCTTAAGGGTAATAGGAAAGAGGGCCTCTCCAACAAAGCCACTTTAGGTGCGGGGAGCCTTACTGCCAGAAACAGGACACATGTAGCCTGTAAGACTGATGTGGAGGCAACAAAAGCAATGTGTTCCCCTGAGAAAGTCCAAGGTAGTCAGCCCCATTGTGGGGACCGAGAAAGCTTAAGGGAGCAATAGCAGTGATCAGCATGGAATAGTCTAGGCAGGCCCAGGGCCTCAATCCTTAAAACTCTGTCCTGTGGTTCCAGAGAGGGCCTTGAAGATTCAGTCTTCTGAACCTAAAAGTTCCTGGGCCTAACCTTGGAAGGTAGAGGTCATCATAAGAATTCAGGGGATTCAGGGTAAAACCAAGCAAGGCTAACTGCCCCATCCAAAACTGCAGCAGGGAGCAGCAAAGCTCCAATTCGGGGAGAGAAGAATAAAATCAAAGACAACATTGGTCAGTGTAAAAAATTATTGCAAATCTTGAGATTCCCCCAAAGAACAGAGTCAAAAGGTTGAAAGAATAGAGGAAAATGTAAGATCTGATATAAAGAACAACTGGCTGGAAAATGTGTAAAAGTTCTCTGTTCCTTTAAAGGTCCATTTTTTGCCCTATAGAATTATACTCAGTTTTGCAGGATAAATTATTCTTGGTTGCAAGCCAATCTTTTGAAATACTGTATTCTAAGACCTCTGTTTTTTCAGTAGTAGAAGCTGTCAGGCAGGTCTTGTGATACTGACTGTAGTTTCTTGATAGGAACTCATTCTTTCTTGATAATTGTGGGGGGGGGGAAAGGGGGGGAGAGAATTTCATGAAGGAATTCAGAAGTAGGACAATTTTGGAAGTAACAGACTATTATACTTTTAAAAAAGCAAATGATACGAAATGGAGATTGTTTTATAGGGAACTCTTTTATAGGGAAATGCCTTTTGGGGAGATTTTTAAATTTTTTGGAGATCTTTATGGATCCTTCTCTCATCCAATGTGTTGACGATCCTTACCAGCTTTCTACTACTTGTAAATTTGATAAGCATGCAGTAATATTTATGTCTTCCTTGAATTCACTGATAAAACATTAGGTAACACAAGACCAAAAGTTGTGGAGCTCATAGCATAGTATTATAGTATTTTTTTATAGTATTATCCCTATCAACTCTTAAGGTCTGATCCTAGGATCACAGGTTTTAGTGTGGTAAATGACAGAGATAATTTTTTGCAAAATTTCTGTTCATGAGCTGGGGACACTAGATCTCAGAGACCAGAGGTGACTCACCTGACTCTCTTAACTAGACAGTTGTTGAACCAAGATTTGGAAAAAGGCCTTCAAGTCTGAATCTAAGGGCTTTTCACACCAATCATTTTGCTTGTACAGTGTGGTAGAGTAGATAAAAGCATAGATAACTATGATACACATGAAGAGCCCAGTAAAGAGGCGGCGAGATGCTGTGTGATATCTGAGGGAATGTCTTTAGCTCACTGGGGACTTGTCCTTGAGCAGGTAACGTTTGAGTTGACATTTAAAGTCTGGGTAGAAGCTCAGTTGATGGGAAGGTGGGGGATGAGAGTATTCCATAAATATGGAACAATTAAGTAAAAGGCATAGTGGTTCAAAAGTTCTGCGCATGTCCTTGGGACCGAGAGTGATCTAATTTGACCCTGGAATGTAGCTGAAAGAACTGAATTTTGGAGACATAAAACCTGGGTTAAAATTCCAGCTATACTACTTATCACCTCATGTGACCTTGAATAAGACACTTAATTTCTTTGCCTCTCAGTTTCATGTTTAGCTCAAATCTTCTGGTCCTTGGATTGAGTGTTTAGGATAAATGAAGAGTATACCTAGCCCCTCCTACCTTCCCAGGCTTCTTACACCTTACTCATTGCCATGAATTCTTCTGTCCAGTGGCCTACTGGTGGTTCCATGAGTAAGATAGTCTATCTCTGCTCTAGATATTCTCTCTGGCCGCCCCCCCCTGCTGGGAGTGCTCTCTCTCTTCCACTCCAACTACTGACCTCCGTGACTTCTTTTAAATCCCAACTAAAATTCCGTCTGCTATGGGAAGTCTTCCCCAAACCCTCTTAATAATAGTGCCTTTTGTTAATTACCTATTTGTCCTGTGTATAGTTTTCTTTGTATATATTTGTTTGCATGTTGTCTCCCCCTTTAGATTGTAAGCCCCTTGAGGGCAGGAATTGTTTATTTTTTTTTTTTTTTGCCTTTTTGTGTTACCAGCACCTAGCACAGTGCCTGGCATTAGTAGGTACTTAATACATGCTGCATGATTGAGTAGGCCACTTGGGCAGGATTATGCCTATCACATATGGTATTGGGAAATAAAGCATTGAAAGGCAGGGTCATACCCAAGGTGGAGAACCTTGAATGCTAGGTCAATCTGATTGTATAATAATGACAATCACAGTAATCATGGTAGGTAGCATTTATACAGAGCCTCCTATGTAGGCACTGTGCTAAACACTTGGCAAATATCTTATTTGAACTTCTGATCAGACATTTCATAAATAAGAAAACTACAGCCCAATTAAGTGTTTAAGTGATTTGGCCAAAGTAACATGACAGAACTGAGATTCAAACTCAGGCCCTCTGATTCTCTAGCTTGTGTGCTTTTTTCTGCACTGTGCTGTTGCCCGTCTTAGAATTTCAGAAATGAAAGTGGTTTCAGGTCATCTAACCTGATGCATGGCTGAGAGGAATTTTTATAGCATTCCTGGCAAGTGAGACCTTCTAGTCATTTCCAGACCATACTGCCTGCATTTTAGCAATTCTCACATCCTCTGTCACAGGAACCTGGGATGTTGCCTCTGAGACCCTGGGCTCTGCTAGATGAGGTTTCTCCTTATCTTACCTAGACCCAGGTCTCCATTCCCAAACCATTCTGCCACAAGCATGAATCATTCCTCCTCCCCTCCCATTACCCCCAGTTCTTCTTTATGTATTGTTCCCCCAGTGGAACATAAGCTCCTTGAGGACAAGAACTGACTTTGTAGTATTTGTAATCCTAGTGCTTAACGCTGTACCTGCCACATGGTAAGGACCTAACAAATGCTTTACTATTCATTCATTTAACCTCTGCTTAAAGATTTCCGTTGTTAGAAAATTTTATTTGTTTTTAACTTGAGTCTACCTCACTGTACCATCAGCTTATCTCAGTTGTGTCCTCTGGGGCCAACCACAACAACCCAAATGCTACCTTTCCCTTCATTTCCTTATTTCCCAGTCACTGGGAAATCATTGATCCCTTGCAATCTTACTTCTGAACCCACTTGTCAATTAAAACTGCTCTCTTCAAGGCTACCAATGATCTCTTAAGCGCTTAATCCAATATCTTTTTCTCAGATGTCATCCTTGAAGAAATTTAGCTTTTGATGATTTTAACTATCCCTTTTTCCTGAATAAACTTTGCTCCCTTGGCTTCTTTGACACTGTTCTTTCCGGTTCTCCTACTTGTTTGACTATCCTTTCTTAGTCCCCTTCACTGAATTCTCCTGCCCACTAAATGTAGGCATCTCCCTAAGGGTCTGTCCTGGGCCCTTTTCTTTCTTACTCAGTTATCTCATCAGCTCCTGTGATTTCAGTGATCACTTCTGTGATGATCAGTCTCAAATCTGTGTATTCAGTGATCTTTCCTGATGTCTAGTCCTTGAAGATCTTCCCTTAGATATCTTAAAGACATCTTAAACTCAACATGTCTCAAACAGGGCTCATTTCCCTCAAAATCCACCCCTCTTTCTGTTAAGGATACCACCAACTTTTCAGTTACCAAAGTTCAAAACCTTGGAGTCATCCTTGACTCTTCCCACTCCTTCAGCCCCCATACCAATTAGTTGCAAATCTTCCCAGTTCTGCCTCTACCACATCTCTCCTAACTATTACCTTTCTGCTCTTATGGTCCTCGCCATATGTTCAGACTCTTATTGTCTTCTCAGGACAATTGCAACAGCCTTTTAATTAATTGGTCTACTTGATTCCAGGCTCTCCCATATTCAAACCATCCATAATATAACTCCTTTGTTTGACATTGAAAGCCCTTTACAATATGTGTTTATCCTAACTTTCTAGCCTTATTATACATTATTCCCCCTCATTTATTTTATGTTCCACTCAAACTGACCCGATAGCTGTTATCTTACATGACATTCCATCTTTGCATTTATAATCTGCCAGATATGAAATATTCTCCTTTTTTACCTGTACTGTATAGAATCCCTAGCTTCCTTCACAGCAAAGGTAAGGTACTACCTTCTACTTTATGCCTTTCCTGATTCTTATAGTTATTAATGATGGAATCCTAATAAAGCTGCCCCCAGACCCAATATTCTAACTTTCTTATAGGCCACACTGAACAGCAGGCCCACTGTACCTACCTAACCACTCCGCCTTCCTTTTTCCCCTACCCAATATCCTAACTTCTTTATACATGCCTCACTGCTCAATAGTACAGCAGGTATGTCCATGAACTCATATTTCTCACGGAACAGCAGGTGTGCCCATGTGATGGAATCCTAGCCACTGCCTCTATCTAGCTAGGCACTACCACCAGACCTATTCCTCATATTTCCCACAGAAACAGCAGGTGTGTACATGTACTCAACCACAACCACATGCATCTAATCTTAGGCCCACAATACTCAGCCAATCAGAAAGCAGCACCACCTGGATGTCCAAGCAGGATGTGGACCCTAAACAATAGAGGGGACTTTCCCTAAGTAGGCATCTGCACAGTAATAGTAAAGAATTGATCTAGAGCGAACTTATGACATAGAAAAACTTATCATAATATTATTATCATGCATACATGCCCTCCCCCCTATGGGTTTTTCTGTATACATTGTGGATAATTGCATGTGTAGTTTCACTGAGACTGGGACCTTATTTCCTAATCCCTTAACCCCTCCTGCCTTTTTAATATTCACAATTTCTGTTATTTAATTGCATCTTTACCCTATAAAAATCCATCTTGCTTTCTCTGAAGTTGCTGGTTCCTCTTGGAACTTAGCCAGCTTCATGAGAGGCATCAATCTCAATAAATGCCTATACTTGGATTAGAGGTGGTCTGACTTTGAATTCTTTGAGATGGTTCCACCACAGCATATCATGGAACCAGAACAGTTTTTGGTGTCCTTTGGTGGGCAGAGACTAAACCCCATTAGTTTTTGGCATCCCTGCATAGATAGAGTCTCTGACTCTGACCTCCCCTTACATGTGGAGCAGAGTCTTTGTTTCAGACCCTCTCTAATCCAAAGGTAAGCTTATCTTTTTCCCCTCTCTTAGCTGGGAGGTCCTTCAAGCAGCTAGGAAGACTTGACTAGATCATTTGGGCGCTAGTGCCCAAGGTCCTTGCATCTGGCAAATTCCCTCTAGACAGAGGACACTCTGGGAATTTTGCTATTTTTTTCTTTTTCATCTTTCAGTGGGATGCCACTGAAGAGATGAATGTCGCTATGGGGGAGATTTTCTTAGGTTTACTGGGGTTCAGTCTTAACTCCTATCCCATGGGACTATTAAACTCTGTATAATCTAGAAGACCCAGAAAAGTTGTCACTATCTTTGCTTTCTGTATGTATCATTCTGCTCTGTGTCTTTGTAAAAATCTGAGTGTGCCACCTTATAAGATTTAAAGTGCAGCCAGCCAGGAAAAAACAAAAAAAAACTGTACCTGGGCTAGAAAGATTGATGGTCTTTTAAAGAAAGGTTGGCAAAAAAAAAAATTCTCTCTCTCTCTGTCTACTTCCTTGGACTCTAGCCAAGTTCTGGAGGTGGGAGGACAGATGGAAAAAAAAAGAAGGGGGAAAGTTCTCTCTTCAAATCTATCTAAGAGAAAAAACGGTTACTTCACTGATCATAGAGAGACTGGTTTCACAGCTGCACTTTGAAACAGGACTAATACTTAACTCTTTCCTGGGCCACAGAAAGAAAACTCTGTAATACTATTATATACCTTTTGGCACTAAGATAAATTGGGAAAATGCATATATCTGAAAAAGAAATGCCTCAGAGATGAAGCTTTGAGCTTTCTAGTACTTGGCTTCTTAATTCACAGATTAGCCATTCTCTCTTGGGCTGCTGTCACCACATATTGATGCAATTCTAGAATGCACAGCTGTACTCCTTAACCATATTTAAGCCATCTGGGTTTTGATTCAATTATAAACATTTAAGTACCTACTATGTGCAAGCTACTGTGCTAGACCCAGAGACAAAGTCAAAAATTAAGATCACTGTTCTCCAGTTTACGTTCTCCTGAGGGAATACAGCATATACACAAATATATGCAAAGTAATTTTGAGAGGGAGAAATCTTAATTTAATTTGTTTTGCCCTGACTGATTTTTCTTTTTTCCTTGCCAGGACGTCTTTCAGAGTTGCCATATTTTATTTTTAGGATTCCGGTGTATGGGAGCTGACACAAGGTGATCTGTGGACCAAACAGGTATATGCTTCAAAATGAAATTAATGGTGAAAAAATCCTGGGACAAAGGCAAAAGTCTCTTCAACCAGTTTCATAAAGGAACTGCCGGGAAGGAAGCAAACAGTTCATCAAGTACTTAGACCCAGGGCCGGGTCTTTCACATCCATCTCATCTTGCTTATGAGTCATGATCTGCTTTGTCCCTTTCAGAGGCTGGATGCCTGCCTTCAACACAGCTGCTCAGAGTAGCGCTGG
This sequence comes from Pseudochirops cupreus, assembly GCA_028627135.1. Classification (NCBI taxonomy): domain Eukaryota; kingdom Metazoa; phylum Chordata; class Mammalia; order Diprotodontia; family Pseudocheiridae; genus Pseudochirops; species Pseudochirops cupreus. The sequence goes on from CM053581.1 coordinate 286,947,597, forward strand.
AGAGGACTGTGGCTCCACTGACCCTCCTGTTGAGCCAGATACCTTATTGGCAGAAGAGGCTCTGGAACACAAAGCTCTTCGACTGCAGAAGGAAGTCCGGGATTTGACTGTGAGTTTAGGATACTATTGTTATCCATTGCGAGCTGAATAAAAGTTTACTGCCTTTGCTTACCTTGATTTTGAAGCTTGATTTTTGCATTAATTAACCATTGTCTAGAAGAGCCTGTTCTGAGACTTGAGCTATTTTATGATCTTTCAGCAAATCACTTCCCTCCTCTTAACCTTGACTTTCCCACCTGTAAAATGGGGATAATAATCTTTGCCCTGTTCATCTCACAACCCTGTTGTAAGGATTCCATGAGATATGTAGGTAAGGTTCTTTATGATCATAAAGTATTAGAGAATTATAGGAGTCAAACTGAAAAGGGCCTTGGAGTTCATCAGGTACAACATCCTCATTTTATAGATTTGAAAAGCAAGACTCTTAGAAAACAGATGACTTGCCCCTGTTTAGACCAGGCATCAAATTACAGTAGTAGGACTTGAGCCTAACACTTAAGATTCCAAACCCATGGCTTAGGCTGTTCTGCTGTTAGACCTGAATCCCCCATTGATTCCAATGACCAGCCTTCTGGGCAGCTTCCTAGAGGCCTCTAAAGTATCTCATTTGTCTGAAGTCTTAAGCACAAAGAGTTTTTAAAAATTACACTTTTTTTTAAAGTTTATCTGTATCATAAAAGTTTTTCTATGTGGATGGCAATGGAGGTTGGAGGTTGGGATTTGAGAGAGAAGAGGATTTCGAGGTAACATTCTTGTTTTGAGAAATACTGTCCCACTCATACGTAATGACCCTGGGGCAGTGGGAATGCACTGAGGCTATCGGGACAGAAGTACTGATAATAACAAGCGCATTCCTGCTTCCTCCCCCTGTCTTACAGAACCACCTTGAACTTCTTAGTTTTTTTTGTTATGACTCACCTTTCATTTCTCATGGACTTCTAAAGCGAGAGGAAGTCTGGCAGGGGTGAGGGAAGGATGATTTTATTTTTAATTATGGGTTTATTCTAGCCATGTAATCAAGTGCCTCCATCATAAAATTAGGAAACCTAAGTTCTAGTCCGGGTTCATATCCTTACTAATGGTGTGGCTGTGGTCCGGCCGCTTGGCCGACCTCTCAACCTGACCATCCTCATCTGTGAAATGAGGATGTCATTTGGAATTACCATTTTATAAGATGCATAATGACACATGTTATATGGCTTTTGGGAGAATTGAGATAAGATATATATGAAGTACTTTCTAAATCTAAAGGGTTATACTAATTTCCAATATAATAATTATTTCTACTTCTATAAAAAACAAACAAACTCAGTTTTGTTGTGAGGAACATGCTTTATAGATCTTAAATGCCATAGAAAAACTACTATTGTTGTAATCAGAAACCATTTTAACATTGTAGTTTTTTCAAGATTATAGGATACAGAGCTAGGAAGGGATTTTTAGACTTCAGATGAACATCTTCATTTTCCAGAGGGAGAAACTGATGTTTAAAGAGCTTAAATACCTTACCCATGATCACTCAGATATCAGGGAGACAGAGTGGTATAGTGGAAAGAGAGATGGTCTGGGAGTCAGGAGATCTGGCCTGGAGGATAACATTCATTAGTAATTGTACTGTAGTGTTTCCAGTTTTGTGAAGTGCTTTCTATCATGTCATTTGATTTTCAATTGATTTCAATTTTCATTTTTGGGATAGGAATTATGGATATTATCTTTGCCATTTTAAAGGTAAGAAAATTAAAACTCAGAGAAGTCAGTTATTTGTCCATAGAAAAATAACACGTAAGTGTCAGAAAATTGGATTTGAATCCAGAACTTCTTGATTCTAAGTTGATCCTTGATTCAAGGACTTCATGAACTACATGAAGAAAAGTATGGATGAGTTTTAGGCCGCACTGGTGGAGAAGGTTTACACATTGATGTGATTATGGTTCTTCAAAGCAAGAATTATTTTTGAATCCAAGTCAAGCCTCTCAGGCTATAGCTGAAGAATCCATTTTCAAAGACTACACAAATATGAAGTGTTGGATTGTGGTTTTGACAGCCCAGGTGACTTTGTCTCTTTTTTTTTTTAAATTTTATTTTAGTTTGCATCATTCATTTCCACAAGATTTTGAGTTACATATTTTCTCCCCATCTTTCCCCTACCCACCACCCCAAAACAGCCATCCCAGTGTGTCCTCCCTCGCCCAGTCTATTCTCTCCTATGTCTTCCCCCTTCACCCCTCTAACTTTTCGGTAGAGCAGGTTGGATCTCCCAACCACAGTGCCTGTATATCTCAAGTTCCAGTTGGATGTAGTTAATAATAATAATAATAATAATAATTGCATTTATATATAGATATATATTTATAACATTTGATTATGGAACTTTATATTCTAGATTCTTTCTCTTCCTCCCTCGTCACCCACCCCCACTGGAAGGACAAGCAATCAAATACAGGCTGAACATGTGAAATTATGCAGAACCTCTCCATAGTGAGCACACTGTGAGAGTCTGATTACATGTCCCTTCTTCCTATCCTGCCCCCACCAACCACTCTCTTTTTTTTTTTTTCCTTTTACAGGCTCAGTTTATTTGAATTCAGTCCCACCACGGTGCCAGATCCCTAGAGTGGCACTGCCCCATCTTTATTGTAAACACAACAGCACCAACAACAGAAAAACAAACAAAAAACACCAGTCAACACAGGGGAGACCGAGGAGGAATCCAAGGGGGGCAAAACAGACTCTTTTGGAATTAAAAACATGTTTTCTACCCAAATATTTACTGAAAAATACAAATTCGGAACTTAACTACTTTAAACTTAAGAACTTTTAATTTAGCAAAACACTCCGATTGGACTACAAAGGTGAGGGACACCCCTAATTATTCTTTGAAGCCTTGAAAATGTCATAGAAATCTAAATTATAGAGAACTTCATGTAGGGGGGTTGGTTGGCAATGGACAAAACTCATAATAACATTACCATATAAGTTCAAGAACAAAGAAGTGAAGGCGACTGTCTCACTCCGATCTCAGCAGTGTGAGGAACCAGGAAAATCGCCTAAATTGGAATTAGGTTAGGATGGTGACAGAGGAAGACAATCAAGCCAGAGACTCTGTGTCCGATATCTTATTGTCATCAGAATGGTAACTTTAAAAATCATCTAGCTTTAAGATCCACCCTCTTCCCCCCTGCCCCAAATTTCCAGATGAGGAAATTGAGAGGAGAGGGCAGATTTAAAGAAATAA
>CM053581.1:286951391-286971221 GCA_028627135.1 Pseudochirops cupreus
CGACTTTTTAAGGCATTCTTCTCCTCATTGGCTTTTTGGGCCTCTTTTGTCATTTGAGTTAATCTATTTGTTAGGGTGTTGATTTCTTCAGTCATACTGCTGACTCTCTTTTCATGATTTTCCTGCAACATTCTTATTTCTCTTCCCAATTTTTCTTCCAGTTCTCTTATTTGGTTTTGAAAATCCTTCTTCAGCTCATCTCTAGCTTTAAGGCATTCTTCATGTTTATTGGAAGCCCCTGGTGGGGGCGCTCTGGCTGCACTCTCCTCCTCCCTCTCTTAGCCATGATCTTTCTTTGCCCCAAAGAAGGAATCTAGGGTTTGGTTGCTGGTCTTACCCTGCTTCTTATGCTAATTCTTACTCATGGTTGTTCAGTCCGTGATTTTTTTTTTTAAATCTCTGTGGGGCTCTGCTTCCAGAAGGCAAAGCTCTGTCCCAAATCGCTGGGGTCCTTCTGGCTGCCGTAGCTCTCAGGAAGGTTCTGGGTCCCTTTCATACTTACTTCCGGCTCACTGGATAATGAAGACTCCAGGACCCAGGCCCAAGACGGCGATCCGGATCCAGGCTGCTCAGCGCGAGAGCACTCAGCCTCTGAACAGTTGCTTAGTCCCCCTGCTGTCTGCAGGCCACGGGCGCAGAAGCTGCAATGTGGAGGTGGGTGCAAAACCTCTGCCTTGTGCTTTCCTGCCTGGAGGCCTTTCCGCTGGACCGCTTTTCTCCCCCGATTTCACAAGACCCACTGACCTAGTTCTCAATGCTGCTGGCAGCTGCCACTAATCTGCTCACCAGAGAGGCTCCTCGGCTCTTCCCATCCAGGCGCCCCCGGGGCTGAGCCAGGGCTTCAGGCCAGGCTGGTTTCGGTTTGCAGTGCTGATATGGTTCCTCGTAGCCGAGCTGACTTTAGTGGAAGGTATATTTCTGTGTGTTTTGGAGTTCTAGGATTAGTTTAGAGTCATATGTTATGGGTATTTTGGAGTGGCTATGTGAGAGCTGCGATATGTTGCTGCTGCTATGCCACCATCTTGGCTCCGCCCCCGACTTTGTCTCTTTTTGAAGTCCCAATAGCAAGAGGTAATTGATAGGGACATGATACCTGGTGAACTTCTAATGAGGTGGAAGCACAGCCCATAAAAGCCAGAGGGATTTATTTTGAACTTATTGGATGGACCAGTGTTGCCATTGCTTTGATTCTCTGACTTTAGGAGGCCCCAAATATTGTAGCCATCACTTGTTGAGGAGACAGGGTTTGATGGAAGGGTTGTTATGGGCAGTCATTCATTTTGGAAAACAGTACATTTGGGCAGTGACTAATGGCAAAAGGGGACAAAATAGGGACAATAGGAAAGGTATGAACTAGGGTGCCAGGTCAAATGAAAGCAGTTTTAACACATTTCTTGGTAGGCGAAGTAGATTAGGTGACTGGATGCAATAGGAAGGGGGTAAACATTTTGCTTATTTGTCATGGATTGATTTTTGGTGCTAAATAAGGATAGGATCTAGGTTCTAGTTCTAGTTCTGCTGCTAACTGTTTTGGGGGAAGTTACTTGTCTTCTAGGCTTTAGTTTTTGCTTCTTGAAAACTAAGTGGTTGTGCTTGGATAGGCTTTGAGGTCCTTCTAGCATTAACACTGTATGTTCTAAAGCCCCTCTCTTCTCCTTGACAATTCACAGTCTAAGGTTCTTCCAGCTCTGACGTTCTGGGACTGGCCATTTTTTAGAATCCACTCTAAGCAAAAGCAAGGATTTTACCTTATTGATTTTCAGTAGGTTGAAGTCCTTTTTCTTTTAACTATTTTTGTTTTCCACTGACATCATTAGCTCTTGGATGTCCCATAGCTAGCTGACATTTTAAAAATTATGTACTCCTTATTTCCTTCTGTTTTTGCTCTCATTCTCTTCCAGATTGTGGTGCCATGTATGTTAAGGAGCTCTTGGAGCTCCCTGAACTTGTCTTTTTGAGTTGCCTGTTCACAAGGGAAAAAGAATGTTACTTTTGCCACTCCCATTTAGGAGGGGATTGCTGTCTTTCCTTCCTTCTTTGTTGTAATGTCATAAATATGCAAACTTCTCTTTCGATTGTGAACTCTTTTGTACTTGCTTAGGGTTCCACATGCAATTTCATTTCTTGTGTAATAAACCCAGCTTTTCACGTTTGTTTTGTGAAGTTGTGATTTGCTGTTGACAGGTATTATCTACATTCCTACCTCTTACCTATTTCCCATTTGCCCCTGTTTCAAAATGTAATATATAGTCACATGCCTAATCTATAATTATTTCCATGAGTCTATCAAACAAGACCATGTACATAGGATAAGGTACCTTAGATGACAATCTCAGTGATGCCGTAGAATATACTCTTTCATTGGATAATATTCAAGAGGAGAGACTTAGCTAATGCTCAGAAAAGTTACCTAACTATAATTTATCAATATTAACACAAAGGATACAGCAAAAAATACTTACTTTCTGTCAAAAAGGCACCCTAAGCCCCAGTCTTTTTGGCTTGGTCTTTGAATATGTCATGGCATTTATGAGGTCCGAACAAAAACAAGAAGCTCATCCAAGAGCTACAAATTGGCTTTGAGAGGTCCATTTCTTTATCCTCTCTCCCCCTCTTCCCTTGGGGGTACCTTATACTGAGGAGTAAAGAAGCTACTTGAGCACCAGTTTACAAGTACACCAATTTTAAGGATGCAAGATAAGGACATGCGCCTAGGCTGGTATACTTATATTCTATGGATTCATCAGTTATTCTTTCTAATGATCCCCTCCCTCTGGCTCAAGTTGGCAAGTCTCACCAGCCTGAAGTAGGCTGGCTAATTAGGCTAGTTGAACAAAATTCCCTTATAAATGCAAGGTTAAAAAGCAAACATACACTTGACAAGGTCATACCACATAGAGCAGAGTGTATTTTCTCGTTATGAGCACTTGTCCTTTGATCATTTTGATCTTGTTGTATAGGAAAGATACCAGAAAGCTCTGGCTGATTCTGAACATGTACGGAGGCGCACACAGAAATTTGTGGAAGATGCCAAGATATTTGGTAAGTAGAAGCTGTGTACATGATCGTATACCTTTCTGTTTAGAGCATCTCATTAGTAGTTTTGCAGTTCATGCAGAATAAAATCAGTGAGGTTTTCTAGCAGACTGTATTGATCTGCAATTTATTTCCATTCTACTATTTATGCTTCTTGTAATATTTGATTCGAAAAGAACTCTGGACAACCTTAACTATAATAATCCCTGGATTTCATTTTGTAAAATCTTAATGATTTTATTCAAGTATGGTATCATTTGTTCTTCTAACAGTACTGATGATGACTAATTGCCACCCACTGTTTGAACAGAGTACCTGGTAGTCATTCCTGTTACTGATTAATCATGCCCCCTCTTTATACATTTAGGGCACATTAGCCCACGCTTACCCCTCTAGCATCTTGTTTTACATACTACCATGAATCACTGTGGTATGGTAGAAATGGTACTAAATATAGTGGAAATGGTAACAGAAACATCTAGCTTCTTTTCATACCTCTGCCAAACTACTTGCTATGATAACTTAGGGCAAATCACTTAGAACTTTAGAGCTAAAAGGTACCCCAGCAGTTATCTGTCTAGTCCAACTGTACCTGAATTATAATCCCCTCAGCAATATAGACATCACCCATCTTACCCCCATTTTCCAACTCTGAGTCTGTGAACAGTAATCAAATGCACATCACAATTATTGGAAAGGATATACCAATTATTTTACCTATAATTCAATCTTGATTCCTTTTGACTTCCAAAACACTCTCCTTTGGCCACCTCTTCCCTGTATATGTTTCTTCCCTATTAGAATATAAGCTGCTCAAGGGCAAGTAGGGACTGCCTGTTTGCTTATATTTTTATCCTAGTGCTTGTCCTTATCCCTTGTTCCACAATGTTAGGACATTAATAAATGCTTTTTCATTCATTCATAGGGCATTCTGCAAGTGACTATTTAGCTTCTGCCTTAAGGTGTCTAATGATAGCAACTCACTAGTAACTACAAAGTAGCCTACTCTACTTTTGGACTATTCTTCTTTTATTTGAAAGATTTTCTGTAAATTGAATTGAAATCAGCCTTCCTATAATTTTTTCTCAATAGTCATAATTCTGTCCTCTGGGACCAAGCAAAGCAAATTTACTTCTTCTTTCACAAAAACATCCTTCAGTTATATATCCCTGGAAGTCTTTTCCTTTCAAGGCAAAACATCCCTAGGCCTTACATGGTATGGTTTATGGTTTGGAATTCCATTAGTACAGTTCTCTGGAAGAGCTCCAGTTTTTATAGTGTCACTTTTCCTAGAATGTGGCCACCATGACTGAATGCAGTATTCCACATGTGCTCTGACTAGGCCAGTGAACATTTGGATTGGCACATCTGTCACTTAGGACGTTATCAAAATCACATTAGCACTTTTTATGATAACTGGTATCCAGTAAATGAGAGTTTATACTAGATAATCTGCAAGGTCCCTTCCAGCTTTAACAGTCATTGAATATAGTAATGTGATGATAATAGGAAGCTTCAGTACCCTACTATCAGAATACGATAAATAAAAGTTACAAGATGGACTTAATAGTTGTTTTGTTGAAAACTTAATGAAAAAAATTACAACATTACTTTCTTTTCAGATTCATGTGGAGTATTCACAATAGTTGATCAGTTTCATGGTCATAGTTGTCTGAGGTCAATTTAGGGCAAAGCATGTTACATATAACATTTGTAGATAATAGCTAAATCAATAGTTAAAATAAATAAATTATAACAGAATTAAAAATAAAAATCAGTGTGATAAAAAGATGCAAGCTTATGCAAATATTTTATAAATATTTTATTAAATTATATCTGAATCGAATGATGAAATTCTAAAAAGAAAAGTGTTTAAATACTGAATCAAAATTATGTTGTGTGGTTGATGGGTAGCACAGTGGGATAGTGTGAAGTAGCTAAAGCCATGTGATGCTTGAATTATCTGCATTTAAGGAAGTTAGAAAAGAAATAAAATAATGAAGCAAAGAAAAATGAAGATTATTAAGATCAGGGAAGAAATTAATGAGTTGGAAAACAGAGTTGAAATACTCTGTAAATTTCCTCATTTGTAAAATGGGGATTGTACCCATAATTAACTTCACAGGGTTGTGAGGATCAGAAGAGATATGTATGTATGTGTATATGTATGTGTGTGTGTGTGTGTGTGTGTGTGTGTGTGTGTATATATACGTATATATACATATATACATATGTATATGTATGTATGTGTATATGTATATATATGTATGTGTATATTTTCTAATACTTAAAATGATATATAAGGAAAGAAGGGAAAAGTATTTTACTTATTAAATGCCTACTATGTGCTAGCTACTGTTTTAAGAATTTTACACATGTTATCTCACTTAGGGGCAGCTGGGTGGTATAGTGAATAGAGCACCAGCCCTGGAGTCAGGAGGACTTGAGTTCAAATATGACCTCAGACACTTAACACTTACTAGCCATGTGACCTTGGGCAAGTCACTTAACCCCAATCGCCCTGCCCTCCCCCCTCCAAAAAGAAAAAAATGTTATCTTACTTGATCCTTATAATAACCTCAGGAGATAGGTACTGTTTTTTTCCCCATTTTACAATTGAGAAAACAGGCAGATGGTGGTTAAGTAACTTGTCCAGGGTCATACAACTAGTTAATTGTGTGAAGGCTGATTTAGACCCACGTCTTCCTGATCCCAGCCCAGTGCTCTATCCTACTGTGTGACCTATCAACCAACTGTTACTGATACTATTATTCGGCAAAGAGACATTGATAGAGCTATCACCAGAGTCAGGACCATGAGTTCAAGTCCCATCTCTGTCACATTGGTTTTGTGATCCTGGGTAAGTCACTTAGTCTCTCAGTGTTCCTAGGCACTCTGTTAGATTATAAATCACAGGGAAAGTGCTCATCTGCATTGATAAAGGGAATTTTCCACTAGGAATTTTCTACACCAATAAAATCCCTGTTCTCTTTTATATAGCCAAAAAAGTATTGTGATAGAGTGGATAAAGAGCTGGATTTGAAACCCAGTCTGGGTTCTGGGTTCTATGTCACTTATCCCCTGGCCGCTGTTTGTACTCCTTACTCTCTTTGGAGTTAGTTTTTTCCAGTCTTTTTTTTTTTTTTTGCTTTTTGGAGGGCAACTGGGGTTAAGTGACTTGCCCAAAGTCACACAGCTAGTAAGTGTGTCAAGTGTCTGAGGCTGCATTTGAATTCAGGTCCTCCTGACTCCAGGGCTGGTGCTCTATTCACTGTGCCACCTAGCTGCCCCTCCAATCTCTTATCAAAGAAATTACCCTAGATTTTGTATCAGAGTACTTAGGTTCAAAATCTATTTCTGCTACTTATTATCTTGGTCAAGTCACTTAAACTCTTTGCTCTTAGTTTCTTGATCTGTAAAATGAGAGGGATAGACTTGCTGACCTCTAAGATTTTTTTCAACTCTAAACAGATTGGATTCTGTGAGTGTGTAGTGTTTAAGATAATCTAGTAAGTGAACAATTTTGCCTTTTGTTTGCTTGTTCCCCAGGGATCCAGAGTTTCTGCAAAGATTTGGTAGAGATTGCAGATATATTGGAGAATGCCACCAAGCATAGCTCTGAGGAAGCAGAGCCAGGGGACCAGAAGCCAACCCTAAAGAAGGTCTTTGAAGGACTCTCTCTCCTCCAGGCTAAGCTGCAGAGTGTGTTTGCTAAGCATGGCCTGGAGAAAATGAACCCCATTGGTGACAAGTATGACCCATATGACCATGAGATCGTTTGTCACATACCAGCTGATGGAGTGCAGCCAGGCACAGTGACACTTGTTACCCAGGATGGCTACAAACTTCATGGTCGAACCATAAGACCTGCCCAAGTGGGTGTGGCTGTTGAGACACAGGAATGATGGGTTCTAGGACCAGGGTAAATGAACATTCTTCTTGCACAGATCACAGCCCCTTGGCTTTCCTTTATTTATTACTCAGATTTGTATTATAATTGGGATATTTTGCTAATCTATTTTGAGTTTAATCTATATAGTAGAAAAAATGTATTCTTGATTTGGATTGAGAGTCAGAAGACATGCATTTTCATTTCATTTCTGACATATAAAGCTCTTTGACAATGATGAGTCATATTACTTCTGAGCTATGAATTGAAGGATTTTCACTAAACAATTTTCTAAGGTACTTTGCAGCTTTAATCTTATGATTATACGAATGTAAGTTCAATATTATGACTTTAGTTGCTTTAATGTAACTTTGACTTTGACTTCATCAGAAGCCCTGTCATTGGCCGCCTTTAAAATGTATGTTGGAGAAAGTTATTTATTAATAATGGTACAGTGGTGTCTTTTAAAGTGGAAAGACAGAACAAAGTGTAGTATGGTATGTTTTTAATTTAATCCTGTAACTCCCACCTTTTCCCACTTCCTTATATTCCTTAACAGCAGTTCAAAATTACCTTAATGGAAAGTGTATTGAGCTAGGAATATGTAGACATGTTTGTTATATATTCTGCCTCTGTTATATGACCTTGGACAAGTCTTCTCTCCTTTGAGCCTCATCTATAAAAGCTAGACCAGCTCTTTAATTCTGATAGTATATGTTCTAACTTGTTGATCAGTTGATTAACTTTTTTTCCTCATAATTAATTTGGCCTGTTTTTCCCCCTTTTAGTTCTGACCGTTCGTTCTAAGGTTCCACTCAGTGCTAATATTTCCATGATTATATGAAAACGTGTTAAAGTTTGATGAGAAAAACCAATTCTATCTTATAATATATGAATTTATCTGAATTTTATCTGAAATGCAAAAAATCATCCTTTTTATCTTTCTCAATATTTTGTACTTGATAATTTAGTAGATCTGTGATCTCAGAGGTGAATATTTTCTCCATTACTCCAGATTTCCAAACCATGTCTTTCTATTTTTAGTCATAACATTTAATTTTTTTCCTTGTTTTCTTTTTTTATAAGTTTTTGATTGATGTTTTCTGTTTTTTACATCATCATAATTTTCCCCCAGTGTTCCTTTCCTTTCCTCTCCCAGGTTGCCGTCCCATATTACAGTGGTTCTCAACCTGTGGGTTATGTTCAATTTGTAACAATGAAAATACATCCTGCATGTCAAATAGATTCATAACAGTAGCAAAATTACAGTTATGAAGTAGCAACGAAAATAATTTTTTGGTTGGGGGTCACCACAACATGAGGAACTGTATTAAAGGGTCACGGCATTAGGAAGGTTGAGAACCACTGCCATATAAAAAATGATAATTTTTAAGCAAGAAAGAAGAGGGAAAAAATCAACACAACTGATACATATATTGAAAAAACTTTAAAATGTGCAATGTATGACACCTGTGGACCTCCTACCTCCCTGGAGGTGGTGAGTTGGGAATGTCCTTTTGTATCTTTCTTCAAGTCATGTTTGGGCTTTATAATTTTGTTACATTCATTCTTGATTTTTTCACATGTGGTTGTTCTTGTAATTTACATTGTTGTAGTTACTGTGTATGTTGTTTTCTTGACTCTACTTCACCCTGTATCAGTTCATATAGATCTTTTCATGCTTCCACGTATTCATATCATTTCTTTTTTTTTTTTTCTTCTTTTTGGAGGGGGGAAGGCAGGGCAATTGGGGTTAAGTGACTTGCCCAAGGTCACATGGCTAGTAAGTGTTAACTGTTTGAGGCTGGATTTGAACTCAGGTTCTCCTAACTCCACAGCTGGTGCTTTATTCACTGCACCACCCAGCCACCCCAACAGATACCATTTCTTACAGCACAATAATATTCTATTACATTAATGTACCACAGTTTGTTCAGCCATTCCATATTCAATGCGCATCTACTTTTTTTCCCAGTTCTTTGCTATCACAAAAAGTGGTGCTATAAATATTTTGGTGTATATGAAGACTTTTCTAACTTGCTTTCCAAAATGGAAAGTTTCACAGTTCTATCAACAATGTATTTATTAGTATGCCTGCTATTCCACAACTCTGCCAACATTGACTATTGCCATTTTTTGTCATTTTTGTCAGTTTTCAGGATATAAGGTGAAACCTCAGGACAACCTATGTCTTTCAGAAGTTAATAATCATAATTATCTTAGAAAAGGTTGTAGTTTTTTTTTCATTTCACTGAGTGAGTTAAGATGCAGAAGGCAAATTTTATGTGAGTTAGTCCACATTACTACCGAAGGAAATGTGGATTCAGTCCCTGAAAATATTCCAGCCATGCTAAAAACCTATTATGGTTGAGGAATGGGAATCCAGAAGTTGGAAGGGAACTTAGAGGTCAGTTATTCCAACCCCTACTTGAAGCGTGAATCACCTGTTCAGTATCCCTACCAAAGTGGTTATCCCATCTATATCCAGTTACTTGGAACTCATCTCCATAATTACTTTTAGAGTTGTCCTAAAACAGGGTGAGCTACCTCAGAGTCAGTAATTCGGGCAAAGGCTAGGTGGCCATGGAATTTTTCAGGCAGAGCCTGTACAAGGGTTTGGTTAAGGGTTGGGCTAGATGACCTCTGGGGCTCCTTCTACTTTTAAGATTCTAAGTGCTTTTTTTGGGAAAAAAGTTCTACCTGAACTTCTCTTACTATATAGGTTTTTCATGAACCTATACTGTTTCTCACCATTTCTCTTGTGTCACTAAAGAACAGAATTAAATAATCAATCACAAATCCTCTAGATTAGACCAGGTCATGGAACTGTATTCATGGAAGATGTATTATGTGAGCCTAGGTGTAGGATTATAGGCTTCAGTTTTTCAGCTTAGAATCACTTGTTGTGTAGTGATGATATGTCTAATCTAGACTTATATTCCTCCAAATTTATCCTACTTTTAACTAAAAATAATTTATTGCAGAGTTGGGTCACAGGAAGCTTATTTTTTTCTTTTTATGTAGTTCTTCCTTAAGGATATTAGATTGGTAATGCTAGTAACTCATACTGAACAGATTTGACCTCAGACTTTTAGATCTGTTCTTACAGCCAACAGTAGATTACAGTGCTTCTTTTTTCTTCCCATGAATTTCTGAGCACGTGACCCTCTGCCAACTAGGCCTGCTCTACTGGATGGGCCATTTCCACAGTCTGCTCAAAGAATCGTGGACATTTTAGATCTGAAGGGACACTAAAGCACATCTAATTAAGATCTCTCATTTTCTAGAAGAGCAAATTAAGGCCAAGAAGTGAAATTGCTTGTTTAAGTTTAAACAGCTAATGAGTAGTGGAACAAGGACCTGGACTCAGATCTGACTTTTCCATAGTACCATTGGTGCCTTTGTTCTGTCTAGATACAGGTTTCAGCATCTTTTTTGGCATGAAGACCTAATTTTAAAGAATTACACTGAAGGTAGGAGGGTCTAGTGGTTAAAAAAAGGCAGAAAAACAAACAGCAGTTATGAGGATTAGCAGATTTGAGTTCTAGTCTGGCTTTACCATTAATTTTCTGTATAACCATTAGTGAGTCACTCCTAATTTTGACCTCAGCCTTCTCATCTGCAGTGAGGAGTTGAACTAATTATTAAATACCCTTCTAGCTTAAAATGACTATGATTTTAGATTTTTTCCCTTCCTAAAAGAATTTAGAATCATAAATGAGAATCCAATCTTCTTTCTTCTGTACTGTGTAACAGTCTTTTCTCTTTATGATTTAGCAACTTGCAGTAAATGTTTCTGTCCCTTAGGGAACTAGTGCTCATTGTACAGAAATGCAGATGTAGCTATGGAGAGTTGTGTAACCTCCACTTAGACCCAAGAATTTGTTTTGTAAAATGAACTTTTCTTTCTTGTTTATGTTTTTATTTCGCTATGATTTGGCTTTTTCTCCCCCTTATTTTAACTCCATCTGTGTCTTTTTGTTTCAAGTGTGTTTCTTGTAAAAATAATATATTGTTGGATTCTGGTTTGTAATCCTATTTTTTGTTTGGTTTTTTTTTTTTGGTTTGTTTTTCTTTAAAGCTACAGGCAGGGGTAAGAGAATGGGGTTCTGGTTAATCAGGGTTCAGTTTTATAAAGCTTTCAATGTCAGTAAAACTGACCCGGTTTCTTCCTAGATTTATGAACCTTATAGTCCCTGCCTTGAACAGAAATGTACATTTTAATCTTTAGAGACAAGAGCATTTTATAAGTGTTCTTAATGGGTTATTGCCACAACATTGATAAGCTTCTTGGTCTGAGTGTGAAAATTGCTAAAAGAAAGTGGCAAACTCTTGGAGGCTGGGGAAAGGATGATAGGGGATTGAGTAGTTGGGTTCTTAAGACCCCTTCTTTTATGATGACATTGTCCTTACCCAGTGAGTCACCTGAGCATGACACATAATTGGATTTATTTAAAATTTCTGTTGCCAACATTAAGTTTCATGCTAAAGAATGTTCTTCCCCCTTGATATTGATGACTGTCATCATGGGATAACTGAAGCAGAATCAAATAGTGAAAATTAAGGTATTAAATGTGCTCAGAATATCCTAAATAAAATCTGCCTTTAAATAATTTTGATGTTGGCTCAATACCTGGAGCTACTTTGATTTCTAAAATTTTTAAAAAATAAATGTTATTTTGTGTTTTGTGTTTATATTATTTTGTGTTGATATTATTTTGTGTTTATATTTTCATTTCCCCTTTTCCTTACCCAGAGATCTGTCCATTGTAGCAAAGATTTTAAAAGAAAAGAAGGGAAAGGGGCAGGTAGGTGATGCAGTGGGTAGAGCACTAGCCCTGGAGTCAGGAGAACATGAGTTCAGATTCAGCCTCAGACATTTGATACTTACTAGCTGTGTGAATCCTGGGCAAGTACCTTAACCCCAATTGCCTCAAGAAAAAAAATCGGGTGAGGGGAGACAATTCAGTGAAACTAATGTTTCACTGTCAGTTGTGTCTGACAGTATATACACTATTCCCCACCTGTAGTCCCTCCCTTCCTTCAAAGAGGGACTGTGCTTCTGTGAAAGTTTTGTGGTTCATATTCATTGTTTCTTACAATCTAGTAATGTACATTCATTTACGCAATTTATTAAGGTGTTACCCAGTTAGTGGCCATCTACTCAGTCTCCTTTTTTTTTTGCTATAACAAGAAGTGCTGCCATTAATATGTATATGGAATCTCCCTTTCTGTATTGAATCTCTTTGAGATGTATGCCTTGCTGGAGGACCTTTAGGTTAAAAGATTACCATGTATTTTTAAATTTCTCTTCTATCTCAACCTTTTTTGGCATCTATTGATGTGATAAGTTGAAACATAGTCAGTCAGTAAGTATTAAGTGACTACTGATATTTGGTGGGGCACTAAGCTAGAAGTCAAGAAAACTGACTTTAAATTCTGGCATTCTCTCTTCCATTGAGTTTTGTGACACTGCTATGTCTTGGTTATTTGTTTACCTGGCTCACCATCCTTTTTCTACCTGTTAAATATGAGTATCCCTTAGGATTTCCCTAGCATTCTGTCCTGGTCCATCAGCTTGCTTGAGTTCATTCATGCAGATCTTATAGGCTTCTCAGATTCAAATTTCCAAAATGGAAGTCAGGGCACCATGTTTCCAAGCCATCAGGTTGGAAACTTGAAACTCATCTCCCTCAAACTCCGTATTCAATTGGTCGCCAGGTCTTTTTTTTTTAAACTTTATTATAACATTTCCCATTTCCCTCCATTTCTCCATTCACATATGCTTCTTTCTTCTTGAGTTCTTTTGACCCTCATCACTTTTCATCTATAACGTAACAATAATGTTTTGACTAATGCCCTTGCTTCTACTCTATTCTCTCTGCACTCTATCCTCTACAAAGCTACGAAATTGATATTCCTAAAACGTAGATCTGAGCATGTCACCCTCTTCCCAACTCAGAAATCTTCAGTGACTCACTATTGTTCTAGGAAATATCCTAGATAAAGCCTTCTATTATATGACTTCCACTTACCTTTTTTTTTTTTTTTTTGCCTTTTTTTGGAGGGGGGAAAGGGGAGGCGATTGGGGTTAATAGACATGCCCAAGGTTACATGGCTAGTTAGTGTTAAGTGTCTGAGGCCTCATTTGAACTCAGGTCCTCCTGACTCCAGGGCCGGTGCTCTATTCACAGGGCCACCTAGCTGCCCCCCCCACCTCACTTATCTTTGTAGTCTTATATTATTCCTTTTGTTTTATAAACTCTCTATTCCAGTTGAACTAGCCTGGTAGCTATTGCCTATACATTGTCCCATCAAGAATAGGCAGCAAATCAACACCAGACTATCTCCAGTGACCTAACTCTATGTATTTTTATCTAGCTTCCCCTATTTTTGATCCTCGGTGTGTCAGATCCACCTTTGCTTTTTTCTTTTTCAGCTGGAAATCCCCGTGAATCATAGAAGGAGAAAGGACTAGCTGGGTTTTGGAGTCAAGACGGGTTTGAAGTGCCTTGGCTACTTCAGTCCAAGTGTTTAGTCGACCTCTCTCTCTGTGCCCCAGTTTCAATGCTGGCCTTTATTAAATACCAACTCTTTGTAAGGCATCTTGCTGGGCCGCATAGCCAGGAAAAAGTCTGTTCTCTGGGACCATATATTTTACCGGCAAAATGAGAATGTTACAGTCTGTAAAACCCAGAGCTTAATCCTGTGGTTTTAAAGGCTTTGGATCCCCTGCTCTATGGACAGGGATCTAGAATTTAGGCCAAAGATGAGACAATATCTGCTTCCCAGCCCACCCGGACAAAGACTCTTCACGTTTCACCCAGCCTCCCGCCCCCTACTCCCCGAACTACTGATAGGGCCAATCGGAGGCCCTGATCTCGAGGGATAGAAGGCGAGTTGACCTATAAGAAGCTTGGTGGTGAGGCTGGGATTTTGGGGGGCTATAAGGCCAATGAAAGGTAGGGTCTCTAAGAGTCGACAGAAAGGTGACCAATGAGAAACCTGAAGCTAGGATGGGCGGGTAGATGCGCCAATGGGAGTTGTGGGGAGGGACCAGGTCTAGCGAGCAGCCTATGGGTTCGGCCGTGGGAGTCTCTCCCTCCCCTCCCCCGCCACCACGCCTCCCTCCTTTCAGGTAGGCTGCAGATTGCTGGGGCTGGCCACCGGTGTGCCAGGGCTGGGGAGCGGTGGCCCGCAGGGTCCTCCATCGGCACTGCGCCGCCAGCCCGCTGCCCAGCCTAGGCCGGCCCCCGCCTCGAGCAGCCTCATGGCGGGCGCCGCCGTGCTTCTCATCACCCTAGTGGCCTCGGCTGCCGCATCTAGAGATACCCCGCCCAGGAAAATCGGTATCCTGCGAGACCGCTGGGGGCGGAGCAGCGGAGGCTGCGGGGGGTAGGGCGGGGATGGAGGAGGACCTGGCCGGGAGGATGAAGGGGATCCTGGAGGAGGGCTAGGCCCTGGAGCATGGCGAAGGGCCATACCATGAATGTGAGAAGGATGGGGAAGAACCCACGCACGGAGGACGGGGAGGATGGAGGAGGATGGAAGAGGACCAGACCATTGATGAAGGGGAGAATGGGCAAGTCTAGGCCATGCATAAGAGCCCTTCCATGGGGAAGGCCTGGGGATATGGATAAAGTTGAGAATGCCCAGACCTCAACTGATGAGGAGGATGGGGAAGATACAGGCCTGGATGAAGGCAAGGATGCAGGAGGTCGGGGCCATGGATGAGAGATTCATGTGGGAGTCCTAGGCAAAGGGCTGAAGCTGAGATTGGGGCAGGTGGGACCATAGAGATAGTGGGACAAGGCTCAGGGAGAGATGCTCGGGGGAATGGCAGGGTAGGGATGCAGACTCAGACAGGTGGTGTAGTAGGGAGTGGGCCTGACATCCATGCAGAAGGTTTGGGAGCTGGGGAAGGACCAGCGGGTGCATCCAGGCAGTGTCAAAGACTTAGAATGATGTGGTTTTTGTATACCTTGTCCTTCTGTAGCTTACCCCTGCCCACCTCCACCCCTCTGTCCGTAGTTCTATCTGCAAGGGTCTAGCAGACCTGCAATCCCTCTCCTCTTCAATAGCCTTCCAGATATTTGAAGATCATACTTGCCCACACTGTTCAGATGGGTTCCTTACTGAGTTGTCTGTGTGCTTCTAGTCTTTCTTCCTTTCACTCCATCCTTTACAAGCTACCAAATTAAATTTGTTAATAAACTAAAGCATCATCATTTTTGTAAGGTCACTCTAAAACCTCTTAAGTGGCTTTTCACTGCCTCCTGAATTGTCTAAACTCCTAATTTGCTTGCAATCCTTCCCCGATCTATCTCTAACCTACCTTTTCAACCTCATCTTGCATTGTTACTTTTCACACTCCATATCCTTGCCACGCTGAACTCCTTGTCATCCTCTTGTGTTGTCCTATCCCTTTCTTTTCCCTTTTCCCTTTAAAATGATGTGATTCCATCTCTGTCATTATAATTCTTCCTGTTTTTCAAAGCCCTATTCGGGATACTACCTCCTATGTGATTTGTGTTCCAAGCCCCTCAGCTGAAAGGAATCTCTCAGATATCCTAGCATGTTTTTGGTCCTCTTCTTTGAACTTATGTTATCTCAAGTTGTGTTAGAGTTATCTGTGTCCTATCCTTCCTACTAGACTGTAGGTATCCAAGAATCTGGAATCGGTAAAGATCTTAGAGATCATCTGGGCTAAAACTTTTTTTTTTAAACAGAAAAGGAAACTGAGGTTTATATAATTTAGAGATTCAAGTCCAGGTCCTTTAATTGCAAATCTAATGCCTTCCAGTGTGCTATGATAATAAGCTTTCTGAATTTAGAATTCATGCTGTCTTAGCTCTCTGTCTCCTCCAGCTTAGCCTAGCACAAGGCTTGATACATAGTAAAGATTTTAAAAAATGGCTATTGAATGAATAAGTGATTTAAAGAAAAAGTTTGGACTTTTCCTTTCATTGTTGCCCTGTGTTCCTTTGTGTCCTCATCTCTGCTTTCTAACAGCGGTCGTGGGAGCTGGAATCGGGGGCTCAGCAGCAGCCCATTTCCTTCAGCAGCTGTTTGGGCCACGGGTACAGATTGATGTGTATGAGAAGGGCACTGTTGGAGGCCGCCTGGCTACCATCACTGTCAACAAACAGCAATATGAAAGTGGTGGTGCGTCATTCAATTCCTTCAGCTTGCACATGCAGGACTTTGTCAAACTCCTGGGTAAGTGAGCCTGACAGCAGCTGGCTAGGGTTGCCAGGGGAAGAGGAAGCATAGGTTCAAGAACTTAATCCTTTAGTCTCTAGACAGTATTCAAACTTAAATCTCCCTCTGAATCTGATATACTTTGAGCTGAGCTTCTAATATTTCTTCCAACTCTGAAGACCCTATAATTCCCTAAATTAATGGGCTACCAGACAGTCATCTTACATGATGAGAAACACTCCTTTCTCCAGGTTGTGTAATGGAAAAGGCTACTTGGTTTAATTATTAAGGATAGTGTTTGTTTTAATCATTGAATCCATGGGAAATCTGCCCTTACTCCTGCATTAGCCCTAGTATTCACCTCTTAGTGTGCTAAGTAGCCCTCAAAGGCTTACAGAGAAGGTGCTGATCAACACTGGAAGAAGGGGTTTCCTCATCCAGCAGTTCCCTACACCAGTCTTTGTCCCTATCCCTAGATGATAGCTGGTCTCCAAGGAGTTTGAGGTTCCAGCTTATTAGGGGTTCTTAGGGCCACAGTGAGTATACCTAAACTCTCAAGTTGATCCTGAAACCTTGGTGGATAGGCCCCAAATCTCCCTAGCTAAGGGTGGTGAGACAGGCATGAATTTTCAGAGGCAAGCATATTCATATAATACTGTCCTTGAGATTTAGATCCTGGGTGCTATGATAGTATCACTGACTCTGTTATGTAATCTTCAGCAAAGTGATTCCACTGAATAAAATCCCAGACTCTTTCTCTGGCTTCTCCCCCACTCCATTTCCTCCTTTTCCCAAAAGGCTTATCAGACCATAATCAGCAACTTGAACAATAATAGATCTTTAAAGTTTATGATGCTCTTGGTTCACAACAAATCTGAGATGAGTATTGCACATTGTTATAGGAGGAATCTAGGAAACGAGAGAAGTGAAGGGTTTTGTCCATGATCACATAGTCGGTACTAGAGTCCAGTTTTGAACTCAGGCTTCCCTGTTCTGAATGTGGCTCTCGTTCTACTGCTCTAGGCAGCATAAACAGATTTGGGACTGTAAACTCGGATATGGGAAAATTGATTGAAAGAAAGGGAGGAGTGTTTAGTCGAAGCCAAAGGACTTGATCTCTGCCTTGAAGTATTTGAAAGGTGATCATTCTGCTTGAATCCAGAGTTCAGAACTGAGGAAGTTAAGTGACACAGTGGTGAAAGTATAAACTTGGCATCATGAAGACTCAAGTTTGAATTTGGCCTCAGACACTTATAGCTGTGTGTCCCTGGGCAAATCATGTAATCTCTCTTTGCCTCTGTTTCCTCATCTATGAAATGGGGATAATATTAATATCATTTTCTTCACAGGGTTGTTTGAAGGATCAAATGAGATAAGATATATAAAGCACTTTGAAAACCTTGAAGTGCTCTGTGAATACTACTTATTATTTTAAGTTGTAGAGAGACAGATATTGGCTTCAGTATGGAGGTAAGCTGTTTTAAGGTGGAATGGACAGTGTGGGGAAGGTTTTCAAGCAAAGACTAGGTGTCCACATGCCAAAAGAGAAGATTATTGTTTAGGTGTTAGTTGAATGAGATACTCTCTGAGCTCTCTTCAGGCCTTAAGAGTCTTTCATTCTTTGAAACACGCCTCAAACTCTTCAAAGATTTTCAATTCTATGTCCACATTGAAAGTCCTCATCATTGTCATCTTGTATTCTTCCCAACTTTGGACCATCTCTTAATAGGAACTGAGCAGCTTCTTTGTTTTCTCAGGTCTGAAACAGCGGCGGGAGGTAGCAGGAAAGAGTGCCATATTTGGTGGCGAGCAGCTTATTCTGGAAGAGACAGATTGGTACCTGCTCAACCTTTTCCGAGTCTGGTGGCACTATGGCATCAGCTTCTTGCGGCTGCAGATGTGGGTAGAGGAAGTCATGGAGAAGTTTATGAGGTGTGGCCCTGTGGAGAGCTTGGTGAGAACATTCCATTTTAAATAGATTGGCCAGAGATGGGTTGAGTGAGAGCCAGCTCAGCTTTTCACCTTTGACCAAAAGGGATACAGAATTAGCTATATTAGCACAGATATTAGAAAGGAGGCCTGGAATGATAATTGCTAATTTTGTGAGGAGATAGTCTTGATACAGTGGGAAAAAATGCGAAAAAAACCATTAAATGTGGAGTAGTAGGACTTTGGTTCAAATCCTGGCTCTGCTGCTTACTACCTGATTGACAGGGAAAGTCACTTAAGCTTCTCTTGGCCTCAGTTTCTCCATCTGCAAAATGAGATTGTACTGCATCACCTCGGAGGGCCCTGACAGCTTCAGAACCTATTAGCATAAATTTTGTGTGTTTGGCCTAGGCTGTGTGTCCAGGACTAGGATGGGCATAGTAGGCAGAAGAAGTTTAATAATGATAATAATAATTATACTTCCTATTTCTGTGATGTTTTGTCATTCACAAATCTCTTTCCTCACAACAGCCCTGTGAGTTAGGCAGTACAAGTAGGCTTGTTGTCATCTCACAAATGGATAAACTGTGGCACAGAGAGTGTCAGTGACTTCCAGTGAATCACATAGCAAGGTGGTAGAGCTAGAAGATCAGGAGGGTTTGTTGTCCTCAAACAGCTTACAGTTTACCGTATTGGTTTGACCATAGACCAATGGTTCTCAACTTTCCTAATGCCACAACCCTTTAATACTCATATATGGGCAGATCTGCATGTGGGTGGACTCGCCTGGAGATGGATAGAGGAGTGGTGTCTCGGTTGCTAAGACCATCAGAAATACGTGTTTTCCGATGGTCTTAGGCAACCCCTGTGACCCTTGTGAAAAGGTCATTCGACCCCCAAAGGGCTCGCAACCCACAGGTTGAGAACTGCTGCTATATACCATACTTTCTCTTTTCTTTTTGTCTTTCTAGCTTGTTAAAAACCTAATTATGGCTTGTAGTAACTCAGTCAACAAGCATTTAAAAAATGCACTTTCACTGATATCTTTTTGTTTTTATAGACTACATTTCCCTCTGTATACCTCTGCAAAGAGTTAGGGGGAGGTATCTTTTCATATCTCTTCTTTGGGGCCAAGCCTTTTATTTGCAATTTTCAGCATTCGTTTTTGATTTTTTTCTTGGTTGTTCTTTCCATTTCCATTTCAAAACATTTAATAAGTGCCTACTGTGTACTAGGTGCTATGTATTATGCTGGGTGGTGGAAATAGGAAGACAAGAATTGAGGAACTTAGGTTGGAACTAGGGGGACAAATACAGATTTAAGTATATGTAGAATAGGGGGCGGAGCCAAGATGGCGCAACAGCAGCAACATATCGCAGCTCTCACATAGCCACCCCAAAATACCCATAAAACAGGACTCTAAACCAATCCTAGAACTCCAAAACGCACACAAAGATACTTCCCACTAAAGTCAGCTCGGCTTCGAGGAACCATATCAGCACTGCGAACCGAAACCAGCCTGCCCTGAAGCCACGGCTGTGCCCCGGGGGCGACTGGACGGGAGGAGTGGAGGAGCCTCTCAGGTGAGTGGATTAGCAGCAGCTGCGAGTGGGATTTGCGAAAGGGGGAGATAAGCAGTCCCGCGAAAGGCCTCCGGAGCAGAAAAGCAAAAGGCAGAGGTTTTGCACCGCCTCTGCTTTGTAGCTTCCCGCCCGTGGCCTGCAGACAGCAGGGGGACTTAGCAATTGTTTTCAGGCCAGTGCTCTCACGTTGAG